>CM075289.1:10539454-11212639 GCA_037672795.1 Lagerstroemia speciosa | reverse complement strand
CGCAAATTCCTCAAAATAACATGCTTTATATATCAGAGATTCTTGACAGATTGAAAACATCTCAAAGAACTTCTATTCGACCAAGTCAATGGATATTCACAGCCTTTTATTCTTCAGAACCCACCTCGATTTACTAATTCGTATCAAGCACGACATATTCCTTAATAATTTCAGAGTTTGTAAAAGTATCCGAGTTTCTACCAATTTCGTCTTTCATATATTACTGATGATTTCATTGGTGCAGGTTGTTGGACTTAAATCAAGTTACTGCAAAAATAAATTGGTCGTCAATCACAGGCATACCTCGAGGAGAAAACGCAAGCACCGAGAACTTGACCTCACAAATCAATCAGAGCAACTGATGGAAAATCTCGAGGGATCGCAAGATCCGAAAGGCGTGAGATCGAATAACTGGCCCGAGAAGTTCGCAAAAATCGGCTCGTGAGGTGAGGTGTCTGGTTGAGAATTGAGCGAACGAATGAGATCGATGCCGGGGAGTGAGCCGCCATGATCGTCAGGGCTTGGACGAGACACAGTCACCGGGGAGAGGAGTTAATCGCCAGGGCACTATGAGTATCAGAGTGGTTTTCCATTTTCAAAATTTTTTAATTAACTTTAATGTTTAATACAATATAGTTAATATTTTTTATTTCGGTTCCGAACACCTGTTCCAGTTCCGTAGGCTCATCGTGCCGGAGCCGGTTAAAACATGTTCCTCATTTCAATATCTGAAGCCTACCCTATATCTATTGGTATTTACCCGAAATCTATTTGATCGGATAGATTTTTACCGGTTTTGAATCTATCCGATACCAAAGCAAACCATATGCATTATCCACGAAAGCTACAAACATATGATCTGTTACAAGCACAATGTTGAAATGCTCATTAACTTATTATATATGTCACGTATTATATTTGTTGTACGGAACACTGCTCGTTGCATGGGCAGGTGTTCGATGCATTCATTTTATCGCCGTGACACTGTAATGGCAAAAAACAGTGGAACAAGAACACCTAATTGTCTCATTCACGATAAAAAGCATCGACCTGTTCAATTATACATGAGACGGAACGAAAAGGTTGCACCGGGCCGGAACGGTTCCCAGGTACATTTATTCTGCCGGAACATTAAAGACAACCTGCAGTCCCTTACCTGGTCCGATCATCCACATCTTAATTTAATGTAGTATCAATTCTGGGATTTTCTCGAGACTTTGCTGCGATGCTTCTCGGTTCGTTTGGGCGAGTCCACGTCGCCCAGCTCGAGGAACGGCAAGAGGCCGGCCTGAGTGCCGTCGATGTCGGTGCTGTCGACATCTCCCTCTATAGTCATCCCTTCGATCCTCGCTGCAATCGAATCCTTCTTCCCAGCTCCCACATCAATGTCTGCCCACAAAGGAAAGAAAGAGAGATTTGAACAGAGCCTAGAAGCCCAGATGACCTGTCACATTGTCCACCCGGAGCAGCCAAACCCGAATCCCGATCATCTAGTTATCGCAATGGATCCAAGTACGCTTTCTTTTACGTTGTCTCGACGATTTTAGCACCTATGATAATCGGGAACATTTGGTTCATTGATTGAATAAGGACCTACCTGGGTTGGAGAAGAACCATAGGATGGCAGCGCAGAGAAGCAGGACAAAGGGGATAATGTGGACGGCATTTTCGGCCAACTTCGCACGGGACTTCTCCTTCCTCGACGATGGCTCGGGGACGTCGTCGTAAGGTGATGGCGGCTGCTCGCTGCTCTGGTACGACGCCGTCCTCAGGATGGCCGATGCCATGGGCGGGGTGCGTGGGAGTAGTCATCGTCCGGGACTCTGCTCCAGCTCGACGATCGGTACATCTTTGTTGAAGAGCAGGATTAGGATAAAAATGTGCAAAGGGAAACGGAAATAATTCTTCTGGCCTTTTGGTCGGAAGCGGTCTGCAGATTTCGATTCCCACGGCTAGGATTGAGAGCGACTTTCTCCTTCTACATTTGACTTTTTCCTCTTATTAAAAAAAATTCTACATGAAAAAAAAAATTTTAAAACTTTATCAGTAATACTTCATTGTAAAGAAAATTTTCATACAATTAAGAAAGATGACAATAACTTGCACCCTGTGACCTAGAAGTGCTAAAATCGATTTCATTTGCAGGGCTTTCTGTGCCATTTTTATCCCTATTTCCTTATGCCTTTTTTAGGTTTATATTCTAATCTGTACCTGAAATAATATCAAAATTATCATCTTCTGAGGTAATAATAAAGACTAGCCACATGACTCGTGATACGCACTGTCAGCATCATTGAACATGGAGTGAACGGTAGATTTAGTGATGCATGTAAATTTAATAAAATAGCCAAAGTATGTGCAGTGAAATATTGGTTACTCTAGCATGTGAAGGGTCTGGTAGAAACATTAGTAAAATGGGTTCATGCATTTATAGTTTGCAAACTATAAATAGTGTAAAATACAGAAAAAGCCAAGTGTTCAGTTGTTAAATAGTAGCTGAAATTTACAAATATAATTCTAACAAACTAAAGTCTAGACGATAAGGGAAAAAAAAATAGAACAAACGATTGCCTCAATAGCATTGCTAGCAGCAGAACAATGATCCTTCCATAGAACCTATGTCAACATGAGCACCACATTGGCAATATGATAAACTGTCGGACAATGCCTGATGTCCTTCATCTTAGCTTTAGCGATTGTAAGGTGCTCAAGTAATTTCACTCTCCCATCCATTCCAATACTATACCATACACGTCATCTTGCAATAGTCATGCTCGATCTTTACATTCTATCAGCAAGCAATTAATTAATTACTATACCAATATCTTACAGTCAGATAGATGCATGATGAGTAACTTTAGCTAAATTCAATAGTTCCATCACTAAAATTAGAAAGGAAATATTAAATTTCACTTGTGTTTGTCACTACCGTGACAATTACACTTGTAAAGGCGTAAAACCAATTCCACTTGCATTTAAGACTTCTCGAGAAACCGCTCCATCTGCTTCAGAACTTCTACTATCTGCCTTGGCAAGGAGTATCGACAATAAATTGAAGTATCTAATTAAGCAGTAAAAATAATTGAAAACATGAGTTCTAAGCTTTGAAAGATAATAAAAGATATAGACAAACTCCCATACATAATGCTTGTGTTTCTCTTGAAGTAGATCAAATGCTTAAGACCCCCCAACACTCAGCGAAGACAACCTTAATATAAGGCATTTGTAACATGATAGTTAAATCACCAAACAAAAAAGAAAAATGAGGTGATTGTACATGAATCCTGGACCGTGTCATTGTAGACGTTATTTCGTATACAAATTAGAGTATGCGTCAATAATAGTTGCAGAGAATAATACATGTTAAACTGATGGACAACCTTTATGAGGCATATCTTACCATGATTGACTTTACAGTAGAAAGCCCGCATTACATGTTGGTCTTTTCCCATGTTCAAAAAACAATTTCCCATTAATATGAAAGCCTACTATATATAACCATTGATAATATTGCAAGCTATAAATATTCTCAGAAAACATGAAAAGATATAAGAAACCAATGGGACAAAGATACAAACACATTACAGGTGCAACAAATTTATCAATCCCAAGAACAATATACATTCCAGATTGCTAGACAATGGATGACATCTGAAACGATGTAAGTTTACGCTCCACCCCTGACTGTTAGGATAGAGAAAAGAACAAATCATGAAGAAACATAGAAATTAGAAGGATGAGACAAAATGTAAATACTTAGAGAAGGGTGATGAAAGAGAGGAGATCCTACAGCAAGACGATTTCAGGTGATGCACTCCACTTTCCAGCAGGAACTCGATTCCTCCGTTCGATTGCTCTTCCTGTATCATTGTTAAGAATTGAGTGAAAGAGAGGGAGCATCAGCAGTAACCATCGAAACTGGAATCGAGTGAAATGGCGAGATGAACGTGGGATTGGGGGTTGTTATTTCGGGTGAATGGACAATACTGTCCTTATGTCATTTTAGGTAATGAAAATATAGTAAATTACAAAGGAGGGCAATTTTGAAATCATAAAGTGAGATGAAAAACTGCTTTTATTCTTTAATATAATGATAAGAAATAAAAAGGATAAATAATTCAAAAAAAAGGAAAAATAAAAAAGAAAAATATATATAAGGAGAGGAAAAAACGCATTTTATTTATTTATTTATTTCTTGTCCAACAAACAATAAACATCGGAAACCAAACCCAACACGTCACCGGCAGGCAGCATCAGAAAATGCTCAATTCCGTAGCAGCAACTTCCGCTTCCTTCTCTCTCCTCATCCCCTCGCTCTCTCTCTCTAGACCACTCCTCCTCCTCCCTCATCTCCCATCCCGGCTCACCTCCGCCTCGAAGGCCCGGCCTTTCCCTCGCACCGCCCGGCTCACCTCCTTCTACAGGCCCCCATGAACATCCTCAACAAGCTGGGGTTCGGCCCCCGGGCTCCCGACCCCTCCTCCATGGACTCCTCCATCGCCCAGGGCCCCGACGACGACGTCCCAGGCCCCGGCCAGCAGTTCGCCCAGTTCGGCGCCGGATGCTTCTGGGGTGTGGAACTGGCGTTCCAGAGGGTGCGCGGCGTCACCAAGACCGAGGTTGGCTACTCCCAAGGGTTCCTCCACAACCCGAGTTATGAGGACGTGTGCACCGGGACCACCAACCACAACGAGGTCGTCAGGGTCCAGTACGATCCCAAGGAGTGCAGCTACGACGCCCTCCTCGATGTTTTCTGGGCTCGACATGACCCCACCACCCTCAATCGCCAGGTGGAGTCGCGCCCCTTTCAACTTCATATGCAATTGAGCTGATAATCGACTCGTCACCATTGTCTGCTGTTTGGTTGCTTGGTTCTTGTTAATTCTGTCGACTCACGCCTTCTGGATTGGTTCTATGCAAGCTCAATTCTACTCATTATTACCGGGTTTCTTGCGGAATTGTTCACCTTACAGGTCTTTGGCTGTTAATTGTTCTGAGGTGAGTTTTGTTGGAAGCTTCCCATCTGGACTTAGATTAATGGGGTAGTTCTTTCTTGTAAGTGGGAATGCACGGTTAAAGTTTTCTTCTTTGGCCCGTATGCAGCTGTCAGGGAGGAGGAAGGGAATGGAAGGAGACTTTTTTTCGATCCTTCAGTCATAATCGCATTTGAGCTCTTTTTTCTCTGTGCTGAATAGGATATATAGCTCTTTCCTTTGTAGTTCATTCTCTTGTGGCATTTCTTATGCTGGGCTTTCCTACCTTGTCTCAATAGGAAGAACCACTCGAGAATGAATGCCCTTAAGGGGTTATCCTTGGATGTTTTTGAATGCCTGATGTTTCTTCTGCTCAAGCTCTACTCTGTTGTTGGCTTTTAATTCTGGTTGTTTGATTCGGAATGTCTGTGGTTACTGGTGGTGATGTCGGATCCTATGAATGAACTTGGTATTGATACGTTCTTACTAATAGAACTTTCTCGGTGTACCTTCAGTTTCCCCTTCTGCGCTACAAGTTGAACGAATCTCCTGTCATGGTGTCAAAAAGGACAGGGTCTTGGCATCTTTATGAACCTCAAATCTCCTTACCTCTCTGCATCCTGACATCACTAATCACTGATTGTATTGTGCATGAGCAGGGAAATGATGTGGGAACTCAGTACCGATCTGGGATATACTTCTACACTACTGAACAGGAGAAAGCAGCCAAGGAGTCCCTGGAACAGCAGCAGAAGCTCTTGAACAGGAAGATTGTCACCGAGATTCTTCCTGCCAAGAAGTTCTACAGGGCTGAAGAATACCATCAGCAGTACCTCGAGAAAGGTGGCCGATTCGGGTTCAAGCAGTCCGGAGCTAAAGGGTGCAATGATCCTATCCGATGCTATGGCTAGACCTGAGTAGCTCAACCATCATCACAACAGGTGTCTGTAGGCTGAGCCATCATCCTTGGAGGTCTCTATAGGCTGAGTGATGATATTGGCTGCAGATTTGTGTTCATACTTCCTCTCTGATAAAGCTGCAGTTGTTATAAATAAAACTCTAATTCTGGTGTTACGAAGTCAAGCTGGGTGAGTGACCTACCATCGGTCTCCAGATGCAGATTTGTAATTAACGGGGCCACTCTCTACTGGAGCCTAAACTTCAAATAGATCAATATTACTATGTTTCATTTTAAGCTTGCGTGCTCTTAACATTCAATTCGATGCTGCAATTCGGTATTCTCTGGACTGAAATTTGCACTGTTCTTCCATAAAGTTGCTTGCTTGATCTACAAATGCTTTGTATATTCAATTTATAAGCCTTTATTGTGCAACTGAATTGTCCGTGCCCATTGAAGAATCACTTTGAATCAATGGAAGATTTTCATTGCGAAGCCAAACTCTTCTGAACAATACATCTCTAAATTCAGAATCCATTAAAGAAAACATAATGAACCGTAGTGAGGATCCCAGAACAAAGCCTGCAAGTCACGTAGGTTCTGCACTGTGCGGTTTGGAGCCTGTGCAGTAAACATCAAATTCAAGGTCCGAAATATCAAACCTCACAAAAAGGGAAGTATATCGGTGCAGCAAGTACAGCATGATAAGCACAGTAATTTGTAAGATAAGATGCATACTCATACGGCTCACGACGCAAGACACGGTACTGCAAGGGGTCTACCATCCAGTAAGTTTCTCAAACATGAGAACAGGGATGGAATTAGTGCCAACATTTTAGTTACTGTTCTATCATATAGGTCACGTACACTCCCAAATAGAAGTCATAGACACTATCTTAAGGAAAGTCCACATATTCTCGAGTGACCGAGCAACTGGAAAAACTGAAACAGCACCAACCAATGTCCTGCATTTTACTCGTAGATCCAGGGATGAAGGCTGCTCTGCCAGTTCACGGTCCCATCAGGAAACCACAATGCTATTTCCTTCTTAGCACTTTCAACCGAATCACTTCCGTGAATCACATTCCTGCAGATTTAAGTGCACAATAAAACCACCATAAGTTTTATTTTGTCAACTTGGAAGATTCTTTAGCACAAGAAACTCAGTTCACTCAGAAGCAAGAGACAGGAGCAGTGGCAGACGAGCCTACTCGATCCAACATATTCTTAAACCTGGCAGTTTAATTTTGCTCTACTGAGATGCCAAACACAAAAGGCAACTGACTAAAAATTTTCTTGATCCATCAATGGATCCTATCCTTGACATAAGCCTTCAAAAATCTATCTGCAAATGCCGATCAATCCCATTGCAATTTTGGGTATTTTTTTTACTGAGAAGGACCTTTCACCAAATCTCAAGCAATAACATATTCTACTTGGTTAGGATACTGAAAACATCACGGCATTATTAGAACTAGGAAAGTTAGATGTTGGGGTTCGCAAATTCAGGCAAGTTGGTTGTAGTTACAATCAGGACCACAAGACTATCCAATTCTTTCAATATATGACAATGCCGGCTAAGTGCTATAGCAAAAGAAGGTTTGGAAACTGAAGGCAATCAATGAGCAGCACAGGTCGATTTATTTACCTTCCAATCTCAACAGCGAAGCTGCCACGGATGGTGCCGGGGTCCGAAGCTGATGGGTTGGTAGCTCCAATAATCTTTCGCCCAGTAGCCACAACATTCTTGCCTTCCCACACCATGGCAACAACCGGCCCAGAGATAATATACTCAACCAAACCTTCGAAGAAGGGTTTCGAGGACAAATCCTCGTAGTGTTTCTCGGCAAAAGGGCGTTCCACATTCACGAGCTTCATTCCTAGAGAACAAACCCAAAGGAATCAGAAACAGCTGATCCATATATAAAAAGAGGATGACTGAGTGAAAGACGATACCGTCAATCCTTACCTTTCAAGTAGAAACCCTTTTGCTCAAACCTCTTGATGATCTCCCCGACCTGTACAAAGATGTCCAGAGCATCAAAATCATCGACAACGTACAACTCAAATCACAGGAAGAGAGAAGACAAGCCGGAGCAGAACAGACCAAGCCTCTCTGAACACCATCAGGTTTGATCATGATGAAAGTCTGCTCCATCTTCGCTCTCCTTTCGACTCTACAGCAGTGAGAGGCTCGGCCTGGGGATTCAGACAAGATGCCGCAACCCACAACACAACACAGCCCCTCGCTTCACTAGGGTAAGTAAGGAGAACCCGAGCAGGGACTGGTGGCGTTGATTTGTGTTCGCCGACACGACCGTAGAATAGAACAGAGGCTGCTCAAAGCCCAATACTTGGCCCATTTGTATGATGGGAATGTACAGAGCCTTTCCTCCTAATTTATGGTCTCTCGACCACCTTTGTTAGATAAGGATGAGATGAAATGCTAATGGGAGCTTACAACTTGTATCGATATCGTGTTTGAACATGTTATGTCTAAATAGGTTTGAGTTAGAAATTTCTTTGACCTAAGTGTGACACACTTAACATAACTTATCTAAACGGATCTATCATCACCAAGGGTGATGATCCGTCATCTAAAATTCACTATCATGCATCTGATAATATCGAGATATCATGGTTGAACTATGATAGGCCTGTTGGCAAGACCGACTTTAGTGTTGGTTGTATCACTTCTCCTGATTTATTCACGATTGAATATAAAATCTCAATCATTACATAGTGAGGGTGGGTGATAAGATATTACTACTACTATTATCTTTTTTTTTTTTCCTGTTCAAGAACTAAATAGATCTCATCTATAAATGGACCCTGTTTAGATTGGATTCACCTGCCACAATATTTAGTTATATTAAAGTGACATAGTTGACATGGTAAGACGTCTCCTCTTAAGTAAAGTCTCAAATACGAGTCCTTGTCTTGGGAGAGCTTTACTCCTAGTAGATCTTTCCGGTTCAATATAAATTGGTTGTGGCACATTGAGTTTCTGGATACCAGTTGTTAATGCCGAAAACGTAGCATGCAAATATTAAAACAAACATATTTATATATAACGAACATGAACACTGTCTACTAGCATGACAAATACTGAAACAAAGGGGATCATCATAAGTTATCGCACAACGAACGTTGTGGATCAGTACACAACAGTAGTACTTAAGTCACTAAAGGGTTGCATTTAGATTTTCTCGAAGATCTGCATATGGGTAGACGTGAACGCCATCCATCATCATTCATCCATGGCTGTTCACGCCATGGCCACCAGAATCACCACCGCTTCCACGTCCGTAGCCTCCACCACGAGCACCGCCGCTCCCCCAGCCATAGCCGGACCCTGAACCTGAGCCGGTCCCAACCCCGAAGCCGTAGCCAAACCCCCTGCCAAACCCGGACGGCGACATGCCAGACCCCGAACCGTAGCCCCACCCGGTCCCTGGACCAGAGCCCCATCCCCAGTTATAGTCCCAGTTGGGCCCATGGCCTGAGCCAGAGGCGCCGGTCGGGTTTGCATTCACAGCAGCCGACTTCCCAGGATTGCCCCTACCACCGGCGGAAGTGTAAACTGCAGATGAGAAGGTTAACAAGAAGAGTATGAAAATGGGACTGAGACCTTGCATCTTGCACTTCTTGCAGCTGCTTTCTCTGTTTCTGCAAGGGGGTTTTAAGTAATGGAATGGGGTGGGGAGAAGATATTTGAACTTGGAGAAATGGTGCATTTTGGGTGACAGTGAGCAGCAGAAAGTATTAGACTGAGCAGAGGAGCAGGGCCACTGGGCCATTTGCTGCAAAAAAGTATGAAGAATTGGTGCATTTTTCAACAGGGGTTTGGGCCAGGGTCAGACCCACACCCACTCACCACAGCGCACCGCAAGTGGAAGCCATCACATGGGACTACTGGAAGGTCCTCCTCCAAGTTTAACTATACCACAGAAAGATAAAAAAGAAAGATATTTCAATGCAATGAGACCGAGAACGGTAGTATAATAGTACATAACTCACTATCATGTAATTTTTTGAGGTTGGGATCTCAAAATTAGAATCTCATCTACGCAATATTTACTAAAAGGGGCTCTTGGGGCTTAGGTTCTTGGTGCATAACGATTTCTTGTAATATGCTAGGTTTGGTGGTGCTATGCAAATGCTAGTTATTTAATTTGTTTGATATGTTCTCGTTGAACACGAAGACCGAACATTACAAAGTCAAATGATGATTAGTTTACCACAAATGCTGCCTTCCTTTTGGAAAAAGGAAAGACAAGAGAGCGCGAGTGGAAGGGAAAGCTCAGTTACAAGGAATGTTAATTGACAAAGAGGAGGGAGGAGGAGATAAAAGGATATACGAAAATCACATGTTTTTTCGGCGACTTCCTTCCTTTTGACTTCGCTTTTTCGGAGCAGGAAGATCACAAGTTGTAAGTTTGAATAAAGAGAGACATATACAGAAGTAGGGGTGGCAATTCGTGCCGGCCCGGTCTTATCGGGCCGGGCCAGCCCGGCACGACAAGGTTAACGGGCCGGGCTAGCACGGCCCGATAAGACTGTGGCACGATAAAGGGCGGCCCGAGCACGGCACGAATTTTCAAACGGGCCGCCCGGCACGGCCCGGTAGCACGAATATTCCATTGCAATTTTTAGCTAATCATTCAAAATTAAAGATTTTTTTATCGATAAAAGTTAAAGATAAAAAAAAAAGTCGTTACAAAGAGAGTGGGATATGGTGGAGGCCTAATAGTGAGGGGAGGGGATGGGGATCAAGGTTTTTTTTATATTGAATGGGATTTCTTTTTTTTTTAAGCTTAAATGGGCTATCGGGCCGGCCCGGCCCGATAGTAGAGTGGCCCGGCACGCCCGATAAAATTATCGGGCCGGGCTGGCCCGGCACGTTAACTAGTTGGCCCGATTAGAAGCGGCCCAGGCACGAGGTTATCGGGCCGGGCCCGTGCCGTGCTATCGGGCCGGGCCAAATTTTGCCAGGCCTATACAGAAGTGTGCGTGCAGTGGAATGTCTTCCACTGAGACCGCAAATGGATAACTAACACGCTTTTCAGAAAATATCTCGATGCAATATTTTCATACAACGGTGGGTGTGATCTTACTCTCATGCACGGATTCTATCTGTCTTTGATCCCCGAGTGACGAACGAGTGACCTAAGTACAAGAACCCTACTGGGTACTGTACTGTAGGTTGCTGGGAAGTAGCCGTCGGAGGGGATAGTGCTTTTTATCACAGTGTCAATATTTGATGTGGGGGACTAGACGGACGGGACGGCGAGTTCATGTCAAAATTATCATCCCTAATTTTATGGGCATTAGCTGCTTGACCAATTAATTGTGAAAGCAGGCAAGCCGCTTGCTCAGTGACTGATGTGATTCCACAGCCTTTTTATTGATCTCTTAAACTCAAGATTTATATATGAGAAAAAAAGGAAGAAATTCATCATTGGATAGACTCTTCAACACTAGCACAGGTGGGCGAGATCGGGCAACTTACAGAAAGTTGTGCCCTTCCAAGCAGGAGAGCCCAGACTGTCAATATTCAACGCGTTTTCCTCCGGCAAAACATGGCCAGGCACATGTGCGCCGACGACCTGACCCATCTAAACATTCTATTTCTTATCCGAATCGATATTAATCATGACTGACTCGGTTATAGTCATGAATTTGTCCATGAGAATCATGCGACCACTGACCGGTTCAATGAACACGATTCCTATGATTCGTTGCTGCTTATTCCCAGAGAACCACACTCGAACCCCATCCGTCCGAAACACAACATCCGTATCACCGCACCATAAAGCCATTATGCTAGAAAGACTCCTTCCAAGCCAAGAGGTTCCTTCACAAAAACCCGCGATTTTTCCAAGATTTTCTCCCGTTTGGAAGGTACCATAATGTAACATTAAGGTGAATCCCATCCTACAGTTCCTAAAATAACAAAGGTGGGACTACATTTTTATGAAAACACTTACAAAAACCTAACATGTTCCCTATTATAATGCCTTGATTATTATGATTATACTCATCTTTCCATCCATTTCTTTCACGTGATGGACAATAATATAAGATTTCTTCCACACAACGAATACATATCTTAATTATTAAGATTTGCAGCGACTCCAACAAGCAACACCCAATGGTCTGAACTGGTCCTATTTTTCCAAGACAAGCAGAGGATGTTCCCTTCTCTCTTTCACGCGTTGTTAATCCATCCGGCCAAGGGGTGCTTGGCAACCAGAGGCATCATCAGAAATTGGAAATTTTGTTCTCATCCACAGCCATGAACAAAGTAATGGCTGTGTAGGAAGGTGTCCTAAGATTAATTTCCACTTTCATCACCTGAAACCACAATCCCCCACCCAGTTTCTTGGGTTCCGGCACATACCGTTGAATTCTCAAACCACCCGAAAGATCAAAAGCAGGACAGCAGGAGAGTGACCAAGCAATGTTCAGCAAGATTCAGAAGCTAACAGGGTTAACATCACCATATGATGAAACATATGTCAGATCAAGTGTTGGATTTTGTGATGTTTGCTTCATCCTCATCCGCATACCACTTCTTCCAACACAAAATCATTCCCTTCTAAAAGTCTTGAGAAATTAAAACACTCTCAAAGGATGCATTTCAAATTCATATTTTTACCAAACCAAATTCAAAAGAGATGAAAAGGAAAGGTGAGTTGAGGGTTACTCAGTGGTGGCAGTGAAAGTCATAGGTTCGATTCGGCCAGCAATCCTTCTTCATTACAAATCTCAGAAGAGGGAGCTTTTTTATCCTCATCGTAAACCCCCACATCGATTTGGAATTGAAAACGATATCAGATCCGAAACACTGAAACCCAAAAGGAAAAAGAAAATATATGAAAGCTCGATTTTTTTCCCAATCGGCAGACAAATGTAAATGCAAACAAAATTTTAAAAGGAATCAGTATGCGCGAGGAGATAGACTCAGTTCAGCGGGGTTGTCGACACGCAAAGCAATCTCCCGATGAGAAACAGAGGGAGATGCCCTGCTTTCCGGTCTGTTGAGCTTGAATTTTATGGAGTCGTCATCGCCATATCTCCATCTCCAACAAAACAGAAAGGATCGCAAATAAAAAAAAGGATGATTCGATTGAAGGGACAACGGAGAACAGCGAAATGGCATATAATCGAACGTATAAATCAAATCCAAAGACACTACACCATTACTACTAGATCAGAAGACGAAGAGGCTGAAGACCAGTCTTATCAGATAGGGGGTGGGAGAGGAGCCGCTGGCGGCTCGGTGGAATTTATAAGTAGTGGAGGTGGAGGAGGGAGAGATGGAGCTAGGGTTTTGCCCCCGCGGAAAAAGCGGCAGGATTGAACTAGGGTTTGCTTTGTGGCTTGCTCCTGCTGGATGGGTGTGACGGCTCCAGAAGAAGAGCCCGAGCCCATGGGCCCCGAAATCAGTAGAACAAGCTTTCAGTTTCCGGCTAGTCGTGTGCATGTCAATTGGGCTGGCAGACTAAATCCATATCGCCTCGCATATAAGGTCTTATTTATTTATTGGGAATTTTTCAATTTCTACCCAAAAAAAGATTCTACAAAAAAAAAATCGAAGAACTGTGAAAATTAATACGTCTACTTGAATGAGATGGAATATTTTTCTAAGAAAATTCACTTCTCCACTTTTTCATTCTTGTACTTTAATTGGTCGAATTCATTTTAACTAGTTTATTTTTTTTTACATCGGTAACTTATTTTCATTTTTTTCGGAACTTTTATTTATAAATCTTTTTTTCTTATTCATAACTTAACTCCATAACGAGAATTGTTACACATTTCCTTTAACTTTGTACATGATTATGAATCGTTTGATTAAATTGTCGAGCAGTTTACGGCTCGAGAACAGAAACTTCTATTAAATATACCACTTGACCGTCGGGGAAAAGGAAACTTACCGTTCATGACATCTTTTACCGTGGTAATTTCTTTTCTATACATTGCAATTGTATATCGATTTATTTGAAGACTAGATCCCTCGACAAACGAGATGAAAAACAATTATCTTATCCAACCTAGTCACAGTCACCGATGGATCCGTGGCTGCAACTAGGTCGAGGTGGCAGAGTGACTCTGTCTTTTCAGTAAAGCATTAGATTTGAGCCTTGTTAACCGAAAAAATTTACTTCGGGGAGTTTTACTTTTCTATCAGAATCATCTGTGACGAATCGGATTAATTAGAATTCGTTCAGCTCCCGCCGACCATTGATACAGACCGAAAAATATACCAGCAAGGGAGAAAAATCTGTCCACAAGTGAAGGCAGTGGTGCAAAAGTGAATCAGCTCCGGAGATTGGCACAACTGCTTCCACTCAAATTATTAGGTCTTAACAAAAAGAGAGAGATAGTGTGTATACATCTCTTTCGTTTATTTATGATGCCTGTCTCGTCCTTTGACGGTTAACTCGTTCGTAAGCAGATAACATGTAATAGGGCAGGTTTAGAGTTCGACTCCCCACGGGAGATTAATGGCGACCCCATGCCATATAATACACTATCTGGGGGATTAGTCGGTTGTTACGGCTGCCGGACACTATCGATATAAAAAAAATGATGTTCGTCCTAGGGGAGGGTGTTGTACGTAATGCTGTAATCACGTAACAATACTTACACAGTGATACCAACCAATAAAATTGAGTTAAATTTAAGATTTCTTATAAAATCTTAGAAATAAAAAAAAAAACTCTAGGATAGTTTGATTTTATTATATGATATCATCATCTAAACACTGTCGCACAGTGACACCAGTACATACAACACTCTAGGCAGGTATTTTATGTGATTAATTACACATTAATTTTTTTCGGTGTACAAATGAGATACATATGCTTAGAAATGATAGGAGAGAGAGAATAAAAAGGGTACGGGAAGTCCTATTGGGTGTAATCGAACTCAAGACCACTAGATCATATTACGAGAGCAGTACCAACTATATTAAACGCTCTTTCTCAATTACATATTAATTTGTTTGTAGCGTTGTTGATTTTTTTTTTGAAGTTTAATCACGAAATGATAGAAATAAAAAATATCAAAGTAAAAAAAAAAAAAAAGAAGAAGAAGGAGGATTGGAGAGAAGTTAAAAATGAAAATTAGAGATTACTAGGAGCTATTTTAATTTTTACCGCATCATTCATCTAATTTTTATTAGTTAAATTTATATTTAACAAGAGTATTTTGATATTGATCCAATAAAATATCGGCCCTCACCCGCCATTGTCAGGCGTGCGACCCGGGGCGACCAACGGATTAGTCAAGTATGGTTGGCTGAAAGATGTCATCTCACCGCTGGTGGGGCCTGCTTGGATACCGTGGCTGGCGATCAAAAAAAAAAAAATATCGGCCCTCAGCTCAGCTGAGAGCCTGAGACGACCGCCAAGCCGAAAGCTCAGCTCAGAGTTCAGACTTCAGAGTTCAGAGTTCAGACGGTGGAAAGCCTAGACTGAGCCTCTCCTGGCCTGGAGCTTCGATTTCTTCTCCTCCTTGCCTTCTTCACCCATGCCTGCTTCTCCTGTCGAATTCAATGTCTGCGTGCGCGAGAGTGAGCTGGTGACAGAGAATTAGCTGTATCAATCGATTGGTCGGACATTATTCCAAGAATGATCTGTTCTGGTCGGATTCTGGCGGTCCCCTACCCGCCGAAACCATTCCCCTGTCCCTGCAAGTCGCCCTACTCCGGCACCGCCAGATTCCGATATGACAGGCCTCCTCCTCGCCTCAGTCCCAAGTGGCAATTAATGGCTTCCGAGCCGGAGTCTTCGTCTTTCGCGGGTTCTATTGATTCCGATTCTGCCGACGTCAACGCTGCTGCTGGGTACTCCTCTCTCTCTATCTATCTATACACCACTTCGCGCGAATTTGTATGTCGCTATATATGATATCAAAGTTCTGGGCTTTCCTTTTCTGGTGAAGAATCGAAATTGTTGTCGTCTATATTCAGACTTTTCAGGGGAAAGGGAAGACAACTCAAAGCTTAGACTTGCTCTGCATTCCACGATGTTTCACACTTCTATGTTATCTCAGCCCTTCGTTTAACCAGGGGATGGATTTGGGTTTGTGTTAAAGAAGTCTTATTGATTGGTTTCAATGCAGATTCTGCATCATAGAAGGGCCCGAAACAGTTCAGGACTTTGCTAAGATGGAACTGCAAGAAATTCAGGATAATATCCGTAGCCGTCGCAACAAGATCTTTCTGCAGATGGAAGAGGTACACATTAGAAGGCTGATCTCTTTCTTTCCCTAAGATACTGTTCAATCATTCGTAGGATTATGGTCTCTCTACACATTACTCTATCTGGGACCCTTCAAGTGCTCAGGTTCGGAGGCTCAGGATACAACAGAGAATTAAAAGTGCTGAAATGGGCATTTTAAACGAGCAGCAGGAAAATGAGCTTCCTAACTTCCCATCTTTCATCCCTTTTCTGCCTCCTCTTGTAAGTTTACATGCCTCGAGACCCTTAGTTGTTCTATCTTCCTTTTCCTCCCCTCTTTTGACTGTGTGATCCGAAACCGTGACACACAATATTTCATGGCAGAGCTCAGCAAATCTCAAAGTGTACTATGCGACTTGTTTCTCTCTCATTGCTGGGATTATAATCTTCGGTGGCCTTCTAGCTCCCGCGGTAAGTTTCCCTATTAGGATACATCATAAATGGCTAAAGCTCTTCTTGGAAACATCTACTCTCTGCAATCATACCCTGTATGTGTATTCAACTATGGGATGCTGAGGTTCCACAAAATCTCTCGGCAGCTGGAGCTCAAGCTAGGACTGGGCGGTACATCGTATGAAGATTTTATTCGGACTATGCATCTACCGATGCAGTTGAGGTATGGTCATATTCTACGGTCCCTGATGGGTATTATTCTCTCGGTTCTTCAATCTTAGTCATTACTCTTGTTCCATTTGAAGTGCCAGAGTGAGAGCATTTTGGAGGACAGAACAGGAAGAAAAGGGTGTGAATGCTCTTTTTGTACTATTGAGTCTTAGGAAGGAGTCAAATATTATTGTCGAACTGAGTTAGCACAGCACACTAAGATATTGTTCTTGATTGTAGAAAGTTTATAATCCTTGTTTTCAATGAATTTGGAGATTTTGTGCTGAGGTGTCATTTTTCTCCTCACTTGTGGTCTTTGCGCTGAACTGCAGTCAGGTCGATCCCATAGTGGCATCATTTTCCGGAGGAGCAGTTGGTGTTATCTCGGCCTTGATGGTTGTTGAAATAAACAACGTGAAGCAGCAGGAGCACAAAAGATGCAAATACTGTCTTGGAACCGGTACAACTTTGGACCTCCCTGATCTTCTTAACTATTTTTTTTTATGTAATTTCATAGGGTTCGGATTCCTGAAGCTCTGCTGGGATGTTGAATAAATTGAATTGTTCTTGTCTCATCACCTGGTTGGCAGCTTACTGGCAATCTGTTGAAGTTTTACCGATTAACGTAGTGCTCTAAGTGATCTAATGGCCAATGGTTATTATATCTGACTGCTGCTTGTTTCACGTAGGATATCTTGCTTGTGCACGCTGTGCAAGCACGGGATCAGTTGTGCTCATCGAGCCAGTCTCGACATGGAACGGAGGAGATAAGCCTCTCTCAACCCCAAAAACCGAGAGGTGTTCCAACTGTTCCGGATCTGGAAAGGTTGTTTCTACTCTCGCTTCTGTACTGTTCCTGTGATTGGGATGGTTTGATGATGTCATTTCTTAGAAATGGACTGTTCTTCTAATTGGGATGGTTTGATGGCATCCTTTATAAAGTCTTTCATTCATATTGATCATGCAGGTAATGTGCCCGACATGCCTTTGCACGGGAATGGCCATGGCCAGTGAACATGATCCTAGGATCGATCCATTTGATTAAGGCTAGCTAGCTGTTAGCATATGTAGTAGGCAGGTCTCTTGGGCAAGAACACATAGCAGAGACTCTTATCCCTACAATGTAAATCCTGAATTTTCAGCCATCTCTGTAACAACAAGCACATCGTCTGTGGTTTGCACTTGGCCGCCACAATTGGTGTACCCGTTTAAATAAAGCTCAATATAGCCATCAAGCATGAGCTATCCCCGCACTCGATGATTCATACACTTAATGATATATCAAGCTGCTGTTTCTTGTGGACCTACAAATTTGAAGTATTGAATACGGCACAAGAAGTCGAAAGGAACAGCCCGGACCCGGACGTGTTCTACTTATTAAATGTATAACCCATATAGAATTCACTACAAACCTTTTTCCTTCCCGGGAAAAGAATCACATTGAACAGGATGCTCTAAGCAAGACAAGCATACAGATCAAAGAAACTAGAAACCTTCTTCGAATACAGGATCCCCTAAAAATGTGGGGCCAAGACAATGTGCAACCAATCTTTGGTTAGGTTTCTATAATGGGTAAAATTTTGGGTACTATTGTCCGTTGAAACACATCAACTGGTTTTGAATGTTCTCTGTTCTTATGCTCTAGTATGAATGGCTAATGAGCAATTCAATGGGTGTACCTAGAGACCTGGTATTGATTCAAGGTTGTATTTCTCTGAAGCTGGAGTTTCAACCTCTCGACTCTCCATCACTTTCGGTTTCTTCATTGCTTCAAGCATTGGTAGATAATTGTAGGAAGCATTTCGACTCGTTGGTGGGCCAGGATTGCTGATCCTGCTGGCAAGGAATCGCCGAATGAGGCCCCTGAGGAACGGAGCCATAGTATCAGGCTCATGTTCCAAGTAGTACATTATCCCGCCCATACAAGCACAGAACAAAGCCACCTGTAAATATTGCCAAGAATGCAAAGTGTCAATGTATTAAAACTCACCAGAAGAATCAGTGAAGCAGATTCATGAACATTTCATTCTGTATATTGATGAAAAAGAAAGGAAAGAAAGGAAACACAAAAGAGATGACAGTTTTCTAAGCTGTATCTGAAACTCAGTCAATACTTTCAGAAACTAGACACTGATTTTCTAGAGAAAAAAAAATATATAACACTCAAAAATAAGATTATCTAGAGAAAAAACAGGTCAATTTCTTTCTCAGTAAACTGAATGACAGCAATGGTTCAGCCATGACAGCGAAAAATGGCTTTCATGGCCGCGCACGATAAGAAGTATATATACCTCAGCATTCTTGATATCTGGGAGCAGATGGCGGTTTATTAAGATATACCACAAAGAATCTCCAGCCCGGGGAAGAACATAAAGAGCAAGTTCGCTCCGTCTAGATTTTTTCTCTACTAGAACCGAGAGAGCAGCAATTCCACCAGCAACCCAATAGACAAGTTTGTGGTCATTGGATGCAACCTTTCTATGTAGACAGATGACAGCCTGTGTGATTCATCATATATTAGAGAAATTTATGAACCAACAGAGCAAAGATAAGCAGAAATTAATTTGAACAAAGATATACCTGGAAAATTCCAACAAAAGCGGACAAAAATGATGTTGATCGAACAGCACCTTTAACAGCCAACCAGAGGGTGCGTGCGGGAGCATCCATGAACTAAGTTTTGAAATAAAAACAAGTATAAACAAGAAAAAGAAGATCATCAATTTCCGAAGAGATTGCTTAGGTAGAATGTGGGAATGCAAGATAGAAAAAAAAATGGAGGGAATATTTGTACCTTCTGTAGGTGAAGTACAACAAAAGGTACGAATGTCAAAGAAAAGTAGAGAGGAAATGTTTTCCTGAATGTAGCTGATGTTGCATTGGCGTTGTGGACTAAACATGACTTTGTCTGAGGATGGATAATTGAGCACGGAACTATTGAGGGAAATTCTTCCAATTTCACTAGGTCAGATTTCCCTACTTTAGATAAGTAGGATGACAGCGCAACAACATCCAGAGGCAAACCCCTACAATTATCCCTCACAGCCTTGTAAATAGGCTTTGCAACTGGTCCAGTTTTTTGGATAAAGTCCTGATATGACTTTGGCAAGCTCTCTGGACGCATTACAAAGGAATACATCACCTGAAATGGATTTGTCAGTATTTAGGAAGACATGAAAATAGAATCAGACTGCACATTGCAAGATCCTATAAGTAAAAATTAGAGAAAATTTCTATCTGAATCGCAGAGACATTGCTTTGAGTCCTTAAGGAGGTACATCCTATAAATGGAAGGAAGACTGCACCTGTGCACAAGCTAAAGAGAAAAGCAGAGAGTCTCCATGTCTCCAATGGCTTCCCCAAAGGTGAAACTTGTTCTTAGACTTGGCGGAATTATAAGCAGACTGAAGTTGAAAACAACCAGTCACGCTCAGACAAGATAAGGAAGTGCACATACTCTTTAGCAGTATATAAGGAAATTATTACGATTGAACAGGATTGCATACTTGTGCTACCCTAGCCAGAAGATAGAGAGCAAGAGTGCGCCTCCGATTCGAATCGTCCAATGCTAATATAGATAAACCAGCGATGGAACCTGATAGAATTCTGCTCCATCATCCCCTTAAACAATGTCATGACAAGGAAGGAATAGAATTTATAAAACTCAATAACTTCAATATACGTTATGATTTCATACATCCAGTAATTTAAAAATGAAAGAAAGAAAGAAAGAATTTGTACATGACAAAATAACAAGACTCGGATGCATTGCATACTTACACATTCAAGGGTGTCTCTTTCCTTCTCAACTTTCTAAACAAACATCTGAGAGCATGATAAGATCCAGTAAAGCCACCAAACAGCAAACCCACGCGGCATGCTTCTTCTCTAACTATAAGGTCCTTCTCTGATACTAATTGCTGAAAACAGCATAAAAATTAACCTTGCATCAGATCTTTCTTGGAAGGTGTGCTTCAAATACTGAATTCCGTACTTGCGGAATTATCCGCTTGACCTGCTGTCTCAAGCAGAGCAAGAAGATGGGGGCAAAGGAAGCAGATAGCTACTTCGGAAAATCATAATATCTACGGTAGGCAGTTTGGACTGCCCCAGAGTCATACTCTTCAGTTCGTTCCAATTTCCCGAATAGTTTCAAATCTCACAGATGCCAAGCAGCTGCAAAAGGTTTAGTGCGTGATTTAATGGGAGAATAGCGTCAATTTAGCCCTGGCTTATTTGTTTGTTGATTCGGATCTTGTGTTTGGCATTCAATTCATAATGATTCATAATGCATGTTGATCAAATTCAACCAAACTCAGCCTTCAGCTAATTTTAATGTCCAGTATTTGCAGACAGATATAACCCTAAGTAATCCAAGAAGAAGCTGGAGTTGATCCTGCTGGAAATGCAGCTTCACCCGGCAACAAGACGGAGCCATAACTAAAAAGGCTTAACGCACTGCAATCAGCTTGAAAAACGGAAATTCAAAAGAGCATAGAACGGCAACCTTGAGATCGAGGATAGAAGAATAGGACTGGCCCTTGGCGAGCTTGAAGGCGCGAAGCAGAATCCCAATCCCAACCCTAACGCCGTAGGACAGCAGGAAGCTCTGGCAGAGGTTGCCAATGGCGTTGGCAGCGCAGGATTCGTCTGGTGAGTGGTGGCAGGGAGGGCAGTGGCGGGAGAGGGGGCCGCCAGCGCCGCTACACTCGGCGGCCCTAAGCTGGCGGCGCTGGAGCTCCTCTATGGCATCGCGGAGGCGCTCCTCGGCCTCCCGGAGGCGGCGCTCGGCGTCGGACCCGTCGTCAAGGTGGGGAGGAGAGGTGGGCGGAGGAGTGGGCATCTCGTCGGAGGGAGGAGTCCGGGGAAGGCAGTGGATCAGAGGGGATTGGCATCTGCATGCGACTTGCAATTGCAACTTCGAAATTTTCGGGTGCTTTTAAATTATTAATTTAATAAAAATAAGTCTAATGATTTATGATCAGTTTAATCATCTGCTTTTTTTTTTTCAGTATTAATCATCATCTGCTTAATAATACATAGATTAGATCATATAATTTTTCTAATATTCGATCCAATTATAAGTAAATAAATAACTAATAATTATAAAAAAATAATTTTATTAATATATTTTTTCAACACGTTATCTTAAAACTTTCCCCTAATGGAGCGAGGGAGGGCGTGGGACACGAGTCTGGGAGTGCGTGCAACCATGCCGTGGGCAGGAGTAATGGGCTTGTGGGCCCCACTAGCTGCACCGATGACGAGAGTTAGGGAGACATGACGTCATTGGTAGTTGGGCTGAGAGTTGGGCCCAAGCCCAGGCCCAGCATATAAGAGATGAGGAAGAACCCCGTCGACCCACAAAACCCAAGCTGACCCGACTTGAATTTGGATACCCCTAGGAGGAGGCTGTCGGTTATCGAGTAGGTTTATTATAAGATGTCCGGAAATGGGATGTGATTCGAAATCAGCCAATGCAGCAGTGGTTGATTGAAGGAAACCTCGCACAAACAACATAGTTACATGACCTTCGCAGGGGTGACATTGACATGAAATCGATATTAAGGTCCTGGAATATAGGACATCATCTACGAACCCTATCATCGGCAGCTGGAGTCCAGTCCTTTTCTGGCCGAACCAGTAGCAGCCTGATCTTGCCACAGTTGCAAGTGTTGCCTCACTGGCAAGCTTCCTCAGAGTCCCTGAATGTCGGCCTCTCCTGGACAGCATCGACCAGAATAAACACCAGTCTTGCTCTTGCCACACTACTGACCATTGAGCCCACGACATCGAGGCCTGCTAATGAATCTAAAGATAATGCCATAAAGAAGGCTAGCATCGCAGCCCGACCTGCAGCATAACAGTGACAGCAAGATTAAACGAGATGCTATGCATAAGAAGATGGGTGGATTCCGTAGGCTTAGTCAGCTTCTTTCTCACCGTTTAAAAGCTTGGAGAGATGGGACCTGTGGTTCTTGCTTAGTTGTAGACTCCGGAACAGATCGAGAAATCTTGTCCTCGCTTCTACACAACCAAATGCAGTCATACTTTCCAGTGGTAAAAGATGCCGCCCTGATGAAATCTGTCACTAAGCTTTAAGAGTTGCCGTTCTATCAGATAAGAACGGTAAATAAGAACTAAAGATTCAGAAGAAACAGTTATTAGAGAGCTTCTTACCTGCAACAACGATGCCATTCTGGTTCCATCCTTGATGTTAAGGTCCCTTGTTCCCAATCTTCCACTGCTCATCCTCAACATTTGGAGGGATGATCCTTCACTGTTAACTTCCCTTTGGCAACTTAACTTCCATGTGATCCGATCTATCTGTTGGAGATTTGGCTACATGGAGATGACCCTTTTGGCCGCCCCTACTCCCTATGGAAACAAGTTGCTTGAGAATGCCGACTTTTAGTTTTTGCTTGGGAACGTTGGTTGCTTGCTTGTAGCTGCATCCCCTGTTAGGTCAGGAAGAAATGGAAACAGAAGCCATGGCTGTTCCTCCTCCATGGTTATGATATTTTTCTTCCAAGAAGTAGGAAAAAACCGAAAATGGCCCTTGCAAAAAATACAAAGATCATTAACAAGCTTATTTTATTATACCTTTGCCACTGTTTGTCAGCTCAGGCAATTGTCACCCTTCACTTGCAGTAATTCCCCTCAACTAAAAGTTACCCACGTCCAGACTGACGAGAAAATGAGGATTTCCCCAGGTTCATCACGAATTTACACATCATTCTCACAGATTTACTAGATTTTCCCACCATGATAACAGCGTCGATGAGCATTATCAATAAGTAATGGGGCAGACGCATGAGAAAATGAAGACCATACGTCAAAAGCAGGCAACTTTCTCTCATAGTTCCAAACTGAATCATCAGATGTTTCCAGCCAATCAATACAATCAGCACCTAGCAAAAACCAGGTCTTTCAATGGCAGGCAAGAATTGGGCCTGTATTGCTGGTGGCTTTCATTCCCAGCATATACTAAAACTTGTTTTAAAAATGTAGCGAAAATAAGGAAGGTCATTCATCCAAGGAACAAGCTTTGCAGAAGCAAGATAGCCATCAGGCTTCCCAACCCCTCAAGAGGGTGGCGCGAGCAACGCGGTTCACCCCGAGAGTGAAGGCTCCCATTCGAAGATTGCAATTATGAGTTTGGCACATGCCCTTGATGTTGTGGAAAGCGCGGGTCATGTACCTCTGAAGCTCACCATTCACCTTGTCCTCATCCCACATGAAACCTTGAATGTTCTGCAACAATTATCCCCAAGCCCAAAACCAGGTAAACTCAGGGTCCCCACAGAAATCTCAAATATGCAGGCTTATGAGATTTAAAACTGCATGTATATGGTTAAAAGAAGAGCACTAGCAGAGAGTGAGAGAGAAACATATTCAATCTCGTACCTGGACCCACTCGAAATAGCTCACAGTAACACCCCCAGCATTTGCGTAAATATCAGGGAGAATTATGACTCCTTTCTTGGATAATATCTGAAAGACAGAAAGTCTCGTATCAGTCTGGACTCCTTTTTTTAAATTTGTTTTAATACATAATGCAGAGACAATCAATGGAATGCCTGTCACCTCATCAGCCTCTGGATCAGTAGGATGATTTGCAGCCTCTACTATGAACTTGGCCTTGACATCTGCTGCATTCTCCCTTCATCACAGAAACAGCATCAGCCAGGTTTTGTTAATTGGAAAAGCATCGGAAATCAGGTCTCTTCACACTTCCGAATGAGGAAAAGAAATAAACACACCTATTAAGAACTCCACCTAAGGCGCAAGGGATGAGGACATCACATTCATGTACAAGCAATTCACTAGAATCCATCGCTTCAGCACCAGCAAAGTTTTTCAAACTCCCTGTGCTTTCTTTGTGCTGGAGCAACTCCACGATATTGATGCCATTCAAGTTCCTTATTGCACCAGTAATGTCGCTCACTGCAATAACCTTTCCACCTCTCTCATGAATGAGTCTTGCAGCCCACGAGCCCACATTTCCAAATCCCTGTAGGACCCAAGTATGAGAGAATCTCACTGATAGGGCATAAAGCCTTTCTACATCAAACTCTCTAAGAGGACTCACTTGAATAGCAAACGTCATATCTTTGATAGTTTTTCCATGTTCATTAAGCAGAGCTTCAGTAGCAAAAACAACACCACGCCCTGTTGCAGCCTCTCTACCCAGTGAACCACCGAGATCCTGAATTGTTTGCAAGAGAAATAAGTGAAATAATGGTCTGTGTCATGTTCACTAATTGTTTCTGGGGTTCAAGGCACTTACTATTGGCTTTCCCGTCACAACTGCTGGCGAGTGACCGTGAAACTTAGAGTATTCGTCTAAGATCCATGCCATAGTCTGCACAGAATATTTTTATATTGACAAATTGACAAGCTACTAGAAATCACTAGCATTACCCTCTGGGAGGAAATGGGTAAATGTAAGGAGAGATCTCTGAACCTGGGCATTAGTGCCCATATCAGGTGCAGGAACATCAGTATGGATCCCGATGAGATCGTGGATCTTCTGAGTGAAGACACGAGTCAGGCGCTCCAGCTCGCTCTTACTCAAGTCCCTCGGATCACATCCAATCCCACCCTTTGCTCCACCGTATGGAATGTCCGCTACAGCAGTCTTCCATGTCATCAACTGGGCAAGAGCGTTAACTTCATCAGGGTCAACCTACAAAAGAAGCAAATGTTAGTACTAATTTCAACAACAAAAGCTCTGACAGCTTGTTTGCACAATGACTTTGAGACCAGAAAAGGCAGAGTGGCTGAATACAAGATTAGGAAAATTATTCACGGTCATCGCGATAACAGGCTGGGGTTTGCTTGTAAAACTAGTATGGACTAGGCTATTTGGCTTGCCAGAATGAGCTCGGATTGAAATTTTAACAGGCCAACATGTGGATAGGAATGAAGACCATTGAGTTAAATAAAACTGCACTGTGCAAGTCAATCAAGATGTTGGTGCTAATTAGAGGCATGGATGCAGGAAACTCGGTGCAGTTCTGTGGTTTGGGATGACACAATTCATGAATCTAAAAGGAATCACGATTGCAATATCATATCACCAACCATGTCTTTCCATGAATCGCACAGAATTTAGAACAGATAATTATGGTAGTCATCAATTGACCCAGACAATTAAGACTTCTGGCTATCCAGCAGGTTTAGGTCAGGTGGACAGTGTGAACTGAATGACTGGACCTTTGACGGCTCCAAGCTTCATCAATGGAGATCCAAGAACAGTCAACCAAAAAATCTGGAAATTTAGGGGCATCAAAATCTGAAAAAGCACAGGGAACCGGAAGCCCGTCTCCATCACAGCGAGCGAGCGAGCGAACGAACGAACGAACTGACTAGGGATCAGAGCAGAAACAGAGAAGAGGAACAGGTCGGCTCACAAATTGACAAGGAAGAATCTTCCTTACCTCAGGATGATATCTGATGCCTCCCTTCATGGGGCCACGCGCATTGTCATGCTGCACCCTGAAGCCGATGTAAGAAACCAGAGTGCCGTCGTCCTTGGGGATCGTGCACTCCACCTAACAAGAAGAAGAGATCAAAAGAGAGGAAAACCAATCGGTCAACCGGAAAGCACATCAGCTCGCTCTTCAATCACCTGATTCCGCATGTACCGACGAACAGGACTGAGGAGGAGGGATTTTACCTTGATTTCTCTGAAGGGGATGAGGAGGGAATTCAGGAGCTTGGAGTCCAAGCCAAGAATGCGGGCTGCATGGCGGAAGTTCCGGTTGGTTGCAGCGAGGGCGTTCATGCCTACTTCGCGGGTATCAGGCGAGAGAGGAGACGGGGACAGGGGATCGAGAAAGCCTGCTTCAATGGCTCCGTCTGATGGATGTGGAGGAGAGATCTCAACTCTGATATCTCAGTGTCGGTGAGAGAAGCCAGTGCGTTTCAAATCAATCGAACAACGGTGTCTTATATAGGGGGGAAAAAAAATCTTATATGGTGCTGACTTATAATGGTATGACAGGAAGAATTAATTAAATTATTTTATTTAATAATTATTATGATAATTATTTAAATAATTATTATAAATTTACTTATTTATTATATTTTAATTGGTATTTCCTTAGATTACACGGGAAGAAAGTATTCCCTAAGACTTTCTCTATGCGAGGAGTACAACACAATGCATGTGTCACACAAAAGCATTTTAAACGGAATTTGTAACATGTTATATATCTCTGTAACCATTTTTATTTATATATGGATCACTATTGACGTACGACATATATCGCTTATTATGTATAAATAAAAAAAGTTCTGACTTTTTTACTATTTTAAATTAAAAAATTAGATTAAATGCAACCACAAAAGTAAAAGATGAAATGAAAAAATCGGATGGAAAATAAGAGAAAGGGGACCGACGACCCAGTAGGAAAGAAATGACTGCACGAAATGTCCTCTCTACAGTTCTAACGGCCGCTCTAGCGGAGGGATAGTGATAACTCTAAATAATTAAACAAATCTCAATGTCTCTCTTTCTCTAAAAAAATTAAATAATCTATATTTAATGACCAATAATAATTATTATTGAATTTTCTTGGATAATTGATAATTATGATGCATTAACACTAATTCATTTAGTGTAATTTAAAGAAATTTTCCTCTCTTGTGTAATAAGATAAAGAGATTTATGCTGCGCCTTGTCGCCACATAATTACTCTTTTTTTTTTTTTTTTGGTTTGGTCGGCGACAGAAGCAGTGAACAATTATGATTTTACAACTCAGACAGGACAGATTGCTTTCCTTCTTAGGCAACTAATAATAAATAAACAAATAAATAATAAAACTAGAGTTAACCTAATAGTTCCCTCACTCGATTTTTAGGTGAGAGGCTAGCCGGAAACTTTTTCAGTGATCCTGGTCCGACTTCATATTAATCTCAAGATTTATTTCTGTTGATCCGGAGATACTGTATAGTACAAATAAAAAATAATTAAATAAGTGAAGAAAAAAGAAAGGAACAGCCAGTCAGGCAAGGCAGGCAGGCAGGCAGGCGTGCGTGGCTTACGCGGCGAAACTCCTCTCCCATGGGAAAATGGTCTCAAAGCTGACGTGTATACTATCGTTATCCTTTTTCTTGTCCAAAAAAACAAAAAACTCTCGTTATCCTTTTTTTTTTTTTCCTTTTCTCTCGTCTCTCTCTTCTTTTTTTTTGGGGGTGGGGGGTTGGTGGTTCTGACTGGAGTCAATGCAACGAGGTGGCGCCACGTCGATGCTGACCCTCTTGCAGTAACTAACTGTCTTTTAATCTTATCCCCATGGTCTGTCTTGTTGGGTAATTTTCCTCGTCTGAAGGAAAGAATTTGGGCTGGATGAGCATTTGGATAGAAGATCAAGAAAATATGTTCAAATGAAAAGATATTAAATGGTTCATTCTCATAGCAGCACAATGAAAAAATCAATTAAATCGTTTTAATTAGTAATAATTAAGATAATTATTAGAGTGATTAATACCAATTTGTTCATCTATCACAATCTGATTGATGTGTTCTCACATTACGTGACGGGGTAAAATCACCTTAGAATTCGAAGTGATAACTCTAGATAAAATTATTAAATTTTATGTGAAGTGTTTTATTTTTTGGAGTTCAAGGGAACAATCGTCAACTAAAACTTCACTTGGTTGAGTTTTCCATACTTTTCTCAAAAAAGAAAAAGAGAGACTTTTAATAGAATTTGATAAATGAAAACAATTATGCTTCGGGAGTTTTATCCCAGCTTAATTCAGGGGAAAGAAAGAGAGAGGAAATTCAAATAGATGAATTAATCAGAGATCATTGAAATATTAAAAAAAAGATTTATTATACTTTTGGACGAAAGTATGGTGAGATCCCGAGTAGTACATGTGGGTTGAGCCGGTCTAGATCACAAGGAACACGTGAATTGTGTGATGGGGAGTGCGAATAAACGTGCTGAATCAGTCCAACAAGAAAACATTAATTTTCCTTCGCCAAAAATGCCTTTCAAGAATAAGTCTACTAATTAAGGAGGGGGCAATTACTAGATAATGCATCCAGCTCAACAACATTAAAGATAGAGAGAGAGAAAAAAAATCAAAATGATAAGAAAAACAAATGTATACTCAATAATCTCTTCACATACACACATATATATATATATATATATATGAATGTATATTTTTTTATCAAAAAAATTGTTGTATATAGTTATGCATATGCTGAAAAAGAATAGAATATGTAAGACTTAGAGCTGATAACGTGGAAGAGATAATACGGATAACGATAAATTAGTGACACAAGGATCGCCACATCATTACGAGTTAGGGCTACAGAACAGGAGATGTCTAGCCTGCCACTAGCTGTTCTTGCAACTAAGGATCGCCACATCATTAGCTGTTCTTGCAACTAATCCATCCACAAGATAAAATTAATAAATCATTCTTGCATCTTTGACTAATATCACCTTCGATTACTGGACAGCTAATACAAACTGGACAAACTTTGAAATCCAGACTTACGATCAACGATGTTTGCTTGAGTTGGGCTGCTCGATCTGAGCTGGCGACCATGGATGTTTGCTCCAGTTGGGTGAAGGCATCTCATTTGATCGTTTGATGGGCTAAGTTAAGAAGACTCCATATTCAGCATAATGCCGTGGAGAGAAATAACCAAACTCAGTGCCTTTGGAACCTGCACAATGTCGAACAGCTTGTTATGTGCTACGTAACAACACATGAAGACGATCGTTAATATTTGTGCAGACAAACTGCCCCTTTTATGATGGGAATGCAAGTCTCGATATTTAGAATAGCAACCAAACAAATGGTGCAGTGACCTAAGGGAAGACAAAGACAAAAGAAGCCCCTAGGACAGGAGAAATAAAGCCCCAGAAGTAAGAGTCCCCAATGCCGAGTGCCTAAGAACCAAAGTCTCCAATGCCTTCAAGTCCTTGAGTGCAAGGCAGGTTGCCTCGACTGTGCCAATCAACATAAGTATGGTGATTGGTTAACCAATGAGTGCAAATTGGTTAACTAATTCCTCATCGGATCATCAAGTGAATCCCCCAAGGAAGAACGGGTCACATATTTGGAGTTGTGCTTCTACAAGAGTGAGGAAGATTTTGGACTCAAGGACATTGAACTATGGAACTATGTATGTATGCTGAAGAACATCTGGCTCCTCCTGATGAATTCTTGACCTTTGGTGGCCCAGGGTGAGGAAATTCTTGATAAAGAATGATAGATAGCACATGGACAATGAAGGCAAAGAGGAAGACATTGAGACTTTTGAGATTTAGGTCATCTTCAAGTCAGATGGAGAGTCGGAGAGCGAGAAAACTTTTCCCTTTGGCAAGATGACCGGATGAGTTTGGGCTCTCCAGCAGAGTATTGCATTAAAAGAATTGAGCTTCTTCCCCTAATGCAACATGTCCAAATGTTTTGGGAGGAGCTATATGGACATGGTCAAAAACAATGATGCCCCGGCAACTGAAATAATTCAATCTGTAGCCTCATCTGTGCAACTCAATACAAGAAGGCATTCTATGGACTGGCCAACAACATTCTGTCAAAGCTCATGTGTGGGAGGGGTTCAGAAAGAAGAAACCAAAGGTCCGTTGGCAGCATATGGTCAAGTTTTTAGGGCCATATTCAGGGGGTATCATTCATTTCCTGGTTAGGAATACAGGACTTGCTCCCTATGAGAACATGCTAGCAAATTGGCAACATTTACAAACGACGACTTGTGAATTTCGTGGAGCTGAAGATGAAACCAGTGAGCATCTTTTCTTCTAATGTAGCAGAACAAGAGAGATCTGGGGATCTGTGCTCTAGAGGAAGCCTAAGAACAAATAAGACCCAGCGATTGGAAATAAGAGCTCGAAGAAGCAATTCAATGGAAAGGAAGAGCCATAGATTTGATCGTCTAAAGACTTCTGTGGACATCCTTATTCAAGTAGTTTGGTTCGAGGGAAATGTAAGAATTTTTAGGCAAAGAAAACAAGAGTATGTACATCTTCGAGATAGAATTCTGATGTTGGTTAGGATCAAATGTTTTTCTCTCCAGACAAGAATTTAGGATAAATCACAGTAATTTTGGTAGTTTACTACAACTTAGAGCTTTATGTAAATCATATGTAACTGATATTTTGTGAATGAAATTATAGAATCATTCAGAAAACATTTAAACAAACAATATTGTTCAAGGAAAACCACAAATTAGAAGTCCTAAAAAGATGCGTGTCAAAAAACACATCACGTTTGATCTTAATTTAGCAAAAATAATGCCCAGTGCTGATATGTTCTGATTGTGTGCACCAATATCATTGATATGTGCAGGACTATATCGCATACCTGCTGAATGAATAACTCCAAGCGGTTCTCATCTGAGAACCACTAGAACACCCAAACATTATCATTCCCATTACGAGTTGCTAAATCACAGCATCAATCACCTTGATCAAACACTAGAAATGCTATTTTGATCCATTTACAGTTAGAATAGCTATAAGAGGATGCACAACACTCCACGAGACAGATAATCAATAATGAGCAAGAACCAGAGTGCAAAGATATTGCCACTTCTTTGATCCTACATGGTCATATGTAACAATTTGACAGTAGAACTGCAAATCTTCTATTATTGTTCAAACAACCTTGACAATCAAACTTCTTGGAGTGGAGAAAAGAGGGCCAAAAACTCTTCGCATAGCCACAATGCCCAGCAAACACTACAGTTGATTTACAATACAAAAGTGACCGAGAAAACAAGCATGTACGAATTACCTTGGGTGCTTCTTCCAGATTAAGACTCTAGAAAGCAATTCGAGTTAACCTTCCTTCCTGCAAGCCATATCAATTATTCATACATCAATCTTTTCTTTAATAAGGAGATCCAAAATTGGCAAACAAATCAATGACACCATCAGTAAAGATAGGATTGAATCTCCAAGAAGAAACCTAGAGGCATAATTGAAGCTGCAAAACTGGGTCAAAACTAATACATACTTTCTCTTCCTCATTGCAGTGTTCCGCATATCATTTTTGGCAAGAGAAGAGCCAGGGGGAACAACATTCTGCATTGGAGAAAGGGCTGGAGGGGGAGGAGCTGCAGCAGCCATAGTTGCAGGCAGCACAGGTGCTGGAGGTGGTGCAGGAGCAGTGGCAGCAGGGGCGGGATCCGGAAGAGGCCTCGGTAAGATGTGTTTCAACCTATTATTCCTATAGTTCTTCCAGAAGAAGAATTGTTGCCGGTGCGCTAATTCCTACATGCATTACAAGGAAGACAACTATTGAAAATGATCTAAGAATGTGGTCGAAATGATTTTGCGATCATGTATGCAAGGACTGGAGTGTGTTTCCCCAAATTTTGGCAGAAAGAGAAGTAGAGGACCTTGTTGCCAGGATAAGCCATGGCAGCACGGAAGTTTGCATTTTGGAGAAGTTCCAGAAAGAAAAGGCAATGAGGGTACCTGAACATCAACCAATTGGAATGGATTGATAAGAAGCATATATAAGCACAAGAATAACGTAATATCCACATTCGGATCGACCTATTGCCCACATATCAGTACGTGTATGCAACAATACTAGCAACTTGTTCTGATAGGGTGGGGTGTGGGGGAGAGAGAGAGAGGCTGACATTATGAATTTGAGGTACTCAGGGCGTTGCCAGTACTGGAGGTACTTCAAGTATCCAATGAAAGCCTCATCTTCAAAGTAGCGATTCTGAGCCAAATCTGTCCAATTTCAGACTAACACCGGTGAAGTCCATCGAAAAACCTAAGAAAAAGGTAACCGAGGAGGGAGGTAAAGACGAATAGCCGGGGAAGGGAAACATACAGTGAATATAAGTGGGATTGGCCAGACACTGAACGAACTCCAGCTCGAGCAAGAAACGCTGCCTGCCATCATCGGGATCCTTGTACACATTCTTAAAGCTGTGGAAATGAAAAATACATAGCTGTGAGAGAATTCCTCCTCCTCCTCCTCCACGTCCGACTCGAAAGAAGAAGGAAATGGAAAGGAAGAGCTTCGCGATTCTTACGAGGATGAAGGAGGATCGCCATCGACGCCATCTTTAACGGATGCCATTTGTTGAAGCCTGAAATTCACAGGGAGATTGCAGGGGGCTGGTGAAACCAGAAGTAATGAAGGGAGGTGAAATCGATCCGAGGCAAGAGGAAGAATCTTCCTTCTAGGTCCAGTCCAGCTCGGCAGCTCCAGCTTGGGCTGTGGGCCGATCGAGGCCCATAAATACTCTTATTGGGCTGCTGTCCTGGCTCGGCCCAATAACTGTATGCACAAGAAAAATCAGTTAGTAATGGAGCGGTAACGAGATTAACGAGTAATTTACGGTGAATAGAGTAGACAAGGAATGGAATTGAAGGGGAATCAAATTGATTAATATATTTTATTTGATAATAAGTAGTGGATCATAATGATTTAATTAGGAATATAAACAGATGAAATAATAAAAATAACCTTAACATTGATATATATATATATGTACACTAATAATAATATTTATTTATAATTCTAATTTTGTAATTAAAATGAAATAAATTAAATTATTTTAAAGATTTATTCACGTTATTTAAATTTAATTTTACACTTTTTTTTATTTTAAAGGTAAATTTTTATTTAATTCAGGAGTCTGAGTCTACTACGAAGTTAGTGGCATACCCCCGTCAAACAAAACCATACGAGTAACATAATAGTCAGCAAAGAGTAAATCCAAGACCTCCTCAGGGGGAAGATCTAGTACAAGAAGTCCAAGTGTCCTATTCCTCGCAAGCTTGGCAAGTACATCAACCACACAATTGCTTTCATGGTAGATAAATCTCTTCTGACTCCGACAGAATCCTCAGAACAACGTCCTGCATTCAATGATAATGGGCATTGATACATCATTCTGACCACTCGATCCCTAGACAAGGTCGAGAGCTATCTTGGCATCTATTTCTACTTCTAGAAATTGGACGCCCGTATCGGTAGCGATCTTCAACTCATCTCGGATCACCCATAACTCTACTGTAACACAATCAGTTAAACGCAAGAATCGTATAAATCTCGGACCCAGTTTCCATTAGAGTCCCAAAGGACTTCTCCGGCTCTTGGACGTCCGAGGTTACCTGCCACTGAATCGTCGGAAGCCTGCCATCTGATCATGGAAAGCGTTTGACCTCCCATGAGACTGCCTTTTGAGCTGCTTGGGCCTTAACAGCCCACCCTCGATAGAGTTGAAGTAGATTCTCATAACTCCTTCCTTCGAAGATATGATTGTTTTGTTGTTTCCAGAGACACCATAGTGCTTGGGCAAAGACAAATGTTCACTCTTTGAGACCTCATAGCTGCATAGGTTAGACCTGATCCACTCATAAAGTGGGAGGGAGAAGGTGGCCTTTTTTGATCTAGGGATGCCTAGTGATCACCAAAGGTCGATTGCTGCTTTGCACTCTCGAAGAATGTGGTCTAGGGTTTCATCATCCCTATTGCACACTTAGCATGTTGTCTCCACATCTATTCTTCTATGTCTAGGAATGTCTCCGTCATGACTTTCATATGACAACATTGCTAGATGAATGTTTGAATGCGAGGAGTGATGGGTGTTTACCTGATCCAGTTCCAACTAGATAGTTCCCCCTCCTTAGTAGGGGTGGGCATGGTTCGGTTCGGTTCGATTCGATTGGGCGGTATAGAGTTTGAACCATAACCATTTGAGGAAGAAAAAATCATATTGTTTAAAACCGGTTCAAATGATTCGGTTGACAGATTTTTTATTTAAACAAATAAAATTCACTATAAAAACACAATTGGTTCGGTTTGGTTCTGAAATTAACCAAATCGAATTGCAAAAACTAAGTCAAAATATATTTTTTTGTTTAAAATTGAATATTTTATTTTTAAATTTTAATTTTATTATATTAGTAATTATAAAAGAGTTCGGTTCGGTTAATCGCAATTAACCGAACCAATAATATCAAGTAACTAACCGAACCTCTTCTCAACAAAAAACGAACCGTTAGCAAACTGGTTCTAACGATTCGGTTATTTTTTGTTAGGTTCGGTTCGGTTAACCGATTCAAACCGATTTTATGATTTTTTTTTAACAGCCCTACTCCTTAGGACACCTGATTAAGAGGAAAATTTATAATATTTATATTAAATTTTGATAAAAAAATTTTCTTAAAAAACTTTTCCCCAGTCCCCCCGTCCACTAACTCTTCAAGTCGACTTTTGAGTGGCCACAACGGCACCCTTCGGTTCGGTTCCATTCATTGCCGGTCATTGAAGGGATAAGACTGACCTTTCCCTAAAAAAGAAAAAATTCGCCTTACTCCACCAATGGCCGCCTCCCACCTGTCCTCGCTCTCCCTGCTCCGGCCAGCTACTGCGGCCGCCCCCGCCCGTCCCCACCTTGAGCTGCCCTTCCTTGCTCGGTGCCGGCGGCCTCCCGGCCTTTTCAGAACGCGGGCCTCAGGGACGGACATACTGGGTGATTTCGGAGCGAGGGATCCGTTCCCCGCGGAGCTGGAGAGCAACTTCGCGGAGAAGGTTATAGGGAACGTGAACACGGAGCATAAGATCCTCATCCCCACCACCTCCGCCCTCTCGCTTGCCCAGCAAGACTGCTCCCCTGTTTCTCCCCTCCAAGCTCCCATGTCCCGTGACGATGCTCAGAAGCTGCTCAAGAAGGTCCCTTTCCGCTCCTGTACTCGTCTTCTCTTCCGGCCAAGTGCTTCGGCTTGAAACCCCTGATTTCAATCAGCTTGTGTCTGTGTTGCAAACCAGCTGGTTGATAATTTCAAGAAAAAGGCGATTTTTTCTTCTCAGAACCTCAACTAGGAAGACCGCGTCATTTGCTTGCTATCTTGTAATTCTAGTGTTTCGGTGGCTGACTATGTAGAAGCTGAGAATGCCTGATGATTCTGCGGCTTTGCTGGATTCGTTTGAGCTATGATCTGTTGGAAAACGCCAATGAGCATCGAGAACTCGATATTTAGTTAGCTCTGCTGTTTGATAGAAGCAGCATCAATCGGTGGAAGATAACTTTTCCTGCTTGCTTTACCATTCGATGAGCTCACCTTAAACTGTTCTCTCTAAAATTTTCGGGTTCATGAACTATCTGGTATGAAACTATTATCTGTCCGTAGATTGTGGGCTGGAGACTCATAGATGAGGATGGTGGACTCAAGCTGCAGTGTCTGTGGAAGTTGAGAGATTTCAAGTGCGGGGTCGAGCTCATCAATAGGATTCTCAAGGTTGTGGAACCCACGGGTCACTTCCCAAGTCTACATTTGGAGCAGCCAAATCAAGTCAGAGCTGAACTATGGACCGATTCGATTGGTAAGATAGGACTCCCCTAAAGCTTCCGGTTTTCATTAGATTCTTTTACAGATGTGATTTGATGGCCTTGTCACCCTTACCGAGTTCTAGCTCGTGGGTTTGGGTTTGAAGTTGTTGCAGTTCATCATATCCATGTTCATATTTTTGCAGGAGGATTGAGCACGAATGATTTCATTGTGGCAGCCAAGATAGATCTTGTAAAAACATCAGATCTCGTCCCAAAGAAGAGAATATGGGCATAAATCAGTAACCATCAAAGGAACCGATGATACGACCATGTCAAGATGCATTGTGTGCGGAGCCAAAGGGTGACTCTTGATTCATTCAGGGGTCAAATCGTGCTACCAGCAACAGTTTACTCTTGTCCCTCATTTCTTTGATGGGTGGTGTATTCAGTTATTACCATGTATATGCTTGTCTGGGATATTAAGAATGAAAATTGAATCATTTTTCGTATGATCTTCAATTCATCATCTGATTGTGGAAACAGTATACGTGGTGTAAAATCGATTTCCATCCATCTTGTAAGTGCCAGCAGAAGATACCGTTCGATTAATTTGTTTAAGCAACAGATTTCATTATTGAAAAGTCTAATCCGCAATGGGCAGTCATTGGAAGACATCGTCATTCTTATAACAGCGGTGACATTCTTCCGCTATTGAGGAATGCTGCACATGTAAAGGCACCTTGGTTCTTTCAGAAGCTGTTAGCTTCAGACTCGAGATGGCAAAGGGCGGCCAAGCGCTGAGGTAAAAGGAAGGAATGGAGATCCAAGAAGAAAGGAAGAGAACACTGTTGATGATCATGCCGTTGAGATGCATCTGGACAGTGATTATCAGTGGCTGAATGACAACTTTCTTGTCCATTTTCTTTGACTATGATCTGATGGATTTTTTGTTCATCTGTTTGGACATTTGGGTGGATAAAAGGTTAGTTTTTGCAGGGTAGATATACTACTCATCAGCTCACAAGATTTACACTTGCCTAATTGAACAGAATCCCAACTTTCCATAGAAGCAAAAGGATGAAGTTGCAATTTATATCTTGCCCCAGTAGATTAGTCCCATGCTTGACCATCTGTTTGTTCTTGATCATAAACAAACATATGGAACAAATCTAGCTCATCTGATGATATATAATAAGCTCGAAGAAGAGAATACAACAAAAAATGAAGAACCTCGACATCCTAAGATTCACCTTGAAGGAAGTCTGCCACAGGTACAAGCATGTCAGTGGACATATAGAAGAGGGACAGAGGTGAAGCCACAGAGGGGTAATGCTTCAGGTATGAGCAACCACCTAGGTCAAATTATTGTAACAGAATAATTGCATTTACATGAGATGATGAGAATATGCACTTTTCACCCTTTATTTACCATTCAAATAAAAAGAAGACTCAATTGGATTAGAAATTACCTGCTTACTTTATCATTGGCTCTTTCAACATTATGCTTATCTAAGAAATTAGATTGCATTTACATCCATATCTCTGTTTGCTTCTCATTTTGGAATAGTAGCTTGATGTCACCTCCATCAGTTTGTAAGTTGATCAGGTAGTAGCCATGAGATTGACGAGCTTCTTCCATGGTCTCAAGAATTCTGTCTGGAAAACATGAGAGGATCGAGGAGACATTAAGAAAAATCAGTGCTGTGGTTGTCAAGAATTCTGGAGGAATGGGACTTCAAATATTGGAAGCCGAGTGCTGCAGAACGTGGAATTGCTATATTGTGCCGCAGCATACAAAACTTGCCAACGTAAAATGCAGCAACAATCATTTCTAAGTGATTAGATTTCCAACTGTTTTCTTTTCTTTTCTTTTCTTTAATTAGAACTAGACTTCGCACTCACTGCATGAGATAAATGCTCAGATAGCCTCTCTTCCTCCAAGTCTCAGCATTATCAGCCCCACAGACAACTGTCACAACTCTATTTACCAAAGAAAAGCATGGCACCCAACAAACTCCCAAATCCATAAATTCGAGCGTGAATAAAGTTTTTCTTGTCAACCGAAAAACTAGTTATCATTTGTTAGCTTCCAATGATCTGAATGGACATTAGATAAACACTATCTAGATGTTTATCTACACCTACCGTACCAAAGGACTTTCATTTCCGAGTCTTCATTAAAGGTTATGACACCGGGCTTTTAGTAGTCACATCAAGTCTCCTGCATAAAGTGGCATGAGGTTGCTTAATCTAAAACACCCCTAAACCCTTGCATCAGGGAATCTCAGAGCATTGCAAGCTCCGATTCATGTGATGTCTACACGTGCTGCTGGACTTGCTAGGCTAACTATGGGACTCGGAAAATCAATTCCTTGGGAAGTCTTCTTCTGTACAGGCAGTACCAAACTTCCTGCATAATCCACTTCAAGATTGATGACTTATGGTAATACCATACTGACCGTATCGTGAATAGGATTGACAGGAAGCTAGCATGGAAAAAGAGGAAAAACCAAAGAGAAGCACACCCGTACCTTTTGGCCGCAATCACATGGTACAAAGAGATTGAAACTGTTGAGCCGCACTTCCAGTCTAATGAGCCTTTGAGGTCTTGAAAAGGAGGTTGGTTAAAGAAGAATCCTTCCCTATCATTTCCAACAATCACTCTTCCTGTTCCAATAGGCAACTTCTATATTATTTTGGTCTCAATACACTATTCTGGAGTAAGATAGATGAAGAAAATAGCAAAACCACAGATTGATGAAATGGCATAATATTTGCTCCTTACTGGAATTCATCACAGCCTTCCCATGAGCAATTTCTTAATGTCGAGATGTTTTACAGTAGAAACTGTAAATGCCTCGAGCAAGAGCTGGACAAAAAATACTGCAAATTTCAGTCCTGTTACCAGTTATAGATCACAAGGAATAGAAAAAACTTGAATAGAAGACCAACCACGTGTTTCTACAATTGCTCTTGTAGTCAAGTTCCTTCACCCTGAAGCATGAACTTCCTAGAAGATTTTCCCATTTGGAGCTTGCGGCCCTTCTTTGTCCTCCTATGCTCATTTCTTTCCATCTTGTCGCGTCGCTCTTTACTCCCATCTATATCAGCTTGAATGGCCTTGTCCCTCATATCATCTGATAATAGGGCCAACCTAGAAAATTTCTTGGGCCAAATCACTCCGAGTCTGTCAGTAATATCCCTATATGCAGGAACAAGTCCGCGTCTTATAAAACACCCTTCGATAAGTTGCATTGAGTTTAGTTCAGGGAGGGATGCAGCATCTCTCAACTCGAGGTCCAAGCAAAATGGGGAGTCTTTCAGCCACATCCTCAAGGAATGGGCCTTAGCTACCAGAAGCCCAGTCCGCGTCTTACAAGGTAGAAAGGGAGAACCCATCTCCCACAAGAATGCCTTTAATGTGCTGTTAAGTGAAACAGAGTTGTACTCTGAAGCCCCAGTTATCAGAACTACCGATTTAGGAGATTCTGGAGAGCCCTGCAAAGAGGCATCCTGCCATGAAAGATGTATAAATACATGAGATTTACGAGAAAAAAGAGCAAATCTGAAGGAGGTAAGTGCTTTGATAAGTATAATTAGGAAAAATTTTCCATATTGCATTTGTCAATAGTTGAGGCAGATTGAGGCTTCTCAGTAATAGAGAGTAAATGTGGTGAATTCTAACACACAGTTTAGTGTGAAGTAAAATAGTGCTCATGATGAGGAACTAGCAGTCTCATAACCATACAGTCAAATTTTGTTGAGTAATGCAGAACTTTTGGAGAGAAAGAAGCAGCTAATCAACTGGTAGAAAGAGTGCTGCAGAATAGCAAACATACTTGCATGCGGTCAAGCCATAAAGTAAGCCCAACAAGAGATGCACCAGCAGACAGCTTTCTCAAGTCAGCTCCCCAATCTTTTTCAGCAACCCTGCATCAATGTGCAACAGGGCATGTTCGAAAATCAGCAATGCAAATTTTAGCTATGTGTGCTATTATTATATTCATCCTTCTGAATCACCAACTATATCTAATAAGGAACTGCAACCCTTTTTTCATAGATAATGTTTTATGTTGATAATCAAACGATCAAAGGAATACTAAAGAATGGAAATATAGCAATAACCTGAAGACATTTTGTTGATAGATCTTTTTCTTGATAGCTACTCGGAAAACCCACGAAGCAGTGGCACGAAGTTCAAATGCCCATAATAGATCCATCAAAGCATTGACAAAATTCAGAGCAGCATTGTCTTCCATGGGCTGTAGTTCATCTAGCAAACACTCTACTTCTGAAACTAGCAAACCGGATTTTTCTGTCAACAACCTGCCAAAAAGTAGAACAAATATATAAGCTCAAGGAATAGGGAAGATAAACATGCACATTGGAAATTAACCATTCCCGCCCCCTCCACACCCCATTAACTGAAGAAACTGACAGAAACCTGATAGGAAGATTGAAACCAGCATGACCCAGTGCATTTAAGAGATTAACTGCTCCGCTTGTGTTCTGGGACAAACTGGCAGCTCTAATGAAGCATGTCCATATTCTGTGGTCAGGTTGCACACCTTCAGGCTTCATTTTACTCAGCTTTTCAATTGCGACATTGTAGTCACCGTTCCTCAGATATGCATCAATGACCGAACCATAAGGCAATGCGCTGAGATCCACACCTGTTTCACATAGATTATTAAACACCCTCTCAGCTTCCTGAGGTTGACCAGAACTTCCATAAGAGACCATGAGCAAATGCATCGTGGCAATCGTTGGATCCACCCCTGTCTCTCTCATCATGAAAAAAAGTTTCTCGGCTTTGGCATGGTCTCCAGAATTCCTATAGAGCTTCATCATTATGTGATAGAAAGATCTATCTAATTTGTGTCCTTTTGATTGCAACTCCTTGAAAAGCTCCTCAGCTTGTTCCAGGCAACCCTGCTTGCCTAGGGCTGATATCAGACTCTTATATGTGTCTAACTTAGGTTCTAGGCCAAATCTTTTCATTTCATGCATCAATGATAGACCTTCCTCGGGTCTGCGGTTTCTACAGTACATAATAATTAGAATATTATAAGTGACTTCATCAGGTAAAAGTTCAGCTTGCTGGATCTGATGGTACACTTGAATTGTCTTTTTGAAGTCTTCAGTTCCTGCATAAACCTTCAGCATAGAATTCAATATTGATAGATCAGGTTTAAATCCTGCATCTTCCATCTCAGTCACCATGGCTTCAGCATCTCTCACTTGTTTTCCCTTGCAAAGCAATGCAACCATAGTCCTATAGAGATGCATGTTTGGGAAATGGCCAGCTGCCTTCATCCCAGCATATATTTTCTTCACTTCAACTATGTTCCCAGCGCGAGCAAATGCATCAAGCATCAACAGGATGGAACTCTTACTAACTTTGAAACCCATGTCTTGCAACTCTTCAATAACCACGTAAAGTTCATCTAGCCTTCCATCAATGATGAGAGCTTGCAGAAGACCATTGATGGACTCCACAGAAGGAGAAGGTCCATCTCTCATCATTGTATTGAAAACAGCTCTTGCTTTCTCATAGCAACCACTTGCAGCGTATGCTTCTATTAGTGCGTTCCACACGTTACGATCCACTGTAAATTGCTGTCTAAGACTACCCACCATGCTTTCAGCTCTCTGCCAGAGCTTTAGTCTTCCATATTCCTCAATTACAGTAACAAAAATGGAACTGTCATCAAAACAGATGCCTCTCGCTCCTGCCTCGTCCACCAAGTAGTGCGCTGTCTCAGGAAATCCCAGTTTGCAATATACATGCACCATTTTCCGGTACAGATGCTTCATGGGTTCGACGCCATGGAATCTCATATCAGTGAAAACCTGAGAAGCGTCGGCATACTGTTCGCTTTCCTCACAGCATTGAATCAGTGACTCGAAAAAGAGACAGCTTCCACCAAAAGAACAAAATACTCTAGCTCTGCTGTATTCTTCTAGAGCGCTATCTACTTTACCAGCCTTGCAGAGCATAACAACCAAGGCTTCACTTATCAACTGACTCGAACCAGCATGTTCTCTCAGAAATTCAAGCAGCTCCAGTGCTTCGGAGTGCCTACTCGAGGAGCTATATGAACCCAGTATGGATAGTAAATTGTCACGATCCAGCTCATATCCATCGCTAATGGCCTGTCTTAGCATAACAGCAGCGAGATCATAACATTCCCCCTTCACGAGGATAGAGGAAATGACTGAAGGGTTCATGCCGCCTGGCCCTAACATGTCCCTAACAACCTCGTCAATGGTTTCTAGGCTGTTCTCCCTCACAAGAGTGCGGAGCATGATCTCAAACAATGTATGATCTGGCATAAAACCTCCATTAACCATTTCTCGATACAATGCTATCGCTTTGTTTGTCTTATTGAATCTCAATAATATGTCCAGCATAACTGAATATGCAAGGGTGTCAGGTTTAACACCACACCTTCGCATGCAGTCATAAGTCTCCTCAGCCTCCGCTCGCTTCCCAGCCTTAGCATACGCACAAATAAGAGCGCTGTAAGTCCGCAAAGTGGGCTTAACTCCAGAATCCAACATCTCTGACATCACATTCTCCGCTTCTTTAGTCTTGTTTGCCTTTCCTAGCGAATCAATGAGCACAGTATAAGTAACTGCATCAGGTTTACGTCCACAAGATTTCATGTCCTCGTAAACTTGCAGTGCGAGATCGCTCCTACCCTGTTTCCCATGCATGTGGATAATAGTGTTGTAAGTCATTTCATCCTTGCCAAACCCTTTTCTTACCATCTCATCACAAATCTCCTTAACCTTTTGTACTTTCCCTTCCTTTGCAAAAGCATGCAACAGGGAATTATAGGTCACAGCATCAGGGAAAAACCCTCGAGATTCCAATTCCTTAAAGAGCTGCTCAGCCCTACTAGATAGACCACATCTACCGTAAACAGAAATCATGGCATTGTAAGTCCATAAATCCGGCTGGCACTTATGGATCTCCATATCATTATAAATCTTGGCAGCCTCATCCAAATTACTCTCTTTAGAACAGGCACTGATCAGTGTATTATAAGTAATGATGTCAGGTCTGAGCCCTGCTGCCCTCACCTCATTCAACAGTTGGATAGCCAGATTCGGCTCAAGAGAGTTGGACTTAACACGAGCGTTGATCAGAGTATTGAAGCTCACAAGGTCAGGCTCGCAGCCTTTCTCCTGCATTACATCGAGCAGGTTCTGGACCTTGGTAAACCTGCCATTCCGAGCATAGACGCCCATCATGGCATTGTAAACCTGGACGTTATTCCCAACCGAGGGCTCTGCTCGAGCAAATATCTCAACGGCCAGGGCCTCCTGATTGGCTTTACCGAGGACAGACAGGATGGTGGCAAGCATTCGGGCACTGGGGGCGTACCAGTGCTTAAGATTCAGCCACTCGTAGACCTCCAGGGCACGGTGCCAGCTCGACTGCCCAACCCACTTCACCACAAAACAGAAGTCGGTCGGGGTCAACTGAACCGACCGGTCGTCCAGCACGTCAGCCACGAACTCATCGGGCTTCAGTCTCAGTATCTTGTCCGTCAAGAACTGGACCCTCACGCGCCAATCCTTGGCCCTCTTGAGGGCCAGCTTATTCATCTTCTTTACCCGATTCCGGCTAAGGCGGCCCAGCTCTTCCTGGGAATCGTCAGTCACGTCCAGCCCTGACGGCTCATCGGATGGATCAGCATCCTCTGAGCGACCATCGGGTTCTTCTTCGGGCATGCGGGCTGGCGGAGGCAAGGGCTGGGTAGGTGGGTAGGTCTGGACGGAGAGGCTGAGGTGGGGCCATCTCACGGACGGCGAGGCTCGGCTGTAGGAGAACTTCTTGGGGTTGACGGTGAGTTGCTCTGGCGCGGCGGCGGAAGTGGATGAAGAGGTAGGAACTGAGGCGGCAAAGGAGCGCCCTTGATTCGAATAGCAAGAGACTGGAGGGCTCTTGAAGGGATTAGAGGATGGTGAGTCTGAGCGCACCGACGGGGAAGCTGCAAAAATGAACACACCAGCGCTGGTCGTGCCCATTGCTCTGGCTTAGCATGAAATGGAATGGGGGAGAAGAAGCTAGAGGGGTCCAGGTCAGGACGAGGACGACGGTGAGTGAGCAGCCGACGCTACTCCGCTCATCTGTTCCTCTCCTCGCTTCGCTGCTATCCCAGGAAAGCAGTTCCTTGGTTATGTTCTGCTAACGTGTCCCAATCATTGAAGGAAATATCGCGCGTATAAATTGACATGTGGGATTGAATGTGGAATCAAACCGGATGATTTATGAAGACATAAATCACCTTTCAGAATGTGTGCCAGCCATGCTCATACGCGTTTAAGCTTAGCATCTTCATACGATTATGATGGTTATTATCCGATTACAACACACACACACCCACACACGAGTGCACCGGTGCATCGCTGCACAGATGGATAGGGTACGTACTAATACACACACTCCGAACAGTCCCTACATCCTACACAATACCCAGTGTTATTCTTCGGGATCACTATGTACGTAGCCCCTTATTGACCCACAGGCGAGTAGAGCCTACTACTCAGTGGTGTCAGGCTTCTGCAGATCCTCGATACTGGTAGGACGGAAAAAGGCCTTCTGCTCCAGCACCGACTCTTCTTCGCCTCCATTTGTGGCCCTGGAAGGAGGCCCATCCTCGTTCACGTTATGCTTGGCATCAGGCCCAAACACCCCAGTCTGCGGGTGTGGAGCCCAGTACTTGTCCGATTCGGGCTGAATAACTTCATCTGGAACCACAGTTGGTCGGACGTGCTCGTCAGGGTTCTTATCATACACGGACGCATGAGCACTAGCAGTCCTCCTGTAACCATCGTTGATTATTAGTGCTTATGCCTAAAAGATGGCGTGCAATTAACCAAACCAATTCAACAATTCCAAGCCAAGTCGGGCAAGAAATTAGACCAAACATCAATTCCCAGCAGGTGGGGGTGACCGCGGATATGTTTCAAAAATCAAACCTTCCCTTATTCACAGGACCACTCAAGAATGGTCGCTTTCAAAGGAAGATACCAAATAGATATTGATAATACAGCCGAACCAACGACATTTATCAGCTATATTATCCCCAGCGCATTTCGCACGCCTCTTCCAGCGGACTGGATTTCAACTTAAAAAGATAACATATTATATATTTGTATATACACTAATTTATATAACAAGGCGGCAAAGGCGACAAAGGAAGTGGTGTTCGCACCAATTCAAACATGAAGATGCATGGGCCATGCCTCCCTCAGCCATGACGTAATGCTTAGACGCTAGAACGTCATGCTGTTCGCTATACCCATCAATTGTACAAGCAATGGAGGCTACGAGCATTAAACACATTCAAGAATTATCTACCGCTCATCAGCAAAAGCTTGTGCATTCATTTGACATGCCTCCTGTTCATGAATTGACTTCTGGGTAACGACAGAATTGCCTTTTTTTTTTTGGCTAAGTAAATGCTTTCCCTTTGACTTTTTAGGTGATAGATATCAAGTGGCTCTCCAGGATCATCATAATATTTTATTTTCTGGCACTCGTCTGGACTAGAAAGTAATCAGTGAGGGTCTTAACCAGTGCAATATTTTCCAATGAGCTAAGGAAACTTAAGTAATCACCAGAATTGCCGAAACTATATTGCTCTCATTTTCACATTGCAGGGCTGATCAATTTTGACTCTGCAAGGACGAACTATTTTGACCGAGTCCAGATTCCACAAGCTTCACATATGAAGAGTAAAAAAGGGATCCTTGCAAAGGGGGTTCATGTAAAATGCGGTAGGACAGAATGACAATTTATAAAGCTTGTGGAAATTTTAAAAATAGATTGCGTTTCTCACTCGAATGAGCTGTCTTGTGGTTTCCTTCACTAGTCAAACTGTGTCTTTTTGGCAAACCAAAACTTTTTGCTAGTCTGACTGACTCAGAAAAGCAGATGCGCAAAAACATGACTGACTATTAGGGGAAACCTACTGCTCATTTACGGCACCGTTCTACTGGCTTCATCCAAAGCATGGTATTAACACCGCAATGAAGCAGCAGCTTGTGCAGGAAGTATCCTTACAAGTCAAAAGGATCTCCCAAAAAAAAAAATAATAATAAAGAAGTATGATCCTAGTAAAACATCTGTTTAAACAAGCGAATCCTTTCATAAACGGAAAATAGATCTCTGATGATGGGTTGAACAACTTCCACATCCAGTTATGTATCATTCTTAAATAACCAGTGGATCAAATAGAACGGTTCAGCCAATTCATCTATTATATACTTTTCTACAGAGAGAACAAAATCAGATCCTAGGACGGTCTGCGATCTCGGTTCAGCGCAATCTCTCTTTTTCGTTAATTCACAGAGAGAACACTAACTGAATGAGGCATCAGGAACTACCAGTAGCACCAAAACTTGACCAATAACTGGGAAAATGTACCGAAGATCGATGTTTAGGAAGAGCGAGTAACCTGAAAGCAAGAGCAGAGACGGAGAGAGAGTCGCGCGAGTTGGCGCTCCAGATCTGAGTCACGGATAGCCTAGTGATGCTCCAGATCCCTCGGCTCCTCAAGCTGGCGGCCATACAAGTGAATAAGTTGCAGAGGCGGTTGAACTCGATCGGCGGAGAGTGAGAGGGAGAAGGGTTACGAGCTTTCTCGACCTAATCGCCCCGCTTAAGCACCGGAGGGCGCTTTAAATTATCGATGAACGGTGACGGAGACGGGGGAGAGGAAAGATAATCTTAAATATTCGTACCCAATAATAATGTGGTAGATAGAATAGAACTACTTAAATTATTTTAATTAATATTAATTATAATAATTATCTAAATAATTAACATTAATTTATATTTTTATTATATTTTAGTTAACATTTTATTATTATTATTATTAACATTTTATTATATTATATGATAATAAGATAAGATTATTGAAGAATTTTCCAGAAGAGAGAGAATGAGGGAGATTGAGACGGAGAACTGTTTGTCACCAAACGGCCACGGCCACGCCATCTTTGCATCTCTATTGGGTGTGGTCCACGCGCCCTAATCCGTACCGACGAGCTAGAGTTTGGTTAACGGAATCTCCTTCCTCCCACACATGTTGGCTGCGTGTGTTGGTGCTTTCTGTTATCCAATGAGAAAATGAGTGAATTTTTTATTTCATCCTTCTATTTATTTATTTTTTCAACTTCTTCCTTCATATTTTATTAATAGTTCACCTAGTCCTTAAATCAGCAGAACCTATAGAATTTTTACCAACACGACACGGAAAAAATCGTATATGATCATGTTTTATAATAACACAGTAAGTAAAAATTAATTAATTTACTTTAATTAATATTAATTATAGTAACTACTGATATAATTACTACTTACTCATCAATTTATCACAATTTAATTAGTATTATCTTACGCAATGCGACTAGATAAGATTGCCTAAGAACTCCTCCATGACACTAGCATGGTATTTTATACATTTTTCGCTATCCAACTGAGTCCAGCAGATTTAGTATTAAGCTTAGTGGCACTTATTAATCCAAATTCAAGTTGAAAACAAAAGAAATAGAAAAAAATGTTTATGTACGTAAGATAAGTGAATTGAAACCTAAATCACATTAAAAGTAAGAGAATAAGAAAATGCGAAGGTTGTAGGGCCCATTACAAATTATTAGATTAAATGCCAAAATCAAATAACAATGTCAACCAAGTATAGATGCATTATAGTCAATAACAACCAACGGAAGAAATCGTAGCAGCTGATGCTAACTGTAGAACAAATTGGTTAAATCAATTCCATGCTCATGAAAACCATTTTGCGATCGAAGTTTACACACATGTTGCATGTTTGATTGCCCCACAATCGGCAATGAAATTTGCACAAATTGATTGAAATAAAATCGGAATCTGGAGATCGAATGTCAAGTTATTGGAAAGCACCCACAAATGTAAAGTTATTAATATGCTGCTACTTGCCTCAGCTTTAGCTTCTACGACGACACATGTGTCTGAAAACTTCTGTGCTTCAGCATTATCAAATCTCTATCATAGTTCCTTTCCGTCGCGCACAGTTTTTAATAACAAAAACAGTACAGATGAATGATTTTTGAGATTGAGAATAGGGAAAGATCAATCGGAGAGAAGCAAAAAGATAAGACCTAACCTCAACAGAAAATTGCAGATGGGAACTCGACCACAGAACTGCATAATCTCCTCCGCGTGCAGTTGAGGAGGGGTGGAGGGGCGCGGTTGGGGGGCTCAACTTGGAGCATCATCTTCCTCCAATCGCTTGCAGCACTGTGAGGACAGTTAGGAGAGAGAATAAAACCAATAAATTACTTTAGATATTCAATTACCTCTGTGGAGTCGTTTGCGTTGCGCCGTTGTGAAGTTTTTTTTTTTATCAGCAAAGCTAGCTTATATTCAATCTGAAAACATTACATTACATCTGCAAATTGTAACTCCTGAGAGGAACACAGAACACCAATCTGACATAACTGATGAGCAGCAATATTTTTGGTTCTTGACACCCAATATATTTGCCAGTTCACAAAAGCATATTTGCATAAACGTAAATCCAAAAAGATGCCATTTGCTTCCCAGTTTGGTTTCTGGAGACCTCTTGCTGCTTTCATCACCTGTTGGGCGTCGGTGAAGATTGAAACATCCCTCCAAATCCTTTGCGCAGCTATCTTGGAGGCGATGAGGACAGCAAGCGTCTCCGCTTGATAGGGAGTAACAGCAGCCACCCTCTGAGTCCAAAAGGCTTTAATCCTGCCATTTTCATATGCTATTCCTGCAACACAGCTACGTCCAGGTGACCAAGAAGCGTCCACAAAAATAGATATCATCCCATTTTGCTGAGAGTAATCATTTAGGTTAAGCTCAGGTTCCATTGTTATAGCTGCAGCAGAGGGAACATTACCAGTCAATCTGGATATACCAGCTACTTCTCCATCCATATTGGATGTGCTACTGATGACATGCTCTTGATATTTGACATTTACCATATGCAGGAATTTCTCTAAACTAGGAGTTTCATCTGAAAAAAGTGTTTTATTTCTGATGCTCCACATTTCATAGAGCAGTATTGCACTAAACAGCGTAAATTGAGTTTTCTCATTGTTATCAAGTGGAAAATCTTTGGGATTAATTATAAATTTAACTAGTTCAACCATATTCGATGCTGAGATATGGCAAAGCTTCCACTTTGATTCCCTCCATGCGCTGTTGTGAAGTTGATCGTGAGGGCTTTGAATACAGTTGGAATTAATCATGGTGAGGGCTTTTCAAGCAGAGAGGAGGGACAGAACAGTTAACGTAGCGTGCCTGAAAAGTACGAAATGGAAGAATGAAGGTGGGTGGGCTGCTATTGGTGGAAATTGGGGAAGGTAACCAGCCGAGAGACTAAAATGTCCACAAAATCCTTAGAAAGAGGTTACAAGTCTATTTGATGGTAGGACAATTTTGGAAAGATAAAAAGAGACCACAACTGTTTCTTGGAGGCTTAAAATAATAGAGATAGCGATCAAATTTTCGATGTGCAGGCCTTCATGCCGTAGCCTTCACCAACTAGACTGATAATGGGACCATCCTAGTTCAGTGGGCTTAGCCTTGGAAGTTTTCCCACTAGGCTCTCGGACTCGAGTTCTATCGATTAATCAGTAAAATAGGTTTTTGTGTGCACCGGTATATGTCATGTTGCTGTATGGTGAAGTTCTGAATTCTCTTGGTTGCTTAGGCTTAAAGGTCGAATGTCCGATGCGGTAAGAAGCTAGCTCGGACTTGCAAGGGGCCCTGAAGAAGTCTACACATGATGGTGATTAGACCTAATTTCTATCTTCCTGCCAGAGTTCTTTACAAATCTAGGCTCCGGGGACTGGATGGTGCTGCGTTCTGGTCGTAGTTCGTGATCTATTGGTCGGGGAGGAGTAGTGATGTAAACGAGTCGAGCCGAGTCCGTATCTACCATGTTCAAGTATGACTCGTTTAACAATTTGCGAACTAGGACCCTGGCTTGAGTTTGGGCGATCCTAAGTTTTCAAGTTTGGGCTTGTCTCGTTATTGATAAATGAAAACTCGCCTAACCTAAACGAGCCAAGCCGAGAAGGAGGGTATAGGGCGGGTGTCGGGTAAGTCTATCAATTATCGAAGGTAAAGAGGAGAGGAGGAGAACATGTTACAAATTAGTAATTCGTAAGTGTGTGAAAAGAAAAGAAAAGAAAAAAGATCCAAATAAAGTGAAACACTTTAAATTGATTTTTTTTTAGTTTTGAAAAAATTAATAATAACAATAACAATAACTATGATAATAACTATGATATAAAATAAAAGTCTCGTTTAGACTCGCGAACTTCTTGATCCGAATATTACAGGGCTTGACTTATTTAATTGGCGGGTCCGAGCCGAGCTCGAGCTCATTTTGAGCGAGCCAAATTTAAGCTTTTATCGAGCCGAGACCAAACCGTTCGCGAAGCATCTCATCTTATTTACACCCGTAGGGAGGAGCTTGATTAGATACTACACCTAGTGCGGTTGATTAAGCTTCACTACGGAGAATTTTCAGTAAAATTTCTTCTTCATATACTGCTCGTAGATTGCACGTACCTTTAGGGGTGTGCAACCGAACCGGAACCAAACTGGTTTGAACCGGTTCTCCCCGAACCGGTTCTATTTTGGTGCAATTTTTTAGACGAAAAACGGTTCGGTTAATTTCTAAGTGTAATTGATGTTGTTAACCGGTTTGAATATAACCGAACTTGTTTTACTTAAAAACCAATTCAATTTGGTTTGAAACCGGTTCGAACCGAATTAAACCATTCCAAAACTAAAACCAATTTAATTCAGTTCAAACCGGTTTTGAATCGAACCGAACCTTTTCAAAACCAATTCGGTCCGGTGCGAACAGTTTTGAACCGAACCGAGCCGAACCTTTTTAAAACTAGTTCGGTTTCGAACCGGTTAACCGAATTGGTTTAAAACAGTGATGTTTTTTTAACATAAACTGGTTCAGTTCTTTACCTAATGTGCCGAACTGGTTCTTTGGTTCAGTTCGGTTCGAAACCGGTTCAGCCCCGAACCGGTTTTCTACACACCCCTATGTACCTTGTACTTCAATGGTTTTCTATCACTAAGCATCACCCCTTCTATCCTTCATCTCTCTTTCCAAAGAGTGAAGAGATGGAGTTTAGAATCTAAATTGAAGGTGATGGCGTAAGAGTGAAAATATGTAAAGTCTCTGATCGAATCCCAGGTTGTGAGAGTCGATGGGAATTTTTTCAAAAATCTCGGCCTAACTATAAATTAGTCTTGAGATGCGTTTCGTTTAGTCTGTGAATACTGTGTGGTGCAAACTAAAAAGGAAAATATGTGAAGTCTCGAGCTGTTTTTACTGCTCACGTGTCCCCTCGACTACACGTTGCTGACATATTTACCACAACTCTCGATTGACACCAATTTCAGCTTCTCATTGACCAATTTGGTGTTAGGATTTAGGAGAAAGTTTTCGGTGAAGCGGTCATACTCACGTGTCATTAATGATATAGTACATCCGTCCAATCGATTCTGACATGTAATCAATAATTATATAAATGGGTATATCATATCTGTATTGCCTGCTTAGTATAATTATCACATTAAAGACTTTCTCCCAAGCCAGGGGAATATTGGGAAATAATGCAATACATGGAAACACTGTAACATTTAGTTACATAATCACGGACAATGACACATAATTTGGATACTCGTTTTGCTATTTTCACACTTTCTTGTTTTGAGAGATTACCTTAACTACTCATCAATGTGCCAGGACATTATGTATATTTTGAAATTACAGTCAATAAATTGCTAATATAAGTTGGTTCAAGTGAATCGACACTTTAAATTTAAACCCTTCAAACAAAGATATCCGATTTGAGTCCATGTGCATGGAGAAAACTCATATTGGGCAAAAAATCCTAAATAGTCGTGTGTTACAGTGACATTGTGAGAAAGAACAGATTGAATTGCTTTAATTTGTAGTAATTATAGCAACCGCTACGATGATGAGCAATAATTTGCCCGTTTATCACATTTTGATTGGTGTTTCCTCATATCGCGTGGTGGGATAGAATCACCTAAGAATTTCTACATATTGAGAGAGTGTTACCCTTTAGTGAGCCGATTTGGCTCGAACCGAATTACTAAGAAATATATATAATATTCTGGATATCGGGTTACGGATGAAAAAAAAAAGGGAAATGAATGAAATTGGTTTTTTTTAGCCCATTTAAGTTTTATAAATCTAATCCACATCTACTGATTTCAAGTGAGGAACATGGCTCGTACAACTTTAAGAAGCAATATTTTTGCGAGGAAAATCACAACGTCAGTGTCGGTTGGAAGAAGTTCATCAACCAAGCAACTGTGCATTATGTCGATATCTTCAAAGACTTCACTGTTGTTAAAATATTTAGAATGGCGAGTCACATTAAATAACGCATTTTTCTTAATAAGAAGGATCGCGCGAATTTTTTCGAGTAATTCTGAGGTGCATATTAACAGCCCGCAAGTCCACGAGCACAGCTAAATCAAGTCGCAAAAATCATGCGAGAAGTTTTTTTTTTTTTTTAATTATCATATTTGTTTTCTTGTTGGAAGCAACTATTTTAAGTTAATTGCCACACCATATATGTTTACAAAAAATTTAATTTGTTTATTGTATAATAATTTGGTAAGAAATTATGAATAAAATAACTAATTAATGAAAAAATTATGGTAACTATTTTAAGTGATTAACCTCCTATTTATTTTTCTAGTGTAATTAAATTAGTATTTTCTTAAATCAAGTGGGATTTTCTTGCTTTATGTGTCTCATTTGATAAATATTTCCTTCCATAATGTTGATAGATAGAATCAAAGATGGAAAAAATTAATAAAAAGAGTCTCATAATATAAGAAAATTGGGTATCATAATTGTAACTTTAAACTTGTGAGTGAATGTGGAAAAAAAATATTAAATGATCATATCTCGTAGTGATGCAATAATGAATAAAAAAGTATTTAAATTGCTCATATTACTATTAATTAAGATAACTGCTCGAGTGATTAACACCACTAATTTACTAGTTTGTCACAGTCCGATCGATATTTTTTCATGACACGTGATGGGTTAGGATTATTTAAGAATTTCTCATTGATATGACCCAAAACCCTTATGGTAGGGAAAAATGATATTGGATAGAATCCAACATTGAAAGGTGCATTGGGTTGAACACAGGTTAGAATCTCTTATAAGTCGGGTAAAAATTGTACCATAATGATTGATGATTGGAATATTTGGCAACTGAGAGATAACCTTCCAGTACAGCTCAAATTTGATTCTTCAACCAACATGCATATATATGTTGACCCATCAAACGTCCCCCGACATCCTACGAGCTGCCATTTCTTGATGAAGAGACAATGGCACGACTAATCTTCAGCTTGCTAAACACCATAGCCGGACTATGCTGCCTCATCCACCACGTTACGATCGCTACTGGTGCTGGGTTCACCATCGACCTGATCCGCTGGGACTCCCCGAACTCCCCGTTCCACAACCCGAAGGAGACGTCTCTGATGGCCTGGCGCCCGAGGCGGGCACTTCGGCACGGCTGGCGGCTCGTAAAGGGTCCGTCATTCAACATTAAGATTCCTCAGGCCCATATATTCCCGGACAAGGGGCACCACTTGATGAAGCTCGGGCTCGGGACGCCGCCGGTCGATGTATACGTCATAGCAGACCCCGGGAGCGACCTGTTCTGGACCCAGTGTCTCCCGTGCGATCAGTGTTACCCGCAGAAGAAACCTAAGTACGACCCTAAGAAATCGTCCACTTATGGAGATATCCAGTGCAATTCCCAGGAGTGCCACCTCCTCGACACCGTCTCCTGCTCGAAGCCGCCGGCGACCCCGAACCTGTGCAACTACACCTACGCCTACGCCAGCACCGCCATGACTCAGGGCTTCCTGGCCACGGAAACGGTGACCCTGAATTCCAGCACGGGTCAGCCGGTCACCATACCGAAGATCGTGTTTGGCTGCGGGCACAACAACACCGCCGGCTTCAATGACGATGAGATGGGCATCATGGGGCTTGGGAAGGGCAGCATCTCTTTTATCACGCAGATCGGATCCATGTTCGGTGCCCGGAGGTTCTCCTACTGCCTGGTCCCGTTCAACACCGACCCGAGCATCTCGAGCAAGATGAGCATTGGGGTTGGGAGCGAGGTCCAGGGCCCGGGAACCATCTCGACTCCTATGTTGCATTTGCAGGACCCGACCTACTACTACATGACGTTGTTAGGCGTCAGTGTGGGGAAGAAGTACCTTCCGTTCAGCTCGTCGGGGACGGCCTCCAAAGGGAACATGTTCCTGGACTCGGGGGTGCCTCCGACCATCGTACCAACGGATCTCTACAACCGGTTGGTGTCGGAAGTAAAGAGCCAGGTCAAGCTCAGCCCGATCGATGACCCGCAGCTCCAGCCACAGCTGTGCTACGGCAACGGCGTTCTTGCTCAAGGGCCTGTGCTGACCGCGCACTTCGATGGAAAGGCAGACCTGAAACTGACCCAGAAGAGTATGTTCATCGAGGCGAAGCCTGGGATTTTCTGCTTTGCCATGGTGCCGACGAATAGCACCGGCGGCATATACGGGAACTTCGCTCAGACGGATTACTTGATCGGGTTCGACATTGATAAGAGTGTTATCTCCTTCAAGCCGACGGATTGTACCAAGCAATAGAAGAAATCATTTTTGACATTGTGCTTATTATGCATCAGGACATTCATGAGAATAAGTACTCTTCTGCGACTTAGTGGAGCTATGTCTGGGTGAATTTGAATGAGATACAAAACTTTGGAGGGGGTCATTGAGATATCCATCTCTTTTGGGTAAATAATACTCTCAGTGCTCAACCTTTTGCACTTCTTATTTTAAATTCTCATCCTAAATATTTATTTTGAAAAAGTTATAATGAGAGTTCTAAAAGTTTGTCACTTTTTAATATCGAATCTTGTAAGCATAATTTTGGTCCAGCCAATTATTTCGGTAAATATGTAAATCAAAAGCATAACAAGAGGTTAATTAGGTGATGACGTGGACATAACGTGATTTAAAATATAGATTTTTATCCCAAAGTTGTGCAATTACCATTTTGATCAAAACAGGAAACTATAGCCATCGGAATCACTCACCCGGATCCAGGTCCTAGGGTTTCGCGGAATTAAGACACATCTTCAACTCATACAAAGACCTTATTTATAGTGACAATACCATTTTTTTTTTAATTCTTGGAAATATTCTCGAGATAATCTTAAACAATTTTCTAGATAAATATATTACGAGATATCGAAAATTATACTCAAACAAGGAAATAATATTTATAAAATTTATATCTAAAAAGATTCTATCTTTGATATTTCATACTTCTAAAGATCTTCACAAACTTGGCAAGTAGATCATGAATAAATAAGAAAAGTAAATTGCCACGTCTTTTCATGTGACCCTCGTATCTCTTGCTTCTCAACATGTTAATATCATCAAATGTAAGTCATAAATAACTATTCTCCATCTGAATAAACATTTAGCCCCTGAGGGGCAGCCCCAGTGGCGGGGCTTTGAGAGGTTCAAGATCCCTTAGGTTCATATCCCTAGTGGCGCATTTCTTGTGAGCGAGGGATTTATAGCTCTCGAGTTTGTCAAGTTCATCTGACTTACCCAACACATATGATTTACGGACCATTATGTGTGCCTCGAGGAGGAGGTATTGAATTCACTGCTAGTTGGACCCGGAATGTGTTCGGATACCTTGGTTATCAACAAAAAATCTTGTCAAAATTTGATAATACCTAATGTAGAACAAGATCTCCTCCTCCAACATGTCCCGAATGGCCTATGAACACCAAAAAAAGTCAGAGCAATGCTCAAACTTGGACATTTGTAGCACCTTAATCAATGTATCAGCTAGATAATTCGCAGCACCAGCCTTCTTGAAGACCACGTTGCCCTTGGTGATCATCATATTGATATTAGTATGCTTCATAGGATGACGGAAAGAACTTTGATTTTTTGTCAAATAGATAGCTCTGGTTATTACTGTATATTTTCGAAGAACCTTCTACCAATGTAAACTTGAAGAATAGTAATCCATCAAGCCATGCAGCTCCCTTGAAAGCTAAAAGCTTCCACTATAGCCATGTATTCAATCACGGTGGTAGATAGTGCCACAATTTCTTACAATTCAGATCTCCAACTTATTGCAGGCCCACCAAGGCACAAAAATATATCTGATTTTAGACTTCCTTTCATCAAGATTTCCACCATGATTAGAGACTACAAAACCAATCAATCAAACACTAATTCAAAAATAAAATACATGAAAATGTCAAATATATCTCGTAAATACTTCAGAATCCATTTCACAACTTACCAATACACACATATGTGTGTGCGCTCACCATATTAGCATTTTGAATATGGAACTCGTGATATATTAATCCTCATCAACCTTGAACTTAGGTGAATACAATTTGAAAGTCGCCATGGAAGTGCGAGCTGGCTCGGCATCCACTATGCTCAATCTCTCGAGCACCTTTCAGTGCAAAAATTTCTTTTTCCAATCTCTAATGATCTCCATGCCAAGATTTTTTTATCGTCCCATAAATATTTTAACTGGTCATTTTTAACTCTTCAAAATTCATAATCTCAAGACTACTTTTGAAATGAGATGCAACTTTTTGGACAGAAATTACAAACACCATACCGTTATGGCCGAGCCTTCCTAAAAGAGGAGAAAATTTTTAGGTTAACCGACCTGATAAACTTAGTTAATAATTATTTGATACGTTAGCAAAAAGTGTTACATCATGTTTAAAAATGAATATTATAAATAGATATAAAAGATTGACATGATACTTTTTATTAGCATATTAAATATTTCATTGGTTAAATTTGTATATGACATGAAAAGTTTTTATTAAAAAAAAAAAAAACAATTTTTTTCCCGACCAAGGGACAACCATTTCTCACAGTTGTACAATAGGCAATAAGTGCCCTGGTATCCTCCTTACTTTAATTTAACAAAAAGAAGAACAATAAGAAAAAGATGGTATCTAATCTTCATCCCACGGCTCAACATTTGTTGGAAACAGCTTTCAAACACAAACGTCAGCTAAAGTCATGTTAAAGAATAACCAGCCCGCAATGAACAGGGGAACCCATTTTATAGAATGCTGGGAACCTGAAACATAGAGACCAAGAGATGTAGTATATAGTCAAAAGAGTACTTTTGACGACAATGACTAACCAACTTTCAACTATAAAGGGAGGCAGAACCTTCATGAGATATGTAGTACAATATAATGTCTGGTCGGGTTCTTGGACACCTGATGAGCGAAATCTATAGACTGTACATCTGCAGAACGAGACCAGAAATCTGTAATTTGCCATTTGGTTGGCGTTCATACCTCAGGGAGGTCGGGGGAAGGACTCTTGCAGCTCCAAGACTGAACAGTTATCGCGGGCATCTTCTTATGTAGATTGGAGAGTGTAGATTCACATTCACTTCCCATAAGCTCTGGTGGATTGGAGCACTTACTCAACGGATACGATTAATGTGAGGAAAGGGCTCCGGATTGGCGGCCTTTGGAGCAGCTTTAGCAGCCACTTCGGGAACCCCAAACACATTCCAAAATCTGAGAGTTTCATCTGCAGCCGCTGATGCTACAGTGCAACCATCTGGGCTCTGTAAAGGGTCACCATTTTGAAACGAAATGTGTCAGAGGCAGCCATTTTTTTTTTCACTGCGTGAAATTGAAGACTAGGCATGATCTGAGACTCTACTCTGATGATGTTTTTTACCTGAGCCATGAAAAGAACTCTGGAGGTATGACCAGTCAATTCCGCCATCTTCACCATTGACGGGTACTTCCAAAGGGTGAGCTGGTTCTGCGTAAAACCGTGGGAGCTGAGCAGCTCACGCTCGTTCTTGTTCCACAGAAGGGCACAAACCTGAGATCCGGTGTCGACAGAGTTCAAGCAAGCCCCGGTGTGGGTATTCCAGAACTTGATGCACCGATCCCCTCCACCGCCACCCGATGCCAGCAGGTTCCCCTGGAAAGGGCACCAAGCGATGGCCTTGACTGCGGCCGTGTGCTCCTCGAGCCGGTGCAGCCACTGGGTTGGCGAGTTTGTCGAAGCCATAGACCGATCCCATATGTGGAGGAGATTGTCGTTTCCACCACTCGCCAGTTGCTGGCCTGAAGCAGACCACTTTAGCCCGCACACCTCCTGGGTATGCCCCCTGTAGGTCTCGATGATGTGGGATCTCACCCGGACATCGTTGTTAATGATCTGACCGTCCATTCCTCCAGTTGTGAGGATGTGATTGTTCCAGGCGAGTGACCCGACTCTTGATCTGTGGCCTCCTCTCAATGTTCTCAGCTGCAGCAACACCACAACTCGGTTTAGCCACAAATCTGTCAAGTGTACTAAACAGTATGGCTTGAAGTTTTGATTTGTAAAGTTACCAGTCTATTGGCAGTAGAATCCCAGAGCTGCACTTCGGAGTTGTTCAACCCGACAGCGATGTGGCGGCCATCGGGAGCCCAGCTAATGCTGGTGACAGGACCAATTTCGTCGTCGACAGTGACAAGTTCCGAGGTGGAGCCGTTGGAAGCGTCCCACAGGTAAACCGTGCTCCCGAGGGCGATGGAGAGCACGTTGCTGCTTCCCCAATCCAACAGGTTGAGATAGTAGTCGTCGACAAGGTCTGGAGCGTCCAGTGTCCTCTCTGAGGTCTGTTGTTCCCAGCCGGATGAGACATATCAGCATGTTACGAAATCAGACGAAGAACAGGAAAATTCTTCACAGAAAAATCACAGGCAGAGGACAGGCAGTGTCACTATGATCGAAAATTGGTATAAGAGGTGGGAGTAACACGCTCTAAAAACACCTGAAGATCTCTGCATAGTATAGTATAATATATCCTAATTATAGAGTGGGTCGGAATAGATGGCAGTTCAGTTTCACAGGACAACAGTATTATGGACAGGATCACATAGAATTCAGGTTACCAAATTAACACAACACAAAGAACTTGAGGAATTTAATCAACAAACCTGAGGGATGTATCGGCGCGGCTTGGTGGCCTTAGAGGGTTGAGCTGAAGTGAAGTCGTGTGGGATCAACTCAACCGGGGCAGGGGGCTTGTTCTTGAACGTGAGGATTCGGGTTCGGTTCATGTTGAATGTCTCTGCAAGTTGCTTCCTGTAAACCTCTCTTGACGGTGAGCTCGCCGCGGGGTTCTCCTTCCCTTTCCTCCCTTCTGTCAGCATGTAATGGGCGTAGTCGAAGTCCATAGCCGATCGGTTTGGGATGAATCTGTCCAACTGGATTGCAATTGCAATTTGCAAGATGAAAGCTTAGTTAGGAAAACAATCATCTGAGCCGACAAGCCAAAGACAACGAGTTTGTAGTCGAAAGCTTACGTTTTCCCTGGAATTTCGTTTCTGCAGAAGCTGCTCTTGAAGAGGACATCTGGACTGAGACTTGGCATTCGAGGAAGAGCTAATAGATGATGATCCTGCGTCCATCACAGAAATACACAAACGAAAAAAACAACAAAGAAACACACAGACGAAAACGAATCTAAACAGGAAAAGGGGTGTCGATCAATTATAATTGAATTCTGCAGAAAAGCAAAGATGTCAGCGAAAACCGTCAAGAACACAGAAACCCTGCAGGAGAAAAGGATAAGATTCAAAGCAGACGAGCAATATATATATTAGATTCGAGATCAAGAGTTCAAGAAGAGATGAGAGCCTTTGAAATACTTGAGCGCTGCTACGAATGCGAGCCAGAGAGAGGGGGAGAGATGGAGAGATGGGATGAATCTTGAAACAACGACGGTTTATATGGGACTGGGAGGGGGTTGTCTCAGCTGCTGCAATTTTTTCTCCAGAGAGACGTTGAAAATTGCATTGACGAATATGCCCTGTCCAACGGCTAGTTTAGCCATCCTTCTCCCGTCTTTTTCTCCATCAATGCGTGATCTTCAAATTTCTGTAAAATAATATTATGATATGACATTTATTTTAATGCTAATTTAAATTAATCATTTACTTAATATTTTAGTTAATGAAATATCATTTCATCAGACTTCCCTAGTCTTCTAGTCGTTAATTTATTTTTTTTAAAGTATATTGTAAAATTTGAACTTAGAAGAATAAAATAATTACAAATAAAATTCACCAAAGGCAAGGGGATAATTAATAATTTTTCAGCAAAAAGGAAAACTTTTAAATGAAATTAAAATTTTAAAAATGGAAATTTTGTGTAATTATCCTAGGTGAAATGCTGGTGATTTAAAAGTGAAGTGTGTAATGAAAACTAATTTTATAAAATTAAATTAATCTTTTTTAAATATATAAGATTTAATTATAAAAAAATAAAAATGAATATATAGGATTTTTGCTTTAATTTTTCCAAATCCTCCTTAGTATTCGGGTTGTCAATTGTTGTGAGATGGATTTAACAGAGATTATAAAAATTGGTAAAAACACAGAAATTCAAAAATGGAAAAGCTGTATGTATGATTATTATCTTTCCAATTTGCACAAATTTAATATTCAAATCAAATTGAATCCAAACCAGGCTCCCCTCCAACGGTCATAAATTTGAAAACTAGGGTTTCTCCGCCTCTCCTTCTCTCCACTGCGTTAGGCTCTGCTGTAACTATAAATAAATCTCCAGCCTTTGTCTCTGCTCTGCTGTGCTCTCTCACTCTCTCTCAAGGCAAAACATCTTGTTTTGAGAATCCTCTGAGAAATCTCTTCTTTTCTCTCTATCCTTCAATGGAAATGGACTTCCACACTCTTTCAAGGCGAGAACTTCAGGCTCTCTGCAAGAAGAACAAGATCCCTGCCAACATGACCAATGTTGCCATGGCCGATGCTCTCGCTGCTCTTCAGCAGGTAGTCCTCTGCTTCCCTTTCTTTTCTTCCTCTTCATCTTACAGATTATTGATAATGATTCATGCGACGTTTCTGGGAAGCGGAACTTTTGGGGTAGCCGTTCTTCGGTTGTATTTTTATTTCCTTTGTATTAAATTTCTTTTTGTGCGCTTAAGGATGAATCAATCGGCGGCAATAGATGATGGGTAAAACGATTAGGGCAATGGTCAATACGTTGTTCTGCATTTTAATTTGAATCGTCTAGCCGTTCTTTTCAGATGAAGGACCTTCTTTTTTTTTTTCTGAATGTGATTATGAACTTAGTCATTTCATTGTTGTCCTAGATGATGGGTAAAACGATTCGGGCAAGGGTTGATATCGTCTAGCCGTTCTTTTCAGATGAAGGACCTTCTTTTTTTTTTTTTCTGAATGTGATTATGAACTTAGTCATTTCATTGTTGTCCTAGATGATGGGTAAAACGATTCGGGCAAGGGTTGATATCGTCTAGCCGTTCTTTTCAGATGAAGGACCTTTTTTTTTTTTCCTGAATGTGATTATGAACTTAGTCATTTCATTGTTGTCCTAGATTGATCATCCATTATTGTCCTAGATGATGGGTAAAACGATTCGGGCAAGGGTTGATACGTTGTTCTTCATTTTAATTTGAATCATGTAGCCATTCTTTCAGATGATGAACTTTTTTTCTTTTGCTGAATCTGATTAAGAAATTAGTCATTTCATTATTGTCCTAGATGATGGGTAAAACAATTCGGGCAAGGGTTGATACGTTGTTCTGCATTTTAATTTGAATCATGTAGCAGTTCTTTCAGATGAAGATTTTTTTTTTGGCTGACTCTGATTAAGAACTTAAGTCATTTCATTATTGTCCTAGATGGATCATCCATTGTTTACTCTCACGTACCTCTATCCAATGCTGATTCAAGCTGCAATTACTTGAACTAGGTTGAGGGCCTTCAGGAGTTCCTTAATCCTCCTGAATCAGATACTGAGCAATTGATGGGGAAAGATCCATGCGAGACCCCTAGGACTGCAACAAGGATGTCAACCAGAAGAAAAGCCATCAAGGAACAGCAAGAGCCTGAATCCGTTCTCTCTACTTGCTCTCGCCGTAGCACAAGAAAGGTGCCTGATCAAAAGTTTGTTCAGGAGTGTGTAGGAACACACTTGCAGGAAACTCCTGCTGCCCCAGCAACCAGAAGAAGACTGCATGCCGCTTCAGCTCAGCGGAAAGTAGAGATGATCGATCAGGAGGGCAAGAAGGACGAATTGAACAAAAATGTGCCTGAGGATAATCCAGTGATGGAAAGTAGACAGAAGAAGCCATTGGCGCAGAAGGTGTACAGCACGAGGAGGTCAGTGAGGCTGCTGGAGAAAACAATGGCCTCGTTGACTCTTGCAGACAAGACAACTATAGAGCCTATTAAAATGAATGAGCTCGATATGGAGACAGCGGCAAAGGAGGTTAAGGAAGTTGAGGAGATCAAGAATGAAGATGGTATATCTTTCAGCTGTTCCCATTGTTGATTTTTGTTTAGAACTTCTAGGGATTTATATCAATTGTTTAGTCCTGCCAAATGAGCTCATAAATTGAATTTTACTTCTAAGCAATTAACCTGATCGTGGGCTCATCACCACTCCATGCAGAGGTTAATACTGAGATTGTTTTTGCCCATGGCTGGGAGGACTACAATGCTCACCCAGTTCACAATCAAAGTGCCGTGCCAGAAAATGAAATGGAAGTGGACGATGGACAGGAGGTGAATGCAGAGATTGACAACTCCTCCAATGTATCAGCTGGAGTTGATCCTGCCCTTCAAAGTGGTGTGCCGGGAAATGAAATGAAAGTGGAAGATGGAGAAAAGGAGAATGCAGAGATTGACAGCTCCTCCAATGTATCAGCTGCAGTTGAACCTGCCCTCCAAAGTGGTGTTCCAGAAAATGAAACGGAAGTGGAAGATGAAAAAGAGGAGAATGCAGAGATTGACCACTTCTACAAGGTGTCAGCTGGAGTTGAACCTGCCCTCTCAGGTTCAGGTTCAGATGCAAAAGACAGTGACCATGAAGCAGATCAGTTGGTGCACAATATTATCGAGACTGCCTTGGATTTGGAGGATGGATATATTGTTAAAATTGGTAGGTCGTGGTATGCTATAGAAAGTCTCTAAATTTATCATACACTTGTATTGCTTGTCATTGACAGTTTTTCCACCTAGATATGATATATTGACATCAATGCTTTGGCAGGAGATAATTCAGCTATTGAAGTTGAAGAGGAGAATGTTTCTTTTCAAACTAAGGGCCAGGTTCTAGCTCCATATGATTATACTTCAGCAGCTGAAATTTCGGAGAGAAATATTGAGGTTGAGAGCCAGTTTAGTGTCAATTCCAGTACTTCAGAAATTGAAGATTCTGAGGAGCATAGCCCTTCAGAAGGACCTTTGGCACATCAGAACTTGGATGAATTCCTTTCTGAACCTCAAGAAGGGACGGATGAGATGATATTCCAGAATGTCTTGAAGGTGCCAACACTTCCTGAAGATAAGGTGGAAAGTTCTCAGCAGATGGAAAGTGGAAGGAAATGTGCTTCTTCTGAGCCCCCTACAGACTCGATCTTCAATTTGGATCAACTAGTTCCAGAATGCAATGTAGCCACCTCAATCTCTATCTCTGCAGGGTTAGTGTCAGTTGATAAGATGGGTTCTGATGAATCTGCTGTGGACAAATCGAGTGTGCAGGCTGGTCAGTTTGATAAGATGGGTTCTGATGAATCTGCTGTGGACAAATCGAGTGTGCAGGCGGGTCAGTTTGATGAGAAGGAAAATATTATCACCCATGAACCCAGTCTTACTGAAATTCCGTCAACCCAGATAGTGGAGTCAATCAGTGTCTCCTCGATTGAAGCAGAGAAATTGGGCGTCACTGACCCTGAACTGATCCTGCCGATGGCCAGGACTCCTGAAAACATCCAACTCTTTGGATATTCTGAAGCCTCCACTGATGGGTTCATTTTGCCCCAAGTGGAATTTGCTGGGGAAACTGATGGGTTGCCTAAATCATTGGCCAAGACTCCAACCTCAGCAAACAGAATGGATATGTTTTCCCCTCGTATGGCAGGGAAATCATCAAGCAAGAAGCAGACCCCGCTGAAAAAGATGGAAAATATTCTGGATGAGAATAAGGAGAATATAAACAACTGCATTATGAGAGCAGAACCTGATATTGAGAAAGCAAAGAAAATTAACACAAATGTTGATGAAGACAACACGATGACGCCCTTAAATGAGAAGAGTCTCAGGCAGCTGACCAAGATGCTCAAGGAAAAGCTGGAAATCGCAAACAAGAAGAGCAATGACGTCCCCATGGTAACATATTGCATGTGTCATCATTGATAATTATTATACATGAAGCTTCTAAAAATGATTATATTAACCTTGATTTTCTTTTTCTTCTCAGCAGCAGTCAGGAAAGATAAGACAGGCTTTGCAGGCACTCCCCGATAACTCTATGACAGTGGCGAAGACGGGAGAGAACTGATTGAGTTGAAGAATGGCACATGATGGGTCTTTGTTTTCTTGAGGGTTAATAAAACTGGCCTGTTAAGAAAGAGTGCAAACCTTAGTTTGCCTACTTTTTTTTCTCTCTCGCTTGCTCTTTTGCTTCACATGTTTTGTGACAGAAAGAACAGTGCTGAAAGAACTGTTTCATTGCTGCATCCTTTTAATGCCAATGAATGAAATTGAAAAGGTTTTACTGGAAAAGTTGTTGGTGGATTATATCCAACTATTTATCAAAAAAAAAAAGCATAAAGGGGATTTTGTCCAACTGCCTAACCATTTAAACTGTAGAAATATCAAATAGCGGCTAAATCAATTCAAATTGTATAATGTATCACAAAGGGGAGCCTGGGGTTGGCACTTTTCATGGAGAATCTTCTAATCACAATCCTTTTCTTTGGGATTCCCTTGGAAGGAAACCTCCAAAGAATTCTGCAGTTCTTTTTGTTATTTTGGAAGCTCTCAACTTGTTTTGTGAGCAACAAATCTCCACGAGTTGCCATTGTCCCTGTATCAGTAATGGAAGCAGCCAAATGGCAATAACAAGTTGGAGCTACTGCTGTGGCCCTCCTTAACACTGGCATTTTTATCAAGTTGGAATTGAATATATCTCAATTATCGGAAGAAAAAGAATTAAAAAGGAAGAGGGAATTAACTATTAGCTCCAAAGATACTTTCAAAAGTCAAGTTCATATTGGCAGCGGCAAAAGGAGAGCAGCAGAAAAGAGGGAACTAAATTGTAAGCGCCAATAATATAATAAAGCTTGAAAAGAGGTGTGGAGGAGCAAAGGCACTACTAAGACAAGTTTAGTGCAGCAGGTTTACAATGTCTTCTCCATCTTTACATCTAATCTTGTGCATTATGATTTGCAACTTCAACAGGAGAGACATCAGTTGAAGATGGAGGAATTTCAACTACATGAAGAACTTCAGCGCATAGAATTACATTTGGAGACAGAAGACCATCATGAATGCACCCCAAGACCATAGCAGCAATTTGCTCGTTTTATTTATTAACGAGCTGATCATGCCAAAGCAAAGATTTCACACTTCGAAGCTTCAAGCATCTGAAACTTTTCTCATGATGTTAGAGGCATAGTTGGCGATTGTCGGTTCTTGGGATTGACGCAGCCTTCCAATTACAGAGAGAAGCTCTGATGAGCGAAGAAACTGCAAACATGGACCGTGTGAACACATCTTCCCCAACGAGAAGAGAGCTATCTTGAGAGGGGACTCATTAACGGCTTCTGTTCTGCTTGGATCAAGGGCTAGAACTGAGCAGTCATCCACCAACTTCAACAAAGCCTATAATACAGAGAGTGCAAATTGTGTCACAGGTTGTCATTCTATGAAGTTATATCTGCACCAGATATGGTAATTCGGAACATTCTCCAGTTGAGCTCCTTATGAAAGGATACGTGCACCAGGAGAAATCATTTTGTTTTGTTTTCATTTCTCTTTTTTTAAGGTTATTGAATCATAAACTGACTGGAAGGAGATCTTGTACCTGCATTGCTCCTTTAGATACTATGTCCTCACTGAGCTTGTTGGAATTGCGGACGAGATTGCTCAGCGCACCGGCAGCATTTGCTTTGGTCTTGTCTTCATCAGTTGAAACCAAAAGTGCTGCCAATGGAGGTATAGATTTTCGCAGCTCTTCGTACAACACGTCATTGTGGTAGGCAGCATTTCCAATCTAGAGTCAGGAGGAGGGGGCATAATTGAAGGTTTATTCCCAATCTAGAGTTATAGCAAGAAATCATACAAAGAAAAGGAAGTACACTAATTGTAAGAGTGCGAAATCCTTACAGCGAAACAAGCAAATTTCCGAGTGCGTCTGTCGGGGTCGGTGCAGCGGTCAATTAGAGGATCAATAATTTGGTACCTTGCCTAAACAGAAATAAGATCATAAAAACCCATATTTAATTGGGCGAGCAAAGCAGCTTTCTTTCGAGCATTTAATTCAGATTTCTAGTATCCACATTTGAGTACTTACCAGTGAACTATAGAAATAAGGACTATGTCGACACATGTTACCGAGAGCACTGCAAGCTTTTGCACGAATATTTGAATCCTCATTTGTCAGGAGATCCTTCAATATATCCAATATTCTTGCCCCATTTATGTATTCATAGAAAGCCTGCATTTAGTCTCAGAGTTATAACTTTAACAAGGTTCATGTTTCTCCTACTGGAAACAATAGGATCAGAAGAATGGATGATTTCACATGGATGACTAATGAGTCTGAAAAAGTACAATGTGATTAAAACCTGACCTTGTCCATACGAGCCAGATCAGAGACTATATTCAGAACATCTAATATGACCTCTTTTGGGCTTGAGCAATTAAGAAATCTCCTCATCCGGTTCGGGTCAAGCATGCCCTTGCCCACAAATTGGACTGCAAGAGGTCGATGGCCTTGACCCACCATTTTAGCAATAAAAGCAACAAGTTTTCCACAATCTCTTAACTCTACATGCTCCAAGCATCGTAAAAGAATTCCTGGCAGTCCCACCTGCATATTCAGAACCAACAGCATCAGTAAGTGCTGGAATTTTATACTTGATGTACTCTTAGCAACAGTGATCAAAATCTTTTAATAAATTCAAAGCTGCTGCTTTACCGTTGGACTATCATCCTTTCCAAATTTATATTGTTATATAGTTTGTATATAGGAGCGGTGCTTGCAATGACAAAAGAATACAGCGATATCTTAACAAAAGGGATTTTGCTAGGGTAAAGGTTGTGGACTAATCAACTAATGCCATAGCTTTCACTCAAAACGAGCAATTCCATGAATCATGAAAGCTTGATTTCGTTGTTTTCAGGCACACATAATTATGGATGGGAACCATCTTAACATATTATCCAGAGCTTTCGAATCATCTGAAGCAGTTTGCCCCAGTAGAAGCATATTTTAACTTCCAACAATTCATTTCCTTCAGCTGCATTCTGCCTCTGCCTAGCAAATGTGAATGCTTAAGAAACACATAAACACATACCTCCCCACAAATCAGAGCACTTGATGCTATAGGCTTTCTTCTACATGTAGAAAGCATCTCTTAAGAAGGTTAATATTACAGAGTTACAAACTGGAGAAGATGCAAAAAGTGTAGATTCTCTACTCCCGGACCAAAAAGTGAACATTTGAGGTGTAAAGTTGGGAGATGGGAGAAGAAAGCTAACCTCCAAGAGAATTTTAATATATTTACCCATCTCATCTTCAATTGCTTTCAGTGTGGCTCTGTCTTCCATACATATTTTGCCACTGGAGATGCCCATGTTGAGGAGGAAACCACTGCTGACAGAAGCAGTGGCAGATGGCATCCCAGGAGCACTCTGAAGAGCAACAAAGGGAAAAGCTAAGAGATCAATCACTAGATTGATTATGTCCCTCACTCCATCCTTTCCTCCCCCAGGTCCGTGCCAGTGATTCACAAGCTTTAGGTGAACGTCACATATTAATTCTGTGATGAGCTTGACATGCTCATTACTAACCAAAATCTGACGAAATGTTGAAGGTCCACCTGAAAGACAGTAACACATTGCAGAGACCATCCATAAAACTCCAACAGGTGACAACCCAACTCTATCTTCTGCACCGCCGATGTTGTCAGAAGAAGCATTCATTCTGTTCTTTGACAACAAATTGATAAAGAGAAAATGGACGCCGCTAGCACTTATCTGTTGAACAGAGGACCGGCCTCCCCACTTCAATGTTGATTCTAGTAGGCCAACACATCCATCTTTGAAGCCATGCCAGTATGAGTGTAGACTGCTTACAGTTCCTCCATTCTCATTGGCTAAGGAAATCTTGAGATACTCACAAAGTATAGAGCTGCGGGGGATCAGAGGTGCAGCTATTTCAGACACTGGGGACTCAACAGAGCTTCCGTTTTCAAGAAAAAGGATTGATGCAAATGCCACCATGGCTGATGCATGATTGCACAGAGATGAACCTCCTGCTTTGTTATTTGAAGGAAAATGGTGTGCAAGGAGTGAAAGTCGTGAAAGCTGCTTCTTTGGAGAGGTTGTAAGCATAAACAATGCAGAATTTCTTCCAGAAAACTTCAAACATTGTGCTACAGTGGCAAGGAGAAGGCATGCATGCTGAATCAAGGCACAGGAATTGGTCGGGTTGCACTTCGCATTCACTTCATCTGATTGTGGATCCAACAGCGAAAAAATTGCTGAGACTAAAGTACCATCTCCACCACCGCTGACAACAGTTGTGACCGGTAAGGAGCTTGGCAGGCCACAGAGAACACTAGAAACAACTCTGTTGTGCAGGCAACATCTTGCCAGAAGCTGAAAAACGTTGAGTTATTTTCTTTTAGCATAAGAATCTGGGGTTAATAAAACAAGCCAAATTATAACAAATATTTATTTGGGCAGCGCACTTCTTCATCCATCTAAATTCATAAGACAAGAATATAAAACAGGCTATGAAAGGAAGTTTTCCAGAGAAGTTGTACTGTGAGATATGCACCTGAATGCTGGCTGAAGCTGCAGGCTCAAGGCGTTGGCGGATGCAATGATCTAGAGAGACCTGTATGGGCTTGGAATTGAGAATAGCACCCATTATTGCATTCACAACTTCTGTTGACTTCTTCCCGACAAGCAAACCTTGATCATTCTCTTTGATATCAAGTCGAAGCAAAGAGTTACTCAAGCTAGCATCTAAAGGAAATTGATAAGCATGCTCCTTTAAGAAAAGGATTTCCAGAAGATGAATCAACAACCAGAGAGCTTTACATGCTGCACCAGCAGCATGCGAAAAGTTTGAAGAACCCTTCTGGAGACTTGAACCAGCAATTGCCAAGCAAAGACACAGATGATCCACAAACCAGATGCCTTGGCATGATCCATCATAGTTTTCACCATTTCACATGCCACAATAGGTGTGGCAGCGGCCTCAACATTATTACTAGGCAATGCTTTAAGGGCGTGAGCTACCTTAGACAAGAATGCACTAATGCAAGAGCTGCACTCGGACAGGATTCTCCCTGATGCATATCCATTGCAATTAACAACCTGTTCATGCAACAAAATAGGATGGATAAAAGCAAAGCTGAGACTAGTTATCGCAAATAAGAAAAAGGTACAGAAACTACCTTTGAGAAAATGTTGACTATGGTGACCCAATGCGTGGAATATGAATTTGCAATGCCATCTCCACAATTATCAACTAGAATTTTGACTATTGCCAAACCCTGCCATTTCAAGATATAAATTGCATTAGCCACAATCAAAAGTGAGGGCATGATGGGACCATCTTGTACATTTCTGTTGAAATTAAGCTCAAGTTTATGCGGTTTCCCTGAAGTAGTATAACAACAAAATCATAATAGATGTGCCAAAGAGATTTGTGTAAAGTTCTAGGTATTGTTTACCTTCAATATCAAGTCATTAAGCTCAAATGCCTTCAAGCTAATTAGATTCCCCAAAAAACAAAGAACTTCATTGAATACTTCATCAAGTAAGCCATTAGCATTGACGGCTCCAGCAGCAACTAGATTAGAAAGAATTCTCAATGACTGGTTAATGGAACTTAGGATGTTTTGATCCCTGCACAGGTGCAACAGGATATTTGAACTCTAGAAAAGGTGAGCAATGCAAAATACACTATCCTATATCCAAGAACAAGTAACAATTATAGAGGTACCCTTGGCATCCTTCAGACAATTTCTTCAAAGGTTGAAACACAACAGCCATTGCTTCATTGTCTTGAATAATTATGTTCGCACCTTTGACAGTACGGGAATTGTTTTCCACTTTATCCAGTTGATGGAAATCTAAATAGAAAGAATTGCTGAGAAAGAGCTGGAGGTAGATGAAAAACACTTCCAAGGATGACAGTAATGCTTTTGCTTTTACCTTTTTATCCAGAAATATATGATTAAAAATGCGATAGATAGCATAACAAAGATGGTAAGAACTCATGACTTACAAGAAATGCACAGCTAATCTACAACGCTTAAAATTCATTAAGCAGAATTACAACACTTTCAATAGAAATATCATATATTAATATGAAAAACAGTATATTAAAATTTTGGTAAAGTTAAAAAAAAAAAAAAACAAAACAAACAAACAAAAACAAAAACAAAACCACTTACCTCACAATTTACAATAAATTTGTAGAACAAGGAAAAACAACTTTGCTGCTCAAATGGTAGTCTTTCTTTTAAGAAACAATTGGCATTTATTTTTCTTCTCTTAAATATTAAGAAAAGGCTTTCGTTAATGATAAAAACAAGAAGGTGAAACTCAAAGCATAACAGGATATGCCTAAGCATTTTAGTGATCTATGGTGCAACTGCTTTAAAATATGGAAAGCCATGTAAATTTATAAACTAAGAAAACAGCATGCAACTTAAACAATTTCTTCTTGTTTGTGGATCATGTCACGTAATGTCTTGAATTTCAATATTTTCATGTTTTCATGATTTCACCAAAATCAGAGACCCATTCCTGAAGACTTCCCAAGTAAACCCTGATGTATGAAGAATGGAAATTAGAATATTGAAACAGATGCCACAAGAGTCGTATCACTTTGATGGAACAGATTACCTGATTGCTCAAAATTGTTGGGACTGGCAAATCCGGGGAATTCCTCGCATCCTGAAAGGTTTCCTTCAGTCGAATTAGGCACTTTTGACGGGGGATTATTTTGATGACATGAGGCTTCACGGGGCCTACTCTTACCTGTAGCAAGAAAATGCATCATTAATAGAATGATCAGGTCTAAAGAACAGAACAGGCAGATAAACACTTACACTCAGGACTTGGGACAGATGAATTGCGGTTTCTATTCCCCCTCTGTGCTGCATCATATCCATTAGAAATTGAACTTTGATACTGCATTTCCTATAGGGTTTTTCATGCAATCAACAGATCAATATCTTGAAACTTAAAAAGACCACCAATGAAAAACCGCTGTAGGCTTCTTTGTAGAACCACAAATTTAACCTTAAGTCAAAGGTTACAGGAAAAATTTATTCAATGAAAAGTTCAGCTGGGGATTGACAGGGAAAATTGTGAGTAGCCTTCTTGGTAAAACTTATTGGATCTCCTAGGAAGTTATTCTTGCGCCCAGATTCTCCACTTAAAATAAATTCTCAGAAAGTGCATGACCAATCTGTTAATTATCAAGGAAGAATATACCACCTTTGCATGAAGTTCGTCCAAGTTTTCTTTTACAAAGGGATGTTCAAGGAGAGCAGGCCAAGTCAAACGATTCTGCGGTGTCTACACACCAAGAAACCAAATGTCAGGTCAAAATGAGCAAATATGCAGGAGAACTAGACTAATACACAGCCAAAGCAGAAATTACACAACCTTATTCAGCAATCCTTTGAGAAAACTTTTAAAGTTCGCACTCATGCTCTCAGGATATTCAACTGGATCCTGGAGCAAAGCACATCCGATAACATTACTTGTCTGTGAAGTATCATTAGAGAAGACAGGGTGAAAGAAAAGAAAAGGTTACCTTGACAATGTGTCTAATGAGAGCATATACTGAATTTGTGTAAAATGGAGGTTGGCCAACAAATAACTCATACCTGTTGCAGAGCATTTTTCAGAGTAAAATGAGAATTGAATAGAGTAGGCAGCAAAAAGTACCCAAGATGACATCCCATAATAGATATGCTATATCGATCATGACTTCCTATTTTAATATAACAAAACATAAATAGATCTTGAAATCAAACCAAATGGTGTAAGGAATAGGATTTTGATCTGTTTCTTTTTCTCAATGACATAGGTTAAATTGAATAGTCTGAAACAGTTACTCATTTCCATAAGTGCGTGGAGAAGAACCTACAGTATCACACCAAGGGACCACAAATCGGCAGTATGATTATACGGTTGTTCCCGAACCAATTCTGGAGCCATGTACAGTGGAGTACCTGAAGACAAATAGATCAATGCGAATCTCTCTTTAGTTCAGAGCCTCCGCGGACAGATTGATCTCAACATGAGAGTTAGCCCTACCTTTTATTGATCTGAGAACAACTGTGTTCATTGACATTGCACGAGCAAAACCAAAATCACAAAGCTGCAACAACGATAAAAAGAAAAGCAAGTTTCGGGTGATGGTAAGCAGGGGGTCCCAAAAAATGCAAAAACTAGAAGCAAACACAAATTTTTAACTACTTTGTCAAAGAGCACCCAGTTATTTCTGTTTAATGAAAGAGGAAGAATTTCAATTTACAGGAAGCAAGTTCATACGAGTTTGGAGTTATAAAGCTAGAAAGCAAAGAATAACAGGAAGAAGCTTTAACAAAAATGCCAAAAAGTATCGCATCAATCAACCTTCACAACAGAGCCAGCACCAATGAGAATATTCTGTGGCTTCATATCACGATGAATGATACGATTCGAGTGCAAATAGTGCAGCGCTCTCACCTGGAAATTACAGATAGCAAAATTTGATTATAATATTATGGCGATATTAGCAAAAGAATAGTTAGCAGGTAAGATGCATGCACATAAATTTGCATTGGATAAGTACCAATTGCTTTGCTATTGCTTGGACCTGTTCTTCAGGAAGACACTTATCATCCTCAAGTATCTCAAATAGTTCTCCCTGTGCATTGGAAATTTGAACACATCAAGCATTGCTATTGCAACCTCCTGCACGTGTAGCTGAGAAGCAATAAGTATGAAAAGTAATAATACTTCACACAAGAGAAACGGAAGGCCTACTTGAGCAAATTCTGTAACAACACAAAACTCTTGGGGACTTTCGAAAGCATCGAGCATTTCAATAATATTTTCATGCTTCAGCTTACGTAAAATCTGCAAGATCAGCAAGAAAAAGATGCCAGCCAGCATAAGGTGTTAGAAGAGGCCTACAATACCGTCAAACATTTTCAGTGGTCAAAGAAATTGAACTTCATCTGCCAAATATAAGTTGCCCTACTGGTGCTAAAGCAAATGCAAGTTACAGCGATATTGACTTTGTAAATTAACTCAACCCATTCCAAATTCTTATAACTGGGAAAAAAAGATTATCTAATCGAAGATCAATCAGAAATAGCTTAGAAAAATGCACCTTTTTTTTCTGAACACTAGAAATATAACATTAGGACATCTGCACGTGTATAAACGCTAAGATTAATGCACTATCTCTGATTGAGTACGTCCCAAAATACAAATGATGTTGACAGCCGGAAAGCTCAAAACAAACTCAAGTGAGATGGTGGAGAGCAATGAAGATGTCTAGGTGCTGACATACAGGTATTATGGGAAAGGAATAAGGTATTTCATAGTATTACTTTCCCAAGAAATCTCCAAGCAAATTCAAGTGAAATGGTGAACATTACCTCAATTTCTTGTCTTAAGTTATAGATGTCCTTTTCACTTTTCCCATGCTTCATGATGAATTTCATCGCAACCGTCTGAGACGACCAACAGGAAATGCGAAGAATGAGAAATAAACTGGCATCAATTCAAAAGGACACTACAAAGTGAACCAACGTCAGGTACCTGGCTCGTGTACTTCCTCCTTCCCTTGTATACCTTACCAAAGGACCCTTCCCCGACAAGCTCAATCACATGGTAATCTTCAATCCCCATAATGTTGAATCGGAAACTGAGCCTTTAAATAGCATCAGAAGAGAAAGTAAAGTATGGAAAATCAGACAATTTTAGAAATATTCATCAGCCAACACAACGAATAAATTTGAGGTCAGTAGAAGTCCAACGCGGCTTTCTTCACAGATCACGCCACAATCACCCTTGAACTGTGGCTGTGCCGGGTAAATTATGGCACGAGAGCGCGCACACAGATACACGCGCACAGATGCATTACCAGTTAAGATGGTGAAGCAATGCCCACAGATCGGGATCGTAAACACCTGCAAATGCTGGAGAAAAGGATTTGCCTTTACAAGGTAACAGACTTGGATCGGAAGAGGAAGTGGAGCTGAGTGTGAGATTTTGCAGAATCGGGGGATGAGGAGATGGAGATGGAGATGGTTCGGCGGGCTATTTGTTGTTCTTTTGAAGAATTAAGAAAAAAAAAATATTTATTTATTTATTTTATTAATTTTCCCGCTCCTTGGATTTCGAGTTTTTTGAAATTAAACGTTCTTAATTCCACATGGGCTTATGGGCCGGCAGATGAATGATACAGCCCAAAGGTTGCATATCGGGCCGCCATGTCCCTCTAGTTCCTCAATGGAATGCAGTAGTAGCAATTTTAGGCCCGACACAAAATACTATCATTGGGCCGGCCCAATAGCCTGCAAAGAAAATGAATAATCAATATAAAAATAATTTTTATCAAATAAAAAAATACTGAAATTAAATGCTAACAAGATAACTCTTCATTAGGGATGGCAAAGGCGACCGCAATGGGACGAGCAAAAAACCACCAGTGCACGGGGCTGGGCTGGTCTGGGTCTGGTCATCGGCCCGACTGCCCCATCCCACCATGTTATATTATATAATCCAATTACATATTTTTAAGTTAAATTTTATTTAATTTATGAATATTTATCTTAAAAATTAAATAATAATCAGGATATTTTGTTATAATTATGTAAACTATAACTATTTTACGTTTATTTAATCATATTATTATAAATATATAAATTAATAATGTATTCTGAATTATATTTATGAAATATTAAAATATTTTTAATTAATCGAACCGGCCTGTGCCCTGCCCAGCACTGTTCACGGGGTGGGTCGACCTGTTCTTGGTGCGGGGTCTGATTTTTCGAAAACCCGGCCCGTCTCGCCCCGGCCCATTGCAATCTCTACTCTTCATGCTCCCTCATAGGGCCGGCCCGGCCTGGCAAGATCAGCCAAGGCCGGCCCGAATCTCCACTAGTGGGTTCCTAGCTCAACCAGCCTGCTAGACTAACCAGCGTTTAACTGCTGAGGGAAGGTAGGATAATCGATATATAAGCAGGGAGCCCTCAAGTCCAGTCCCGCACTCACCCAGCTTCAGCACCTGTCCACACAGCGTCGTCTACAAAGGAGGCGATGTCGGCGGAAATCAATTCCGAGCAGCACGAGTCGGATTCCTCCAATCACCAGCTCGATAATGCTCATCCGGTCGCTAGTCCCTCGGACAACGGGTAAGCGCCCGCTTCTGGTCTAACATATTCATTCCTACGTTGCCCTGGAGCTGCTTCCTTCCGGGAGCTCGTAGTGGGGTCTCGCAAGGCCAATTCTTTGGCCGTTTGGGAAGCGTAAAAAACGTCCAATTTATCAATAAGGTAAAGTTCGTCAGTGAAAGCGAACGGGAGTGTTGCTGACGTGTGTCCCCTGTGTGACAAATTGTTTAGAGCTACAGTTCCCAAGCTGGAGTTTGCTGAGGAAGACGTTAGACCGGTGATCGAAGCTATTGCAGCCACCGGGGCGTTCTGGTATATGCCTTTTTTCTCTTATTCTAGTCTAAAATTGGAAATCGATCTTACAAATGGTCAATATGATTCTGCCTATATCACAAGTACTACTACTGTTTCATCTTACACCGGCTTCCCCTACCGCTGGGAGATAAACTCGTAGTCAAGCTGCAAGAGTTTGCTCTCAATCATGTTCAATTGGCCTAGCTTTTTATTCAGATTTCCCTTTAAAGAAATGGATCTTGCAATCAAGCATTGAGATTTGAGCTGATCCTTTGTGCTCTGACAAAACTTTTGACTCCTCAAAGTTTCTAATTTTAGGCCTATGGCAAAACCTTACAGTTAGATAATCTATATAAAGACGCTATCACTGTTTCTGTTGATAAGTTGGAATGTGTTGTTTAACCCCCCAGGATGGAATGGGATGAATTGAAGAACTTGCTATCCTTTAAGCTGAAGCAGGTATGGGGAGGTATGAGGAGAATCTGGGTTTTCTATTCATGTCACATGACTATCTCAATATCCGGATGCCTGATGAGAGTTAGTGATTTCATTTGCACCTTCTGCAAATCTGCACTTTGAAGGTCTTGTCAGAGTATCCGGAGGGTAAGATGACTGTTGAGCAACAAACTGCTTCTCTTGGAGAGAGCTACCAGGAATTGGTTCACAGGTTGGATGAAGGTACTCCTAAGATCTGTTTTTCAACTGCCAGAATTGCTCTAGTCCTGTAAAAAGATGAATTGTTGCAGCCAGAAACCCTTCTTGTAGCTCACTGCTTTTAGTTTTACACAAGTCTTTTAATGAGTGCTTAATTATGGTTTTGGAGCTGCATGAAAAGATACTTTATCATCGACTTATGCAATCTAGCTTTTTTGGGTTGCTGTTAACTTTCTGGATATGGTCTGGGTTTCAAGCTCGAAGCACCCAAGGCATCTCTCAGCGTGTAGATTTCCCAGACCTCAAAGAGATGGACCCTTGTCTTTCGATTGTGTAATAGGCCACATTTAAACTTGCCTTGATGTCCATTCTACAGCTTTGCTCTTCCCTTGTTGTCATTATTGTCTTTGTATTCTTTTTTTTTTATCCAAGTATTTTTGTAACTATATTCAGTGAGATAAGCACTGTGCACATAGAAATGCTGAGAGAAGCTGTAAGTAAATGCTAAATGGTGGTAGCAAATCAAGTTGTTTGAAAGGAAAATGATGCAAACGGCTAGTTTGTCCAACTGCATGGATGATCTTTTCTCTGATACTAGCTTGATTGATCAGGTGAAGCTATTTATGAGATGGCTCCAATTGGTTTTGAGAAGCACTGAATCGTTTCCTGGTTAACCTTTTCAGCAGCACAGTTTTAGTTGTTCCAGGTAGGTGTCAGTGATATATTTTTTTTCCTTCCTGCTGCGCAGCTCTTCTTAGCTTTGATGTTGGCCCTCCATTTACTCTTCAGAGGCTCTGTGAGGTAATTTTTTCTTTCTGCCATAAGTTGATTTCATGTTTATCTTCTTTCTGAGTTGGTGTGTTATCTTTCGTGAGGATTTGGCCACTCCTTTTACCTATTTACCTGGTGAGTTAGAGCTTCTAATGCTTTGGTGGTTCTGAGTTTTTTGCTTTTTACATCTTGTGCTGAGCAGATCTTGCTGTCAGCGCAAAGTATATACCCGAAGCTCTCAAAGCTTGCTTTGGCGCTGGAAAAGGTCAGCTTCTATTGCTAACAATTCTCGAGTGAAAGCACCAGAAAATCTGCATTTTTGTTTATGTGGAATTGTAGCCATCTACCTACAGGTGTCATGATTGCCACTTTTTTGTTTGCCTTGCAGAATCTGCTGGTAAGCACAATGCTGACAAGCTCTGTTGATCCTCACTCCCAAATGATGGATCAAGGAGGAGATGGTCCAGATCAAACAGTTGAAGAGCCTGAGCTACAGTCTCCCTCAGAGCAGAATGGAGGTGATGTTGTGATGAGTGACAGAGATGAAATCATGGCAGATGCAGAGGTGGGGATCCCCACAGAAGAGACGGTTGAACCATCAGAAATAAATCCTGCTCTAGAAACAGTGGCTCCAACATCAGAAACGGCACACAGCAACTCTTAGTCAACCCTGTTTCTCGTATAAATATTAAAGCAATTTGTGGCCTAGTTTTCTTTCTCCTACATTTGGGTCAAACTTTCAATGCTTGGCCTTGTGGCAAGGCACATCCCTGTACCTGGTGAGTCAGGTAGGCTTGAATCTATTTTTGCGAGGGGATTGATTCGTTCATGCTCTAATCTTCAGCCAGAGGGGAGGAAGCGAAAGAGACGCATGTCTGTTTAATGACTGTATGTCCAGGATTTGAGGCAATGTGAATCTTATTGTCATAATGATTGAGACATTTTTGAGGCTCAGCTGGCTAAAGCTTGTGATGGATTCAGATTGTTATTGCTGTGTTTTGTTCGATGGAGAGGACTTGCATGCAGCAACAACCAACCAGCCCCTAGCCTAGTAGATTGGAGTAAGAACCCCGGCCAAGGACAATCCCTGCTAGTACCTTACCATTACGGGTCAGTGACAAGGTGTGCCACATGGGACAGTGACAGTCCCACCAGAGCAAGCTCGTAACCACTGCAGCAGCTCTCCAAGCCACCAGGATGCCATACGCGAGTCTGGGATCATAACCTACCGAAAAATTTCCCTGGCAACATGACACAAGCACGGTGGACGCCTACGCCATGCAGGTTGACATGACCCACAGGGCAGTCAAAAACATTTGTGATGATTTGCCGGTGGAGATCATTACTCGATGGCTAAACTGAAACGTGCTGGAAATCGTGGTTAAGGTAGAGGAGATTGATTGCCGGGTACACCCAACTGTTACCAAACACGAGACAAAAGGAGATGGTAGGTGAAAATGCCAAGCTCCTCCAATCAATATGACCCCATGGTGCTCAGAACCTCCCGGAAACTGGGGGAAGAAATAACACCAAATCGTATTTAAGTTGACCGAGCAGCTATAACTTCCTGTTCATTGCCTCAAACCAACCCAATACAAGGAGAACATCTGCAAATGGGACTCGAGCCGAATTGAAAAGGGTTGCCACAGGCATTGATCTCTGAAAGAAGCTAATGAGAATCGACATAAGAAATGAGAATTGCCTTCTTCTGACCAATAACCTTATCCAAGCAACTGGTAGCAATCAAAAAAACAATAGACGAATGGACCGCATTGTATGAAACCTATTTATATTGGCAAATTCAGCAGTCAAAACATGAGCTTTCCAAAACGCCTGCCCCTCAGGCAACCACCAAAGAAAATATTACGGAAAGAAAGGAAAAGAAAAGAAAAATGCATTAGAAGAAGACGGTAATAGAAAGCTGCACATCACGACTGTCAACATGCAGGGATACCTCTAAATTTCACATGAAAATAATCAAATCATCGTCCTGACGATTGAGAAGGAGACATGTCCACTAAATGTCTCCAAATCCTCTAAGTCAAAACAAAAAAATACAACCTACACCTCTCTCTCCCCCTTCGTCAATCCTAACCATGGCTCAGCTTTCTTCCTACAATCAGAGTATGCACCTAATATAATCCGATTACTAACTTGAACTGAATGCTCAGCCAAGACCCTAAATACCAGCGGCAGTAGCCAGCATTTCCCCAAGCTCATGAGCACCTTTTAAACCAGTTCAATCAGATAACAGGCATAGGAAACAACCACTAGTGAAAGAAAATTGCTTTTAAGTCAGTTCACTTAATAACCACACTTCAGATAATCGTTCCAAGGGGGCCTGCCTCTGCTAATCAAGTCAAAAACTCCGGAGGAATTATAAGCGGCAGAGAAAACGGGGCAAGCTATGAATCCACCATCTCGTCTTGAATCTCATTGGGTGCAATGAGCCCTGGAATAGACAGCATCCTCTGTCGCTCCCTTTCCCTCTGAGCAGCAGCCTCCTCTGCATATAGATCCTTGTTATCCTGCAAAAAGGAATCCAGATCTTCAATGCCCCAGGACAAGCACGGAACATACATTTATTTAGATTAGAAATGAGGATGCAGCAGTGCACCTGAGCAGAAAAACCCTTGGATTGAACGAGAAAGTCCCTTATGTGATTCTTGAATGTGGACAGATCATTCATCGATTCAACGAGCCCATTCACAAATTGCGTAACCTGGAAAAAAAATCCATATAGAATATAGTCATTGAGATGTTAAAAGGACAATAAAAGGTCTTTAAATGTTCACCCACCTCTGCTAGACTCATGTTGGGGAATGAGGTTCCCAGCAGTTTGATAGTATATTCACGGACAAACATCGAATTATTTGGATATGGGTAAGGAACAGTGGAGGAATCCCACAAAGGCTCAGTTAAAGCACCACTTTCCACCAGGCAAAATAAGTGCTGTAGCACTAAAACATGTAACTTGAACCCAGGTTTGTGGAATGTATCTGTTAAAACCGCAAAGATTTCCTGCTCTATCAGAAGATAATATGTCCTGTAGAACTGATTACAAAACTCTGAAGCCTGTCAAGAAACAAATGAATGCAATAAGTAACTTGCACAATGGAAGTTCACCCAGGTTGTACGCTAAATATTTGCGCCACGAACTTCCAAATCCATAGTAACGTGTCAAAGGATCTGATATAGAAAAGTATATCCATGGTGCAAAAAGAAAGAGAGAGCATTGTGTATTACAAACTTCAGTTACATCACAAGAATATATGGGTAACCTGAAAGTTCTTTAGCATCTCCAACAGCAAGTTGAGGCCCGTTTCAGCAATATTCCTTTCTGTATGTCGGAAGGCCCAAATTATAGAATCCATGATAAGCTTAAGTTGCTGAAAAAAGAGAGCAGGCATCTTATCAGAGGACAAGTCAGCCATAGGATGTAATACAACCAGTAGTGCTGAGATGTATGACAACCAAGACATGTAAAGCTCAGAGAGAGAGAGAGACCTGACTAGACAAGCTAATCAATGCAGGAAAGCAGTGTGTAGCAATGGCTCGGAGCAGAGAGAAGAACTTCAACCGGTGCTCAGGGTAATCTTCAAAGTTCTTTGTGATCATCTGCCATAATCAAACTGGACAGATAAGTTAAACTACTTCCAGCAAAGATAAAAGGATAATTCCAATCGAGTAACAAATTTCCAGGAACCGATATGCTACCGGACGCATTTCTCTCAGGACACATTTGGTAGATCAGATGTCAGGGAAAGTTGGATTTTTCAAATCCCTATTTTTCATTTGGTCAACAAGATGGGGTAGGGGTAGTACACAGCCGGATAGAATATTAACAAACTTATCCGGTTGAAGGGCTGGGTCTGAGGGCAGATAGGGATGTAATTTTGACTGTAATAACAGAAATACCCCTACTTTCTTATCAACTACTCTGTCATTCATGAAGAGAATGATGGAGACATGGTGAGGCCCAACAACGTCCACCAAAACCACCCTTCTCTATGATCACATTCTTTTGCAAATTATTTTTCAATTATAAAAATTATCTAAAAAACTCTCTGTTTAAGGACGGTCTTAATATATAAGTACAGAGCAACGGGACAACGTCAATTAAAATTTAACATACATTAGTCATTCCACCTTCAGATACCGGTAATATATCCAGGTATGCTCCAAACACATGATCAGGATAACGTTGATCTGATGGATCAAAAACCCCAATCATAAATCCTATCCTATTCAGGTGACTAATGCTGCCTTGAGGGTTTAAAAATTTTATAAATTTCCCAATAAACATGTAAAAACTCTATCACCACATGTAATGCGTACGTACATTTTTGCTTTTGGAAGTGTTATAAATGGTCAATGCACGTTTAAATCATCTGTAATTGAGATGTGAGAGCAAAACCAGATTACCTCCAAGGTGCACTGAAATACAGCTTCAAATATGCGAGGGACATCCTCTATCATTACAGTTTTATACCTATGCACGAAGAAATGATGCAAAACAAACAATGTAAGGGTGAGACTAAGAAATGGACCCCACAAATTTCAATCACAACCCCCCTCACATGCAGATCCTTAAATGCTAAGCATTAACCAAGTCTTGCCACTTCTTTGCACCTCTTACTTCAGTTTTGTCCCCCCACAAGCAATTTATGAATGGACAGCACTTCTTAAGCCTTGGCATTTCTTTGTATTTCTTACTTCAATTAAATTTTCAGGATTTGATTGACACATCAGAAACATCATCAAGATACCAAATTAAATTATCAGTCATGTGCATTTATAGAAATTTAGCATATAGAAACAAAGCAAAGAAGACATGAAGGGGCACAAAGAGTCAACAGAACCAGATACAACCAATTTGGCTAACATACTTGTTAATTATTGTGGCAAAAAGTGACAAAACTTCTGATTCTCTAGCGTCTGGCACATTCCTCAAATAGTCACCAAGAATAGGATCCATCATTGGAGGAACAAACTGTTTCCCAATTTGTGGTTGATCCTCTGCCTTATCCAAGAATGTCTCAATGAGCTTCAGTGTTTCCCTCTTAACAGATCTGTAGGTGAAGAAAATGAGACTCATGAACTGGCATGGGATGAAAAGAAATTAAAACTGGAAGGGCAAAGGAAAAATTTCACCTTAGAAGCTTCACAAAGGATGATTTCGAGACATATGGCCCTCCACCAGCGATGGTGCTTGATATCAGTTCACTGTACATTCTATTGCATCATAAACGCAATTATCATCAGGCAACATGCAAAGCCACTACTGAATATTTTTTTCTCAACAAATTTCACTTCACTTGGAATCACCAGCTTGATACCTATAAACGTTAAGCATGTCCAGGAAGATCAATGAAATTTGCGATAAGAAGTATGTCCCAAGCGAACTGGCAACACTAGTATTAGTCTGCATAAAGTAAAATCTCATTACCATGGAAGAAGACAGTATATAGCATTAAGATCTTAAAAGAAAGACCCGAAAAGAACATTATGGTATCTATGTGCAACTGCTAGAATGAATGACCGCATGCACAGTTGCAGATTGTTCCACATTAAAATTTCAGGTGGGAAAACAACGTTGGCACCCAAAATGAAAATTCCGGAGCTCCAGTAAGAGGCCGTACCTGCAATATATTCAGCACACTCCGGATAACATCTTGGTCTTTTAGGATCTCAACTCTTTGGCGTGCCTGGCTTATAATGTCATTCCATCTCTGCACCAATTACGACGTGAACAACTTAAGTAACATATCTAGGAACAAAAGAGAAAATTATAAAATTTCCTAGTAAAATAAACCTGATTTGGAAGTGCCATCAATCTCTGAAGATATTCATCCCTCTTCTGAGGATCTGATTCAGCTTGTATCATATGGCCAACCTGAAAACCATAAAGGTATGCATATAATGGTTGCTGCCTTCTATATATATACTACCCATTCAGAAAATTCAAATATCTTACAGATTCATAAAAGGAATGGATCTGGTGGGGCTCAAGATCCACAATTGTTGTTGCAAGACCAGTCAGAAGTTCAGACACAAAAGGTTCATTTTCTCCAACCTGGGAATGAAGAAATTGGGGCATACTTACCATAGACCAATTTCAATAAGTTTTAGACTGATCGAAGAAGAAGAAGAAGAAAGTGCTTACCTGAACAGTGACAAATTTTCGCTTACATTTCTGAACAATTTTCAAGAAAGTATCGCAGGCCATATCCTAAGAAAGCTCTCGTGCAGTTAGTATGCGAAGAACAAGACAAAAACTGATAATACTTAACATCACCCATCATTTACTCAGAGCCTAATCAATAACACTAAGTCACTAACCACAGTATCATAATCTTAAAGTATTCCAATAAAAAGATTCTATTAGATAGCGAAAATGCAATTATGGTACCTGGACTCCTGGATGGGTTTCGTGCATAAACTCAAACAACTTATTCACAACTGTTTTCAAAAACTTCCAGTGGGCCCTCAGAAATCTAGGATATTGCCCAACAACATACCTGTAAGCATGAAACAGAATATGAAGATGACATCTAGAGTTTCGAACTCCCCAGGAGAAATAGTTAAGAATTTTTCTTGCTTAAGAGAATGAACGCACCATGGAGTACAGAGAGATAGCATGAACAAAACTATAACGATTTTAACAGGATGAAGGAAAGGTTAACAAAATATTAGCTATCAACATCAAACAAAATTGATATTACAATATCCTTACATTAGGATAACAACTTTAAAGTAATAATAACAAGAGTGAACTAAGAATATCTTACATAATATTGCTTGCAATAACAGCCTTGTTGTCTTTGCCCTTTGTAATTTCACACAGATTCAGCAGATCACGAATGACTGTCACCAGAAATCTGTTTTCCTGCAGACATCAGTGGTGGGCTTGCATCATATTGAACAAACCAGATATAACCAATTACAGAAATTGATGTAACAGAGAAAACGTCTGAAGTCTTGACTCCTGATTGTGAGCCTTTATAATACACAGTCATGAAGATAATGCAATGTCACCACTTCTGCAGCAACTTGACTTGATATGTAATGTGCAGTTTTTCTTTTGTTTACCATAGATCACAGAATGGTTTAGATTAAGAAAGAAAGTATTACCTGTTCCTCCATCATGGAGCCAGATATAGAACCAATTGCCCAGCATAAAGTGTTCAAATTATTCCATGACCAATCTTCACCAGTCAGTTGCTTGCTCAATTTCTTCAGCATCTATTTTCATAAAACGAAATGGCAGCAAATTAATTTTCATCTGATATTATTTGCCAAAGGAAAAAATCCAAAGAGATATATAGTATTTGCACGCAAGTACACAAATAGTTACCAAGAGATTGGACCGAAAAATCAAGTATAGAAGTTTGTCAGTTGGCACAACCCAGTACCTGTTTCTCTGTGTCCTCATGGTCAAGGTGTGACAAGTATACGAGTGTTTCTCTCATGATCTGCAAGAGTCCAGACACATTAAGGAAAAAAGAATCAGGAATAAGGAGATACACAACAGAAACCTCAATGACAATCTTTCTGAATCGTAGTTACCCACAAGTAAGCAAGAAACAATAAGTGCAGGAGAAAATATATAAACCAGAATCACATTCCTCTAGACACAGCAGGGAAAAGCAACAGCAGCAATCAGTGTTCAGATAATTTCACAAAAATAGCAAGAACCTGATTCATTGAACCAAAATCATGAAAGTTCATAGATTAGCCATGACTGAAACACAAACCTTATATTGGACGAGGACATCATTATCCTTCATTGTCTCACGAACAATATTACCATTTTCATCTTCAACAATGAGGACTTCCTCAGGCTTGGCCATACGACAGATCATAAGCATTCTCAGCTTCGACAGAGGACCCGCGTAAAGTTGTCGGCGCTGAAGCAGTTGAGAACCCAGCCCATCAGCCATGCCAGAAATCATAGGTATCTGTAAAATTTATGGACACAAGCTGACATAAAAACCCATTTGCTCAGGAGAGCACATTTAATGCACCAAAGAAAACCTCAGGATAGCCGAAAGAGGATACTTCATTCATGGTAGTAATGCAATTACATCTTGTAAAGGTACAACTAAATTAGGACGGCAATATTATAAAAACCTTTCAAAAGAGACAATGATGGGAAAATTGGCTTCTAACATCCTACATTGTTGCATTCCTCAAATTTTGGCAATATAACAAGAATAGAAATCAAACTCAATTTAAAAAGCACCACTGCCCATGATAATTACTAGTGTCAAACAAAAAATTTAAACTCGTGTTTGTCCACGTTGATATTATCTGAGGGCGCATAATATTCTGGCACAGGACCAGGAGAGGCCAAGGTCCAAAACGATGTATTTCATACTGATACAATCTCATAGTCAACCACACATTCAAAAAATGCTTACTTGCAACCCCATCATGTTTGCCGTCACAGCAGGATTCTCTAGATTATTGTGTGTCTCAAAAAGCTCTAAAACTAAGGAGTTCCAATAATCCAAGCAAACCTGCAAATAAATAGATGAAATAACAGAAACAGTTTATACTCAAAGGCCATACTCCCAAAAAAAGAATTTGAACCAGATATGGCACCTATGACACCTTAAAAACCTCAGTGTCATCCACATAAGATATGTTTATCAGGTAGTCAAGGCCCATGATCAGCGCTGCATTTTCCGGTGTTGATTCTAGCACTCGGATATGGTTCTGTAGAAAGAGGAACAAGTCATTAAGGAAAAATATACTTAGTTTAGCCTCTTCTTTTGATGCTTGCACTATAATGTGGGTCAACAGAGAGTCCGTTGCGGCGGCTCACAAATTATGTAAGCTAGGTAAACGATCCAGGGAGAATGGACTTCATACTTTTGATGTTTACCCCATTTCCAATTAATTTACAAATGATCTATTACTTATTTTTTTTAAAAAAAAAGACAGGAGGAACAAGTTACAGACCATAATAAAAGTAACCTCCATAAGGGCTATGTAACCTAGACCCAAATTGTAGTAAATGGAAAATCTTTCATGACAAGATAGATTGGAGCTTGCCTTGAAAAAGGAAGTAAAAAATAGAGCCAGGTTCTGAATGAATGCCTGAAAGGAAGAGAACTACAAATCAGTGTTACTGTGCAACTTTGAATAAGTTTTAGCATCAAAAGAAAACTGCATGCAAACTCTTAACCTGCTCCTCACTAGAACCATTCACATAAGCCTCAGGAATGTTTGTAGTAAGAGGCAAAATGCCCTGCAAAACATTGAGAACCAACAGAATTTAAAGAAAGAAAGATGATTCTACAAAGAGAGACAACTATCAGAATTCCATATACAATAAAGAAGCTTTTAATTTCCCGTGGAAGTTAGAAAAGGCAATAAAGTGCTGACCTGCAACTGCATCATGAAAATATTATAAATATTGACGTACTGTGCATTATAGAAGTCCCCAAAATTAAGTGATGCAACCTGCAATAAGGAAATAAACCATGCAAATTAGCATAATAAAGCAGAAACAAGATGAATTCTAACAACAGGAGGAAAGAATCAACCTCTGTTAAACACTGAAGGGTGAGATTTCGATATGATGGGACCGGGAAGAACTTCAAGAGAGTCTCCAACTACAAGGGGGAAAAACGGATCTTATGGGCAGATTCATATTGAGCAATCTTCCTTAAGAAAACTAGCGCCAGGTAGGACTGCTACATACCAATGGAGATTCAAAAATATATCCCAGCGGTATCCATGAAAGGAAAGCATGTAATGTAGACAATGTTGCCCGAATGAGCTCAGTTCTTTGAGATGCTGACAGCACATATAGGCACAACTCATGAATGAGTTGAAACTCACTGCAGCCAGCAGACAATAGATAATCCTTAAAAACACATATACATATACTGACGACGCCGCACAACTATGCTGTTTCATGACCAAATATCACTCAAACAGAAGATACTCGTCTACCCAAAAGCAGGTCTCTTTTCCCTGCAGTGATTGCAAAATACAAAATCTAACTGGCAAAATGAAAACATTCACATTCTTCTCTCCCTATAAGGAGACTACAGCAGATAGGAAACCAGATTCTCCGTCTCATGTGTTTACACCTCTTTAATTCCATGCTTCTAAAGAACGATACTTTCTGTGAAGAAATTCCTTCTCTGAAAGCCATGCAGAATTCATTTGAGTTCATAATGCCATGCTTTACAATGTGAATTATAGCCAATAGTATAGTTTCTAAAGCTCTAAGATAGACAACTAGACAAAATTCCCTATGCCAAGATAAAACACTGAGAGCAATTACCTGTTTAGTGATTGTTTAAGCTCTTTAATTTTCTGCTGAGTCATTTCTCCTCTCGAAAAATCGAAAACTTCTTCGCTCAGCAGCTGTAAAAATGCAGCATATCAGCCCTGCCACTTTAAAAAGAATTCAACAAAGGCAATGATATGCACTTACTTTCAATATTGCCATGCAATTCTCACAAATTGTTTCACTAGTTTTTGCAGCTGACACGAGATCAGGAACAAAACTTCTCCATCTGCCAGGCCACTCATGCTTTAAGATCTGCAAGATGCCAAGATCACCATACACAGGTATGCATTATCATCTTACTTAAGTGCCAGTAAAATTACTCTGCCTCAATCATATATGTAAAGAAACTGCAATTCAAAAGTAAATAATGTTCAGGTGAATAATTTGAAGACACACCTGAACCAATATGATATTAAGCTTGTTAATGTACAGCCTTTCCGTTCGTAAAGATGCCTCATTACTCGAAAGCTAGCCAAAACAGCAAATGTGACACAAATTTAATCTACACATATATTCATAACAAGTGCAAGATTATAATCCAGTGCAAGATCATGCAGGCAGTACCTGCACAATGACTTCAGAAATATAGTTTTTCATTCCATCTCTCTGTTCAACAGGCAAAGCATTCCATCTGTACTTAATTACACCTTCCAAGACCTGAAGATGGGAACCAAAAAATAATTAACAGGTGATGAATGTCAAAGAAGATCACAGGCTTTTAATCGCATGGCTAAGTAAGGCACGACACTTTCCACTTGACAGAGGTGGAGAACAACCTACACCCATATAAAAAAGGTATAAAAGGTTCACAGAGAGAAGCAAATCAATGCAGGATAAATTTATCACAAACTGGAGCTCAACTCCGGAGAAAACTCATTCTCAAAATTTCCACCATAATTGTACAGCTGCTTCAATATAGCAAGTTTTGTGTACTGTAGCATCTAAAAATGCAGCACAGACCAGGTCATTCATTGCAATGATGAACACTGAGGACCTAGTATCCAAATCCACCAACAAAACATTCATGCAACAATAACCAATTTCCCCCTTGAAGAGTTGCATGTAGAACTTTTTGACATCCTGCATGGCCCAACTCTTTCAAAACTATCTCACTGAAAACATTTGGCCATATAAATATTGATTCCAGCACATGAAGCAATAAGAATTTTTTAAGTTGGAATATATATTCTGAATGCTCATATCTGACCTGCAGAGCAAAAAATTTTGTATTCAGGTTCGTTGTATTTTGCAGAATATGCACCACTTGGAGCCATGTATCTGGATTATTTTGCAATTCTCGCAAGATCTGGTCAGCTGCCATTCTCTATAAGACCAACACAAGTAGCAGATAAAGCGTTAGAACCATGGCGTTTGGCTAAAAAAATATTGTTTTTTTTTTTTGGATAAGTGACTAACACAGATGCTGCTAGAACAAATAGTGCCACAACATTCAATGAGCTTAACAGACTGTAAACACAAAACGTAAAAATAACAAAAACATAGGACAGTGGAATCTGAGGGACATGACGGTAAAATTTCTCAATTCATCTCTCTCGGCTGTAAGGTTCTCTGATCAGTAGGGTTCACAGCCCTAAATTGACGTATTATCATTCACTGACGAGGAGCGATGCTGTGAAGCTGAAGTGCCGCCTCCACAAACACCAGAGCAATAAGGGGAACGAATGTACTTCTCATCGCCCAAGCTTCGAACAGATCATAAAATTGGAGACTTATAAGACAGTCAGGTCCATCGACAGATACTAAACGTGAGAGAATAGAATGGCCTTTCATTAGACAATACTGCAAATCATGAATCCCCACTGCAGATATACAGAGTCCTAGGGTTCTGAACTCTAAAAAACGAACAAGGGTAGCAACAGAATAGGCGGCGTAATTCCACGAGCCTTAAACCCTAAAAGAACCATAGACAGCGATCTTCACTCATCAGCCAAACTGTGCAAGGGCAAGCCAACGCCGTAGTAAGAAAAGGAAAGGCGTGCGTGGAATTCAGTGGCATCCTGCTAGCAGCGAAACTTCAAGAGGAGAAACAAGATTGGGGAGGGGAGGAACTCGCACCTCTTCCTTAGATCCGGTGCCATAGAAAGCGGCGACAGTGGCATCGAGCAAGGCGACGTCAATCGGTTGACTCAAATCCCTGAGCTTCTCGGCCGCCATGGTGGAGAGCCAGACGGGAGGAAACCGCGGCGAAGTCCGGCGACTAAAACCCTAGAGCAGTAAGGAGGACGCGGGTGACTGTGCGGAGACGGAGATGGAAGGAAAAGAGTGAAAGTAGCAGCGGGAGAGGGATTGGACAGTTTCAGTAGAAGAGACGAGACGGCCGGGGACTCTGCTGATTGATGGAGAGATTAGGAGGAAGGAGCGTGTGTGTTTGCGCGCATGGACAAATAAAAGGGGGAGACGAGACAGCTTAAAATTGAAGCTGAGTGAACTGGGAGAGCGGACAGCGGCTTTCCAAGTTAGAAATTTCAATTATATTGTTTTAATTAAATAGCTTTAATTAAGGAAATTTATATCACGTAATAAAATAATATCATCAAAGAATATTTCGATGCAGACAGAGAGCTTCACATTTTTTTTTCTTATCTGCCACTTATTAATTATTTATTATTATTATTATTATTTTGCTGGGTTCGTCTATTCATTAAGTTTAAAATAGAATGCAAAGAATCATTTTTTTATAATTACAATAAATGATTTCAGAGTTTTTCTTAATAAAAGGAAAAGTGTCAGTGACGATCCAATCACCTCGTCACGTAACGGATTTTCGCGGTCAATCGCAAACATGCAAGACAATTTAAACAATCATTATCCACGCTATTCTAGTCAGTGTAATGTTACGAAAGACTATTAAAAAAATATATATTTGTTTGCTTCAAACTCATGCCTAAAATAAAGCAAATGCAGTTCCGTAATGGCGCTGCAGAGTCGATCAAACACATTGTATTAAACACAGAATTCATGCATAGAGGTGGGAAATTTGATGATCGGGACGATTGAATGGGTGAAAAAACTAATTATGAGCTATTTGATTTTTTTTTAATTTGATTTGTTCATCGTAGAGTGATTGAATTAAACTGTTGAACGGTCTAATAATTTGATTATTGAATTCATACAAGGGAAGGAGGGTCTGGAGCCCACTGCCCTTCTTAATCTTCGTGGGGCGGGCTTCTGTTTCTGGGCCATTATTCGGCTATAGGGGTTGGGGCCCCTCCTGGGTTTGGCCAGGGGACTATTTTTAGGGGGTGGACAACTGAACCGGTTCGGGAAGAACCGAACCTGAACCGAACTGGTTCGAAATGGTTCTCTCCTAACCGGTTCTATTTTGGTGCGGTTTTTTAGACGAAAAGAGCTTCAGTTAATTTCTAAGTGTAACTGATACGGTTAACCAATTCGAACCGAACCGAACTGGTTTTACTTTAAAACTAATTCAATTCTGTTTGAACCGGTTTTCAACCGAACCAAACCTTTTCAAAACCAATTCGGTTCTGTTCAACCCGGTTTTGAACCGAGCTGAGCTGTTTTAAAACTAATTAGATTCGAACCGGTTAACCAAATTGGTTTAAAACAATACAGTTTTTTCAACATAAACTGGTTCGGTTTTTCACCTAATGTGCCGAACCGAACCTAACCGGTTCGGCCCGAACCGGTTTTCTGCCCACCCCTACTGGCTCTCTCTCTGTTTTTTTTTTTTTTAATATATTTACCGTTTTCCTTTTAAAAGGGTTTTCTTTTAGTTCCGCAAAAAATAAAAATCTCATCTTTACGGGTGAAAATTTTTAATTATTTCCGATTTTATAGCCAATGTACTTCTGCAAAGAAACAAATTTAATTATGGATCAATATTATTGTTGGGGTGTCTCACGATGGGTCAAAAACTCAGAAACTTGAAGACAAGGAGCGAGCTGAAAATCGATTTCAAAAAATAAGAGCGGCGCGAGCATAATGAAGGGTCAATACAAGAGTTAGGGGTATGGAATATGGTGAACATAATTTCTGGGGGTCTGATAAAAATTTCGTGAAGTTTATTTTCCCATTTTGATGAAATTTTTTTTATATAAACTCCTAATAATTTGTTAAAATAACATTTGTAAGAGATATTGGAAACATTTTTAGGATGTGATAATGCATGGATTTTTTTTTTCATAAGTATATATTGAGAGTGATGTATTCAAATACGCCTTTGAAATTATAAATGGATGACGGCAGGAGTGGCAATTGAACCGTTCCTACTACGTAATATTCGAACTTTCATATTCAATTACGATTATATCAAACAAACTGAGCATACAGTATTGATACTGATTAGCACTACTAAATGTCTAATATAATTAAAAAAGTTAGTGTTTGCAAAAATCTTGACTCCAGAGTATCTTTTAATAATTTCACGTAGAGCGGCACTGGCACCGGGGATGACTTCACCGAACCGCATTGAAATGAACTTTGAACTGCTGAGTCATCGTCATTAATGGTTCAATTGATATTTCTTAACTTAAGAGATTATGATGACAATGGATGAGTGTGATTTCTATTAAGATCCAACATCGAATAAATAAGAAAATAATAATGAGTTTATAAGATAATTATGTACCACTACCAATAGCTTAGGCTTTTACGTGGAAATGGGTTCGGTCTATTGTAAAGCTCATTATCAATAATATCATAAATGAGCGTTTGACCATACGATAACCTCTTACATAAACTTGGATTTGATCTCCGATAGTCCCTCGCTAACATAAGGTCGCAAGCCCAATAGTCCCTTTCTACCTAATCGCCGACTTCATCAATGATCTGCTCATAACACAATAGTTGCTCAACATATTAGTAAAAAAATCGCATTATATTTTCTCTAACATTTATTTCATTAAATTAATGTGCATCTGTTATTGACTACACTTGAACTTGTGCGTGTAAATAAAAATAAATAAATGTGAAATATGAGAATGAATCCGTATAATTAGATCACTTATTTATAAATTATTACAATTTAATTCATTTGAAATTCGTTAACTTATAGTAGTAGATAAAATATTTTCAGTTTCGTTAGTATATGATGCCAATTTACATATTTAATTATACAATTTCAAATAATTCGATCAAAAAAGTGATAGATTTTACTGTTAAAATTATATATATGGAGTGGAATGAGAGAATCTGAGCAGTTAACAGAAGATTTTTACTGTTAAAATTATAGATATGATACGAAAAGAAAATAACTAAAATTATTAATTTACTATGAGCTTAAAAATCGGATATCTATTATTAAAATATCATATATATATATATATTATAAATTTTAATATGTGAATTAAATTTAAGTAATATGAAAAGGGAAAAAATTAAATTTACTAAACATTTACGTATAATAATATCGATAAATTGATGAAGTAAATTTGTGGGTAGGGTATTATTATTTCGTAATTCGTGCGCCGAAACAAAAAGTCCGACCGACCGACCGACCGATTGACTCTTCAACTCCAGAGTGGAAAGGTCAAATCCCCCTAGCTTGACAGGCTTCCGAAGAGGCAAGATCGGAGGAGACGACTGACGCGGACTCTGTCTGAGAGAGAAGAGAGGCTGGAGAGGGGCATCGACTCGTCGGAAGGAAGAGTGACGGAGCTCAGCCGAGGAAAAAGGGGACAGCCATGAACATTTTCAGATTAGCTGGGGACATGACCCACCTCCTCAGCATAGTGGTCCTCCTCCTTAAGATCCGCACGACCAAATCCTGCGCCGGTATGTTTCCTCTCTTCTCTTCTCAGCAGGCTTTACGGTCCTCTTTTCCTTCGCTCTGCCTCCTCAATCAAATACACTGGCTGCTGCTGCTGCTGTCGTGCTCCTTGTCTATCCCCTTTTTGAGACAGCAAAGAATCTTGTCTCTAACCCTGGTTTTGATGATGTTCCTGTTGCATGCATATCACTGGCATTGAATTGCATACATGTTTGACATTCTTTCTTTCCTGTCATTCAATCATATGCTTTTCGAGTTAATAGGAAAAAAAAGGGGGCCAATTAGAGTTTCAGAGAAAGAACCTGTTTCTGGACTTGTTAGGACTTCTAAGACAACCCAAGTGCATGCAACTTATCTGCGGTTACAGGTTTCCTTGCAGAAAATCAAGTTGATTGCTTTTATTACCAGGAAAAAAAAGTTGATTGCCTTGCCTTCTAAGGCGGATCTCTAGTAGGAAGGGTCATTACTCAGGGGTTTGATTATGTCCAGACTCTAACCTTTTCCTGTCAATTTTTTTTAATGTTTTGTCGCAGGAATCTCTCTCAAAACTCAGGAGCTTTATGTTGTTGTGTTTCTTACACGGTATCTAGACTTATTTACAAGATATCTCTCCTTCTACAACTCGGCAATGAAGGTGGTTTTTCTTGGAACATCGATTGCCATTGTGTGGTACATGAGGTACCATAAAGTGGTGAAGCAAACATACAACAGGGATGAAGATACCTTTAAACATTACATCCTAGTGCTTGCGTCCTTTGTGCTGGGGATCTTAATTCCTCGTGCTTTTACTGTGATGGAGGTAAAGCCATTTCTTTGTCTATTTGAAATTCTTGTTCCACACTATAGCTGGCCATGCTAATGCATTTGGATCAAAATGGCTGATAAAACTAAGATAGACGAGATAGCATTCATAACACATGATGATTGTTGTCCATATTTTAGGCTGTAGTGTGCACATTCTGCAATATATATGCATTCTTCACATGCATCAAGCTGGAGAGTCACTTTTCTTACTCTTAACGCTTGCTTAGACAGGGTATTGACGAGTTACAACTATTTCACACACACTTGTTATGTACACTTCCTTAAGGTAATTAAGTTATTAATGATTCCTACTCATGTTAGCTTACATTTCTACTGGAGCATTTGTGCCAGATAATTCCTTTGGTGTACACAAAGAGAGTGCTTGTGACACCTTAAGTTTTATGTGGATGTGGAATACTAGTTGAAAAGTTTTTTCGACTTTACGAGATAGAAATATGTTTTCTATTTTCATCACACCATGAACATATATTTATATGCATATATTAACAAGATGTGTGATATTTTCAGAATGTTTAGTTGCAATGATCCATTTGATTTAAAATTATTTTGAGACTTAAAATGATTGCCATGAAACAAATATACCGCTGTTTTACGAGTGCTTCTTACTGATCATGCACGCGTAACAGTGTCTGTCATGGTTTTCTGCAATTCCATGTACTTATCACAATTAGCCGTAGACAATTCCTTGCAGAATTGATCTTGTGTTAATAGATCTGATTTTTTTATTTCATCAGCATGTTCATCATTCATTATGATGGGAAACCTAAAATTGTGCTGCAGATTTTGTGGGCAGCCTCAATATATCTGGAAGCCGTAGCAATCCTGCCACAGCTGGTGTTATTGCAAAGGTCAAGCAACATTGACAACTTGACAGGGACCTATGTCTTTCTGCTTGGGTTCGTTCATGTACTCTAGCATATTTCTTGTGATACTCGTTATTGACAGATGATGATTTGTTTGAAAAGAAGCTCCTACAATTTTCTTTGCTCCTGATGAAGTTACTAGCATTCAAAATTTTTTCTCCTGCAGTTGCTTCTCTCTGGGTATTTTAGAGTTTGGAACATCTTGGTAGTGTTAATGCAAGTCTATCCCATCATTTCAATTGGGCGATTTATTTTTAGAATTATGTAATTCTCTTCGATTTTCCCTTGTCCACTCAATTTTCCTTTGGATCTCATGCTGTCCTTCTCACTCAGGCTTGCACTGTCTTTACTTATTGTTTATATCGGGTTGTGATTGCAACGAAATAATCTTTCACTTATTGAAATAATACTGAGATCTCTAGTTTAATCTGGCTCCATTTCATCTGGAGTTCCCCATTAATATGACTGCATGGCCATTTAAATTTATTTGTTTACCATTTTCTGTGCAGTGCCTACCGAGCTTTATATCTCCTCAATTGGATCTATCGTTTCTTCGCAGAACTTCACAAAGTCCGCTGGATACGTAGGTTTCTGTGCTTGTTGCTTTTGTATTTGTTTCCTGCTTTAAATTTAAAGGCAACTCTGACAGCTGATGAGCGCTTTTGTCTTCCTCTCCATGAACAGCATGGGTTTCAGGACTAGTTCAGACTGCCCTCTATGCCGACTTTTTCTACTATTACATCAAGAGGTAAAACTCTCTTGCAGTATTTCTTTCTTGAAGGAATTGTCAAGCGTCTTTCCTCCCACCAGGCCTTAGGCTTCCTCTATAGTTGCCATTTGAACTATTGAGTTTTCTGCAAAATGAGGCTTAGGGGCAGCGGTATAGCCGGCTCGACAGACTCTCGACTGTGCTTGTAACGTGTAAATTCGTTCTCCTTCCTTGCAGCTGGAAGAATCATGAGAAGCTGAAGCTTCCAGCCTGAAGTTCTTAACCGGCGTGATGGTGAGAACGATACCAGAGTTTGAATAGTTGTGGAAGATTACATAGCAAGCTGGCCGGTGCTGGAAACTCATTTTGTCCTTCTCCTCTTAACAGCTAGTGCTACTATGGATCTAAGAGAACTGGGTTGGTTTGTCAAAGATACCAGGACCCTTTTATTTTCATAGTTAAAGACAGGTTTTCGTTGTAATTCAAGAATTTTATGTCAGTGATACTGTAAAGTGATAAATTACTACAATTCCGCGTTATAATGAGCCTTATAATCACACAACACGGTCTGGCCTGTACCGTGTTGAAATTCTCCTCTTGATTTTAACATCTCGCAATCATTATAATGCACAAACCGAATGTCCTCTTAACACTAGAGCTACTCGCAACAGTCCAATAAATCCCCCAGTGGAGGTGAAAGTCTTGTATATAATGAGAATATTTACATGAAAATATTAATATGATATTATAAATTACATAATTATTTTTATTTTTAGAATTTCATTTAAATAATTTAAAACGATTGAATTTTATTAGTATGGCATGCGGTAGATATTGGTTAGGAAGCGAAGGGGGTCGGACGGAGCGATCCCGACCCGCCATTTAATTTGAGGATACGACGTCGTATACTACAGGGACGGCCTCGCCTAATTGCAACTCCGGAGGCTGCACAGGCTATTCACCAACGGGCGGCGCTTGGTAGGAGACGGGGGAGAGGGGGAATCGAGATGGCATCGGTGGTGAGAGGAGCCGTGAAGGCGATCAGGGAGAAGGGATTCGGCAACTTCCTTCGCGAGCTCAAGGAAGAGGGCTACACGTCAGTTCTCCTCTCCTATCTCCGATGAATCTCTCCCTCTACGTTCTTCTACGTGCTTGATGTCAGATTGAGTTCGCAATGTTGATTGCTCCGCTCCTTCTCAGGGACTAAACTCTGATATGAATTCCATTCTGCGGCTCATCCATGTTTGTTTTGGGAAATATGTCGAAGCTAGTTTAGATCGGGCTTAGGATCGAGCTATGGAGAATTGTCCTTTTGATTCTTGTTTTCTCTTTCTTTCTGAGGTTGATTTTAGCCATTGGTACTCTTACCCTGGGATAATTACCCACTCCAATCACTGCTTCTTCAAGTATGCGGTGAGATTTGTTGCTGCAGCAAATGGAAGCAGCTACTTATTTCTCACATTGTTTTTCGATCGTGTAATTAAAATTCTCTGTTGAATTTACCTTCTGTTGACTCATTCTTCTCTCATGTGACGTCCTGCAGGAAGTGCCTTTTGGATGGAAACCTTCTGTAAGTCAGATTCCGCTTGAACTCTTTGCACAGTTTGTTCATCGAATTGCTTAACTGCAGAGTAAAGAGTTTATTCTTGTTTTTTTTCTGGTTGAATTACTCAATGCTTGGAGGCATAGATGGAAGGGTCTTCTTTCTTATATCTTAAATCACCATAATCTGAGAACATCCAAAGGGATTTCCACCAGCAATTCTTACTGCCATGCCACCGTTTTGAAATGTAAATACTGACGAGTATGAAGTTTCCAGTTGTCCTCATCGGTCGGTTTCTATCCAGAGCATTACGTTCGCTGCATTTGATTAAGAACGTTGTCCATATTACAATCAGTCCTGCAAAGATTCCTGCAGTTTAGTTTTCTTCCAGTTCTACTTGGCTTGACTGGGAGATTGTTAATCTTGTTCGAATTTCTGTGGGAGTTTGTTTGCATTTCAATGCAGTGGATGTCTGGGCTCTGCAATAACTGTCAACATTCCTTCACCTTTACCTTATGATGACCTTTTATTTTCTTGCTACAGGCAAACCAAAATCCACAATATTGGGGCAACGCTCGTGGGTGTGGATAAATTTGGTAACAAGTACTACGAGAATATGAATGCTCAGCACGGTTAGTTGTTCCTTCCTCTCTTTCTGAAGCATATGAGATGTTTGGATCTCTGTGACTTCTGTTTCACCAATCTAATCATTCGATTTTTCTTCTAGGTAATAACATCAATTTCCACTGCTAGTAGTACATTAGGAGTTGTTGCAAGTTATGTCTAGTTAAGCAAGTAATGTGCCTGGGTTTACCACACCAGTGGTCAGCAGGATGGTCCATAATTTGGGGCATGCTTTTTCTGCAAAATAGTCTCTTATGATGATAGATAAGTACTTCTATTGAGGCAGAGTCACTATGGTGTATGTTGCCATGCCAAGAATCGTGTGGCATCTAGGCCTACTTATACAGAGTGACCTATTTAGGGGTGTGCTGCACTACTCCTCACGTATCGGTGAAAAATTAAGGTGCTTCCATTTGTACCTTGTTTGAGATATTAGGGAAGTTCCTAGACTATTTCGTGATATGGATATCACCACCGGTGTGCGTTATTGCTCTATTCTTGTTCTGACTTTCATTGGAAACTGTAGGTAGACACAGATGGGTGGAATATGCAGAGAAGGGCCGATATAATGCTTCTCAGGTGCCACCAGAATGGCATGGTTGGCTCCATAATATAACAGACCACACAGGAGATGAGGCAAGTGTTTCTGTTCCTGATTTGTCTCTCGGCATATAGACAGTAATTTACAAGGTGCAGAATCTAGAAAGTGAACAATTTGTTTCTTGCAGCTTTTGATGCTGAAACCTAAGAGATATGGGGTTGAGCACAAGGAGAATTTCTCTGGAGAGGGTGATGAATTCATCTATCACTCCAAGGGACATGCACTCAACCCTGGCCAGAGAGACTGGACCAGGTACCAGCCATGGCAACCTGCTAAGACAACAGATTCCCGGCCATAGTAAAAATGGGGGTACTCTGCTCTGAACACTCGGTGTTATTTCTGCAAATAATTGCTATGCTGCTTGGAGCAATTAGCACTCTTTCTCGTTTAACTCCTGCTTCTATGATGTTGCGATCAAACCTGGTTCTAAGTGTGGGAGACATCCTCTTCTTTTATTGGTTAAACACTGGCTGCAAACATGTTTCTCTGATTACATGTGCTGGGCTGGGGGACATCCTGTTCTCAATTACTGTTTAAGGCCCAGCAGAATGAGTTCCGGAATAGAGTTGAAACCCCCTTCTATCTAGCTCTAATTCTGACATCTGAATGCTTGGGCTTGGAAAGGTAGTTGAATGTGGAGGTGCCCTGTTACCATATATGTAATCCCAGGTAGCCATTTTCACTATTTTGTTAAGAGTGTTGTCTACTCCGCTCTTTCCCACTGTGTTTGGTGTCGACCAGGAAGAGAAGGGTGTGCGTAATGGTGAGCATGAGTGCGGGAATGGAGGATGGGAGAAAAGATTGGTGGATTGGAAAACGACCGCCTTAAATTCATGACGTTGAGATGATGACAGGAGCTGTGGCGGCAAGTTTTAGTGGAAGAGGAGAACGACAAGTATGTGGGATTTGGATCGCTCATTCACATGGAGGCCGGCATGAAGGCAATTCATACAAGAATAACAGCTGCACGACCTAATTACTGTGAGGGGAATAGAGGGAAGGGGCACAGAAGACTTTTATTGAATAACGATAACATGGCTAAAGGACAAGGTGTTTGTCGTGCCCCATACAAAACTAAGCTTGGTAGTAAGGTGGTCGCTGTAATTAACCGATGAGTCGTACAAGTGTTGCGAACTCCTGCCTCTGTTGAAATGGCGAAAAGGAACGCTTGCGAGAAATGAGCGTTTCATTTTTGACACGGATTGGAGCGAAGAAGATGTGGGAGAGGGGATTTGCGCTCTCCTCCATTTGTGGTGGGTTATGAAAAGGAAGGTTGTAGATGAATGAAAGGAACTTATTATTGATTTTTTTGCTAAATAAAATTTATTATCGATGATAATTTTTTTTTTTAAAAAAGGAAGAGTTACAGAAGGAATTAGTATGGGGCTATGGGAGGGTGAACATTTTCATTCACAATTATTGACATCTCAGCCCCATCATGACATTCTCTATACTAATAAATAATAATAATTGCATTCTTTCTTTAGGTCTATTTAAATGCCTATTTATTTATTCATCTCATAATTCGTTCTTTTTCCTATCAGGCTCAAGCTCGGTTCATTTAACGATTTCTGATCCCAGGCCGGGCTCGAGTTTAGGCAGCTCTACTATTTCAAGTTTAGGCTTCACCTCGCTGTAATAGATAAAGGCTTCAATTCATTGGAGATTGTATGAGCTTGAACTCGTGCGAGCTCTAACTAAAAATTGAGAAAATAATGTGAGATATTAGAGTTTGATGATTTTTTCGTAAAATTATTATTATTATTATTATTTAAAATAAAAAGTTCATTAGACTGAGAGCTTCTTCAATGGAAAATTACTGGTTCGCATATCCGGCGGGCCCAACTCACAACCATTCTCGGTGGTTGATAACCTTAACCTAAACATAAAAAAAGTCGGCAGTAGTTTTCTGTTGCACAGCTCGTACTCGGCAACCAAAAAAAAAAAAAAAGAAAAACTAAAGCATATAGCGGACGAACAAGAAGTCTAACAGCATCCACGTCCCTGTCACCGAGCAGGTTCCTTGAACACGAAGCAGAAGAATCCGTCGGTCCTTACCCGCCTGTCCCACTTACTTTTCACTCCCCCAACTAACTCACATTCTCTCTGAATCTTGTGAAGGTTTCCTTCCCATCCCTTTGACGATAATTTGAACTTACTTCCAATCCATCCGTCTGCCTCTCTCCTCTCCCCTTCTCTCTTCTCTTCTCTTGAGCCCGCTACGTCCCCGTGGTTGAAATTTCAATCCTTTTTCGCATTTACATACACAGCCCCCCTTTTCTAAGTTGCCCATCTCTCCTTCTCCCTCCCTCTTCATCTTGATTCACCAGCAGAACGCCATGCCCTCCGATCCTGAGCGGCCTACCTTATCCTCCCTGGCAAGGGTACTCCTCATCCCTCCCCTCCTCTAAATCTCTCGCTTTTTCATTCTATTCACCATAGCTGCTTGTGGGTTGTTAGGTGGGGAAATCTTCCGGCGAGATTGATGCTCCTGCCCATGAGCCTCTCATCAACGGCACCGTCACCAGCTCTTCTGAGCATTACTCCGTTGCTGCCGCGATTCTCCCGTCCGTATTCTTCTCTTACTAGACTAGTTTGAATCCGCCACCAGCCACCACTTGTTGATTGTCTGGCTGGCGGTGATATCCCATGTCACCATCTTGACTGCACTTCATCTGGCTTTGTTTAGGTTTCTGTTCCCAGCTCTTGGGGGACTCCTATATGGCTATGACATTGGTGCCACATCCTGTGCTACAATATCCATTGAGGTATGTCCCTGTCCTTTCTCTCTGGTTACTGCGCTGGTCATTGAATCACGACTTCTTCACTGCTCTTCTTCTGGGTTGATGTCATTGAAGTTGGAAGTTCTCTGGTGACCTGAAATGACCGCTACTAACTGCGTTGTCAGAGTAGAGTAACTAATTGCCGGTCAACTTTTTCTTCTTCAGTCGGCATCGCTGAGCGGGATTTCATGGTATGACATGTCCTCCGTGCAGATTGGTCTCATAGTGAGTTGCCAGTTCTCTCCTTCCCTTATGAAACAAGTAGTCAAGGGAAAGTTCTCTTTTCCGTCATTCTTCTATGCCCACTTAGCTTTTCCCTGCGGAAGTATGTAGCTTTTACTGCTCAATCTGTGTACCTGTTTATCTATCCGCTAATCCATTGTCTGATTGGTAAGTCAACTTTGCTGCCTCGAATTTCAGACTAGTGGCTCATTGTATGGGGCTCTCATTGGCTCTGTCTTGGCCTTCAACATTGCTGATTTTCTAGGTGCAGCTCCTTCACATGTTTACCTTAAATGTGAGATATCTTCCTATGTACTTCTCAGTGAACCTAAACTGATGCTTCTGAATTAAAGGGAGAAGGCGGGAGTTGATCCTGGCATCACTCCTATATCTTGTTGGGGCTCTCGTTACAGCTGTGGCACCAGATTTGGCCATTATGATCGTTGGACGATTTGTGTATGGTATAGGAATTGGACTGGTAGGTTTTACGTTCTCTGCTATAAATACTCATCGTAAGAATAAACTATTAAAATGTACAGAAAGTTTTCTGAATTTTGTTATTAATAGCCATGCCCATATAATAGGTCAATCTATTCATTTCCTGTCTATATGAATCTTCTATGATTTGCTTGCACATGAATTGCATTCTGAAAAACATCCCACATCATGATAATTAATGGCATGTGAGCGAGGCCATTTTTTCTCTGCAGTGTTCTAAGGTTGATCTTAGTTAACACACAAAGGTTTATTCTTATCTTCTTCCCTTGTGAGATGCTGAAACTTTGGCTTCTGCAATGTATTTTAGGCTATGCATGCCGCTCCAATGTACATCGCTGAGACATCTCCCAGTCCAATACGAGGTCGACTGATCTCCCTCAAGGAGTTCTTTATTGTTCTAGGGATGGTTGTAAGTGCCTGATCCTTCCTTTAGAACTACAGTTTTCAGCTCAGAAAAGTGGAGGCTTAATTGGTGGGCCGCGTTTCGTCAGATCTTTGTCAGTATTAGGTATCAATAACTTTTGAATCATATGCAGGCAGGATATGGAGTAGGAAGCCTTCTAGTAGATATAGTTGCAGGTTGGCGGTATATGTATGGAGCTAGCATGCCTTTGGCAATTATTATGGGAATTGGGATGTGGTGGCTGCCTCCGTCACCCAGATGGGTGCTACTGCGTGCCATACAAGGGAAAGGAAACATGGAAGAATTGAAGGAGAAGGCAATATACTGTTTGTACAGGCTCAGGGGACCAGCTATTGGTGATTCCGCTCCTGAGCAAGTAAATGAGATTCTGGATGAGCTTGCTTATGTTGGAGAAGAGAAAGAAGCTTCATTTGCTGAAATGTTTAGGGGGAAATGCTTGAAAGCTCTTGTTATTGGAGCTGGATTGGTCTTGTTTCAGCAGGTGGCATTTTTTCTCAAGGATATCATAATTTGAATATTTTAATTGTCTTTGCTTAACTTATGTCTTCTTCCATGGCAGATTACAGGGCAGCCGAGTGTGCTTTACTATGCAGGCTCAATCCTTCAGGTATTGATTGCATAAATGGAGTGAGATATCTCTTGCAGATGCTCTCTGTCTTCACTAATTCCCTATGAGAGTGGTAGAAGGCGTCTCATTCCTTCATGAAATAATATAGTGAGTGTATATAGGCACATATAAAAGCAACATGTGCCAGACCTCTGAGGATTAGCACAAGTTGATAGATATGCATACGCTTTATGATTAGCTTGTAGATTTATAGGTTCGATTACCTCTTGGATACGTAACCCTTGGGACCATTTATTCTTAGGAGAATAAACTCCTCGTTATTAAGTGAGAAATAAATGCAAAATGTGCCAAATATGACCTTGAAAGCCACGGCCGAGCAAATATTGAGAGTTGTATAAGATTTTGAGTCAGCTGACGTGTCTTCTGTTTTGTTGCTCCATGTAGCAACTAGTGATCTGCATCCATTCTGCTTTGCAGATAATGACATGCTTCCTAATTGATTTAATTTGACAGAGTGCAGGGTTTTCCGCTGCATCTGATGCAACAAGGGTCTCAATTCTACTTGGACTTCTGAAGGTACCTCTGATTATAGCGTCAGTTTCAGTTGAAGCTTTCTTGAAGTTTCCAGCTTCTCTATTTTGGATGTTTGAGTGTGTCAAACGTTCATATGACATTTTGTCAGTCGTTTGTCTCCTTGCTTGGAAATCTTCATATTATGTTTCATAGATGAAAGATATGAATTCTTCTAAAGGACCTTTCGAGACTGTTGATATGCTGTTTGGCTTTTGTAGCTGATTATGACTGGAGCAGCCGTTCTTCTCGTTGATAGAGTTGGAAGGAGACCCTTGCTACTTGGTGGTGTTTCTGGAATTGTAAGGCCCTAAATCTCATCTGTCTCTCTTCCCCAGTCCCTCTACCGAGGGACCAGAAATTGTCTGCATTTCATTATTCAGTTACCTTTCTTTTTCATGCAGAATCTTAGGCCATTATAGTTCCATCCCACAATTTCTTTCCCGTGAAAAGGATAGGAACTATAAGGAATGTGTGTAGTATAACATATTCCATAGCTCTAATCTTGACAAATGGATCCTGTTAATACTTGATGGGTGTATTTTCCAAAACAGGTCGTCTCGCTAATCCTTCTTGGATCCTACTACCTTTTCCTCGATGATGTGCCGGTCGTTGCTGTGGTAGGGTTGCTGTTATACGTCGGATGTTATCAGGTAACTAAAATAAAATAATACTTCCTCTTCTCCTGAGCACTGTTTAATATCTACTAGATTCTGTGATTTCGATCTGTGGTCGATCATCACATGGAATCCGAAAGATGAGCCAAATGGTCTTACTCATTTGTGCAGGTATCTTTTGGACCTATCGGCTGGCTGATGATTTCCGAGATTTTCCCATTGAGGCTCAGAGGGCGAGGACTCAGCATAGCCGTGCTCGTGAACTTTGGTGCAAATGCATTGGTGACATTTGCATTCTCTCCACTAAAGGTTCGTACCACCATCATTTCAATTTGTTCGATACACATTCATCAAATCTTGAAATAGATAGAGAGCCCTGTCACAATGTTCCATTCACATCATATGACAAGGCGAATAATCGATCGATGGGTTGGTTCGGTGCCTGATATCGACTTCATGCAGGCACTGCTGGGAGCTGGGGTCTTGTTCTACTTGTTTGGAGTGATAGCGGTGGCATCCCTCCTCTTCATATACTTCATAGTGCCAGAGACCAAGGGGCTCACTCTCGAGGAAATCGAGGCTAAATGCTTGTGATAGGAGGAGGAGCTGGATGTCGTGAATCCGAGCTCGGCATACCCTCTGCTAGATCTGCGTGGAATGTACATCGACTCGAGCCATGTTTTGGTTGTGCTCCGACTCACCCGCCATCTTCCTGTCTTCTTCTTCTTCTTGTTTTGTAGTAGTAGAAATAGAGACAAAGCTTGTGCATGTCTTGGTTAAAAGTATGCGGTTAGGCTTGGAACACTGTTGTTTGTTTTTCCATTGGGTGGGTCAATAATTATAGGGTTTAAGGGTTAGCAAGTCAATCTCCTGTATGTAATGCAACCGTGTCTACTTGAATGAGGCCGTCCAAATTTGAGTTCTCGGGTTAGAGATACCAAAAAAAGGATGCGAGGTAAAATATTTCCATGTGTGTTATATCAAAACTGTATTTTTTAAGATGTGATTTCTTCATAAAATCAAAATCGCGTTTTCAACATGCGATCTTATGCTGGACTTCCCCCAAAAAAAACTCGTCCAAATTTTGTATTCGGTTGGTTGACACTGTGGATGATCTCCGACCGACATTTGTCTTTCGGTTTGCTAATCGGGTTGTATTGATAAAGGACTAGAGGTTGACACATGTTATGAGGTGCTAGCATGTGTCGTAGGGTTGATCACCACCAATGGGACCTCACATCTCGGCACATTCGATTTTTAGGTAAATTAAATATGCATGTTAAATAATAATATTTAAAAAAATTGAGCGATTTTATATAAAGTAAAAAAGTGTGGAGAAAAAAGCAGAAGAAAGACGTGTGAAAAAGAGAAATGAGAAAGGAGAAAGAAACTGTTATGCACTAGTTAACTCAGATATCGCATTCCTATTTTTTTTTCTTAATCTAATAATTATTAAGGATTAAATTATATGAATTAATAAGTAATTTGGATTAGATACATAGGGGAGAAAAAAAAAGATATTTTGAATATAGTATTATGTAATATAGATAATGTACGAGGTTAATGGTCGTGCGGGCTCGGCTGCACTACGGAAAATAAAGAGAAGAAGAAGTTGGATAGTCCAGTTACCGGCCCAACCAAGATCACGGGCCCAACTGCGTCCGGCCTATCCTTTCTTCTCAAGGATCACTTTCATCTCATCCCATCTCTGCACGGAGCGGACTGCACCCTCGCCCCGCCGGTCCGGTGCCGTCTCCTCCTCCTACTCCTCTGCCACGGTGACCGTGAGCTCGGGCACCGCAAGAACTTCTGAGCTATCCTCCCAACACTCGCAGAGAGGAGCGGGGTTAGTTTTACGAGGCTGAAACTGCGAGGGATGAAATGGATTCCCTCAGTAGCCGCTCCTCCTCCTTCACCCCTCCCCTCATTCTGCCCCCTCCCGCCTCCCCTGCCCGAAAATCTTTCCGGGTCCTCTCCTGCTGCTGCTCCTCCGTCAGCCCCGACCATTGGTCCCTTAGCGATGGCAACCCCGACCGCCCGAAACCCCGTTCTAAGAACCCCAAGAACCCGCTCTCCGATGACAATGCTCGTCGCATCATCAAAGCCAAGGCTCGCTACCTCAGCGTCCTCCGCCGTAACCAGGGGCCCCAGGCCCGGACCCCTCGCTGGATCAAGAGAACCCCCGAGCAGATGGTGCAGTACCTCGAAGATGATAGGAATGGCCACCTGTACGGCAAGCATGTGGTGGCTGCTATTAAGACTGTCAGGGCCCTGTCCGCGAGAGGGGAAGGGGAGTATGACATGAGGGCCGTCATGGCCAGCTTCGTCGGGAAACTAAGTTTCAGGGAGATGTGTGTGGTTCTCAAGGAACAGAAGGGCTGGGGACAGGCGAGGGACTACTTTGCTTGGATGAAGCTGCAGGTGCTATTTCATCGTCCATTCTCATCCCTTCACTGTATTTTTTGGCTGGTATATCGCTGTGGGTCTTTTGCTTGGATTCTTCCTTTACTGCAATCTCACGAATGACAGTTAACCTTGTTCCATTCGATCGTTAGCGTTGTTCTCTTTTCCTATATGATGCTTTGATATGTATTAGTGTGAAATCCTGTCGTGGCTTTTCGTTGCTTGCCAAATTCCTGATACTGTTGAATGCTTGATCCAGTATTGATTTGGGTTAGTGACAGAACTGTCCTTGAACAGCTGAGCTACCGTCCCAGTGTCATTGTGTATACTATCGTGCTACGCATATATGGGCAAGTTGGGAAGATCAGATTGGCTGAAGAGACCTTCTTGGAGATGCTAGAGGCAGGATGTGAGCCTGATGAAGTTGCTTGTGGCACCATGCTCTGCACTTATGCCAGGTGGGGCCGCCACAAGGCTATGCTGTCATTTTATTCTGCTGTTGAGCAAAGGGGAGTTGTACCCTCCATTGCGGTTTTCAATTTTATGCTGTCATCCCTGCAGAAGAAATCACTTCATCAAAACGTTATAGATATGTGGAGGCAAATGTTAGATAAAGGGGTCTCTCCCAATGCCTTTACTTACACAGTTGTCATCAGCTCGCTTGCAAAAGAAGGTTATAGTGATGAAGCTTTAAAGTGTTTTTATGAGATGAAAAATGTTGGCTTTGTGCCAGAGGAGGTTACCTATAGCCTGCTTATTAGTTTAAGTAACAAAAATGGTAACTTCGATGAAGCTGTGAGTCTATACGAGGACATGAGATCTCGAGGAATCATTCCGAGCAATTATACGTGTGCATCGCTTCTCACTCTGTTCTACAAGAAGGGAGATTATCCCAAGGCCCTTTGTCTGTTCTCGGAGATGGAAAAACACAAAGTTGTTGTCGATGAAGTCATCTACGGATTGCTGATAAGAATTTATGGAAAACTTGGCCTCTACGAGGATGCAGAGAAGACGTTTAAAGAGGTTGGACAGCTGGGCCTACTTCGTGATGAGAAGACCTATTTAACTATGGCACAAGTACATCTTAGTTCAGGAAATCCAGAGAGAGCACTCAGTATCATGGAATTGATGAAGTCAGAAAATGTTCTCCTCTCAAAATTTGGATATATTGTCTTGTTGCAATGTTATGTTATGAACGAAGATTTAGATTCTGCCGAAGCTACATTTCAGGCTATATCAAAATCTGGGTCGTGTGATGCAGGTTGCTGTCATGATATGCTCAACTTGTATATAAGGTTGGGTCTGATTGACAAGGCCCAGCACTTCATTTTGCAGATGAGGAAAGATTGGGCTGATTTTGATGAGGAACTTGTGAAAGCGGTTATTACATTTTACTGCCGGAGAGGAATTCTGACAGATGCGGAGCAGTTCATAGAAGATATTGTTACAGATGGATCATTCAGAAATAATAAGTTTGTGCAAACATTTTATACAGTCATGCATAGAGAAAACAGCGAACAAATGATAGCCCTGGACGATGCCCAAACCTGCCTTCAACTTGACCTGACGGCCTTAGAGTTGTTGCTCACCTTATATATGGCCAGTGCAAATTCCAAGAAGATGGGGGAACTCTTGAATTGCTTACTTCAAACTGCTGATGGTTTGTCCGTGGCAACTCAACTAATTAACAGCTTTGCTAAAGAAGGCAAGATACTTAATATTTTCCACTAAATCTGTTAATTGATTTATTTATTTATTCTCATGTTCCGGTGGCTGTTTGAGAGAGAGAATCCATCACTTCTATAATCTAACAATGGATTACAGCTAGATCCAACATATTTCTAGGTTCTGTTGGGTTTTTGATTTGCGGACTTTGTGACCTTTAGCTGCTTCCCTTGAAATATAGTAGTTGGAATGGTTGGAAATCTGTCTGATCACTGTCCCTATCATGTGGGTTCCATCTGACCAAACTGTGCGTAGAGTTTATTACTTTTTTTCAATAAGTTGTTAGCACTTTCCACTAATATCAACAAAATGTACAAAGAAGAGACATTCCAAAAGTCGCTTATGGTTAAAAATGTCAGGATGGAGTTTGTTACTTTGATGCAAACTGGCCCCATGCTTTTGAGGTATTGTTTATTGAAGGATCTTGGGTGAATGATTTGAAATGGTTCAATGCATACTGTCTCAGGTGATGCAATAAGCGGAGAAAATCTCACCAGGAATTTGGTGGAGCTTATTAGTGAAACGAATGAGAAGGCAATCCCACCCTCAGTCGATGCTCAAAACAGGAATTCAAAGAAGGCTGGAGAGATTTTTTCAGGAGCCATTCCTATCTCATCTGGGAAATCTTTATTAAACTCCATGATCAATGCATATGTCAAAAACAATAAACCAGAGAATGCATATTTGCTATATGTTAAAGCTGTGGAAGGAGGGCATGACCTTGGAGCTGTTACTGCCAGCATTATTGTGAATGCTCTAACTAATGCAGGTAGAATACGAATGGCAAGTAATTTTAAAGTCGCTTCTTTTTAGTCTTATGACTGACTACTGATGTATTTAGGATAAAGCAACATTATGCTCCTTGATCTTTCGGTCAATGATGCACTAATGGCGGTTGAAGCTTCCCGGTATATCAGATTTAAGTAACTTAATAGTGAGAGGTTTTTATTGAATGATGAATGATGCGTGCTTAATGTTACTTGGATTGCACATATGTGGACTAGAGTTCAGATAGATTTTCTTTTTGTAGAAGGTGGCATAAAGCCAAAGCTGGCTCGAGGTATTTTAACTGGTTTATGCAATTGGTTGCTCGTATATGCTTGTGCTAGAGATTCACATAGCAGGAAATCAGTGATTCTTTTTGTAGTGTTCTATAATTCCGATCAGGTGATGTTAATGAATGATTCGCAGGTAAACATCAAGAAGCAGAGTTTATCATCCGTAAAAGCTTTGAAGATAACTTTGAAGTTGATACTGTGGCATATAATACCTTTATTAAGGCGATGCTGGAAGCAGGTTGAAATGGTTAAACTTCACTTCCTATTTAGATGTCTGATTAATGAAGTGTGTGGTGATGTAATAACTTGATGATGCAGGGAAATTGAGCTTTGCTGCCGACATATTTGATCATATGCTTTCCGTGGGGGTAGCCCCATCAATACAGACAATAAACACAATGATTAGGTAAAAAGATTTGGTGAACTTACCAGCTTCTCTGCTGAGAATGTTTTAAAGGTCATGTCTTGAACTAACAATTTTGCCCTTGTGCTTTGAATGATGCAGTGTATATGGCACAGGTCGAAAGCTGGACAAGGCTGTAGAGATGTTTAATGCAGCTCATACTTGGGGTTTGATTTTGGATGACAAGACATATATGAATCTGATTGGATTTTATGGCAAGGCTGGTATGTATGTGATTGTATTTTTTGATGTAATCTGTGTTTCTGAAAATATACGAAAGGACAGAGTGATGATAAATATTTCAATTTCATGTTCTTGAAGAATGGGTTCTTATCATCTTTGTTTCCTTTCCCTTTTTTCCCCTTTAGCATAATCAACAATCTATTTTACTCCCTTAAGCTAAAAATTGGCAGTTCTTTCTATGATGGGGAAGATTAGTCAGTTTTCCTCGGACGTGATGCTGGAATTGTAGTTTATCAGTTTTCCTGTTCTAGTTGAGATTACAATATGTCACTGGGGTTCCCTCAAAATTTTGTAGGTGACAGACATGAAGCTTCCGTTTTATTCAGCAAAATGCGGGAAGGAGGAATAAAACCTGGAAGGGTAGGTGAATTCCCCATACTGGATATCAGTGATGATGTCATCGATGTCTTCGGTTGAAGTATCAACTGAAAGGAAGATTTTCAACCTTACTGTACATGATGTATGAGATAATTCGATAGAGATGTTGCTGCTCATGTTATTATATGCTGTTTAAGAGATTGTCATGCTGAGAAAACCGCTTTTATCTTCAATATTTACTATTGGCGTGGTTTAAATTTGGAAAAATTGCAGGTGAGCTACAATATCATGATGAATGTGTATGCCACTGCTGGATGCTATTGTGAAGCTGAGGCACTTTTCAAATCAATGGAGGAGGAAGGCTGTTTACCCAATTCGTCAACCTACCTTTCCCTAATTCGAGCATACACGGAGAGCTCCAAGTATTCGGAAGCAGAGGAAATCTTGGGGTCTATGAAGAGGAAAGGTATCTTCCCTTCCTGTGCGCATTTTCACGTCTTGCTATCTGCATTAGCAAAGGCGGGTATGGTTGAGCAGGCTGAACGGCTTTATAAGGAATTGACTGGAAACGGTCTGAGGCCTGACACTGCATGTTGGCGCACTATGTTGGGAGGTTACTTGAATGGAGGATATGTAGAGGAAGGAATTGCATTTTTTGAGCAGATAAAGGAGGATGTTGGGCCTGACAGGTTTATATGGAGCGTGGCTGTGCATCTTTACAGGCACGCCGGGATGAAGATAGAAGCAGAAGGTGCTCTGAGTACCGTGGAAGATTACGGTATACAGTTGTTGGAGAGACTTCAAGTTGGATCAAAATCAGAAACCGCTTCAAGCAGATGATCGAGCGAGCGAGCCAGTGAGCGACAGAGGAGTTACTCCCTGGTGATGGTTGTATAGATGATGTTCATGGTACGTCAAGAACGCCATGGATGCCTGGCTGACAGTTGGTCTCTTTTGGTTAAAATTGTCAACACGGAAGTTAGAACAGGGCTGTGCTGTGCTGTACCACCAAGTCTACCACTGGGTAGCTGCAACGTAAGTAGATTCAGATTCAGAGAAAGCAGCAAGGAGGCATTCAAGCCAGGAGGGGAATTGACCTCTTTTGCCTTCTAGCTGGTAAATTCCTTCTGATGAAGGGAAAAATCCGTTTTTTGACATTTAGCTTTTACTCATATATATATATATATATATATAAACAATTCGGTCCTGTCCTCTACTTATGGATATACATTATTGATCTTTTTGTAATTTTAATATTTGATAAAAAAATAATAGAGTTGTTGAATTTCTTTTTTTAAAAAAAGAGGCGATTTTAATATCCGGTTTAAGTGAAAAGCCTTTCCACTCTATATATCTAATTTCAATTAATTTTGGTGATATTTATATATACACACAGTTGATTAGTAACACATACCGAATATAATAGTTTTGATAGAGATTTTGCAGCAAGGGGTGGACCTCCACTATAGATCCGGCTACGGTTTGTGAACATGTTGTGGTTCCGGTTAATGATATGTTCAACCGATTACTTTCAGTTCACGGTTTTAATTAGTTTCATAAAATAAAAAATAATAATGAATTATTAGTTAAGCACATATTTTTATTTACAAAAATTAGTTATTCTTATGAATATTTAGATAATTTTGGCTATGTTAAATGTTTGCTATTTTTTTTTATCAAATTAAGAAGAAATAGGTTAATTTTCTGACAGTTTGGAGTCGGAACAGGAGGTTCCGGTATCATTCCGGGGAACCGACCCGGAACGGCGTGTTTAGACACAGTCTCGGATTTGACCGGTTCTATGTCGGTTTCGACCAGTCCGACTCTGGGTCCGAACCTGCTCGTGGCCCACTATGTATGGGCTCTCATGGGTTAATGCTACTATGGGCTCAAAGCCCAAGCTAAAAGGCTCCTCTCCTCCAATAAGCTTCTCTCTCCAGAAAGAGCTCTGCTCCGCTGTCCTCTCCTCCGCAGCTGGTTCTCTTCTATTCTCTCATCTCCGCCCGCGAGATCGGAAGTCGCTCGGAATGGCGTCTTCTCTGCTACGATCCCTAATCAGATCCTCCGCCACGGCTGCCTCCTCCACCGCCAGGAGGTTCAGCGGTGTTTCCACCCAGATCAACAATAACTCTCTCATCAGCGAGCACACCGCCAAATGGATGCAGGTAGCTTCCTTCTCCACATCTACCTCTTCTCTTCCATCCCTTTTGTTCCGGGTTCCTCGATTAGTTATATGCTGACAATACGAACCAGCCTTGATTGCCACTCGGAATTGAAATAGTACCCGCACTGATTGCCGGAGAACTGAAGCATAGTAGCATGGTTTAGGGGTTTCTTGTTGAAATTTCATTTTAACTCTTGCCTGCTTACCAGTGTTTTGTCGTTGATTAGCTCATCGTGTTTTTCCGGAGAACTGAAGCGTACTGGAATGAATTAGGGGTTTCTGGTTGAAATTCCATTTAAGTCTGCTTGTTTATTTACGTTTTGTCGCTTATTAGCTCTTCCTGTTTTCGACAAAAGCTTGTGGCATTTCTGTTGGTGAAGTGTCTTCGTTCACCTGAGATGCTTATCAGCCAAGTCTGGGACGTATAAGGAGGTTATTGTCGGTTCTGCCAGACTTATGCTTGGGCGGTGCTTAGAGATGTCAGTTTGGGATGCCTATTCAACTAATGATCAAAGCGCTATAGGACTACTGCAATAGCTGTACTTCTGGAAGTATCTTTAACATTTGATGGCTTCCGGCATGCATTAACTGTTCAACGTTGCTCTTTGAAAAGGATAAGATGGCACCTGAAATAAGTTTGCAGATGGTGCAGGAACCCTGTTGCAAATATCTTTATCCTTCCTCTTTTTGGTGAGTATAACTAAGAATGGTCGAAAGAAATCCACAGCTATGAAGAGTCAGGAAAACTGAGATCAGTGATCTAACTCTGCGGGCCCCTGGTGTTAGAAATCGAAGTACAATGAGACAAATTTCTGTGATATATATATATATATATATCTATCTATCTATCTATCTATCCATAAAAGCTTTTCAAGGAACCTCCAGCAGGCTGTGAAGTGAATTTCCCTTCGGAGTGGAATGCCTTTTTTGTGCGGCTAAATCACTGTGCCTGCAACAAACATCTTTTTCTTCCCCATTTAACTCTTGATTCAACCCTCAAGACACTTTCCGGCAATCTCGTGTTTAGTGTGTATGGTCACTGCATTCTGGGCTGGCACAAAGGATACAGCTTCTGTTATTTATTGCTGCATCGATGCTTAGATTACATGATCTTGTAACAGTTGACATTAGCTGGTTTCTTTTGAGTATGATTCAGGCTCGTATCATATATAGGGTGCTGTCCAATGGACATTCACTTTTTTCTGTACGCTCTATATTACTTTAAGAAAAAATCAATTAGGATTGCCATGGAAACCGGCATACTTTATTGTAGGCAAGATTGCTCCCTTTTCACACACAGAGAAACAACTAGTTATTTTAGTTATTATTCCTCGAGCATTAGCTATTACTACAATCTTGTCCTCTGGAATTACCATAGTTAATTCTTTATGGCATCTTCCTTCTATGGAGTTACTAGCCCAATTCAGCTCTGTCTATGGTCTGATTTTTCCCACATTAGAAATTTGTCCTATTTTGCAGTCATGTTTCGAAGATGCTGTTCCATCTCATTTGATTCTTCTCTTTAGGGAGCCTCTTCTATCTAAATGTAATTTAATTTTTAGAACCATTGTGCTGGCTGCATAGCATTCTTAATAGCAAGAGATCATATCATAAAGATACTCAAATAACATTGCCCATGTTGAGAGACCTGTTTCTTTTTTCAAATGTGTTTATAAATATTATACCTAAAGAATTGCTGCATTTACTGCTTAGGTTTTGATTGTGTTCTTGTGCTAATTCTATCTGCATGTATATTCTTATGTGGTTGGAATGGTTCAGTTGATGTGCTTCTCTGCAGCCTTTTGACCAGCTATGTTTTACCCTTTTGCAGGATACTAGCAAAAAATCTCCAATGGAGCTGATTAATGAAGTTCCTCCGATTAAGGTTGAAGGGAGGATTGTTGCTTGTGAGGGAGGTGGGTCTGATATCATGCAATTCCTTCGAAGTCTCTCATGGACTCACCCCTAAGAATTGATATCTATTCTTTGCAGACAGCAACCCTGCGCTTGGACACCCAATTGAGTTCATTTGCCTTGACCTGGAGGAACCTGCCGTCTGCAAGTATTGCGGTCTGCGCTATGTTCAAGAGCATCATCACTAGGTCAAGAAGTATCTTGGTGCATCATTAGCCGTTCATGGGTATTTGCTTTGTCGGAGGGAGTTGCTCTGTTCTGATTCACAAATGGTACCAATTATTTCGATCTTTTTTCTCGTCATAGTGGCTTGTCTCTGTTATATGCTAACCTTCCTTTTCGAAACAATAAGAGCATGACCCAGTCGGGGATCCATAAAGATTGCGGTTGACTCACTGGGTACAATCGATGTTTCATTCTGGGAGTTGTATGTTATGGCCCAACATGTTTGGTTACATGTCTGTTGAGAATAATAGTACATGCAAGTGATTTCCTAGAGTTGCCATAATCACTTGGAAGTGCTGAATTTTCAAGTGAGAAGAATTAACTCTATCACAGATGAGAATAATTTTGAAAGACATGAGGTAATAGTTGGCGTATGTACATAAAAGGGGAAAGTGGATGGATATTTTATACCCATTACCCTTCTCCTGGACTTAATAGACGGTATGTATAAGACAGCCCCGAGAGCAGAGCTTCAAAGGACAGTCCAAGGGTGAGTCTCTGTCCCAGGATGCTTTTCACTGGGACTAAGGTCAAGCATGAATCACCACCATCAAACATCGAACGCGTACTTTGGGGTGTCTAAACACAAGCCAGTGAATAATCAATTGCATAAAGAAGAGTAGAGTGGAGTCATCACCATAAATGTATCCTGTACTCGCTTAACAAGACAACAAACTCCAGAGGGGGCAAAAGAAAAAAAGGGGTCTTTCTTCCAAGCCTTCAAAGTGAACGGACAATTCACACCCCCATTTTCAGTATCTGTACGTATGTTCTAGCTCCTCCTCCATCCTCTAGTAATAGAAACCAACTCAAAAGCTGATAAGATCATCCTTAGGCGTTTGCTGCTGCTTCTTTGGATCCTGCCCACCTTCCGATGGGCCTCCTCCGCCATCCTTCTTCCCAAATATCATCTCATCAAGATCATCCATCATGTCATCATTGCTCCCCCTGTGAGTCCCACCCCCTCGGGAACCTGGCGGCTTCCTAACAAGAGCATCTTCTTTAGCATGTACGGGTGACTCATCAGGCTCGGATGCAACCGGTATCATAGCAGGTTCAGGCACCGCTGGGGGTGCTGAGGGTTTCCCCAGCTCCTCATACTTGGACAGCACTTTCTGGACCTCATCATTTAGATTCAAGGCCTCAAAAAGGAGAGCTTCATTGTCTCCAGCTGTCTCAATGATTCTCCGAATGGTATACTGGGACTGGCGGCACTGCTGTACCAGTGTTGTTGTCAAGTCATCCTAGCAGTGCAAAGCAACATATGTATGTGTCATTAGTCTCATTCATGAATCCACAGTTGGAGCAAAGATGAAGTACAGCTTCCATCTCACTACTGGGCTAAGCTTGCAAAAATAGATCAGTATCTTACTGGGATGACAGAGAACTAGAACACACTAACAAACATCAGAAAGAAAATGCAGAAACTCCCCATAACTGCACCTTGAGTTGAATATTGGTGGGTGCATGGTTCGAAGGTGCCCTGATTGGCTATACTATTCTATGCTAGGGAAATTCAAGCAAGTCTGAGTTCTAAGATTAGAAGTAAAGCAATACAGTCTCCGAACCACCAAATTCATTGTATATGAAGTTAGGAGGAACCATACGAGGTCCCTGCAACATAATTGGAACATTAACATGTCCCATAAAATGTCTTTGCCCATATATCCTTTCAAATAATCAAATAAAACTAGGGCAGAGAATAGATGAATTCAAGCAACAAGTTGACCCTTTTATGCCCACAAGGTGTGGATAAATACTCAATTAAGTCCAACAGAGTTGAAAGCAACTGTACATCCTAGAATTATAATAATGAATGCACTATAAAAACCTTCAAATTGTTTAAAACCAAAAAATAAGTCGAAGCAGTTTGTGAAATAGCTACTTTTAAGGGCAGGAAGACACGAGAGAATTGGAAATTAAAGGATTCTTCATTAATAAGCGGGATCATGGTGGTATATGGAGCAGGAGATGCTATTAAGACTCCACATTATCCTCCATGTACGAAGTTCAAGTTAGAGCATGGTATTCCATCATGCAGTATCAATCGTTACAGGTTCTGTATCAGATCGAAGGAAAACGTGCTGGCATTATAATGATACATAAAAAGAGGAGATAAATTCAGTGTTTCCCTACCTTCAGAGCATCTTGCTGGGGAGAAGAGGATAGAACAGTTGTAAGGAGCTCAATGCTGTTTCTTGCAATGTCAAAGGTTTCCTTTGTCTGCTCAGGAGTATAACTCTGAATAGGTGCACCATACTGAGTCTGCTCAACATGAATAGCATTTGTTTCCGAAGCCACAACTGACCGAGGAGGGGTGAAAATAGGTGCCAAACTTTCATTGTCACGACCTGGAAATCGAATACCCCTGGATTTCAAACTCTGCAAGCAAAAAAAGGAATGTCAACAGCAATGTGCAAAGGACATTAAAAGAGTGTACTATGTCTTCATTATGCAGTAATTTTAATGCATAGTTGATTAATTTGACTAAGTGCTTAAAAGTAAGTGACATGTCCAGGAAGAAGAGGAGGTGGTTGAAATAAACGCAATCTACTATACGATCAATTCAAAAACCACTTAAGTGAATGGAATTTGACTAATTTCATGGAGTCATAAAACCCTTATAGAACATCTCGACATCCTAGCCCTTCCTCCCCTTCTCCAATTCATTTCATATTCTAACCAACTTGCGAAAAAAAACCCTAACGTGCATTAAAGAACTTAATTGATTAAGTATTTTCAAGCACCGATAAATGTCAGAAAATGGAATAATATAGTCGTACCCAGAGTCCGAGTTGAATAGGGAAACAAAGAAGAAACTAATGAGTAAGATTATGCTAATCCATGATATGTATGTACCTATTCAGCTTTGGCTGAGACAGACAGGAGAAGGAACTCTAAAACCATAGAACAAGGGATATACCTTGTATGTTTCTTCATAAACAGGCAAATAGCGGAGTTCACTGCCTGACTCTCCCCATGACTCAATTAGCATCAGAGCCTTGTTTCTGTTGTTGACCACTGTCTGTGGATCATCAATCAGCTTCACCATCTCATCAAGAACCCTCTCAGCTGCCACTTCTGAGAATGCTTTCTCACAATTCTTGACAAAAGTTTCAAGTAGAACCAATGCCAAATACTGAACCCTAGGAATCTTGGTCATAATCCGCTTCTTTATGCCACGAATCAAGTCAACGCTGTTAATCCTCTCATGATTGATCATATCACACAATTCCAGATTCATAGCCCAATCAGGCTCATCAAGGGACTCAGAAGTGGCTTCTTCAACGAGCTTGTCTGCCTGATTAGGACCCTGGAAGAGCTCCCTGACTTTGAAGCTCATGGAGCTCATTCCCTCACTCATCTTCCGAGTAACCTCAGCCCCGCCAATCTTCAAGCGCTCACCAAAAGCGCTCACCTTATCCATCAAATTGTCACTCATATTTCCCAATTTTCAGGACCTAAAACCAAACTTCTGGGACGCTTCCTTGAAATACACAGCACATATTACAGAAGAGTAAGCATGTTATAATGGCTGCATATTTTGGAGGGATTATAACCCATATGCAGGAAGTGATGAAACCACGTGAAAATGAATGGGGATAGCTCATATCAAAGGAACTCTGACATTTAAGCTTATGCATGAAACATTCGAATTCTTGAATCTAAGGTTAGCTAACTACCTAAGAAACAGCTCCCTGCAAACTAAATAGATCTGAGTTTATGCCCGTTAATCACTTAAAACACAAGACATGCTACGAACAGTACGAGAGAAGGTCGCATAATTCCCAGACCAGGGAAACCTGGAAATGTTGAAGAGATGTCTAAATTTATCAGGTAATTCCGTAACAGAAAATTGTTGGTGGGTTATGAGGTTTAACAAGGAACCATTTGCGATCCAGCTCGGTTGGCGGGGAAAGAATTGTACCACCAACAAAACAGAAAAAGATCCCGACTTTATCTTATTTTGCTCGACTAAAACAGAAAACGAGCAGAAGGAGCAAGGAAAATAGAAGAAATTCAAGTAACCCTCTCATCACTCTGAACCCCCAAGATCCCCCCATGTATCGTTACGATCAAAACCCTAATGCCCGCTCCAAGGAAAGACAGGACCAGATGGATCTCCTACTATGCCTTATCGAATCTCAAGGAACATAAAGCACGGCATCGCAATCCAGAATTGCGACCACGTTTCACATTCCGGTGGTTCCCACCCCGTGCAATTTCCGGGAGCTCCACGAGAGCAGAACACGCATATCAATCAGATCGAGGTGGGTGATTACCTGTGCGAGACCAGAAGAAGACGAACAAGAAAAAAGATCCAACTTTGATATCAATTACACGACTCTGAGCAGATCTAGCAGGAATCGTAGCCTCCACGCCTAGAGCTTCGCCATTCTCTCCTCTCCTACTCTTCTCTTCGCCTGAGCGTTTGAGTATTTGACTGGGAAACATTACTGTGCAGCTTCAGGGCCCTGCTACGACGCATCAAGAGGCGATGGACGGTCGAGATTCAATGTTGTCCGACGTAATGACTGGGGTTGGTGGGGTGCTGCTGCAGTCAATAACTCTCTACTGGAATATCTTATGTCATATATTATTATCTCTTGCTTTTTTTTTGCATTATAAAAAATAAATATAAATAGAAAATAATACCCATTTCGTCCTTTGATTTTGATCTAGCATGTCCAATGCTTAATTTAATACCTATTTAATTATCAAACACAGATAAATTACTAAATAAGTAAAAATGATCAAATATATACTTTTTTCCCCATAAATATAAATAACTAGTCAAAGTCAACGTTGATTTTTCCTACGGTTCCTTGTAGTTGCCGGCATCGTACGATGAAATCCGACGGAAAATCTCAAATGAGCCTATATTATCGCATCATAATTTGATAAGATAACATTAATAAATGTATTTTGATAAATTATAATTATTTGATTTAATTAGTTATCTAATATATCTTTCATTTATTTATTATAATTTAATTGATTTTTTTTTGAGATATCTAACAGGTCCGGAATCTTCTAGACGGTCAGGGGTCTGGCGTTCGAATTCCGCAGATCTAACCGCACTGGATTCCTCCTCCTTTACGCGTTGTCAGTTTCACGCCCCGACGACGACGGAACCGACAGTTAGTACGGAAATGGGCCGGGCCGGGCCGAGTTCTGGCAGCAATGAAAGTTGTTTGCTCGGCCCAAAACGGCCCAATCTGTTATTCGAACGACGCCGCTGCAACTTCATCTAGTAGAGCCTCCTCCACCACTACGCCGGCGCTTTCCCTTCCCGTCTCCCCGGTTGCTTGCAGTTGCAGCTGGAGCTCTGTGCTTTGTGGAGAGGGATGCTGGTGAATTGACGGTGTCAGCCTTCGTAGTCAAACCTGTTTGATTTTGGGACCTCCGTGCGGGATCTTTTCCACTCAAGTTCCAGGTATGGGCCTTCTGGCAAGTGGCTCCACTCGGTCGATCATGTTCATTGCGTGACGACTTGCTAGTAGAGGAGAAGGTTTTTAGCTTTATCGTAGCTAGTAAATACTATTCGCGTTTTGGGCCACTCTGAATCTGATCGCTCAAACACGAATGCAAGCCGCGCTGGAGGTTAGCTGCATTTTAGCATTGACTATTTGCTTCTGAACAAGCCGTCATTCGCTGGCTCCAACACACCCTACGTATAGATTGGGAAACTGGGCAGCAGTACAATGATAAGTGATTTTTATCGTTTTCTGGTGAGAGACGAAGTCGAGAAATCTCTGCCACATGCATTGTGGCACTGGCCTCTGATGTGGTTATGGTTGTTATCTCAATGTAGTAAGGCCTTAAGCTATCTCTTGATTTTTAATCATCTTCCCTATTTTTGTATGGTTTAAACTGTCTGTTGCTGAAGATTTTACTCCATGGCCGGTATTGGACTCGTCTTGAACTGATATACATATATATTGCTACTTGTTGGCTATTCTGAAATGCTGTTTCCTGCAGGGACTTAGTGCTGGGAATGAGATGATATAGACCCACCTTCAATCTTCTTTTACATTTTGTTTGGAATTTGAGCAGCAAGACAGAAGGGCACAGTGTTTGCTTGGGATTGGATATGATGGATATTACATGGCTGAGTGCGATCCTAGTTGGGGCAGGTTGCCTCGCTCTGGGATATTATATCGGTGATCGCCACCCATCTTTCATCTTTTTCCCTGCTAGAATGGCTAAAGAGTCATCTGTTGGCAATGCTGGCAAGAAGAACAAGCAAAAAGAACCCCTTGAAATTGAAAAATTGGCTGCTATCATGGATGATTTTAAGATGGTATGACCTCTTCCAATTTTGTGGTGTCTTTTTGTAGGATATAATGATTAAGATGAAAGTAGAAGATCCTTTGCTTTTCCTGTAACTGTCCTTTCGCCACATCCTACCCACAGGTTTTGGTTGTCAGAAATGACTTAAAGATGGGCAAAGGGAAGATTGCTGCTCAATGCAGGTATTTCTTAGGGTCCAGTCATGTCCTTACCAGTGTCAAGTTCTATGTTGCATATGTCATTACAGTGTGTAAAAACCCTAAAGGCCAATATCACTGATTCAGAAACTAAATCTTTTTCTGCGTCTTACAACAGTCATGCAACTCTGGGCCTCTACAAGAAACTGCTTCATCGGGCTCCTAAAGCGCTGAACAGGTAAAGCCACGTTCTTCCTGCTGTATTCTGTCTTGTTCTATTACCCAAATGCACTTGAAAAAATGTTAACAATGCAGATGGGAAATGTCTGCACAGCCTAAAGTGGTTGTGAAAATTGAAAGTGAAGAGGATATGCTTGTTTTACAGGTAAGCATTAGAATATACCTTTTTCGCTCATTTTCTAACCATATACAATCTTACAAATTGTAATTTGTGAGTGATAATTAGTGTGTGTAGATTTATAGCTTGTTCTGCTGATATCTTGCACCATGCATCAAATCTAGGCATTGGAGCAGCCAAATTTAAGTCACTCTTTTCGGTGTTCTCTAGTGACAGGCATTCTTTGTAGATTTATTGCTTGTTCTGCTGATATCCTGCACCATGGATTATTACAATTAAATCTAGGCTTTGGAGCAGCCAAATTTAAGTCATTCTCTTCATTGTTCCACTGGCGACGGACATTTTCTTCCTATACCTCAGTTTACCTGTTTCTCCCATCTATCTGTTTCCTGAAGTTTCTTTTGATGCCATGTTATAAGTTTTCCTAAGCAACCTACTAACCATAGTTCTTTAACTTTGGCAGGAAAGAGCAAAATCACTCAAATTGCCAACCCACATCACAATTGATGCTGGGAGAACACAGATTGCACCAAGTGAGTTGGATACTTAAATTCCCTCGGTTCAAAGAATGTGTTTATTTTTTAAGTGCATATGTACAATTGTTATGTACAAACTTCTCCTACAGCTCAGGCATGCTCGCATTCTCCCCATATTCAAGGTTTAAATTTTTATCAGAAGCTAGCACTCTGCATATGTTGCTAGAATGGGATTATATTTGAGCGAGCATAACCCTAGAGGTCTTACTGTAAACCACAACTGCACCAGATGTTTTTTCCTCAAACTACCATTTGGATGATGAGAGGTAGTTTAACACTAACATTTGTTTTCCTGCTAAACAGATTCAAGGACAGTGATGGCTATTCTTGGTAACTATCCTGTTCTCATGTTGGATATTTTTTCTAAAACCTTATCGGCTTCCTCAACGCTTTAGATGTGACATCAAGCGGTTTCATCTTAACCTATTCCCCTGTTTGTGTAGGACCTGTTGAAGTTGTCGATGATGTGACTGGTGGACTGAAGCTTTTATAATGTGGGCCTACAAACACAACCAGTAGAATTCGGGCAGGATGATATGTTTTCATAGTCTAGTAGAGTATGCCATCTTCGATTCCTTGAGCGGATAGCCTGTCAAAGCTACTATAGGATTCCATTTCTTTTATGGTCCTTGCTTATTTATATCAATGTTCTGGACAGCCCTTTCGATGTTAGGGGAAATGGGGCCATTGGAAAACCTTGCTTCCCTCGTTTGGCTGCTCGAAGGGAACTTCATCCTCTCTTGCAGTTCATGTAATGGAAGAATAACTTGTGTAAACGATTGGATTAACCTGTCTTTCACAGTTATCCTAACAAATGAACTTGTTTGATCATAGACAAGGAGAAACGCTGTCATATAAAGTGCTCGGAGTTTACCTTCACTACATTGTATAACATTCACCACTTTTGACACATATAATTAAAGGGCTTTTACCTTGGAGGAATGTTTAATAAATGTTAATTTTTACGCATTTGATCCAATTAAGATTTACCAGATCAAGTTTTTAAGTGGTATGTCCGCCACAAGCGTGGGGACGGCTTGCAAATCTAAAGAAAAGAATTTGAAGAGAACAGGGCTGAGAATCATCAGTAAAGCGGAGTCAGATGGACAACTAAAGCAGCAAATATAAAGAGTTTGCATCCACTGACAACATCACATCCTCTTATCCACTAGCAAATATAAAGGGTTTGTACACTCAAAAGGTTGTAGATACCTAGTGGCAGTCTTCATGACCATATGACACATGGAACTGAGTCAGTACCGCTGCAAACCACAGCCAGTGAATCATAGGATCAGACCTTGAGCTGGAGGAGGCTTGGAAGATTGCTCGTTGCCACTGCCTGCAGCTTTTGGGGATTCACCGTCATGAATCTGCTCATAACCTTCTGCTTTTCTCCCTTGTTCTCCCTCGGCCAAGACCTTGTCTTTTGTCTTCTGTCCCACTTCTCCAGCTGCCTTGGTAACCCTACTGAAAGCACCGGTAACCCAGGAGGCCCCAGTGAGCACGTATCGATTTTTCATTATTGCAGATCCAGCATTGCCCACGGTCTGCTCAGCAGCTGCAAATGCAGTCTTGGTCTTTTCAGACACCTGGAACTTTTGATCCATTTCCTTCACTTTGTCATTTACCAATGTCGTGCCTGCACTGATTTTATTGCTTAGCCCGATCTTCTGATCCAGAGATGTCACTTTGGCTGCAGCCCCAGATGTGAACTGGTATTTCTCATCAAAGGCCTTAGCTTTGTTCACTGCATCTTTGCCCAATATGAACCCCTTCGCTAACATGCTGGTGACAACATCCTCTGCCTTTTGTACAGCAGATCCAGCATTGCCTGTATCTCTGCTCTCCGTTCCCTGAGCAATTATATTTTGTTTGCATTACACATAAGAACCAAGGTGAACATTAAAAAAGATTGGCTCTAATGCAAGAATATTACAGTTGATGTAGTGGAGGCTGAAGTTGGCAGCTTGTAATCTGGAGCAAGAGCTATAGTGACAGATTGATCAACTATCGTTGCTCCCTGCAAAAGGAAGACAGTTAAAGAACAACTTATATTACATCAAACAACGATCCGAATTGTGGCTCTCTACGGCTGGTGGTATGGCACATGAAATAAAGCTCCGAATACTGGAGTCTGATCTTGTGAGCAACTTGATGGCAATGAAATTCACACGGTATGCAAAAATTCGACCAAATCTGTTTCAGGGAGAATAGTGTTGCTTGAAGCAACAAGAACGACCAGAAATATTGAAAAAGATGACACCAATCTATGGTATTTGGTTTTGCTTGAAACAAATGTGGAAGATGGACATGAGTTTCTCCAGGCCTCTCAAGTATCACCCTTATTACTGACACAACATCGATCTCCAAAGAGGTTATGCACATAAAAAAGAAGTTCTCAATTATCGTCCCCCTTACTAACATAGCAATCTTCTCCAATTTGAGAAAGGCAGTTGTAGCTTGAATCGACATTATCTGACCAAGTAAGATAATAAAATGCCTTGTTCCTATTGCAACCAAAATTTGCGGGGGGGAAAATGAATCCAGAGAAAACCAATATATGCTAGAGAAAGTGCATAGTAAGCTTTCAAAAATCAAACTATTTTGACTCTAGAATTAGCCGCAGTTATAATCGGGCAACTTCGAAAAGGTAAACATGCCGAAATATGAATTGTGACAGAGAAACACACCGAGAGGAGAACTGCAGTTTCCGCTCCTTGGGGATCCTTGAAGGTGACATATGCAATTTGAGACCGTTCATTGTCACTGAAACACAGCAAGCAAGAAAATATCCATTGCTATCATAAAGAAAGATGTGGAACCTTACGATGGGGAACCTTAAGAGGCATATATATTTGTGATTAACAGGTTCATCATATGGTGCACCATAAAGAAGCAAGTGAAATGGAGTACACATGGAAAGAATGACAAAGTGCTAATCAAACAGCATCATAACTCACCTTAGCATTTCAACATGTTCAATTTCACCAGAAAAGGAGAAAAACTCTCTGATATCCTGCTCCGATGCACCCAATGAGACATTGTCGACTTTCACTGCTCGTACCTGGAACCGCAGTTCGGGAGGCAAAGAAGAAAGAAACTATCAGACAAAGACGCACTGTCATCCATTAAAGCTGCTCTATCATGTGGTTGCAGATAAGCTCTACCAGATTCCCACGACGATTGGGAGAAACAAAAAGGTGAACAGGAACTGGTTAGCTGAAAAGATCCAAATTAATCCTCCTGTCTTACCCCGATAAACCCCACACGTAAACCATCAAGGAAACGTAAAGTTCCCCCATTTTGCCTTTTGCCAGCAGCGATTATAGGTCAGGTTATATAAAGCAACCAAAATAGCATCATCAGCTTCTGCTTCAGCACCAAATAGTAGCCATGATGATCGGACCACAAGTGTAGGACTCTTAAAGAGAATCAAGAATCCTCCCATCGTCCACCCCAAGACGACCTCAGAATCGACAAATGACCTAATGGGTCGAGTAAAATGGAAACGAAAGCAACAGCCCGGGCATCAATGACCGGGAATTCACTATTTAGGCAGAAAGTAAAGACACTTTTGAAACAGAATCTACATCGGAGTTCCTAATTCGAGAAGTTCGAGACATTCTCGGGCGAACAACAGAAGACGGGTCGATCATGGAGGGACGACGCTGAGGAGGAGGAGGAGGACTCACCGACATGGCGTCTTGCCTGATCAGATGATATGATGAGAGGAGAGAAGAGAGATGAAATATCTCAAACTACGCTTCAATTCTTCGCCTTGCTCTCTTTCTCGATGGGACTTATTAAGAAAGAGTACTCCTCCTTCGAGTTAATACAATTTGAATTTAATTTAATTCTCTAAATATCTTTAATTTAATTCTAATATAAATTAATTAAAATTTTATTAAATCATAAATATTAAATAATAAAATCATTTTAAAGGGATTTGCCAAAAAATATTGACAATTGAAAATTGACCAATAAAAGAAAGAATTAAAGTTCAACTATCACTAAATAATAACCTCCAACTTCTTACATATTCCTCAGCTATCTTCTTCCTAAGTTTTTATATATCCATTAACTAAATTTTCATAAAAGTTAGCAATATTATCAAATTATTAAAAAATAATAATAAAACAGGCAATTCCTTGGCTGGCAAGACGTCTTAGGTGGCAGTGAATCATATACCCAAGTGGCAGACAAATAAAATAAAACAAAATTAAGAGATGCTGGTTATGGGCCACAAAGGAACTAGGGTCGATGGGCCTGAGGCCCATACACGTGGCAGATGCATCAGATTTCACATTTATTAAGATTCTTTTCTATTTATATACATATATACACACACACATCCACGTATTTATCATTTGATCGTGATTTGATAGTACCAAATCAATGTTGCCACGCGGTGGAGCCGCCACTGCACCTGAGAGTCTGGTGGCCGAGGGACAGCACAACCTGCAAGAGCATCAAAGACTGGAACATCAAAAATCACCCTTTGGTTGGTAAAATGATGTTCTCCTGCAGTTTTGTCCCCCGCTGCTAGCAAATTTTCGACATCATCCAGTAGCATCAAACCACCACAGGCACAGTTCATCGTCATGGTCTCCTCTCCTGCTTGGGGAGGAGAAGATGGCGGGATGGATCACAGAGCCAGTGAAAACGAAAACCCACCCTCTTGTTGCAGGGACTGCTGCTACAAAAAGGATGCATAAAAAAGGAGTTCTTTTAAGTCGAATCTGGATTTCTCTGCACTTTCATCGTGTCATTCCCTTATTTCATATACAGAAATTACCATGATATACAACACAGGACTATGAAAACAAGAAAGAACAAGAAAATGTGGGAGAAAAGGGAGATCTGCAGCCATCTAAATAGACATCCAAAACTGGCAGAAACACTATGAAGGACAAGGACTGTGAATTGATGAAATGAAATCAGGTCACCATGGAGAAGCCCTTTCCATCTTTTATTTGTGCATCTCAATTCATTTCTCTTCTCTGTTGATTGATAATCACGGCCGCCCGAAAAGCAGTTCTTTCATGGATCTCAACGGAGAGAGGTGCCCATACGCTACACTGTCTCTCCACAAAGCCATTCCTATGAAGGCAAACATCGGGGTCGAGTTTGGATAAGAGCGAAAGGCAGAAAATCCGGGCCTAGCTTTTACTTATTTCAATAAATTTAACCAAGGAATTGGGATAGAAATCTCCATAGTGTGGCAAAAAAAAGGACTAAAAATAAAAAAACAACAACAACAGTGTGCGTATGGGAACATACCCAACCAGGAAAACAGACCGATAGTTGCTGCTAAGAAGTACTCCCTGCTAATACAGTTGAAACTGGGTACAGAAGAACTGCTGTTCAGTCGAATGCCAGACTAACGAGGAGGAAGAGAACACTGCATAGATCAAGAGTGGCCAAGTGAATTACCAGTACAGGCATGCAATGTTCGCATATCCGTAGAGCAGGGTAGCCCAGGCAGAACCAAGGAACCTGTAAAACATAGCCCACCATTTCAGTTGTGGATCCTTTATTATCCTCCTTCCTTTATTTCCATTTGAAAGAATAGGTGAGATCCATTTTTAGTTCGTTCACATGAAGATCGACCGCTAAAATATTGCCACCAAAGGTTTATTATGCATGAGCAAACTTTCCTTGGCCATGTGAATCTATTTTTGGGGAGACAGACTAAAAACAAACAATGACCATCGACCCAAATGGCTTGGTAAAATATTCATAGTGAATAAAGCCTTACCACATGAAATCGCGGATAAACAGTGCACGTGGGATCATGAGCCCGTTTCCCATCATAGCAAGCAACATAGTGGAGGCAGACAAGCCTCTGATGTTATCAGGGTGCAGGAAATTCGTCCACTGTGAATTGATGATGACCTTTCTCAGTAAAATATAGTTAGAATAATCAATAGGATTCCCTAAATTTGTGAGAGGGACAGAAAGTTAAGTTTACCATTTGAGCGACTGGCATCCACATGAAGAGAAATGTAGCTGTCCAACCAGATATAGATCCCACAAATCTGACACTTTTTTCAGACAGTTTCCCCATTCGTGCCTGAACAAATGACCGATCAAAAGATAAAGTTCAAGAACATAATGCATCTCCTGCTGAGCTTAACTATCACCCAGTTCATTGAAGCAATCACCACAGGAGAGAAAAGGAGCGTGCTGAAATAGTAGAAACACATGCTCTGGCAGAAACCTTATCTATCTGATTAAAAATCAAATACAGTAACAACTAAGAAGGTCCAGTATCAGGTACCGATTACCATTAAGGTCACCTGCCACCTACATTAGAGATTGTTATAAGTATCAAAAGAAACTGATACAAGGAAGCAGGCCTAACTCTAATCGGAACTTCATTTAACTATCCATCCTCTAGCCTGATGCAGTAGACCAATATTGTTCTGTTTAACCACTGATAAACATGTTGATTGCATGGAAAAGCACCAACAAGTGCAAACCCTAATTCAAAATGATATATGGAGGACAGACAAAAGAGAAAAACTTGGGAGGGATGTGAAAATGTTAATCAAATCTACCAAGCAAAATACAAATCAGAGCTAAATTTCCTTCCCCACCAAAACAGTCAAAAACTAGACAGAGGGAAGCACTCAGGGGGACGAGAATTGCACCACATTAGCAGTAACCTAGACCAAGTAATGGGTTCTTTCTTGCTTCCTCTATCACCGAGTTTTTCCTTAACCATCCTTAAGCAAGAAGCAGCCTATTCCTCAGTTGCACTAGTAAGCAGACCTAGTAGGAAATGACACCTAGTATATTTTGCGGCACATGGGGTCAAATAACACCAATCTTTGATGCGTGATGAATCTGGGGGCCAAAATAACAAGAATCTATATAAGCTGTAATATAACTAGATAACCTTTAGATGCTAGCGAGCAAGATAAAGGGAAAAGTTGCATATACACTCGGATTTTTCATATCCATTCTTAAGTTAATTACCAGAAACCAGACGAGGATGAGAAGGGCTTTACCATGACAACCACAGCCACAGCAGCGACACATGCTACTGTCCCAGGAAGAATGCTATTTGGAATGTAAGGCACAAATGTAGACCACATAACCTGTATCCAGACCAGTAGGTAGTGGGAAGCTCAATCGGCAATAATATATCAACCTGAATAGGAAGAAGACCGTGAAAAGGAAAAAGGAAAGAAATTTACTTGAGGAAGAACGGAAAGCCCACCGACGGTGGTGAAATCTTCCCAGAAGCGCCAAATGGAGGAATTGAGAAGGCCAAAGTAATTCAAGAAATTCAAGATGAGACCACTGACCACGACCGTTGAGGTTGCCAGGAAGTGGGGAAGGGGCATGGCCTCTGCAAGTGCAAGTTGAAATATCACAGTATATGTCGATATCACTCCCAGCGTCTGAACTACCACGACCTCCTTCTCCCTCTTCTTCACGAAGTAAGATAGCAAGGACAGGTTACCCATCAAGCCTGTCAACATCCCCTGCAGAATCAGGGAATGAATTGTTGAGATGAAGAAGAAGACCCTACCAGCCACCACGGTCCACAATTAAAGTACGAAGACTATACACCCTATCCCAACATCACATCCTCTACACAAGACCCTACCAGCCATGGAACAGCCAGAAGTGCAGACTTATTCCCAGAAAGGAGGTTCTGGGCATTGAGGATGATCTGAGGCAACTGCAGTAGCAGAAATGGGATGTTTGCTGATGCAGAAAATTTTGCCGTCATTGAGTCCCATTTTTCCAAGTCCTCGGGCAACCCCTGTCGAATCCACGACGAAACAGAGATCCAATACCAAGTAAAGTTTTCAACTTGAATTCGAATACGAACGCTGTAGGACTGAGTAGGAGGCGGGCAAGAGAAGGAATTGCCACCTGAGAATGAGGGAGGCCGTCGGAGGAGTCGAGAGAGCGAGGACAAGGACACGGTCGGCAGCGGACGTGATGGAGATAGGGAGGAGCCAACGAAGGTAGATGGCGGTGAAGGGCAAAATTACTGTCGAGAGAAGCGGCGGTGGACGCCCTTTTTGAGGTGGTCGACGCGGGGCTGTGGGGATTTCCCGATATGCTAATAAAAGCCCTCAACCTCTTCCTCCTCGTTCGCCTAATGCCGCTGCCACAGGAAGAACAGGAGACTGATGACAGAAGTAGAGTTTCCGCCATCATTGCGGAGACGAACTGCACCACCCAGAGCAGAGCGAAAGATTGCACTTTCCAGGTTCTCCACTCTTCTCTACTGATAGTTCATAATTTCTGCTGCCGCCATTAGCAAGCTGGAGGGGAGGGCAAGTCTCGTGCAGCGCTCTCCTCTTGAAAATGGCGGTGGTGGTTACTGGGCAGTGAGCCGTGAGCGGTGAAACTGAAGAAAGCGAAAGCAGAGGGGGCGAGCAGCGAGATCGGATCTGCCAACCATTGCTTGAAACGTGGCAGGCTCCTCCCGATATTTGCTCTCTGCCTCTGTGCTCTTGTTTGACAGCGGACCGTCCATTCGGATTAAGTATTAGATTTTTAAATATTAAATAGTAAAAAAATAAAAATATCTGTAATTTGTATTTGACTTATATTCAAATAAACTATATTCTCACGTGGACGGTGGATCCGCCTCCTTGGCCCATGCACCCCTGCTTTGCTCGGCAAATTTTACGATCTAATTATTGAATTACTGAGTAGATAAAAAAAATTTTAAATCTACATTCTTTTCTTTGATATAAGTTATCGAATAGGAGCTATTAAATTAAAACAGTTATTGAACTGAACATCAAGAGTTTCCTATCTTCATATCTAACATGAAATTTGTCTAGTTCAGCATTTTACAAAAGATAGTAGTTAGATTAGTTTAAATATTATATGAAATTTTGATAGGCTTAAGAGGTGTTGGTGTGTCCTTGTCCAACCTCTTCAACAACATATAATAGATGATATCCGATATGCTTGTATCTCAGGATTCTTCTCACTATCGTTCCAATCGGAGTCTTTGTGCTGCTTAATGGTTTGAATAATCTAGCAGACCCCTGGTCGGGTTGGAGTTGAGACTAGCACACCTTAGAATATGTATCTCAAATCTCATGACCTTTCATGCAAAAGCAAGGCATCCATTGGTGTCAGCGAAGCCATGGAAAAACGTGTTCTAGTCCCTGTAAATGCTAAAGCAAGATCCGAGGGATCCGCAATTCACCATTCCCAGGTTAGGTTCTTGGGATTAACTTCCCCCAGTTAGGAAAAGCTACAGCAGACAAGTTCCAGTTGGGCACGTGCAAATGTCAATTGTGGGTTAGACAGTGGATGAAGAAGAACGTGCAGTGAACCAGATATCCATACCCTTTCCAATGTTTTAAATAATGCATCAATCTCCACTTAGCATCTCAGCGCATACATACACCATCAACTGTCACAGAGAGAGAGAGAGAGAGAGAGCCTCAAACCTATTCTTGGAAATCATTTCCTGACCCCAGAAACAATGTAGAACTCTGCCTGCTTGCTTTCTTTCATTCATTTTTCCCTCTTGTATATATACAATCTAGACAAAAGGCGGAGAAGAAACGGGACAGAGAGAGGACGGACCGGGGTTTAATGCTTCACGAGCATGGCCTCCATCCTTCTCTTCCTGGCTACGTGTTTTAGCTTCTCCAGCGCAACGAGCCCCACTTGCCTGACCCTTTCTCTGGACAGTCCTATGCTGAAGGGCAGATGAACAATTAATCAGAAGCAGCATACCAACCCATAAAAAGTAGCAAAGCAGCATTATGCGGTGGAAAAACTGCATCATTCCCCCAATCCATCCCAACTCACATACGAGTTCAAACATCTTAGTTAGTTAATCAATCTGTTTGCCTTCTTCCATTGTATAAAAGTTGAGGAAAACAGTTCAATAAACCGGGGATAGCTATCCCTGTACACTTTTGACCGGCTTTCGCGGGTCTTTGACCAAAGGAAACACAAAATCCAGAGGCAGTTCCCTTTTGAGATCATTCAGCTCCATTATGCTAAGGACATTCAAGGAAAACGAGATCAAATGAATGAGACAGCTAAGAGTCGGATGCTGAAAAACTAAAGAGGTAGCACCAATTATAAATCCCACTAGAGAGTGAGGCAAGAATAGGATCAGTGCACTCACCGTTTGCTTATGTCTTCCCATGTAAGATACTCATTATCCAGGCCATAGTAAAGGCGAATTATCTCTCTCTCGCGTTGACCGAGAGTCATATTAATGAGTTGGTTTACTTCATCCTGCATGTGTTGTTGTACTGATACCAGTTAGTCATCCCCACTCAATTGACAAAACAAGAGTGCGTTCACTGCTAGTATTAGTAGTTCGATTGGGAAAAATCACAAGTAGAACCCAGCAGTCCATACAGTTATCCAATAGCTACATTAGCCGATATTACATTATGGGTTCAGTTACTTGCAAAAAGGGTCCAAACTATTGAATGATGACATGACAGTAGGGTGATGAAGACTTTCAAAATAGGTTTTAGCATACCTAATCAAAGAAACCGGCAGTTACTGCAGTAGATTACATACAGGAACTTAAAAAAGGGCAGACGGCATGGAAAAATGTAATTCATCCTACAGTTTAGGAGCATTAAGTTACAATGGTTACGTAATGCACTTTTATAGAAGATCTTTGCAAAACGTTAATGCCAGCCCTTGACTATTGTGATGCTTTCATTATATCAACTAAGGACGCTTCACTCCATCCAGAAATTCTGGTAGAAAGAGATTCTAATATTTCAGATGTTGGTATCACCTAGTTGAAGTGCTAATTCATCTTTACGGCAACAGAACAATGTATGAATTTACTCATCTCCTCATAACTTTACCTTGAGAGCCCATTCATCCACGCCATGCCATGGGTTGTTTTCGATGCGATTATCTGCAATGTACTGAAAAAGATGTGAAGAAAACGGAAACAACCACATCAGCGCAATGGCAACGTGGCATATTTAATATTCCTTTGAAAAAGCCAAGTTGCAACAATTTCACTTACACTGTGGTGAGTTTCCCCTGGAAGACCATTCAGGGAAGGGAATGCATCTCTGTCCAGGGAAAAGACCTTCCCTATGGCCTAAAAGAAGCAACAGCATACTGCTTAACGATAGCGGCAGCAAAAATAGTAATGTGCAAGTAATTGATACTAACAAATCTGTTACCTCAGTAGCATTCCTAACTTTCTTCTCTGACATGTTCAGGGACTCTGCGATTCTCTGAGGAAAGGAAGCAATGAACATCAGCAGAAAACAACAACGGTACCTGGAAAGACATTCTCTGCAGTAGGAACTGAACAGAAAGCTAAGATTCAACCAGACCCAAGTCGAACATCCAATTGTCTCGATTTGAATTACTGGAGGACGCCTTATTTGAACCAAAAACTTCTAGCAACACAAGCTGAGTGCAGCATCAAATTGACTTTACAGCAATATATTGGTGAACTTACATCGACAGATGGAGTAATTCCTTTCTCTTCCAGTCTAACCTTTGCATTGCGAATAAGGCCTAATCTCTCATGCAGATGTACAGGCAATCTCAAGGTTCTAGAATTCTCGACTAGTGCCCTTGAAACACCCTGGCCAAGAAAAGAAACATGTTGGAACCTGCTTGAACAAATGCAAAAGGAGAAGTATAACAGCATAAACCTGCACTTCTCGAAGTCTTTACTGATTAAAAAATTGGACAACACAAGAGGCAGGCCATAAAAATTGCCTACCATTTGTTTTGTGTATAGAATACAATATATAGAGGATAATGAGCAACAATCACAGGACAACAGTGTCATGAAGGTTGCTGACCCATCTATAGGATCTGCAATTCAAATTTCATTTTCAAAATCTTAGGGAATAGCAACATTACCTGGCGTATCCACCAATAGACGTAAGTTGAGATTTTGAATCCCTTAGACGAGTCGAACTTCTCAATGCCACGCAGAAGTCCAATTAAACCTCCCTGAAAATAAAACAATGAAGGCTTACATGGTTGAAATGAAGCTCGATCCTCGTTACCAGTCACCAAACATTTAGTGAGTTTACTGTACTTGAGAGAATGGATAATTAAGAACCTGAACAAGGTCGGACATTTCAGCACCCATGTTATCATATCTTTGAGCGATAGACATGACTAGTCGGACGTTGCTCATAGCCAGCTTCTCTCTTGCCAGAGAACACTCTATCAATTTCGATTGCAACTCAGTACGAGAAATTTTCAAGGAAGTTGCCAGTTGTTCATCAGACGGCTCAAATCCCAATCTCTCCTTCAGTCTGAAGCCAGAACATGATAATCAGTAAAATCCAACAAAATGATAAAAAGTACAATGGTTTTTTTCTAATTAAAGTCAGACTTTTAGGCCAATAAGGTAGCACTATGTATATAAACTCTAATTTTCTATATATCCGGATCTCGGATACTGGCGGTCTCAGCTCGACAAAAGCCCCTTTTCTATGAAAAGCTGTTTAAAGTGCTGAAGTTTTGCTTATAACATGCTGCATCATACTACCATGATGGAGGATTCAACCATGGATAGGGGTTTTAACCTTTTTCATGCTATTTTGGCACGGGCAAGAGGACATCTATGTCCTTCAAACCTCCCTCTGCCACTTGACAGAGGAACAGAATATGCAGTGCCAAGAGTTTCCACTAATGCAGGAGAAACGGTGGCCACAATCTGTGGCTAATGTCAGTTGTTCCAATATCCAGGAAAAAAAGACTGCTTTCTCCAATCTTTAATGGAAGAGATGAAAAGAAAAAGAACAAACCGAAATGCCACCACAATACCCAAGTGATCATTGGATGGGATTACCTGGATTTACGCTCCTCAATGGACAGACCAGCTTTGATTCTGTTGGAAAGATGCACTACTTCAGAGTGAGTTAGCAGATCATCGCTGACAACTCCCTTCACATAGCCCTTCAAACGATTTCGCAGTAAATCTGGACTGATGGCCGATCTCAGTGGCTTGGGAATGCTTTGACCTGGCGATGCTGGGTGAAACTGCTTTACTTGCAGTTTTCTCCTCCGACTGCTAATCCTTCTCTGCCGAGCAGATATCCCCGAGCAAGTCACCAGCACTTTCTTCGTAGAATTACCTTTGGTTGTTGGATTGCCCTCGAAGCAGAGATTCCACTGCGATTCCAGCATAGACTTCTGGAGCAGAAGAAGGGCATCGAGCGAATACTCAAGGTCGGAGGTCTGCTCTTCCAAGTCATGCATCACGATGCTGCAGCCGAAGGTGGCCTCGGCAGCATCAGCAGCGGCAGCAGCAGCAATGGGAGAGGAAGGAGGATGCAGAACCCGTTCCTTGAAAGCCTTGACAGGAGGCGGCTGGGACTGGGAGAGTCTACCGGACGATAGGTAGCTACGGTTCCCTGTGAAGGAGGAAGACGACCTCTTCGCGGCTGCCGGGACGGCATTCGTGCTGTAACAGTTACTGCTCCTAGTGGAAGCCGTAGCAGATCGACGGTCCGTCACATGTGAAAGCTTGTCCCCTAAATCTGAGTGGCAATGGTAGGAAGAAGAGGAGCTCAAGATCCTCTTCCCGCTCCCCGCAGCGAGACCGACGACTGCCGTTGTGGCCATCATTATGGCTTCTGTGGGCTCCCGCCAAGAGGCAATGACCATCACAACTGTTACAGGCACATTGGGAACATCGAAACTAAGGAAGAAGGGGAGGCAGATCACGATCGGAAATGAGGGACGGGGATTGGCAAAAGCAAGGGGCGATACACACGATGCGGTTGCAAATTCGGCAAGGCGATTCTCCCACCTTCCCCCCTGTTTCAGGCCAACTTCACTTCCTACTCTGTACCTTTAAAATAATAGAAAGAAATGGCAATCTGTGAACTGAATATACAAAAAGAAACTCTGCATGAACACACAAATGCAGCTCCTCCTCTTCTAAGCCTATGGGAATCGTCGAAGCTACCATGAACTGCTTCTCTGAAACCAAAGATGGAAAGAACAGAAATCTCATAACGACCACAACTAAAACTTGGGTGGCTTCGATCCGTTCTTTACCCAGTAAAAAAGGAAACTTTCTTATATTCAGAGAAACCCAAAATCGAATTGCTGACAGCAAAGTGATCACCATGGCAGTTTGAACTAAATGAACCGAGAAGGAACGGTCAAGTTACCAGCACCAAGTGACGGGGTTTAATCCAGAACGTGTAAGCTGCCACTGAAAATTCCAGGACAGACCCTTTCTTCCCGGTGGGCCGTTGGTGCTGTCCACCGGAATCGGTATCGAGTCAGCAATTCCCGGAACCGAAAAAGCATTAACAACAGTGAGAGAACATAAAAATGAAAAATGTGAAGGAGAAGAGGGAAGGTGGATGGGGGTGTAGAAGAGATATGGGAACAAGGAACGCTATTGGCTGGAGAGGATATTGGACCCAGCTCTCAGTGGTGCACACCCCGCCACTTGGCCCTTTCCCTCCCTCTCTCTCCCCATCTCCTCGTCTCTCCGTTCTCCTTTTTTTTTTTTTTTTTCGCCCCTTTTAATACTGTACGATACCGTAATAATCAATTAATTTATCGGACGATATATTATACTATTAAACAGCCCAAGATCTATCATTAATTCTCAAATACCTACCCTGTGAGAAGTCGAACTCTAAATTTGACTTTCTGTGAAAAAATCAAAATCTGAATCTGACCACTGCATTGTCAGATTACCAAATGATTGGTCCTGGAGCTCCTCATCTCTCCCTTCGTTTGTTTCTGTTCGGTCTTTTAACTTTCCATTCCCATTTCATCTTCGTTATTTCATTGGTTTTTTTTAACTAATAGTGCCAAATTGTTTTACCGCGGAACAGCAGTAACATCGTAGTGTTACTAGAGAAGTTCCCGGTGGCGGCTAGGTGGGTGCTCGCTGGCCACTACCATCCCAAAGCCACTCCGTGGATTGAAACTGCACATGAAACATCCACCAAACTCGTTGCTTAATAACATCTCGACACTCGAGCTCATTGCATTTGCCTTGTGCCGGAATGGATTTCCAGTCCTGATTAATGAACGATAATATTAATTGATATGGTTTTAGATTTTATGAGCAGGTCCAGTAATGCAATCAAATCGTGCTTAAAAAAACCAAACAAAGAAACAATCGACCTTCCATCTGATTCTCGAACGAGCCTCAGATTTATGGTTCTTTAGTTGAGCCAGATCTTAACACAGAAGGTGAGGTTGGCTGCGCTTGATCACCATAGAATAGAAATCGCCTCCTTTGGCCTTCTATGTCTCCAGCAGTTGCGCCCCAGAATTGCTTTGACAATTGCAAACCAGGCCAGCCCGCGGTCACTTGAACCAGCCTTAGTCACCAGCCACAAGAGGAGGCGAGCATGGTGTCGTTGCAATGGGGACTTCCCTCATCCTATCAAACACTGAAAATATTCCAGATGTCACCAAATACACAATCAAGAATATCGGAAATGAGTCACTCTCTCTGAAAAGCTGAAACTATTTTTGCAAGGTAAACATTCTCCCCCACGAAGATTTTAACTTTCAAACAGAGCCTAACGTGTTAAATAGTAACCGAAACGAAACTGTGAAAAGCAGTGACAACCTTACTTAAGGTAATACAAAATTAATTCAGCACGTTAGGTTCTAATAGTCAACACAGAGGATAAACAAAAGAATGAGGACAATTATTGGTTCTACAATCGCGATGGAAACCAATGACAGTAGTGGAAAATGAAGGGCCCAGCAAGAGCACTTGAGATGTTAGGACTCGCTGCAAGTTGTAGCATGAAAATATCAGCACTCACATTTTTCACTACATATTTTCAGTCGACCCCGGTTCAACTAGTGAAAGATCTCCGTGAGCTAGACAGCTAAATTTCATGGGAACATATCCAAATCCAATGCAAGATCAACAGATCAACAGCCACAAGAAATTAGCATGGATAAATACTAATGCAAATCATTGGGACATAGTCCTGATCGTGCTAAACTTCCTCATGGAAAGTAACATTCCAAGATTTTATTCATGGCCAAAAGATCTCTTCCTGTAGCCAGCAATTCTAAATAATTAATTATAAGTGAACCATAGATATCCGGACTCAGGGCTTGAAATGCACATCATTTCCAGGGAATAAAAAAGACGAAAAAAGAAGGAAAGATATTAATCAGCAGACAAACTGAAAATCACATTCCTTTGAGCGACAAGGAAAGAAGAATAATTAAAACCTGAGGTTAGAATCCAGACACAGAATGCTTGAATGATCTCAGCTAAAGTCCTTGAGTCTCTTCTTGAGCACGTCCATGGACTTCTTCCGGGAATTCTGCTTCGTGTTCCTGTTTGAGAGACTACCAAAGATACTGTCAGGGGAATCTTTGAACTTCTCGCATATACTTGCTACCTTCTTGTAATCCAGCGCGCTGTAATTCTTCTCACGGATGACCGGATCCATGAAGGTCTCTGGCTGGCTACTCAGGAGAAGGTTTACCAATTGCCTCGCCTCAACCAGACATTCCAGGAAGCTCCCCTCATTGTACATATCGCTCAACCCAGTGCTGTGAAATTTTTTATCCGCGTAAGTCTCCAACATCTTCAGATCATAACTGATTCCCATTACCGCATTCACATTGAACCTCTTAACAGTATCACTGAGAAAAGACGATACGATAGAGTTTGAGATATGCTCAAGGGCACTGACCCCCACCTTATATAGAGCGTCCAAGGGCAAATGTGCAGTGGACAACACCTTGTCAAGGTAGTCAACAACCTCTTTCATGTAGTCATTCCCATTCTCAGGCATCTCCTCAATGGTCCAATTGATGCTGTCAGTCAAGGCCATGAACTTATCAAGCTTGGAGTTCACAAGGTTCAGTAGAGCTAGGTAAGCGGCATCTCGTGAGGTTCTCAGAACGACCTTTGCTGTTAGAGTAGTCTGAGTCCTCTCCATCGATCGTGTGGGGATGCCACATATTTGGGCAGCATGGCGTATGAAAAAATCACAACCCCTCTCCAAAAAGGCTATATTTGCTGCGATCTGCATTGCTTGAGATTCACCTATATTACCACTTTGGATTGTGTGAAGGAGAGCTTCGTTCAGCACATCAATCAACAGCTTGTCCAAGTGCTTCCTCACAGTTTCGTAAGAGTTAGTCTGCCCACAATAAGATAAGTAATCAACCGAACTCTTGATGAATGACCGGACAGTTCGACAAGTATCCGGAACCATTGCAGAAAATGGAGCGACATATGGAAATGCCGTTACATTGTCAGAAGTCTGCAGGTCAAAGAAGAGAACATTGTTCTCATAATCAGTGTCCTTCTTCACCAACATCTGCTCATAGGAGTCATTTCCCAAAATATTGGCAATCTGTTGCCTGCACTCTTCCAAAAGAAGCTCATGATACTTGTCCTGGCTATCATTAAGTGCCTCAATGAGGGGCATAACTTCGTACCCATACTGTCGAAGAGTTGCCCCAAAAAGAGCAACATAGTCCTTTATGAGGAGAAGGTGCGTCGTAGAATCCATATGCGAGAACTGCTCATTCAACACTGCCACCATCTTGGCAACAGCCATGTCCCACATTGTCCCAATCTGATCAGCGACTAAAAGCCCACCAGCAGTTCTGACAACACGGTCATCAATTATAAAATGTCCCGCTATTTGAGCAAAATAAGACTGGTAAGATTCAACAAATGGTTGAGATGAAGATACTTGCAAGTCAGAATTAAGCTGTAGGATCCGATTGTCATAATAATAGTCTCGAAACTGTGCAGGGATTCCAAGACATGTATGAATGTGATATGCACGATAAAGAGGCGTGAGATCGAACTGCAGGACACAATCTTCATCGATTACTTCAACATCAAGGGAATAGACAAAATCACCCAAACCAGAAAGGCTCTGTTCCTCGGCCTGTCTCTGGCGCTCCAGCATCTCCTCATCCCTCTGACGGGACGAAGCAGTGTGTGCAATTGCAGTTTGGCCGATGCTTTTTGCCGAGCTCCTTACATGCACAAGCCATTCATTGACCTGACTGTTGACTTTCTTCTCGATATGCATTTTTATAACTGGGATTCTTCTCTCAATAACTGTTCTGAGAATCTTTACAGGAATATTCTGCAAGTAATTCCTCTCGATCAGATCGACAGTTTTCAAAGCAGGGTAAAGCTGACCCTTGAGGATATGGTGATTGAACTTTGCACAGAGTTCAAGGACCTGCACACAGTTCTTGGACATCTTTAAAGCCTCTGTTACATTCTTTTTTATAGAGTACGCCTCAAGGAGTTCCTCCACTTTTACAAGAAGAGCTGTCCCCACCTCCTGCAACTTGACGTTGTCGCTTGAAAGCTCACCTTTCAGTTCCTCGGCATCAACGAGGACTCCGCGAAGCTCATCAACTGCAAGAATGAACTCCTCATAGTGTGTCTTGCACAGCTCCTCAATTTCTATCTCTTTCTTCTTCATTAAAGTCTTGAGTTGCTGGAGAAGTGATTCAGGCCTGCCCATCTCGAATGCAAGCCTGACAATTGGGCCGAGATCCTCGCCATTGCTAATCGAAGTTGCCAGGACCAAGTCCTCGCTAGCATCTCCATTCTCCATAACACTCCTCCTCTTTGCTTTAGCATTCATGTTGTGACTAAATCAACAACCAATGAAACAGTCACTTCATGGGGGACTTTCTGAACTTTGGACGAAAATAAACCAGAGAACAAACTGATGAACTCAAGCATTCAAGGATCAATAGCATAGAAACTTCCCTATTCCTCAGACAATTAGGTAAGCATTCATCTTACTAGCCATATAACTAATCCCGTGAAATAAACATAAGCCACTCTTTTATACAGGCTTCATATACAACTCAATACGAACAATACATGATCATCATGTTGATGAACCACTATAAACTTGGTTGGAACAATTCATTATTCCACAGGAACTAAATTTCCTGTCCACAAGGGCCAGACTTTCACTTGGAACTTCCAACAGCATAAGTTTATGAGACGACTGAAACTAGAAATTTCAGCAACAACTACATGAATAAGCTGGAAAAGCAACCTGCAGTGATTTCACACATTCCTCTCGTAAAAACAAAGAAAGCGAAAAGACTAGAAAAAAAATTCAAAACGCATATATTCACACGAAACCCCGAAAAATCATTCCATAAAACTGCAAGTACAAATTTATCGGGAAACTAATGCACATATTCAATGTAAACAATGCTAAGCGTGCGACAGTCGGTTGAAATAAAAAAACAGACGAAACCCAAAATAGGAAACATTTGCCCAAGTCACGATGCAATGCGGCGACTATGGTCGCTCCCAGAGCTATAACAATGGTCTCTGCAGCTCTAAAGCGTCCCATATTCGAGGTTCCGAGCTTCTGTTTCCTGCGATCATTCATAAATGTCCTCACCTCAAGTAAGCTGTGTGCAAGTGGGACGGCATCAAGCGAAGACGAGGAGGATCGTGAAGGCGTCGGTAGATTCTGAGCTCCTTTTCATCATTTCCGTGGCGGATTTTCCAATCTGGAGTCGGCGATTTTAGGTTAAGACTTACAGTGGAAGGAGGTAGAAGATGACACAGAGGTCACCTGATTTCTCAATGGGGTCTTCCTTGTAATTTTCTGAGCTCTTTCTGATTTGTTTACTTCCCAAAAAAAAAACAGAAATAAAAATTTAAAAAAACATAATTTCTTTTTTTTTTAAAGGCACATAATTTACATCACCAAAGAACTTTCTCTGGAGAGTGTCTCGGATAAAAATAAATAAATAACTAAACACCATCCATATTGCCGTATTCAATGCCAGCTCTCTTTTGGCCTTAAATTTATTTTCAAAAAATATTTATGCCTAAAGATTTTAATTTTAATAGAAGTTAAATTAGGAAAAAAAACCTAAGAGTATAATAACATATTCACTAATTATATAATTAATTACTCGCCCCTTTTTTCTTTTGCATCCATACTTATTTACTTTTATGCCCCAACTCTCTCAAGTCTAATGTAGTATATTAGTACTGACATGATATTACAAATTAATAATATTTAATTACTTTTAAAGATTATCTTTTATATTTAGAATTTTAATTAAAAAATATTAAATTACCAAATTTTAGTGAATTGTGATGCTATATCAGTACTGTCACGTGATGATACCGTTACGCACAAGACTCTCTCACGCAGAATGAATGCATTTTATCTTAAAAAAGAAAGAAGGTTTCACCTGCTGGTAAGCTGATGAGCCTCAAAGAGAGAAGCAAAGTCCCACGAGCAACCCCTGAAAGCACAAACATAAATCAGAAACATGTTTTGTCCCATTGCTCTCTGTAGCCTTTTATGATAAAGAAACACAGGGTAGGGTGCGATTCTTTCAAGCCAGACAGATTATCCCAGGGACCCAACTTTCGCTTCTCTCCGTGGAGAAGATTCTCCTTCCTTAATCAGTCTTTCCTCGGTTTTTTAATATGCTGCCATTGACAAGCATGAACTTCGCCCAGGCCATTAAAAATGGAAGCACCATGTGCCCTCCACTCTCCAGACAGTGTACCTGTCCGAGCTAATAATAAGCTAGTTGAGGGGGCTCTGCCTTTTAATCATTGTTCAGATAAAGGGTGAAAAGATTCCGTCCTCCATAGCTATGGAATCTCTGTGATGCTAGGATGTCAAGGAGCCACCATTCTCCTGTGACATTGAAAAGGGGCTCAGAGCACTTTTTGTTCAGAAACTAGAAAGCCAGAACCATTCTGTTCTCTGCAGCCACCGAGCTCTGAAGTTAGAACCGGTACAGGTTTTGCGAGCTCGTGATTTTAATCTTTCTCATGGTTTTGGCACGAGTTCTTAAACCTGAAGTAGTTGGATTTTGACAAGGAAATGGGAAGTTGAGTCGACCTTAGGAGTTGGAGTATAATTGGGCAAAGAGGTGCAGTGACGAGATAGTGCTCATCTCGAAATTCCGAATCAGAACGACCAGATTGAATACTGAGTTTAAAATCCAAACTGTCTCAGATGTGCTCATACAAACAGTTCCAAGGTTGCCATCCGATAACACTTAACCATCACTAGTCCGAGACTTGTACAAAATGAAGAAAGAAACGGCCGGCTCGAAGAATCTGGACCGAAACGAATGATACACAAGCAGCAGCGGAGCTAGCATTTTCCGAGAAAAAACAGAATTCAGCCACTGTTACAAGAAATTTCAGGAAGAGAGATTCTTGAAGATTCCTAGAGCATCACTGCTGGAGAAAAGAAACATCAAGTACTACTCTCTATCCCAATCTATTAAATAGTGTGCAACATCTAATAAGAACAAGAGCAGTTGCTGTCGGAGACAACCAAAGAGCATTGTCTACCAAAACAAACACGAGAAACATAGGGAAAACATCAGAGATATTAGAAACATAAAGCGCAGTACAGTTCTTAAAAATGGAACTTTCCACTGATAGATCCCCCAAAATTGGAGAGTTTTCAAGTCCTCTATAGAGTCATACATGTACAATAAACACATTATCACCTCCACATGGAACATTGCAATGCCTAACATAGAAACAGTGACCGAGGAGACAGAGAACCCGACACTACTCAGAGAACACAATACCGGAGATAACTATGAGGGGAAGTAGAAACCCTCCGATTTTTTGAGACAAGGATGGCCTTTTTGTGTGCAAAACCTATCCCCGCTCCCGAATCCAGTTGCTTCCTCCAACAACAACAACAACAATAGCAGAAGACTACCAAGGGAGCTCTAACAAGATTACTACATACATTACCTTCACAGGACACAGATACCAGAGAGGTAAGAGAAGGCACATCAGGCAGCAGAAGAGTAGATTTGAAAATTTACCTAGACTCAATCACCTCCAGATGGGAACAGAGTTAGAATTTTCCTTCCTTCTTTATTCACATTGTTCGCTGGTGACTCCAAGTCTTCCACATAAGGCTGCAAGGGGGCGTGACCATGCAATTGCGCTCCCATTCTTTGCACATGCTGCTGTGCCTGCCGGGTCAAGAAGGGATGCTCGAACTGCTGCCCACTTGGCGCTGAACCAAAATGCCCCAGTGGCCGGTGGTAGGCAGCTGCCGCTGCAGCTGCCGCCATTTGCTGGTGGTGATGGTGGGCTTGGACTGGCACAAATGGCAGGAAATGATCTGGGTTTGACCGGAGGAAGTGGGGCGGCACCGGCGAGCTCGCGAACAGTTGCTCCGTTGCAGGGTCTGCAGCGGCCGCAGCTGCTCCCACCCCAGGACCTCCCCCTCCACCCGATAGCCCCTGCATCCGCTTGAGGTACAGCCGGTACTTCTGCAAGTGACTCGCAACGTTCTCCCGAGTAAGCCCGTCTACACTCATCAGCTGCATTATGGTCTTCGGAACAGCATTCTTGATCCCGAGGTGGGCCACCGCGTCGACGAACCGCTTGTGAAGCTGCGGGGTCCAGACAAGCCGCGGCCGCTTCAGAGTCCTTGCCGGCTCGTCCCCAGTCCCGCCCCCTCCAAGCTCCCCCGTTTCTGTGAAATCCGACGAACCTGGATGAGGTGAAAGAACCGGTGCCTGGAGATGACTCGACGCCGGGTTCAGCTGCGGTGGTGGACTGACGCTGGAGTTATTGTTGCTCGTCAGGGGGCTCCTGATGTCGAAAGCAACGGCCAGGTCAGGGGTGATTAGGGTTTGAGTCAAGGGCATGAGCTCATCCGGCGACGGGAGCTCTTCTTCCCATCTGGAGAACCAGCTCCCATCCTCCGATTCCCTCATTCGTGCCCAAATCTACCACAGACCCGCTTCAAACCTTGTCCTAGTCCGGCCTGATTTCCTGCAAATCAACGAGCTTGCCTGCTGAATGGACCCGAACAGGAGTCCCTGAAGGTGATAACAGAAAAAGCCGCTGGCGGCGGCGGCGGCGGCGGCGAGGAGCTGTGCTGAGCTGAGACCGCCGGAAGATCGGATTTTGAAGTCAAATTCTGGAGCTCCAGCTGAGGGGTCCTCCGCAGGGAGTGTGGAAGACTGAGGATTTGGGTGGGACGACCTGGGAGAAGAGGGGAGAGGGAGGGGGACGGAGACGGAGGCGGAGAGAGGTTCGAGGTGGATCTTGTATTTCTTGTTTTTCCTTTTCTCCCACATTTTTCTGCATCTTCTTTTCCAAAGTTCCTTATAGAAAAATCTATGATCATTAAGGCTGATGATGATCCGATGAAGAACTGTGGAATATGGAGAACGATTTTAATAGAGCGATCGTACCACGTAAATAGCATCAACGTGATATATCATTTCAGTTATAAACTATTATTTATATATTTATTCAATTACGGTTTATAATTTATTATAATTTTTTAATACTTTTTAAGAAAAATTTATAAAATAATAAATACATCTGTATAATTACAATTATATGTCAAATTTTAACAAATAATATACTGTTCCACCAAATACTTTTTCGTCGACCAGGGCATTGTCACCAATATTGAAATTATCTAATACCCCCATTTTTCTTAAATTAAATTTTGCAACATAATTTTATCACAAAAATTTAGGATTAAAAGAGTTATTCCCTTTCGGACAGCGTATAAAAAAAAAGGACGATGCTTCTGTTTGTTTTTTTTTCTGTCGTGTTTTTTGGGATAAAAATGCGTTTTTTTTTTTCCTTTTGCGGGATTAATGGTGTCTTATATTCTGAGAGCGAGAGAAGTTACAGAGAATTTTCCCCAAAGATTCCTTTTCCCTTTCCCCACCCTCTCCTTAAGCGCGTGGCTGCTCACCGGCCAAAGTTGAGATCGGGAGAGGAAATTGTCCGGCAAAAAGAAAAGCGGTGGAAAGGGAGGAAGATTGAAAAATATTTTTTTTTTGTTTGCTTGAAGAGTGAAAAATATTTAAGATTGAATACGAAAATTTTAGGAACAACAATGGATGAAGAGAAACGTTTTATCTTTGGGATCTAGCTTCTCTCTCTAAAATAAAATGCTCTCCCTTCTCTCTAGGATTTCAGTCTCCTTTAATGGAGGTTTCAAAACCCCATCAGTGGGCGGCTGCAAGTACTGGGATATTTTCCCAGCACAAATCAAAGTAATTAATGAGGGGGATCCCATTCTGAGTAAGAGTACCCAGGAAGCCTCCAAGACACGCAACCCCCTCACTTCCCTATTCACGGGAAAACAGAACAGCACTCATCTTCTTCCTAATCTCAATCTCCTTTACAAAGAACCCTACTTTTCATCCTTCTCACTCAGATCCATGGACGATAATCCTAAGGGCTCCCAGTTACTTCAACAGAATATGGATCTGATGCCACAGGCTTCCCCTACCATGCAACAGGGCGACATGCAGTCAGATAGGATAGAGGAAGTCGAGATAATCGACCTCCCATGTGAAGATGAAGACAATCTGCAGGCATTAGAGCATGCTCTGATTTTCAAGCCGTGTGGAAACAGAAGCCCAAGCAACACGACGATCATCGGTCACCTAAGAAGGATCTGGGTTACCAAAGGTTCATTCACAATCCGTCCTTTGAACCAGGTCAGCAACTCGTTTATATGTATCTTTACTGAAGCTTCGGATCTGGAACGAGTGTTAAGAGAAGGTGCCTGGTCAGTGAGAGGCTATCACCTCCTCTTTGAGAAATGGTCACCAGGGAAACCTCTTGAGAGTATCACTTTTAACACTGTGATATTCTGGGTAAGGATTTGCGGTCTACCCCCAGAAAACGTAAATCGGAGATGTATTCAAATAGCTGCCTCTAAAATCGGGGAGATCATGGAGTATGAGAGCAGACCCAACCCCCTCCCATCTGTTTTTCATGCTCCGAGAGTGTTAATCAAAATACAGATACATCAGCCTCTCTGCACTGGGTTCCTGTCACTTACAAGTAGGAGTAAAACACGTAGCTGGATATATTTCAGATACGAAAAGCTAGCAATTTTCTGCTACAAATGTGGAAGAATTGGACATGAAGTTAACACATGCCAATACACTGAGGCGGTGACGCTTCTCAAACCAGGCCCCTGGATGAGATATGATTCCAATGCACCGATATCTCTCCCTCCTGTAACCCCAGTAGGAGCCCAAATAGCACCTCTCATAACTGACTCACAATGTGCCCTCACTTCTCCCGCACAGATGCGGATAAGCGAGAGTCAAGGGCTGAGGAAAGGTGAAGTTGACAGCAGTAAGAACTGGGCTGATATTGCAGAGACCCCGCAAAAAACCGCTCACTTCACTTTTCATGCTCAGAGGGATGAACCCCAGTTTAGTCCTGTGGATAGTCACTCCAGGTACCAGCACTTAGCCAACCCCTTCATACCTAGTGACGACTGTGAATCACTGAGTAATCCCCACAAAACCAAGAAGAGGAAAATTGAGACTAGCACATTACTGACCAGCCCTGCGCCTGAGGAGCAGATGGTCAATTCAGCAATGCTAATCCCTGTCTCATCTATAAACCCTCAATCTGCCACCCAACCTTTAGGAGTTCCTCTAAAGGAAAATGCTCTGAATCCAAACACTCTTGAAAACATGACGGCCGAGGAGGCGGGCCTAATCAAGCCCCCCCTGTCGCCATGAGTATTCTTGCTTGGAACTGTAGGGGTATTGGAGGAACCCCTACAGTTCGAACTTTAAAACAACTCCTCCAAATGCACAAGCCCCAGTTACTCTTTTTGTCAGAGACTAAAGCCAACACTCTAAGATGTGAAAGGATAGCAAGGACCTGTGGCTTCTCGAAGATGTGTGTTGTGGAAGCCATGGGGAAATCTGGAGGACTTTGCCTTCTCTGGAATGACTCCTCAGAGATAAACCTTGGGCAATGATAGGGGACTTAAATGAGATACTAAGCTCTGACGAAAAATTTGGAGGCCGTAAGTTTGGAGCTAGCAGTCGTAACTATCTAGGTAATTTTATGAGCAATACAGGCACAATTGACTTAGGATTTACTGGGAATAGATTCACTTGGAGGAATAAGAGACACGGGCTAAGTCATATTAAACAAAGATTAGATAGGGTGATAGCAAATGACTCATGGAGACTGCTATTCCCTAATGCAGGAGTAGTAAACCTTACTGCTTCTAATTCAGATCATAATCCAGTCCTCCTTAATTTAAATCTAGTAAGTAATAAGAAACCTTACCCCTTTAGATTTCTACAAGCTTGGACTAGAGACCCAACGTGTAAGGATGTTATTAAAAATGCATGGAATCAACAAGTTACAGGATCTAGGGCATATAGATTCTCAAAGAAAATTAAATACACAAAGGAAGCTCTAAGGAAATGGAACATAAATCACTTTAGGGATTGTGAAGAACAAATAAAAAAGACCCTAATGAAAATTGAATTAATTCAAAATAATGATCCAACTGAGGAAAACTTAAAAAAAGAAAACGAGTTACATATCCTGCTACAAGAATATTTAATAAGAAAAAACTTAATCTGGCAGCAAAAATCTAGGGAATTGTGGTTAAAACATGGTGATGCAAACACTAAATTCTTTCATCTCTCAACTATTATAAGGAGGAAACAAAACTCAATCACAGCTATTAAAATTAATAGGGACCAATGGATATATAACCAAGATGAAATAGGTCAATACTTCGTCAAAAATTTAAAGAACTATTTTCCACTACTAATCCTAGAATTCCAAATGATCTAGAACAGTTAATACACCCTATCATCACAGAGGAGGAAAACCAATTTTTGACGCAAATTCCAGCAAAGGAAGAAATAGAACAAACAATAAAACAAATGAATTCTCTTAAATCACCGGGACCCGATGGTATGCCAGCTCTCTTTTACAAAGAAAATTGGCACACCATCAAAGATGACATTATAAGTGCAGTTCAAAGTTTCTTCAATAATGGCTATTTATTAAAAGAGTGGAATGCTACATTTATCACTTTAATCCCTAAAACCTCAAACGCAAACTGTTTTGCTGATTATAGGCCAATCAGCCTTACTAATACCTGTTATAAGATAATATCTAAAATATTAGCGAATAAACTAAAAACAGTACTAGATAAGATAATTTCCCCATATCAAACTGCATTTCTGGAAGGAAGATGGATCAATGAAAATGGAGTATTAGCACAAGAGATTCTTCACACAATGAACTGTTCTAAATCCAAGAAAGGATGGATAAGCCTTAAAATAGACTTCTCAAAGGCATTTGATCGTATAGAATGGTCTTTCATTAAGATAATCTTAATAAACCTTGGGTTCAGTGAGGTATTTATTAATTGGATTCTACAATGCATAAGTACACCTTCATATTCAATTCTGATTAATGGCAGCCCTACAGAATTCTTTACAGCCTCAAGGGGTCTTAGGCAGGGTGATCCTTTGTCCCCTTATTTATTTATACTTGCCATGGAAATACTATCAAGAATGTTTAGCATAGCTGAACAATACAAATATATACAAGGAATTAAAATTTCACGAAATAACTTGCCCATCAGTCATCTAATGTTTGCAGATGACCTAATGATCTTCTTACGAGCACACAAATCTGATGCAAACAATTGCAAAACCATACTAGAATTATTTAATTCATGGAGTGGACTCGAAATAAATGCTCACAAATCGGGTCTGATTTTTTCAAAGTTTGTAAGAGGAAGCATGAAGAGGGAAATCAAAAGTATCTTTAAACTTAAAAAGATAAAAGCAGACTCTAAATATTTAGGAAATCCCCTATTTGTTAAAAGAAATAGAACAAATTCTTTTCAATTCCTAATTGACAAAATCCAAAATAAACTCACTGGATGGAAGGCAAAAAATCTCTCATGGGCTGGTCGTGCAACGTTAATCCAATCAGTTATAAACTCACTCCCAGTTTACCAGATGGCAACATTCAAGATCCCATCTAAAGTGTGCAAGGAAATGGATAAGAAAACAAGAGATTTCTGGTGGAATAAACAAGAAAGAAATGGGAAATACTTCACACCTATTAGCTGGAACAATATATGCCAACCAAAAAAATATGGAGGACTAGGTTTTAGACAGTTCTCGGATTTCAATAAAGCAATGTTGTCCAAAACAGCTTGGTTCCTAACAACACACAAACAGAGTCTAGCTGCCAATGTATTTTCACGTAAATATGGAAATATTATTAATAGCAATGAAAGAACTAAAAAACACTCATCATCTATTTGGAAAGATCTCCAATGGTGTAAACAAACACTGTTAAAAAACACTTGCATACAAATAGGCAATGGCAACTCCACAAGAGTTTGGCTTGATCCATGGATCCCATCGAATAGAGACTACAAACCAATTCCTAAATCCTCGGATACCACAATAGATCGATCCTTAAAGGTCAAAGACCTAATCTGTGAGGATACAAAATCATGGAATCTGGACAAATTAAACTCTCTCTTTAACACAGAAACAGTACAAAACATAATCCAATTATACATCTCCCAAAATAACAAAGAAGACGAATACATTTGGCTACCGGATAAAAAAGGTTCCCACTCAGTTAAATCATTCTATCATAAAGATCAGCAAAATCGATTCAACAAAGACTTGGGCTCATTCTTGTCTCAAATTTGGAAGCAGAAAATTCATACTCGTCAAAAACTCCATTTATGGAGAATGGCAAAGGGATGCCTCCCTTGGGCAAACACTGAGGAAGGATGTTGTCCTCTGTGTCAAGCCAATAATGTCTCAATATTTCATCTCTTTACTGACTGCTTATATGTTAGAATTGCATGGAGGGAATCAAAATGGAAGCTCTGCCACATCCCTGCATCAAACATGGTGGAATTAGTTAAATTTATCATTAATCCTAATGACTTTCCATTAGACAGCAATGAAAAAAATCACTTTACTTTATTTAGTGCTATACTGCTATATGAGTTATGGAACCTTAGAAATAAAACATTATTTTCAGAAGAGAGTCCTGATTTAGGGAAATTCTTGCATCTGGTAAACATAAAGTATATGGAACATGCCACTTTGCTCATTGATAGGTCTGGAGGTAATGAAACTGATGCTTCACATCTGGTGTCTGATGTCCCTCTCCCAGCAGCTACTTCAGTAGAGGATGTTTTCAACCCAAGTGAATGTTCTCAGAACAATGGGGGAATATCTATTTTTGTTGATGCTGCGTGGTCGCCCGGTGGAGCCTGTGTTGCAGGTATTGCATATGAAAATGGCAGGACCAAATCACTTTGGACTCAAAAGGTCGCTGCTACAACCTCCTACCAAGCAGAATCACTGGCTGTTCTCACTGCTTCCAGGATAGCTGAACAGAGAAAGTGGCAAAGCGTCTCAATATTCTCTGATGCCCAAGAAGTGGTGAAAGCAGCAAGAGGGATTCAGCAGGCGAACTGGGAAGCCAAGGGCATTTTTCTGGACATTTTGTCTTGTAAATCCTCTTTTGTAAGTTGGCAAATAGCCTGGGTGCCAAGAACTAAGAATTCCTCTGCTCATTCGTTATGTAAAATGGGTATTTTGGATTCCTCTCATGAACTTCAGATACTAGATGTTCTGTAATATCTTTAATTGAATAGATTTCTGATTTCCTGATCAAAAAAAGAATACGAAAATTTTACCAAATGTCAATTGAGGAACTATCTCGAACCGAGGTGGGATGACCCTGTCCAAGGCTACTAATTCTCGAGCGTACTATTGTTGTGCTGTGCCTGTAGGGACGACAACGTTAACCTGACCAGCATGACCCGATCTAGCCTGTCCTGACCTTATTTTATCGTTGTAAAAAGTGGCTGTGCCCTTTTTTTTAAAAAATTTTATTTTTCCATTCCATAATTGTTAATAGAGAGAGAGGGATTGTTAAGAAGAAATGGCATGACCGGGAGAAAGTCTTGTGGATAACGGGTAGCACATCACGTGACAGTACTGTTGTGATATCACGAGCTAATCAAATTAACCTATTCTTAGCGTTGCTCTTTTCCCCTTTTATGATTTATTTTTTTCCTTTTAGATTCTATTAAAAATATCTTTGAAATAATTAAATTCTATTAACTTATAATACTACATCAGTACTATTACGCCGTGTAATAATCGTTAACACACAAGAGTCTCTGCATGACTGGACCTTGAGTTGCCACTATTGGCCAAGAAATTATGTGCCTTGCAGCCACAGACCTTTCTCTCTGGCAGATATTTTTCAGGTGCAGACGACATTGGGAGAATGTCGCGTGAAGGATCCATTAAATCAATGTCTTTTTCTTTAAAATAAATAAATTATTTTTTTTTTGTGGGAGGAAAATTGGCATGTCATACGGTCCTCCGGGGCTCTCACTATGACTTAAACGGGCACACATCATATAGATTATCCTATCCTATCCTATCCTATCACTTGACACGAGAAAATACTAATGAGATTTTGACAAATACAAGATTTTATGTTAATCGTCTGAGCCGTTTCCTTAATTATTACGAATCCGAGGATTTCAATTGATTTTTTCCTTATCATACCAGTGTAAGATAAGACCTTCTAAACTTCTATTCATCATGCGTGTTCTCAACCTGACCAGCCTTAACAGATACTTACGTTAGGGTGTACCTCTCTTCCAGTAGGTACATCACGTGATAGTAAAAAATCCAGTAATTCGTGACCGATTCGGATTCGAGATCGGATGGCTCGTTAAGGAATGAACCTCTCAAATAATAGATGTTTTCTGTTCATTAGATTTAAATATGAGAGACGGGTGTACGCCATAACCACTTTTAACTAATCAACCATGCTGGATATGTTTGAAAATATAAAATCGAAAACCCGAAAAACTGATCGAACCGACCCTTGAGGCTCCCTTTCCCCCTTTTCCGGCACGATCCAAGGGGATGAGCAAGAAGTGAAAGCCGCACTCCCACAAAGTAGGCCTGTGGGCCAATTGGGCCGGAACAGCATTTTAATTGGGCCATTGGGCTGCCTGCCTGACTCATTACGAACTACCTGTTGCGGCCCAAAAGATCACTTTTTTGTGAGTGATCGGACCTTAAGAAATAAAAATAATGAATTTATAAATAATGGAAACATTTTAGGGGAAAACAGTATATAATTATATTCTTTTTTTCCGGCCATTATAATTAATTAACTCGGATTTCGTTAATAGTCGTGTCTATAATCCACGGCCCAATAAACTTAGTAAATGGTTATTAACTGAGGCCCATCAGCCGCGTATATCAACCATCTGGAGGCCCATGGGCCCGCCAGAGCATATCTCACATCGGTCCAGTGGTCAAGTCACCTGTCCACGGCCCAAAACCTAGCAAAACCATACGAACCGCAACCACCGCACGGTCATGGATCCCCTCATCGGACGGTTGAAACATAGCCAGTCGACCAGACGCCGATCATGAAATCGCGCACGAGCAAAGTGGGGGATCGGAATAGCATTAGGAACATCGAGGACCCATTCGAGATTTCACTCGGGCTAGTGATTTGGTTTGGGGACACTCCAGCCCGTTTATCGATCTTCGGCCCAAATTAGCGCCACCTTGTCAGCAAGATTAAATTTTTACATCGGAAAATTCCACGTTTCCGAGTTCAGTTTGATGGTTACTGGTAAGTGAGGCCCGGCGGGTAGGCCCGGAAATTTTTGACACGACACGCTAACACGACATGATACGGAGATAGGCGGATTTGGATCAAGCCCATTTGGACACAAACCCATTGAGACACGATAAATAAATGTGTTTAAGTGCGTTGAATCTGTATAACCAGATAATACATGTTTAAACATGTTTATTAAATATATTTTACTGTTTTATATAAATATTGAACTTATTTAATATATTTATATATATAAATTTTGTGATATATAAAATATTACACATATTACATGTTTCATTAAAGTTAAATACTATACAATTAATTAATATTACTTATTTATTATACTAATTACCTATAAATACAATTATTTTATTAGTTGTATTATATATTATTAGAGTATAATTATATATTGCACACATTCTATATTAAATGAGTTAACCTGACTTAGACACGCTTTAGACACGACCTTTTAGACACGATATATTTAAATACGACACAACACGGTTTAATATGTACACCTGTGGGAGAGGTGCTGAATGATTTTGCACGATAGCGGCCGCCGGATGGTATGCACTAGAAAAACGTTAGTTTTTTTTTGTGAGATTTGCAGAAGGAATATACTGAAAAAAAATTAATTATTCATATTTCTATTCATAGGAAAATAATCGAGTGGAAGGCCTGGAACCGGACGGATGCATATCTACTCCGAGTCTCCAATACACATTTTTTTTTAAATAAAAAAACACGTGTTAATCGTGCAGGAAATGGGAATGAATAAAGGGGAAAAGAAAAAGATAACGTGGAATAGGAATTAAAATACATAATAATTTGAATTAAAAAAAACATGGACCTCGATGAGGTGGCAAATTGACGATGAAGATAAGATCGCAGAAAGGATGGTGGATGGGAAAAGGGACTCGGTGTTTTTCAGACCCGAATAAGGAAAAACGAGGATAAAAAACTTAAAAAGTAAATATTTAATATATAATACATATTTAATTTATTAAATTAATATCTATTAAAAATTTTATTATGTTAATTATCGTTAAGGTCTCAGTCGTGCCATCAACACCTCCATCATCATTTACGAAGAAGTAATGGACTCAGAGCTCGGTCTCGGAAAATGCGAGGGATGGTTGAATACGGCTGTTGCTGTGGTCCTTATCGACAGATCCGAGATCGAATTAGGTGTTCCTTAACCTTGCCTTCGGATTTCCAACACTCGTGAACCGTACCAAATTTTAACACAGGAAAGCGACACCGTTTAACGGATAACTTCGACGACTTCGAGGTTTTGATGACACCTCTGTTTCTTTCGTCGGGCAACTGGTGGCGTTAGCCGCTCTCTCAAGCAATAGAATAACGGTAGCCCCGAGACCTAATTTTCCGACTCGCCTCATCTCGGGGAAATTGATTAAAAAACAAAAGGTCTTATTTTCTTTTTTCGAATCTCATCTTTTATTAAAGGTAAATACAAAAAAAAATAATTATGAATAAAATTTCACTTTTTATTTGAGACAATTTTTGGGATGAGAAATAGTCGACAAATTTCATTTGTTTCTCATTTTATATTAGGAAAAAAAGAAATGCTCCGTTGAAACTGTCCATTTTACCCTCCCTTCGTGGTAAAACGTAAATTCTAATCATAACTCTGGTTATCTGGGCTAATTGTTGAAGGTGGAGGGTAAAATGGACAATTCTACTCAATTTAACAACAGTTAATACTGTTCATTGCTTAAATTTCTTTCAGATTTTGACATGTGTATGATTTCTGTAGATCCAATTTTATAAATATCAATATCTGAACGATAATTTACAGAAAATATTCATTATCTATTACATATACTGAATATTGACTCTGTCAGTGGATTGAAATATTCCATGCAGCAACAACGATTCTTCTTATTGTAGAAATTGGACCGGACACTTGGAATCGGATTCGATGAGCCGAGAGAGATTGCTTGCTTCTCACGTAATGCCAATGTATTACGTATGTTGCCTACATCATTATTACGTGTTCATTCGAACATGTAACACATATGTATGCATTTTTTTTTAATTCATTGGTAAAACGGAAAAAAAAAATTCAAACCCTTTAAGCCCAATGATTAATTCAAGTCATACGGAAAAGTTTACGATGTCGGATATTCCATTATGTCCCTTAATCCCGATGTCAGACCGACATTGCGTACGACCGGATGATAACTTCACCGAGAGGGTCAGGGAGGTAAACGAGGGTAGTGTCAGATCATCTCCTCATCGCTCAGTCGGTTGACCTTTCCTTTTCGCTTTAGTTTTTCCAAAGCCCAATCATAAAGTGCCACTTGGCCCAAAAAGGATGAAATAACGACTTGAGCTGATGCTCGACAGTCAACCCCGACCATCCGATCACATCCAGAGCAAGAACCGGAAGAAATTCTCACCAGATTAACTCAAAAAAGGAAAAGCAAAATCAACTTTCCATTGTCCGTACAATGAATCCAAGCAATGCAACAGGTAAAATGTTCATGAATTTACACGAGTGCCATCAGTGAATGTCATCAGCCTGCAGCTCCTACACACGACATAAGAGTTTTGTTTACAGAATTGGCTACGCCCTCCTCGAGAAAAAGGGAAATGCACTTATTCCTTCTGTGCATGTCTTCGGGTTCTAAAGCGGAAAAAGTTTAAACTCTATTCCTTCCCCACAAGGGGAAAAATTAGGCGAACACGTTCGGTTGAATTCATTACCCTGGCTAACTCACCAACCTCCGCATTGCGGGGTTGAGAGTACGACAAACGACCACCAATTCGCTCGAGTTTAGATGGTGGAGAGGTGGAAATCTCCATGTCCCTCACTGCATCTCACTGGGAAAAGAAAAACAGTTACTGAGTTTGAAGGTCTGTGTGTCCGGTACTTGGGTCTTCTTGTTGCGCTCCGGTGGCTGGAAAAAAGCTCTTCTATGTGGAAAAGGGTCTCGAGAAAGCTGGGAACTACTACCTCCGCCCGTTTGCCCATTGCCTGCTCTGCATCCCGGGCCTCGGGTGGAAGTTCCTTGGCGCAGCTTTCTGTTTGGGAAGGTCGTGCAAATCCATCACTTGTATCGTCCGCTGCTTCTTGGCTGTTAACCGAATTAAATCAGAAGAAAGGGTTCGAGAGAGTTTGAGATGTGTTCTTAAGAAAGAGATGAAAATGAGACAGCACCTTTCTCCACTTGTTGGTAACTTTCCTGGAGCTTCCTCTTGGTAGCTTCAAGCTTCATCTGTGATGCGACTCCATCTAAAGGCCTGACTGCCTGCTCGAACATCCGAAACAATAATTGTAAGATAACTTGCTCGGAGAAACATCTTCAAAACCGAAGATATCATGATGCATCCGCAACTTACATCTTGGCCATTACCGAGTTGCCTCTTTTGCTTCATTTCCTTGCTGACCTTCTGCTCAGTGCCGGGACCAGTTTGTCTAATCGGCCTCGGGTTGGCGATGGTGGGCATGCTAGGCTTCACCACAGATTCCCTCTTCTTGACTTGAGGGCTCCAACCATCTGTTAGGGATGAAACGTCCTTTTGGCGCTCCAGCTTCTCCAAAGATTGTCTCCGCTCATCATTGTTGTTCTTGATGAATTCACCACCAATTTGTGGATCTGAAAGTCAGCGCACAACCATTAGTCCACAACAAGTGGGGAATCCAGATAAAGAACCGAAAATTCTATCACATTAAAGACAGAAGCGATAGATAGAGTTTGCAGATTCAAACTCACTCCCATCATCATCCATTCCATCAAAGAACTTCACGTGGTAGCAAAACACCGGAAACCAGCGTAAACAGAAACATTTAGAACACATAACTAAACAGAGAAATGAGCAAATTTGTCCCAAGCAAGGAAAAACAAATACCTGAGAGAGCTCGATTTGGCCGGTTTGAGTATCAAAGATGGGAGGAACTTCATCCATAGGAGGAGAAGGCAACCCTTCTTCTTCATCGTCGATAGTCGATGGGTTTTTCAGAGAGTCAGGGGTGCTCTCGGGTTCTGCAGGGAGGGACATAGGCAATGAGTTTCCAGGCCACAGGGTTTTATCAGGAAACGGATGCACTGAGTGAAACAAGAAACAAGTGGCCAACCGGTACCTGCAGTAGCGGGGGCAATATTGCAGTAGTCATCGACCATAGCTTTCCATCCTCTGCAGTGAACACAGATTGTTTTCAGTCTTGACTCGAAATCGAAAGGAAAATATAACTTCATCGAAGGAAAGTTTTCTATTTTAGGCCAATTGCCAAGCAAGCTGATTGATTGAATTTGCTTGAGCAATACCAAAAATGGCATCAACTGATGGGCATTTCTATGAGAAGAAGAATTCATGTTCCTGAACTAAGTATGCACTGTACCACATCAATTTCAGCACTAAATCATGTACTTTAACCCATCAGTGAACCAGAATATGCACAAAAGGGCTCGATTTTCTAATGAAACAGCACATTACGAGATTAGACTTTGTGCAAGGCGGCCAATGTCCTTTGAGCTGTGTTTCCGAAGAGGGTTAACAGCCCTTCCAATCCCAGTTTCCTGCCAAGAAGGAGAGCAACCATGTCATTCAGAATCAAATTGCAGACAGACAACAGAGGAAATAAGGAGTTTATGGAGACAGGAGTTATGCTGATCGAGCATACCTTCAGTATTCCCACAGCCAAAGCCATCAACTGGAGCCTCCTCAATGATTCATACAGCAGTGACATCGACTGTTACGAAATCAGACAGAAGCCAACAGGCGTGAGACAGCGGTCACACACAACACAAACGGTAAAGATTGAACATACAGAAACAGACCTGTTCTTGGCTATTGAGTAGAATCTCCTTGATCCTCAGGACTTCCTCGACAACCTTGGACTCCTCCTCGATCTCACCGGTCAGTGCCTCAGCCTCGCCGAAGCTGTAATTGCTGACGAACAGCTCGCCCTGATCATCAACCCTGCTGCTGCTGTTCACTTTGCTCTCCTTGCTCCCGCTCTTGCCGTCGCAATTGGACCCACTCGGCTTCGCGCCGCCTTCCTCATCCACCGGGACAACCAGCTCCACCCGGTCGCAGCCCGAGCACCGGGTCAATCTGCTTGCGAAAAGCCGTTCGGCGATTCGATCCCTCCGGAGCCGGAACTCCTGCGGGCAATCCGACGCCGCCACCTCGATCCCCCGGTCGATTATGTCGAAGATGTCGCAATTCACCGACCGGAAGTAGCCCCTCCAGTGGTCGAGCGACTTGGATTTCGCGGCCATGGCTTCGGAATACGGCCAAGGACCGGAAGCTCCCAACCGATCAATCACTCAATCAATCAATCAACCCACACCCAAGAAGAAATCCGATCAATACCCAGAAACGAGAACGAGATTCTCCATTAGATGGTGTCTGCTTTATCTGTTTAAGATTCAGATTAAATTTCTTTCCCGATTCGCGGTAAATTCAGATTCTTTAGCATATGAGGAAGTGGGGGAAACCGAAGGGACAAGATTGATCGATCGATCAAAAACCCCAGACCTGACAGGATAAACCGAAGTTGCGTTATCGGATTCTGATATGGCAATGGAGAATTTCCCGGAAATTCAGCTTAAAAAATATTTTTTTTTCCAAAAGAAATTTAACTTCCTTCTTTTTTTTTTTTTTGGACAGTGTGGAAAGATTGTGGAAAATAAAAAAAGAAATCTTAGATTAAAAAATCAATCAAATTATTTTAATTAATATTAATTATAATAATTATTTGAGTAACTAATATTAATTTATTTATTTATTAAATTTTAATTGATACTTACTTATATTATATTATGAGATAGAATAACCTAAGAATTTCTCGCGAACATTCGAGCTTTGTTGGTGGGTGTTTGGTTTTCCAACAAGGAAATGCCAGGTGCTGTGTACGAGACAAGGCCGTAGTTTAAATTATAAATATGAAATTAATAAATTAACCGTATTTTCTCCGTATATGTGTTCTATCTCAACAATATCATCTCGGTCCTTTTAAAATGTGTTTTTTTAATTAATTGGTGGGAGTGAGATTTCTGGGTAAATTCAATTCGCGCCAATAATTAAGGAAAAATCCAATACCTTGCCATTCTCATATTAAAAAAAATAGAGTAAAGTACGAGTATTTTCCGTTTGTAATTTACAGTGAGCCGAGTGCATCGAAGAATTTTTCGGTGGGATATGTATTTTATTTTTGTTCTTCGCGAGCCCACCTTGACTTTTTGGAAGATGAGAAAACAAATCAGGACGTGCACGCTTACTAAATAATGTTGACTTTGTTGAAGTCACTGTGCGTGTTTACATTGTGTTACGTACATCGATGGGCTACCGAAGATTTATAGTTTAGAAAGAACAATTAATCCTCGTAAATAAAAAAAATTCAACCATTTACATTAAAAAAATATTTAATGAATTTTTTTTTAAAAAATCATTAGCATATGTGGATTCATTAGTTGGAGATTCGGGATGAATTTAGAAATTAAATTTAAAGAAAATAAAATAATCAAAATGAGAGTTAAGAAAATGAGTTATGAGAGCGAGTCGGATATCGTAATCATGGAAAAAAAAGAAGGTTACTCATTCAACGTAAGATCTAAATACACGTAGAAAGGTAATAAATCTTATCGTTACGAGAAGACATCTTTTCACCAATAAGGAGAAAAAAAAATCTCTTTCACTCGCTTTCGACTTTTCTATATCGTAGAATTTTTGAATAATCGTCCGACTAATTCTCTCGACCCTTGTTGTTAACCGAATGCAGAAGTAAATTAGGTCAGTCCAAGAGTGCTTGACCTTCCATTTTTAGGAGTATCAAAAAATGATTAACTTTAAATATTATTTTTTATTCATATGTTTCTATCATTAATCGGCTTTAAGATTAAGTAGAAAATAAATAGTGGAAATTTTCAAAAAAATAAAAAATATATATATGTTGCTTGAAAATGAAATTTTGTAGGTTGCTCTCTAGGGGACATATCGGGAGTGTGAACCACATGAATGTCGGCAAATATGTATATTCTAATATGAAAGCAGAGGTAGGTTCTGTGGAAGGAATCATTCATAGATCTTGCATGAAGATGTACAGTAGCATGGAGATGATCCTCAATTTGTGTGGTTTCAAAACAAAAATCCTTTTCTTTTGATATAATAAAAAATAAATATTTAATAAAAAGAAATGGCAGATCAAAATACTTTTGACATAATAAAAAAGAAAGAAATAATTTACAAATTAAATTTCTGAATATCAGATGACGTTCACCTGCTCTTTTAATGTCTTGATAAATAAATCTGTTTCGTTGTGGCCTTAACTTGTGTGATAGAGAGGAAGTCCATTTAAAGAAGCTTTAAAATGATTGGTTTAGTAACTTCCCACAGCCGGCCCGATTGGCGAGGTATTCACTCTCCCAGCAGTACTCGCCGAGGTTTAGGGCTGAATCACCACTCGGGCGCAAATACTTTGGAGGCTACATTCACACGCGAGAGCATGGACTTGCATGAACTCGTGGGTTTGCAGGGTATTCATGGGTTCGGGTGGACTATTCATGGCCCATGGCCCTGAATACCCCTCGTCGTAAAGAAAAAAATATTAGTTTAGTACTAAAATGTGTTGGTTAAGAGTAATGTCTAGAGTTCGAGTACTCTAACTTAAATTAATCTGAATTCATTGAATTTTTAGATATTATATGATATCCACGAAAATAAAAAAAAAAAAAAAAGAAAAGAAAAGAATTGCTGGTTTGGTAGCAACTTTCTAGTTGGGTTGGTAAGTAAAGGTGTATTGGACTAACTAACTAGTAGGCACGTTAAAAAAATAAAAAAGGAGGGGAAAAGAAAAATATAATTAATAAGATAAAGGAAAATACTGGGAAAGGTTAAGAGGTCAAATACGACTTTTGTCCTTACTAAGTCAAACATTGAAACATAAAATGTTACATCTGTACATAGAATCATACTATTTCGGTCCATCGTTACATGAGTGAGTGAGTTTAGTACAAAATTAATTCAGAATAGTAAAGCTTGCAGTAGTGCAAAATGTGCAGAGATGGATTCAGAAAAAATTGTTTAATGAGATGATTCAGTAGTTAGACTGTTAAGTGAGTGAAAAATAATTACGAGTTCAAATTCTTTTCTTTAATTTAAATGATTAATAATAGATTTTATAATTAAATTATTGAATAGTCAAGTAATCGTATAGTACAAATTTCTAGAATTTGATCCCTCTTCACCAAACGAGTTTTCTTTCCCGACATTCATCTTATAGCATCTAAAAATCAATGAAATGAAAGAGAATGGGTTTGATGAATAAAATATTTAAAAATTTACGATTTTGACGTTAATTTTAAGGATGTAAACAAAATAACTTTGAAAAGAATGTCTGAATTTTTCGAAGAATATAAATGCAAAATAAATAAAATATTAAAATAGTGGGATTCTAAATTACTTGTTCATCCGGGAGATTTCTCAGCTCCGATTGAAGAATTTCCATGCCAGAATTATTGAAACGTGTTCCACGACCAACACTGTGATAAGAAGAGCACGTGCTTCTGATGGGAGTCCCGTTGCTTTGCTGTCCGTCAGCCGTCAAAACTTTTCTGGGGCTGCCCCTGAATTGTCCGGAAGCGCCGGTGACCGTGACCCCCACGTCTCGATCTCGGACACGGCAGGGAACAGTTCTGGTCCCCGCAGTTTTTTTAAAAAAGATTCTCCACCTAGCTGGCCACGGGCCGGTTCGCAACGGAACAGGACTTGACCGATCCGGAAGTCTAAATAGTGATTTTTAAATTGGTAAAATAAATTATAAATAATAGAAAAGTTAAAAAATATAATAATTAATTTTTTAAAATTTTGGATAATAGAAACTTGCACGTAACATGATTTATTAATATTTTTTTTACTTTGTAGAACCGGTCTAAATCATGAATTGGGACCGGCGATTCTTGAACCGTGACTAATCCCATCTCCGTCTGAATTTCACTTCGGTTTTGCATTCTTTGTTTTCTCCTTTTTATTACAACAAATCTTACAAATACCTTTCTTTTTAAAAATTTTAATCATATTCTTTCCCGACTAGATTTATGTTACATCAGATGCAGCAATCCTGGTCAGACCTAGCCTTCCGATCCCGGCCCATCACAATTGAACCATGGCTTGGGGTAGCCTTATTGGATCGAGCCGGGCCGGCCCGAAAAAAAATTAATTGTCCGATCAAATGCTGGTCAAAATCATGCAGCCGACATCACCCGGTGGTCGCTAACAAGTTCGTTTGATCGGTGATCGTGACTCCTTCTAGTACGGGTCGGGTCATAATGATGCAAATAGGATCGGGGTCGGGATGGGCTGGACCCAAATTACCATCCGTACTCGGAGCAAATAAGCATAACGATGATCACAGTTTAGCCCACACAACGACCTCTAAGGGAACGATGGCAAGGCACAGTTTTGGGCAAAAAGCAGTGGACCACACGTCCTCCGGAGCGGCTTAAAGGCTTCCGGACCGGATTGAAAACGGGCCTACGCATGGGTTCATGGATTCAAATAAAGTTTTAAAAAGTCCACGAATCTCTTTTACAGTTAGAAATAGCGGTTGAGGAATAAATCTAATATATTAGATAGTTCATGAATTGAAAATTGGAATTTAAGAAAATTAAGGTACTGTCACCTGTAAATTCAGACTTTCAGGTGGATATGACCCAACATCTTATGGATTGTGTAGGTTCACACCGTGCTAACCTGATTCTAGGATAAAAATACCCAGCCCATGATCAGTCATATATAGCTCGAGGACAGAAGAGAAAGCCCCGTCAGTTGTATCCCTCGTCAGAGTGCGAGAGAAAATACCAATACTCGATGTTATAGATTGTTGAGGATGAGTACCTAATGCATGTATCAAGTACAAACACGTTGTCATGTGAGGACACACGTTGAAAAGTAAATTTCATATAAGGCAGTCAACAGATCGAAACCTGAAATATAATAAAGCAATTGACAAACTTAGTTTTTCAGATGAATATACTATCCTGTGAATATTTTAGAGTAGTTATTCGAACCAGAGAAATTAACTCTTGGATTACAGACGACAATGAATGTTGCTGCCATTAGTAACACTAGGGTTAATGGAAGCAGAAGCCAGTAGTTCATCGCTGCGTTCAAATACAGCCATCTCCTGCTCATCCAGAGTGATCCAAGCTTCGATCCCGTCTCCCGAACTCGTGTCCAGCATAACACACAAGTTCTTGTAATTGCTCGGACTCATCACCCATACTGGCTTACCCCACCCGAAGTCCATCTCATACAGAGGAAACCCACGCAAGCTCGTAAACTGATAGGTGGCGATCATCTTCTTACTCTTCAACCGTTCTCCTCTCTCCTTGAGGCCCCGGAGAATTATTGAGACACCTTCGTCTCCCTTGAACTTGCCCGCTTTCTCCCTGTAAAAGTTCTGGAGCCCAGTCCTCATCTTATGGACAATCTGAGGCAATTCAGTATCGCCCTCTTCTAACATCACCGGATGATTCCAACTAAGGTTCCCCATGGAGTTTTCCGGCAAGGGAGTGGTGGCTCTGCTGCGGAGGTTCACCATCTGGCCCACTAAGCTCAGTCCAGATGAGCCACCAGACCTATTGCCCGTAGAGCGAGCATCCATGGCACATCTCAAGATTAGGGCTTGAACAACCTCTACACTCGTGGGTTGCTTGCCCAGAGAACACTTAGCCTTGAGATTCTGTATGCTTGGGCCATCGAATACAAGCCTTACTGTGGTACAGTTCTTCGCTGGGGGAATCATCGCCTGTGGCCTTGGCAGGTAATTGCCAGATGCAATCAAAGAGTTGCCAATAAATTCTGGGACCGTCACCCTATCTTGCCGGCCGAGAGCCGTGTCCGTCCAACTCCTAAGAAACGTGCACTGAGAAGACGCATCGATGAGCTTATGCGAAGGGCAAGCGGCGATCGCTGCTCCACCACAGCTGAAGACCGTTAGCTGGATGATCAACATACAGTTCACAGCCAATTCCAAAGTCTTTGGATCATTGAAGGGTATAAGATCGTTTAGCATCCGTGGATCGGGTCGATCAAGGAAGCGATCGAGTGGAAAACTTGCACGAGCCTCCACAAAATAAGATCCTTCATCGTCACAGTGAACTGCAGCATTGTCCAACAGACGCCCGGCAAGTGGGTAGAAGCGGACTAGGGTTTCGGAGAGTGAGTTTTTTAGTAGACGAGCGAACCGGTCGGGCGAAGCTAAACCTTGAGGGGGGCAGTAGCTTGGTGTGTAGAAGAAGACCATGGTTCCATAGAGACCCGAAGGGTAGAGCTTGTCCAGGAGGGAGAGATTGAGAGTCCTGAGGTGAGGAAGGGTCGGGGAGGAGGGTTTGATGAGCTCTCTTGAGATGATTCTCATGGCCTTCTTCATCGTTTTTCCTTATAAACAATGAATGCCTAATTCTCTTTAATGGTTAATGTTTGCCTCAAGTATATATCAGATCAGAAGAAAGAGTTCTTGAGGCGATTATGTACATACATACATATATATAATGTACCATATAATGTACCCGTTACATATAAGAATTTCATATCAGCAACCACCCTTGAAATAGTTGAATCATATTGATTTGTGACTTCATATCAGCATTACCATATAATGTACCCGTTACATATAAGAATTTCTTACGAAGAACGAGAGAGAATCTTCTGTATAAATGGTACATCACGTGATGTGTATTACAAATTAATTAATATTAAATACATCAGCATGGACTTACGTTATCTGTCACTCATGTGTTAAGTAATTATTGACTCTGACATAGAATTATATGGCACATTTGTTAAGTACAGAACACTTTTTCGTGACGGAGACAGTCAAACGACCAATGAGGAGGAAGAACTTGTGTGATGAGATGACCAACTGGCTGAGGAGAAGATGGTGGCCGGTGAAGGAGATGATATCGATAATATGACTATCAATCGAGGGGGGAGAATATGCCGATTTATGCTCAACGATTGAAGTAAGGAGGTCGAGATTCGGATTTTGGCCAACAGCAAATTATATTATAACTGAATTCTGATATTATGTGAAAAATACTAAAGAAGACAGTTTCCCACGGATCAGATCAACACTGCATAAGATATTCTTAATCATGGTCATGAAATTACTTGAGCCGCACGTTTTATTCATATCATGTAATTGTCAATGATCTGGTATGGTTTCAAATCATTGACTATATGAGATTTTGGTAATGCCTGCACGCACCTGGCGGGAAATTGTCAATGCGCTGGTAAGTTTTCCCAAGCGCAATTTTTTTTTTTATATAACTGGTATTCATACATCTTTTAGATCTTTGAATAATTTAATTTGAATTGGATCGGCCCATTAATGAATAAACCTCTCGTAGTATGAGTTCTTTCCATTCACAAGGACTGGAATTCGAGAATTTTACTTAAAAGGGGAGAAGTGTTTTACTATTTGAACTAACTCGTGTTGGTAAGAATTTTTTGAATCTTTGATCATCATGGTGGTCATGTGACCGCATGTGTTATGTCACGAAATTTTATTTAAGAGGATAAAAGAAAGTCAAGAGAAGAAAAAGGGGAAAAAAGTGAAGAATGAGTTTAAGGAGAAAGAGACTTTGATTTGATTCAATGGTAGTAGTACAATCTAGATATGAGATCAATAGGTCATGACACTAATCCTTATTGGTGGAGCTTCCCGTGTTTATTTATTCTCCATTCATTCCACCTGCTATAAACACATATATTTCATTTGTACATAAAAAAATGTGCGGAATTATATATAATTTAAGTACAATACATATAAAATTAATGAAATTTACAAATAAAATCATAAATTTTTCTAAATTGAAGAGACGATTGACAATCATACCCCTTGAATCCATCCCGGTGGGTGGTTTGTTTGAATTATACTTATGGCTCCGAACAGTATTTCCTTTCTCTGTGCTGTAACCCTCGAGATGAAAATGAGATGTTTGACTTTTTCCACGTATGCCAATGTCTTGCGCATTAAGTACATGAAGATCGAATCATTATTAATCAGTTGTGATTTTAAATTCGAATTTTATATATAAAAATTTATAATGGAAAAAATCGTATACTTTAATGATATTATTATTTGTTAAGTTGGATTGAATTTCTAAATTTTGCTAATTGAGGATGTAAAAAAACAAAAAAGAGTAGATGACGTTAAAAAAAAGGGTGCCAGACCAGACGTGATTGTAAAATCTCAATAACGTATGGTGAAATAGCAAAATGAAAACATAAATCTCAATCCGAACAAATCATATACGGAATTACATATTAAATCACATTTTAAATTCACCGACATTAATTACACATTATTTGTTTTCTCAAACCATAATAATTCTAATCGACCGCAGCTCATTCGTTCTTTACATGCGACACACGAACAACAGGCAATCACAGAGAGGAGAAAATGGGGACACCGGGCAGAGTCCCCCCGGAATCGACAATGAATATGTTGCCCGAGACATACTCCGAGGAATCGTGTATCAGGTACCGGAGGAGGGACGTGAGGGCCGGGTCCGTGGTGCCATACGTTTGCAGAGGGACGGTCCTCCTCGTCACTTTATCGAACCAGTGTTTTTGCATCAGTCCTTGCGTGATCTCGGATTCGAACATCCCGGGTGCGACCGTGTTCACCCTGATCTTGTAGACCCCCAGCTCCAATGCCATGACCTGTATGTAAATAACAGAGACACATCCCGGGCTTGACCAGATAATTCAAGAATGCTCGGCAGGCCTCATGGTGTGAAGATTCAGCTGCAAACGCCTGATAAACTACCCTGTGTAACGACCGTGATGGTGATATCTCTGCATCCTTAAGACTTTGAAGTGTCTACCCTTTTTAATGTCGAAAATGTTCCATGCCGTCCCAACATCAATCGGTATCACCGACCAAGCAATTCACCTGTTCAAGTCCCGGTCTCTTGCAGCCAAAGACTTAAGTTTATGTTGCCTCACAAGTCCCACACTATGCTACCAAAGTTCATGGTTTCAAGTCCCGGTCTCTTGCAGCCAAAGACTTAAGTTTATGTTGCCTCACAAGTCCCACACTATGCTACCAAAGTTCATGGTTTATACCATTCTGTAAACTTATATAAACCAAGGATGGCAACCGGACTCCTAACAAGGTGTTTCTTCCTGGTTAAGTCTGGGATTTACTTACTCCGTGTACGGCTCAGTTTCTATCAACAGCAGCATTGTGGCATCACAATTGCAGGAAAAACAGACACACCCACAAACTCGAGTAGAATGGTCAATCTATTTGGAAGGTTTAACAGCTGATTGATGCAAGAAAACTCGGTATCAATACCTTTGTCATCGTGTTCAGTGCTGCCTTGGAGCAGGCATATGCAAGGCCTCCAGCAGGTTGGCCTCGATCGAGACCGGCAGCGGATGCGATGCTAATAACCGAACCACCCCGATGAGAGTCCCTCATGCGTATGCACACGAACTTCGCCACCAACCACGATCCCTTGGCGTTTGTTCTGAAAGTGCGTTCCCATTCCTCCTCGGACAACTCCAGTGGTGACTTCACAGTTCCTGAGTTGCACAGCAAAGGAAGACAAGACAGCCGTGATAGAATCATGTCATTTCTTCGAGCTACAAGGTAACAATGGAAACTACGACGGTTTCGGTAATTCGCCATTCTTAATCTCTGCTAAGCTTATATATTGATTCTGTCCTGGAGTTCATAAAGTTATCCGATAAATGATAATTCTCGTAGCCAGTATGAGCTCAAGCCAAGATCCCAACTTCCTTCGCTGATTAAATGCAGTTCACACAGTGAATCTTGAGCTCGATAAACAGAAGTAATTCGACCCAGATGGGTTCTCAATGGTGGAAAATCACAGATTCAACAAATACCCGGATCCAGAAAGAACAGATGGTCGGCATACAATCGAGAAAGAGACGATTTTTCTTAGCGTAATCCTGAAATGTGGGTTTCACCTCGAATACCAGCATTATTGACCAGAGCATCGATGCGACCGAACGCGTCCCAGGCCTTCTGCACCGATCTCTCGACGGCGAGCCCGTCAGCCGAGATGTCGAGCTCCACCGCCACCGCCCTGGGGCTGCCCCGGTCAGCCTCGGAGTAGGAAGAGTAGGCCAGGCCGTTGATCTCATCGCAGAGGGACTTGAGCCGGTCAAAGCGGCGGGCGGCGGCCACGACCCGGCACCCGGCCCGGGCGAGGTCGACGCAGAACTCGCGGCCCAGACCAGAGGAGGCGCCGGTAACCATCACCACCTTGTTGGGGAGCTCACGCCAGGGCTCGAGATGATGCACGCTTCGGCTTTCCATGGCAGAGCTGTGCCGTTTGGTTAAACCTTGGACGATGTGCACTGACGTCCACCGATATCTATTATTGTCGGTGACTTCTAGTCAAACTCCACTGTTATCCATTGACCAAAGTTGAAAAACCAAAAATATTTCGACAACATTTTCCAAGTAAACATATTTTGACAATTAAAACAGCACTTTTCCTTAAAAAGAAAATAAGGAAACGATCAGTTACGGTAGACAATGAACGGCAATCATAGAGAAAGAAAGTTTGATATAATTGGTATCATTCTTATTTTATAATTTGGAGGTTCGGATTCAATTTTATCTATAAGACTTTTCGTTTTCCTTTTATCTTATCTTCATTTTACATTCTCTAAACCTATGTGTCTTCTTATACACCGAGAAAAAGATCTGTGGTTGTCGGACAAGGTATTTCTTAACGCCTATTTGTTTTTCTAAGAATGAACTCTTGATAGGAATCACCCATTCCGCTTACCGATTCCATGGTATAATTTGTTTTCCCATATATTTGAATTCGATTCCTCTCCTAAAGCTGGCGAATTGGGGTGGAAGGATCCATGGAATTGAGTAGTAAAACTCATTTACTCTCATTTTTTTTAGATGCACAGACCTCCTTTATAACCGAAAAAGATGATCATTTCACTTTTATGAAACCGTAAAAATAGCCAACAAAAACTGCATCCACCTTAAGAGAAACCATGATCTTATGTTATTGAAGTGGAGAATCATATCATTCCAGACTTATTCATCCATGGATGTGTTTGAGGCCACCACACATTATATTCATCCATGGATGTGTTCGAGACCACAACACATTCATTCTCATACACAACCAAAGCCAAAGAACTACGCAGTCACGGGGAGGAGAAGATGGGCGCATCGGGCAGGGTTAGGCCAGCATCGACGATGAATATGTTGCCCGAGACATACTCGGAGGAATCGTGTATCAGGTAACGAAGGAGGGACGTGAGGGCCGGGTCCGTGGTGCCAAATTCCTGCAGAGGAACCATTCTCCTTGCCACGTTACCGAGCCAGTCTTTCTTCATCAGGTTCTCTGTGATCTCGGACTTGCCCCGGCGAGATCGAGTTCACTCTGATCTTGTAGGCGCCCAGTTCCAATGCCATGACCTTTAGGTAACAAACACCATCCACAAACTTCAGCAGAACAGTTACCATGGAAAACTGGGTGACTGCTCGATAATTGAACAAAACTTCAGTATCGATACCTTTGTCATCATGTTCAATGCCGCCTTGGAGGAAGCATATGCGAGGGCTCCGGGAGCTTGGCCTCAATCGAGACCTGCAACGGATGAGATGTTAATCACTGAACCTCCCCGATGAGAGTTCCTCATGCCTATGCAAACGAACTTCGACACCAGCCACGATCCCTTGGCGTTTGTTTTGAAAGCATGATCCCATTCCTCTTCAGACAAATCCAGCGGAGACTTCACAGTTCGTAGGTTGCACGAAGAAATGGATAGCAGACTTTTACGTCAATCATGTCAGGAAGTTCATGGAATTGTCTGATAAATGGCAGTTTCTCTCCTTAATGGCTTGAAACCATGCCAAGATCCCAACTTTATTCGTGGATTGCATTCAGATTCAACGCCCAGCGAACTATGAGCTCAAAATGATTCGATTGGGAAGCGATCTTCATGGCAAAATATCATAAATTTAACAAATACCCAGAGCAAGAAATAACGTGTAATCAACGGACAAACGCCTACAATCAAGAAAAAAGGAGAAAAAGAAAACGATTTTCTTAGCGTAATGCTAAAATGTCGACGGTACCTCGAACACCCGCATTGTTGACCAGAGCATCGATGCGACCGAACGTGTCCCAAGCTCTCTGCACTGACCTCTCGATGGCGGGCCCGTCTGCCGAGATATCGAGCTCCACAGCCACCGCCCTGGGACTGCCCTGCTCAGCCCACGATTTAAATGACGAGGCCAGGCGGTTGATCTCATCGCAGAGGGACTTGAGCCGGTCGACGCGGCGGGCGGAGGCCATGACCCGACACCCTGCCCGGGCAAGGTCAAGGCAGAAGTCACGACCCAAGCCGGAGGAGGCGCCGGTGACCATCACCACCTTATCGGGGAGCTCATGCCACGGCTGGAGATGGTCCTTAGCTTCGGCTTCCATGGTAGGTCGTGTGGCGGATGCAGAAGAAGACGGAGAGAACTTTGAGGCAGAAAGCATGTGCATGCCTTCATTGATTCATCCTCTTCTAATATCATAATTAAGTTATCATGAAATCTCGGGAAGGGTTTTAGCGTGACTTAGAGCTATTGGTCCGAAATTTTTTTAACATATGAAAGATACACAAACACCTAAAAGTATAAAAAGAATTAGAGAATAAAGAAGTATGAGTCGAAAATCTCACCGGTGAGAATTGATCAAAGTCAAGAAATAAATAAATTGAGGATATTAAAATAATATCAAATAAATATTCAAAAATTTTATTAATCAGTGTGATATTATCTCTAAATATTCTATCTTCTAATTTATACAGATAATATGTCCTTTTTTTGCTTGAACTAATGAAATTAACATATTTAATACTAAAACTTCCCTTCAATTTAACGCTAATGGTTAAACATATTTCAAGTTGGATATAAATATTGTTAATTATTTTCTTTGTCTGTGTAAATATTTTTAATTTTTATGCGTGAATCTGGTGAGCCCTTTAACTTGCATTAAATAAGTTAAAAGGGTTAGAGTGAGTACTGATTATGTTCTGTCAGGAAAATTAATAGTAAATCTGTTTTTTGGAGGTTACATGAAATAGAATATTTAAAAATAAAATTATATTAATCAATCGAATTTGTTAATATATATAATTTTATTTAGATGTCATTCTAATATTTTAAGATATTTTTTTCAATATGTTTAATTTTTTGAGATTATAAATAAACAAATCTTCTTATATAATATTTGAGTTAGTTGATTCTTCTAATAATAATATACTCCTGTGGCTTGGGATTACGGCCGATCCTACTTATCTTTGTTACTATCTTTACTCTCTCCATCTCTCATGAATTATACAAAATTTGTCACGATATCAGAGTTAGTCGATCTTGACAAGTCCATTGTGCAAGATGATCGAGTTGTTGATGCATCGGCGAAGTCGAGATATCTTAAGTCAAAAGGCTCAAGAACCTATTAATGCCTGAAATGGATTATTATAGGAGACTTCAATGAAATATTAAGCTTCGATGAAAATTGACCAAGCCTGGAATATTAATATTAGAGGTTTAGGAGATTTTAAATTTAGTGGAAAGATTAAAAATACAAAAGTAGCAAAGATTGGTATAAAAAGGGTTTTAAAAAGTGTGATCGGAACATCTGGGAAACTCTAAACGCCCTTGATATATAGAGTGCAGAATGATTCACCGGCCTTCAGCAGAAAATAAATTGAAGGAAATTAAATTATAGGCAAAACTAAAAGAATATCCGAAAAGAAAAGAATTAATCTAGAGATAAAAGGCTTAAACATGGAGATAAAAATACCAATTTTTTTTCATCTTTCTAACATGGTAAAAAGAAGTCATAACTACCAAGGATGAAAATAAAAATTGGGTATATGGACAAGAAGCTATTGGTGAGTATTTTCTTAGAAAATTTCAAAAAAAATTTACTTCATCACAAACTATGATCCCAAATGAATAAGGTACTAAACAAATGAAATCTATAAAGGCACCTGGTCCTGATGAATTGCCGGCCGTATTTCATAAGAAATATTGGAGTATTATTAAAGATGATTTTGCTAAATTAGTGTAATCTTTTTTTTCAAACTGATTTTCTACTAAAAGAATGGAACACACTTTTATAACACTTGTTTCTAAAATATCAAATGCCATTGAATTTACTGATTTTAGGCTCATTTCACTTGTTCGGGTCTTAATCTCTCATTTTCTTCAAGTGCTTGAATCTCCTTTATAACCGAAAAAGACAATCGCTTCACTTGTATGAAACTGTCAAAAAATCACCAACAAAACTGCATCCATCCACCTTAAGTGAAACCATGATCTCATGTTATTGAAGTGGAAATATCATTCCAGACTTATTCATCCATGGATGTGTTTGAGACCACAGCACAGATTCATTCTCAACACATCAAATGATGGAACTCTCAGTGAGATACCAACACTATGTCTTCTTTGCGACAGCCATCACATTCTCACTTCTCTCTCAATGCCTTTCCGACTCTCTGCTAACTTGGAACGAGGGCTTTAGCGTCGAACTCATCCATCGAGATTCCCCGAGGTCCCCGTACTTCAACAAAACAAAACCAAGACTCGGGATGAGCGCGTGAACAATGCTTTAGCCCGATCCCTTTTACGGTCCAAGCACCTCATCAACAACCACGATAACCCTGGAGAGGAGCCTGTTTCGAGACTCCGCTACCACAGCAATGAATGCTTTCTCAACATCTCGGTCGGATCTCCTCCTGTCCAGATCACCGGTTACTTTGAAACGTCAAACAACTTCATATGGACACAATGCAAGCCGTGCCGTCGCTGCCCGAGGCAAGTCAGCCCGATGTTCGACTTCGACCTGAGCAAACCCTTAACGTACGAGGATATCTCTCATGCTTTTCGAGGGAATTTAACCACGTCGGGGACACAGGGTGTGATCCTGTTGAAAAGAAGGATATGCCAGTACTACTGGGAGTTCCTGGATGGCTCATACACCAAGGGCAACTTTGCTAGGGATACGATCAGACTGGACTCGACATCGGGTCGGCCATTATCCTTCAACGGAGTGATGTTTGGATGCGGACACAACAATAAATTTCATCGGTACAACAGCTTGTATTCTGGCATCATCGGGGTTGTCGGTGGGCCGATCTCCCTGATCTCTCAACTGGGTTGAGCCGCGAATGGAAAATTCTCGTACTGTTTGCTACCTTTTTTCTCAATAATGTCCGAGAAGACGAGCCGGTTGAGCTTCGGCAAGGGAGTAATGGTTAAGGGCATTGGATCGTGATGAAGAAGGCCTCATACAGTCTAACCCTAAACGCTGTCATGGTCGAGAGCGTCGACAAGATCAATTACTTGGCTATGCCCATCAACGCCATCGGCAACATGTACATGTACAGAGACGCTAGCACGACCGTATCGTGCCTGAACAAGGACTTTTACTACAAGCTCAAGTCAGTTGTCGCCGAGCACGTCAAGAAACGGAGGGTGGCATCTCCCATTAAGTACGTGCGCCTGTTTTACTCATCCGTGACCGAATCCGATGCCCGGGCTCTTCAATTTCACTTTGTGAATGCGAATGTGAAGTTAGGTCTCGCCAACACCTTCTTCGAGAGGTTATCAAGAACGTCTGGTGCTTTGCCTTTGCTCCGGCCGCCGGCTCGATGTCTCCTACGAGGTCAGACTCGATACCTCAGATATATGGAGCATTCTAGCAGACAAATTTCTTGGTCGGATATAATGTGACAGATGATGAGGTTATTTGCTTCAAGAAAAACGGATTGTGCGAATTTCAAACCTTTAACGTATACTAAGAATACTTCTTGTGTGTGACTGGTTATAAAGACTGAACTTTATGTGCCCAAGGTTTGCTTTTATTAAGTCTCTACTCATATGTGGTGGTATCTAATTACTCTTATGTACCGACATTTTCTTATTATCTTTCTGATGCACTATTTTCACGTGACAGCGTGATAGCGTGACTTACACTTTTAATATATTCTTAAATACCCGTACTCAATAACTGATTTGAAACAATATATTTTTCTTTCATACCTTGTCGAGGATGGAAAACTTACCATGATGCGAGCCTTCTTTTCCATCCTCGGACTAATAACGTTACAGCGGTGGAGTTTTCTTTTCTGTATTTGATTTGCTGATCACGACTAACATATCTTTATATATATAATAATATCACGAGTTGTACGCTCAGAGTCAGTCTCTGGTATATGTGGGCTCGAGACGGTAACATGTTCACTGGTCTAGAGCGATGGGTGGACCGGGAGTATGTGGGCCCAGTAGAAGCCCAAGTTCACATGGAATTCCGATTTCATGGACCGGGAAGACGTCGTTACAACCTTAAATGGTTTTCCGAGAGCCCGACCACAAAATGAGGCCCAACTCAGCATCATCGGCATTCTCTCGTGATTCTAGTTTTCGAAGTGGCCTTGCTCTGCGTAACCGCATTGGTTAGTTCAGTTGGTTTGACATTTACTTTTCAAAATAAAATCTCATATTCGAATATCATGAATGGAGAAAATCCACATTTTAAAGGGTTACATCCTTGATGAGCCAATCGGGGAGAACGCGAAAATAAAAACTCGGTGGTACTTCTGAATATCAAGTGGTGCAAACTTATGTCTCACCCTTACAAAAAGATTAGTAGGCTAATGATTGATTCGACTCATACCTATCTAAAAGTATAAACTGATAATTCTCGGTGCCCAACTTTCTAAAAAACCGACATTTTTTATTCTTGTTTATATACTAGCCAACCCATCAACGCGCAGCACAACCTAAATGTGAATACGCTAGAGTGGACACAGTGTCAGGGTAATCAACTTGAAACTTCGGTCACCTCCATGGCAAGAGAAAGTCGTCAATGAAGCTGCTGAACCACGTGACATTGGCGATGTGTTAGTGTTGCAGAGAGAAATGCACATATAATTTATCATGCAATAAAATTTTAAATCGGTGACTATAATCTATTTTTCATGATTCGACAAAATAAATATACTTTACTCTCTGTAGATATGACAAATTAGCCGTACGACTGTTTCACCAAAGATTTTCTTCCATGACCGAGGGGTTGTCCATACTCTGGAGATCTATTAGATTCATTTCTCGTTGATCTCACTCCCTATTTCTCTTTATACTCCCTTTTTCTTTTATTTCTTTCTAAATCATAAGGCGGCTTTGAAAAATAAAATCAGTTAAATTCATACCTAAAAAAGTTGCTATTCATGTGCATGTGAGTGGGTTGTGGCCATGTTCTCCCTTGATTCGAGCTTCCTTGTTGATGTTTACACCGTGGCCTTACTTGTCTCCTCCATGTCAAGTGTCTGGTGGGGCTAGTTCGAATGTTTACCCTATCTTCGGCACACAGTTCCCAAACTAGGTCACGGTAAGGGGCATCCCGAGATCAGCCGTGTCGCGACGCTGTCGTCGTGTTATCCCATACATACCCAAGTTAGTTTTAGAGTAGAATGAACATCAAATTTTTTAGACCAGCCTTAATGAATTTCTCCTCCTATTGTCAATTTTGTATAATTCTAAGGAGGAGGATTTTATCCCTTACTGGATTGACTAATTTACTCGAATCTAAATTAATTCGATTCAGTAGATATTTGAATTTCGTGTGTCATACAAAAGAAAAAATGGGAAAACAATTAATATAGTTGATCCAAGTGCTTCAACATATATATACATATATATATATATATTCTTTTTACATATATCTAGATTCGAGTTTTATATATAGAAGAAAGCTATAGTTAAAATAACTTTATACGAACCACTCAAATCGAATTTAAATTTGATAGGATTTATTGAATTTATAAATAATTTTAATGACCAAACAAATACCAGAAATCATAATGGTTATGAGGTCTGTACAGAGACATGACAGTGAATGCACGGCCGCCGCTGTCGGTTTCATGCACGGCCCGTAACATCTCCCACCAAAAATTCTACTCGGGCAATTAATTTTATAAATTAAATAATTTATAATCTTCGGTTAAAATATTGAACAATTAGTTAATTAGACAGTAGAATAATTCAATTTGATGTTAGGCCAAAGTTGTTAAATAATTACGATTCATTATTTATTACTGAATATGAGTTCTCATGTACGGGTTTGCGAGTTATCTTAATTCTGTGTTTTAATATTATAATAATAGGTTTTGAAGTTATTATTATCTTTTATTTTAGAAGATTAATTTTATTTAAAAATAGTATTATTGTTTAATATTTTACCTCTTTTTTTCTTCCTTACTAATATTTAACTGGTTGCTTTTCGATTAATGAAAAAAATAAATAATAATTCTCTAAATTATAAATTATAAATGTGGTACGATGTAAACCGCTGAATTGACCTAGCGGTAACATCGAGTTTGTCCCCTGATCTTTCTCCTTCTGCTTCTCAATCAAATTCCCTGGGCTGTCCGACAGTGGTTCCAGTGAATGCATTCTCGATCGTTTTTCTCGTTTCTATTCCTAATATCCAGAGACATATTGTGTTATAACTAATTTAAATTTAAATTTTATTGATAAAAATCTATTATAATCGTGAAATTCCTCTTTTTATAAGATAAAAACTGAGATTATTTTATTTAAATGGAAGAAATATTAGGAAAACCGACTAGATGGGATGTGGAACTTTGACATCAATTTACAGCCTCCATGCATAGCCGCCCTCTCGCAGAAACTAAGGCAATGGATACTTTCAAATTCTATTTGATGTCTGACCAGGAGTTCCATTGACCGGGATCGAATTAAAATATTTTGATCTCAGATCATGTGCATGCGGGACCGAGCCGCGAGGCCGGGGCACCGGATCATGTTCACTGGCTCGCATGCAGCGCGGTTGAATTTAGCTCCACACCAAGAGAAACACATGCAGGCTGGGGCACTGTGTCAATCGACATCTTTATAAGAAAGGACAGTATTAATATTTGTGGGGCCTGTTGTTTACTCCAAGTTGCATGAAAGACACCCCCACTCAAAGACATCTGTATTATCATCATCATCACTCTAAGTTCGGGATCAAAAAGATTTTGAATTCCGATTCTCATTAGTAAAGAAGTCAACTTTATTTAATTATTTATGACTCTATTTTTTAATTGCATTATATTGTAAATTTTTTACCGCACCTATAAGAATTTTAAACACACATTCACCTAAAATTTAAATTTATATGCGACGATATCAAATTTCTCTTATATAACCAGGATTCTATTTATTATATGTATATATTTTTAATATAGGACTTATTTCTTAACTTAGCTTGTGTTGTCTAATCTTATTTTACATACCTACAAGTTTATACATATATAAAAATATTTTAGAAATTTAATTTATATTCTTTTTTTTTTCCCTTGCTCCATAAATTTGAATGTTCTCCATTTCACGGGGTCAAATCGTTGAAATGTTGGAATTAGAGGGAAATTGTGGGTTGGAAAATCTTTGGTTAATGTATATATATGGTGATGATTCCATTGTCTTGATCGTATTGGCCAGAACATGTTCAAAAAGGACATGGATGGCCGGCCTCTTGTCCCCTGGCTAGCCAGTCCATGTCGATCGTTATCTTTCCCTTCTCTTTCCCAAGAGTGAAGACCACGTTGGTCTTGGTTGGGAATTAAATTTGTAAAATTTTCACACGGCCCATAAGAATTTGACTTATATCCATCCTAAAAACTCAAACCACTACGGTAGTAGTATCCACTCTTATATAAATCAGGTTTTAACTTGTTAATTCTTCAATGTGATCCTTATATTTCAGCATCTGCCCTCACATGGTAACGCGTTCACACTTGACACGTGTCCTTAAATACTTGTCTTCACAACTGACCTCAAGCCTGGTATTTTTCTTCCATACTCGAGCGAGGGAGGATAAATCGACCACGAGCTGGGTATTTTTCTTCTGGTCTCGGGAACAACAGGCCACGAGTTTCATATTAGGGCCTAACGCGATGTGAGCCCACAGAATTGTCTCTGATACTTTGTGAAATTTCCACTTAGCCCATAAGAAATTGGGCTCAAGTCCATCCCAAAAGCCTAAACTATCAGAGACTGCAAGGGACTGTCGGTCTTGTGGGCTTACGTAAGTGAAAGACTACAGGAGATCGAATTCGGGTATATGTCAGAATATTACTGTGTGGTCACGCGCTCACATATTGTATTATTGATAATTGGTCTACAAGTGTCTTGAACCCGTTTTCACCCCAGAGCTTACGCTATTAGGTGGTGGTATACAGTAGGGGCACCTCACCTTGACTCTGATACCATATTTAAAATAATAATGTTATGAGCAGACCGTCACTGTTGAGCTCAAACTCACGACCACAAGAGACTGTCGTGCTTGCTGGCTTACGTCAGTGAGGGACTACCAAAGATCTAATCCGGGTTTACGTCAGAAGATTATCGTGTGATTACACGCTCATATATTGTATTATTGATAACGGGCAGTCTCTTTCCACCTAAAAGCCGAAACTATCAAGTGATAGTACCCGATTATCTTAAAACTTATTATTATTATCTTATATGGTCAATGTAGGATCTAACAAAATTAATGTATCCCACTTCTCGATAGAGACGATTTCATGAATTTGTAAGAGTATAGAAGAAACAAAATAAATAAGCGGTAAAAAATTTTACTAATAAAAATCAAATTTAAAATCTCTCCATCTCCTTCCTCTCCACGTCTCAATGGAATTTGATTGGCAAATTCAAGGAGAAAAATGGCTTTGTGGAGTATTGACTATGCAAATTAAAATGAGAGGCTATAAATTGGTTCCTTCCAATCAAACCGGACAGTGCGATCTTATAGGAGAATCCTAAACGAACTTTTCTTCACGTTTGGGAAAAAAAAAATGTTGACTATAATGTCCTGGGAAAGCACGTCGAAGCCCGCACACATCCAATATTAATCTCTGTTCATCAACGTTCGTTTGAATCTTCTCATGTTGTCTCGATATCTCTCGATTCTTCTGATAATGTGATTTTTTTTCCGGTTACAGAAAATTCCATCGATTGATCTTGATTGCGCTTAGTTCTAAAACGAGAAGCAGAGGAAATAAAGAAGCAATGATTCTCCATTTTGATTAAGAAATGATCTAGAGAAGTAAATTTTTTCCCAATAAATAGACTTTTATTTATTTATTAAAAAACGGATTTATTCACCGGAATATAATAAAACACCAGTTGTGTGGATGATTGAAGCTGTTCACCGATCATTTTCCTTAGAGAAAATTCGTAATTATAAAAAAATATATATATTATCCCCAACTAAGTCGATCGAGTCTGATCTAAACTCATCGGAGTCAATCGAACTTCTCGTTACTAAATACTCCTCGACAAAAGAAAAATGCAGAGGCGCGAGTAGCAGTGGAAAAGTCGATTTCGTCCTTCCGCCATCGAAGTTTCCAGCACGGGCGTCTCAGCTATTGAACTTTTCCACGTGGTCAATTAACGATGACAAAATTTACTAAGGTTCTCTGCTCAGAAAAATCTATAATCTTACGTGAATTGATAGCGAAATCTTTCATTTGTTTTTTTTTTTTCCTGTTTAAAAGGAAGATATCAAAATCATTTTTATTCAAATAATTGGAGCGATATATAAGATTAAAAAAAATTGTGACTTGACATAACTAGAAAATAAGTTTTTTTTACCACGCAGTATCTCGGGTAAGCTGAAGCGAATCTCGAGACTAATTTGCGATCGGGTCGGAATCGCTGGAAAAATTCCCGTTGACCCTCTCAACCTGGGATTCAATCCTGAGATCACCTATTTGGAGGTCAAGTGAGGGAACCACTAGGTCAATTCCAAGTTGGTAGAAAATAAGTATTTTACTGTCTTATTCCACCTGACAATAAAAAAAAAAAAGAAAGAAGAAAGAAAAATTGCCGATGCCAGTATCCTCCAACCTCAGATAACGTCATTGGTGATCTCAGGACGCATCGAGAGATGGTAGCTGAGAATGGAAAATTGATCAATTATTAATGCGGATGAGAATATCCGGATTATCTCATCGATTGATCAGAGACCTCATTCGAGACTAAATAGTTATTTGTTAAGAATTAAATCTCACATCGACTAAATTAAAAAAAAATTAATTTATAAGATAATTGAGTGTATAACCACGTATTAGTTTAAACTTTTGAGTGGAAATAAGCTCGAAACTCTTGTAAACTCAGAAATAGGATTAATTGAGGGTGGTGGAGTAGGTAAAACCGTACTCATTATGAAATATGGTATTAGAGCGGATTGATCTTGAACTCACACCACGGCAAGTCTGAGTGTAGAACTAGTGGCTCGTTACTCATGGTGAGTTTATCAAGTACGGAAAAAGTCTAACTCGTATATCAGCATGAGGAAGGAAGAAGGCCTGCATCGTGGGGAGTTTCTCCTCCCTCGAAGAAAAATACCCCACTCGAGATGGGTGTATAATGAGACGTGTTACGTGTGAATACGTTGTCATGTGATGACAATGGTTGAGAATTAAATCATATATTGACTAAATTGGAAAAAAAAATTTAGATTTATAAGAGAATTGTGTACCACCACCTATTAATTTAGGTTTTTGAGTGAAAACGAACTCGAGACTCTCATAAATTCAGTTAAAAAAATTTAATATTGCCAACAATTCGATCGAGCCACCGTCACCTCCTGAAGTAGAACTTGGATCAGTAAAAGATCGTTGGAATTTTAGATATAAAATTAAAATACACCCACTGCAATAAAATGTTCCGTGCATTTATATTTTTTCCCCTCTTAAAAAAAATTCGCAAATTCCCAATTTATTTTTCAGTCGGTGATGAAGCCCTGCCCCCATTTTCGGTCGAATGTTTCATACGTACTGTCTGAAAGACACGTGACCCGCAATGGACAGGATGAGTCAGTGCTGGCCCACTTTTCAATTTATTTATTTGACAGTCCTTGTCAATTTCATCCCTTTTCTCTTGCCGACTTTGCAGTTTCGTCCTGACAAGGCATATTATTACTGGAGTCGGAGATTCTGCGGCTGCTTCTTGGGGCCAATATGATATTTGTGCAAGCGGCGCAGATAAAATAAAATAAAAAAGTGTTGCTAGTATATATAATGACACTTTAGAAAAATGGAATTTTTTTTAAAAAAAGATAAAAAGGTTTGTACAGTATTATTTAAATCTTTACTTTTCTATTTTTTAAAAAATAAAAAAATGTGTTATATTCATTTTCTTCTCTCTTTCTTATATTTTTCTGGACTAATTTAGTGAAAACAATTAAAAAAAAGTAAGCAGAAGAAGAGAGATTGCTTGAAAAATGAAGTAATATATGGGCTATTCATTGACAAAAAAGTAATAGTGGGCTGATATTTAATTATTCAGCTACATTAAAAAAAAATTCAAAATTTAAAAAATTAAAAACAGAAAACAGCTGAGTTTAAATAGCCTGCCATACTCTCTCCAAAAGACAATGAAAATTATATTCTACCCTGAATAGTTATTTACTCAATTAGTGTCCTCAGAGAAGATGTATGGACCTGGCCTTCATCCCGCAACCTATCTAGAAAGAACAGGACACTCTGGTTATGTTGTCTTAACTGTGTTTTTGGGTGTCGTTCGAGTTAAAAGTAGCCGATTAACATGACCCGAACAATGATCTAATCTAAATTTGATTTGCCAGATCCTTCGAGTCGATGAACGTGCCATGGAAACCATACGGAACCCTAGAAGGCAACTTCACGGAAGCTTCAAAGCTCAAGTCCGCCGCATTTACGATCCGAAGTTCTGATTTCCTGGTTCTCTCGTCGTGGACAAAGCCGAGAACATGACCATCATCCTCTCTGGTCCCCAAACCGGAGCTCCATCTAGGCAAGAAGAACGGTTCGCCGCCGTATTTTCCGTCCCCGTACACGTACTTTCTCATTTCACCTGTTTGAAGGTCGACTTTTGCGAAACCGGATACTCGAGGCCACGGCTCTGCAATTGCTAGGTAAGCATACCGCGTCTTTCTGCCCAGAAGGTTCCGGTTCACCATGCCAGCCTCCAAGTTTACGTGATCGGGGACTGCCAATATAGGACGGCGCGTGGATCTCCGAGTTCTTAAGTCGAGTCTTATTTCGGATAGTGTGCTCTTTAAGCTCTCGTTGTGCTCGTTGAAGATCGAGTCGGGAGGTGTCATGCACGAGCCAATCACCACGACTTCATCGGTCTCGGGCTCCTCCCAAGCATTCCATAGATGAAAGCAAAATGTATCTGCACAGTAGTAAACAAAGCATGTTTTACTGACAATTTCTTCTTCTGTCACTGAAAACTTACAACAACTTGCGAAAATTTACATTGAAAAATCGTTACTAAATGGCAATTTAGTGACAATTTTCGTCTTCTGTCACTGAAAACTTACAGCCAGTTATGAAAATTTACATTGAAAAAATCGTTACTACAAACGGTAATTGCTCTATAATCAATGAATCGATATTTTTGTTCTTGTATAAGAGCTAAGGTTTAATTCAGATATTCGATACCTGGGGAATCGATCCATATGATATTGGAGGCACTAGTAGCGTCTTTCCTCAGAATCCCGAACCTGGACATTTTGTTGTTGTCGTAGGTCACCGGAGAGCCGCCTCCGATCATCTCTCGGAGCTTGAACACAACTTGCTGGTCGGGGACGACAACGTAGTTCTCAGTTATTGCAAAGTCATGCATCATGGTTGGTTCTCGTAGTGGGATATCCACGTCCCGAGACTTTCTTCCATCGGGTGAGAATCGAAAGTATTTGAGATACGGCTTCCGAACCACATTGTAACACAGGGCAAAGAGCTCCTTGGTGACGGGGTCCACCTTCGGGTGTGCTATCATGGTGGATTGAAGCTGACCGTCAAAGCCGTATCGACCGACAGTTTCCAGGTCTCCGGATCGTGTGATCCTTAATTGGTAGGGGAGGTCGTCCTCGGACATGGCGAGAAGTCGGTTGTTGAAATATAACAAGCCCGCGTTGGCCACTCCGGTGCCACTGCTGTGGTCGACGAGGCCGAAGAGCGCTCTCGTGTAGAAAAGAAGCAGCCGGGCAATACCTACGGCAAGTAGTTGTCACGAAATTAAGCAAAGCAAATAGGCAACAAAATAAGAAGAATACGGTTGATAAGGATTGATTGAGATGGTAAAATATTTCTTCTTCACGTGTTCAAATTTTATAAATGAAAAAAATCCATATCGGGAAAGTTTTATTTTACAGTTGACCAGCCAACCATCACTTGACTCGGACCTATACTCTCTTAAGTAAAGTCTTGGATTCGTATATTATAAATGAAGAGCACTAATGTCAAACGAATTTTATCTCTTAACGGACCAACTCAACTTAAATTTAGATTAATTAAGACTCACTGGGATTCCAGATATTAATAAAAAAAAATCTATTATTCCATGTCCGTATAGGTAACACAAGCCAGGTTATTGTCGTACCTGTATGTCCGTGCAGTTCACCGATGGCTTTGGGAAAGATCGGGCGGCCGACTTCCCTCTCCTGTACCAGCCTCCGCGTCTCGGTGAATCGGCAGGCGTAGCTGGCAGAGCCGTCTTCGATGGTAACCGCATGGACCATCCCATCCCCATCAAAGAAATGGTGCCCGCCCACTGGCTCGAACAAAGGGTTGGCCCCGTTCCTGACGTACACACCTCGAATGTCCTCTGGTATAGTTCCGACGACCGGAAGGTTGTGACAGACAGGCTGCTCTGCTACCGGGGCGAAGTTCCCGGCGATTTGGACACGGGGATCAGCGGTCTTGGGGAGTGGGTTGTTCCACTCGGCGGACAGAAGGCCCGACTCGGCCTTGTCGAGGGCAGAGGCGACGGCCTTCTGGAGGAAGTTCCAGTGAGGGAGCGGGTGAGTTCTGGGGCTTTGAATAGAACAGGAGCCGTCTTGTTGGTGTTTTCTGGGGAGATGTTTTGGGAGGTGGAGGACTGAAGGATGGTGAGAAACAGATCGTATGGTGTTCGAAGGATGAGATTGTCGTGTGTGGAGACAACTGGAGCTGGAAGCTACGCTGGGAGCCGCCATGGAAGCCAGTGAGGGAAATAGAGAAACTGAGGCTGATAGATGAGAGGTAACTGGTTTATATAGCTGATAAATGCGTATAGCTTAACGCAGTCGCACAGCAATACGATTCTTTTTCTCTTTAAGTGAGATCGCATATTCGATCCTTATAAATATAGAAAATTTACGTTGAGAGAGTTTTATCTCTCAGTGGACCAATCTAGCTCGAGAATATTAGTCAGATTTTGAGAATCTCTGAATACCAGATGATATATATAAAAAAGATGAGCGGTATCATGGACATGGAATTAAGAGATGATCATGACAACCTTTTTCTCTCGTCACCTTCTAGGTGAGGGAGTTTTTTTCGTTATATAGATAAGACATATTAACAAAATCTTGCTGTTATAAACACCTGCTAATTAACAAGGAACCCAATTGATCTACCCATACAAGGGTTGCAAAGCTAATTAGAGGAAATCAAGGTAGCAATCCTCGGACTCTAAAAAGATAAAACGACCTCCTAGTCAGTATAAATACCGATGTCTGAACGAACAAGCTTCACTTATTAGGCTGATTATATCTGATAATTTCATCTGGAAAAGATAAAATAAGAAAAATAGGCAGCATACACGTAACTGGATGACTCGATCGATTAGTTGTCAATTAAATACATAGGATGATTCTTAAGCCCGTGAGAGTTAGCCATTTCTTCTTTGGGTCTAAAGTTCGCGGGAAATTATGAATGTAGCCCGAGAGATTCTTGCACCAGCTTAGTTCACCTCATCATCCGTGAACTCTACCGATAAATGCTTAACGCATTATTATTAAGTGTTACATCACCCTTTTTATTCATTGATAATACTTATTCTTTAATCAAAATTTCAAATATTTGTTTACGTATCGAGCATTCATTGATTAAGTTCATCGCGTTCTACGTGGCCCAAAGAAAGGTGTTTCGCGTGCAACCAATCGTGGTCGCTGCTCTTTCGGTCCAAAGTTTCATGCGACAATCATCAAAGTAGATTTGATTCCCTCGAAAGAGGGGCACCGTGTGTTTTCTTTGCTCTCTGTCCCTTTAGCCCCGCAGTCCTTCCAATCAAGTTTCTCTATTCACACCACCAGAAGGAGATTTCCTTCTACTAAAATTACCTCGTGAACCTAAAAATGGTATACCGAAAAGCGAGATTATAAAGAGGCATAAAAATTACAACTGATAAAACAAGCGTTAAAAAATGTGCACAAGTGGATGGAATGTGCATATGACTCGAGAGGAAATTCATGATATCGGAGATTTGAATCCCCTCTTGAACACGTAACCGTTTGTGAGATCATCTACGTATGTGTTTTGCACGTAGATTGACATGAATTCATGAGCTCGTGGGGGGTGTTTATGGCCCGGGAAGAATAAACTTATCGTTGTTAAAAAATGTACAACCGATAAAAAGAGCATTAAAATGTGCATTAATTGTGTTATTGGCGATATGGTCCAACAATAATTTCAGCAAGACGTTATTGATATAAATTTTAGATTTATAAGGATATTATGCATCATCACTTATCAATTTAAACTTCTAAGTCGGTGTGAAATCTACCTCTTGCAACAGTAAGACATAAGAGTGTCGATACTTACTTTACTTTGAGTTTCACAAGGGGCGACCGGTATTCATATTTCAATTTCAAAACCGTGCATTTGCCATTGAATTTCATGTGATTCGTGTCACGTTTCTCGTCTCATCCGGGGACAACCTGACCAAAAGTTTCTTCGCGTGGCATCGATGTGTGCATGTCCAGACGACGGAGCCAACGCAACTTGCCCACAACCATTTCTCGTGCATTTATTTGGGGTACGATGATGATCACTTGGCAACAACAACATTAGCTGTTCATCCATGTACCGTGCACAGGATCCATAATGTCGAGATATTTTGGAACAAGTATAATTAAACAATACATACAGAAATTGTTATATGCATGGACTGATCAGGGAAGAAGATTATGAGGCCGCCCATGTGTGATGGAGAGGTGCTGTCTGGTAATAAAGTTAAATTACTTTCTAAGCTAATCTTTTCATTGATGTCTCCTCCCGTGATCAGTAAGAGAAAATCTTATATGTTATCGTGTTATCACGTGGCTGTAATCACATGGTGACATCAGCCAACAAAATTAAGTTATTTTAGGATTGAATTTTTTCCTTTTAAGTTTCATAAACTGATTTAATTTTATTGATTGATATTATCACGTAAATACTATTATAGTGGTGATACCCAACTGGTAAAGTCTTATGTTCTCGACTTTATTATCCAACTTGTAAATTTTGTGAAGGGGAAGAGTAAATTGATTGTAAAAAATCACCGGTGAGAATTGAACCTAGATTTTGTTAATTCTAAGCCGAGAACGATGCTAATACGACAAATTTTCGGTCTCCTTTCTCTCTATATTCGAGTATTTAATTACTTCTGTTCAGGACAGATGATGCGGGAACGTAGTTAATGACTTTAAGGTTGAAAACACAAGAAGACAATCCAAGGAGCCATGTCTTCTCTGGTCGGTAAAGCTCTTTCTAACTTTGTGGATATGTGCATGCACACGTAGTGTAGTGGTGGGGGAGGGAGTCAAAATTCTTCCAGAAAATCAACCAAGATCCATGGATTAGGTCCTAACTGAAGTGTTCATTTCACATTTAAAAAAATATTGTTTACTTCCGTCATATCACCCCTTGACCTACCGCTGACCACGTATCTGATTCTGCTCGATGAGATTTACTGTCCCCTTTTTTCCCTCTTCCCGTTAATTTTTTTAAGGTTCATCGGGTTTGTTTTTAACAAAAAAAGAAGTATAAGACCACACAATGATTTATGAGGACTACTATTGAGAGAGTTCAATAAGTTCAACATCACAAAATATAATGAAAAGTTTTGAAGAATAATACACACACAAATATATATATATATATGTATGAAGTTAATGGAAATTCAATAGAATACCACCACCAAGGTACTGTAGCATTAAGTTCCCGGTAATTCGATTTGGTGAGGTTGATATTATAGATTCGAATTCGTCTACTAAAAAATCTATTAGAAGCGGCCCTTTGGATCTAATTACTGACTGACACCGATTTATTATACTATATTTGGCTTTTGACGTTGATGGTACTAACATTAATGACGGTTAGTCTAATTATCATTACCTGACATCGGTTTGTTAGACTATATTTGTGCGGATTGTTTGCCTAACACTTCTTTATATTACACAACTGTTTTATAAAAAAAATGTAGACTTGATAAATTTTTTGTTCGATCGTGCGACATCTTGATCTTCTATTTAAAACATGTATAGTTTGCGATCGAATATCGATAGTATCACGCGAAAATATACGCGTAGGGAGGATTTGAGAAGAATGTGATGGAAGTGTAGCACTTTTCTGCTGGCAGTAGACCCGCCACGAAGATCTTTGCTCCATCTTTAAACGGCCAACAGAGGAATCATCCTGTCGACTTGTCGAGTAGAGCATCAATATCAACAGGCGCATCCCCTGTTTTCTTGTGATTTTTTGCACTCTGGCCCCTCCAAGCAACAGGGACTTCCCATTAATTATTAATTCAATAAATACATGGAAATGCGGTCCCACTTTGCAATTTGAGAGAAGAGTGAGCCTCTTTCTTTCCTACCTACATGCAGGTACGGGTTGGTTGCATGGGATGAATTTAGGGGAGACGACGTTCGGGTGCGATTGACATCGACTTGTTGGATTTGAGAGAATGTTACATTAATTCTTGTTAAATTATCTTATTTTATTTTTAATCATTTTCTTTTAAATCTCAATTTGAATTTTAATCCTCTAATATCAATTCCTAAATGTATCAGATTTACTTGACATAACTAGTTTTTCCTCTTTCAAAAATTTTCCATAAATCCTAAAATATCCTTCTATACCCTCTCACCTTTCCTTCCCATTTGCATTTCTTAGTTGTTCCTTTGTATAATTGCCCTCAATATATAAATTTAAAAAAAGCAATTTTTGCCCAATAGATCAGCGTATAATATTTCTCTTAAATAAGGTATCGGGATGAGTAGAGTAGGGGTATAATTGAAAGATAAAAAATTTGAAAAAAATCAACCAAAACCAATTATAAAATTCGGGTTTTTTTCAAAGTCCCATAAGAGCACCCTAGAAATTCGGGCCCGACCTGAAAAAATTGACAGGGCCTGAGATCGATCAAATTATTGTTAGATTTTGATGGTAAAAATGGTAATTTGCTATTTTTAAACTTCAATTTTGGACTATATTTATGTTAATTAGATTATTAATATGATAAAATATCAATAATTAGTAAATTATTATTTATTATTGAACTTTATTTTTGATTTTTGTATTTAATATTTTACCATATTGAAAGTCGGGACCCAAAAAAATTGCACCTTTAATGGTTATTTTTTATTGCTCTAAATGGTTCTTAGTATAGTTTTTACTCTTGAAAAAACGAATCCAAAAAAATAGGCCACGAAAAATTGCGGAAAAAATCACCCGACCGGAACCATTTTCGAATTATCATATGATTAGAAAGTTTTATTAATGGACCGACTCAGGTCAAACCTGAATTGGCTGGCAATTTCACATCAATGGACACGTTGCTCGCCCATGTAATCCAGCCCAGAGTCAGGCCCATGAAATATTCTCTTACTTCCGCTTTCCTTCATTGAGCCCGGCCCAATTGAAGGCCCACGAGCGTATCCCCTCTCTCGTGTCGTGTCCGGCGCGCGGATGGAGCAGCCATGCTCCGGGGAATCGAAGCGGAGGCCTCCACCGCGCCCGCGGGAAACTGTGAGCCGATCCCTGTCTTTGTCCCTTTTTCCCTGCTCGCTGTCTATCTTCTGCTCGCATTCGTATATGTTTAGGGATTCTTCTTTCTAATTGATGAAATTAGCCGCTCCTATGGTGGGTGCCTGTTCGCCCTTATGCGGAGCCGAAGTAATTTTATCATTGCTGTGAAGCGGTAGGACTGGATTCTGGTGAAGGAGATGGACGATGATCGTATGGCTTAACACTGATTACTGAGGATGAGATGCAAGATTCTTGAGCTAAACCAAATGCGATTGCGATGAGTGTCGGCTGAAATTATGCTGCTTGTTTACTGTGTTCTCTGCATTGTTGATGATTTGAGTTTTATTTTTCTTTTTTCTTTTCAAAATGGCAATTTGAGGTCATTTGACATCTATCTCTCTGATTCAGGTGATGAAGTGAACTCTTCAGCAAATGTTGAAGTGGTATCAATAATTTATGTTTCCTTCGAGCTACATGCCATTGGATATGAATTCTGGTAAGGTTGGCTGAGCTTTCATTATAAGCAGGGGTAAGGGGAGGGAGAGATGCCACATCAGAGGGCACCGAGGCTAATTGTTAGGTGAAGAAATCTGCTTAGAGCAAATGTGACGCATGTTTTGGCCTTAGATGGATGATACATAACGCTCTATACAAAGTTTGAATGGTGAATTGAGGTAGGATAGACAGAAGATCAAAGTAACCATATGACTGGGTATTGAGAGGGAAAAAGATGAAGGCCATGCAAAAGGGATGGTTTGTAGTTAAAAGCAAGGGCTAATACCAGGCCTGAGCCACCTGAGCTGAGCCTCTTGCCACCTCCTGCTAGTTGTCAATTTCTTTATCACAACCCATTTGTCTGCAAGAGTATTGGCAGTTGATATAGGTTTTGGCATACTTCAACTTCTTGATGAACTATCTGCTGCATGACTTAAAAACAAAATGAAATGTTACACTTTCATTTCAGCACATTGCTGAAATTTGATGTCTTGCGCTGGATAGGTGGAACATAGTCTGCATGCCAAGAAATGAGAGGAGATATTTTTAGTTGATTATGTGTGTGTGTGTATATCCCAGTTTAGTGCCTAGAAAAGAAAACATTCAAGATGTCACAAGTTGCCCTTCAAACATGTTCTTAGATAATGATTCTTTATGCATAGCATGAGATTATTTATGTACATTCCGGAACAAGTCTTCTGTTTATCTAATGTGAAGCTCTGTTTATGGCTTGCATGGTTATGGTGGGGTTAAGATTTAATGCACAAGTTATCATTAAGATGACTGATGTAATTTATAGAACATGGACTTCTTAAGGAAAAAACTTCTATTCAAACACTTCAAGTTAAAATAGTTTCTGTTTATAAGTTCTGATTCATATATTGTCTCTCTAACGCTTTTCTCCACCTCTATTTTCCCCGTCAGGATGGAGATGATTGTATCAATTAAAGATATGTAACTTGATAAATTTTAACTTGTTTGTAAGTTCTCTAGGAAAAGCTAGAAGCTATATTTTAATTTAACCTTTCGCAGGTCCACCTGCAGTTTTACTTATTAGTGATAAAATCATGAGGACAATCACTGTGACATTATTGAAGTTCGACTCGGTGATTGCTAGTTTGTGTGCCATTTGGTAGCATGGATTATGATGTTGCTCACTGCAATGTTTATCTAGAGTAAAGCGTTTTATTTATCAATGTAACCTGTATTAATATGTTGTACATTTGGTACCAACTTTACCGGTTTTTATCCATCCCTTTGTAGATGGAAATTCGAAGATAACTCTTGGAAATTTTAATAGTAGGTTAAGGAAAATGGTTAATACAACAATCTTTTTTTGGTGTATGAACGCGAAACAGTTTTAATCGTAATGCTGGGACTTTCAACTTGGCTACTCTCTATTTGCATTTATGGTTTTTACCCTGGTACAGATTATGAGAAATGAAAATGCTTCAATGCTGTTTTGCGTGGCACATTTTGGGTCGTATTTTTTCCATTTGTGCCCCTTCTGTTTTCCTTCTTCAGTAATGTATTAATTGTGATTATGTTTTGTTTAAAAGTCTTAGCCTAGATTCTTCTTCTTTAGGGATTATAAAAGCAGTGGAAAGGAAGTTGTCTTTCTCACTGCAGATCTTCTCGTCGTTCTCACTGTGCAATTCCTCTTGAAAGGTTCCTTTTCAATTTTCAGCCATGAATTTTCTTTTGGTTCCTAGAAAGGATGATAAGTATCCCAGTCATCCTTCATGCTTAAACTGCAAAAATAATTTCAAATGTCATTGCAGTCTCGGGATTCGTATTAGGGTTAATCGTGTTTATAAACTTAAGTTAGAGAATATCAGGCGTGCTCTCTCCCATTATGGGAGTTCCATCAATGCTCATTGTACTGTTCTCGCACTCCCCTGTAAGGGAATTGGAGCTTCAACAAGAGTAAGAATGAGGGGTCGAACTTGCTTCAGTAAGGGATCATTCTCTTCAGTTTTCTCTAAGCCCCTAAGTTATATTGGAAGTGCCTCCAGCAATTCAAGCAGCTTATCCGAGGACGGGCAAGAATCTGCTGAAATGATGCCCGTCATGTTCCTAACCTTTTATCTGGCAGCAGTGGTGGTAGCATTTGCCTTTCTAGCCAATTCTCAGGGACCTAATTTGCTGCTTCACCCAATCTCTTTGGAGCTACAGAGGGCTATTTCCATGGAGATTCTTCTTCCTCTTTGCAGCCGCCTAATATCACTGAATGTTGCCCTGGTTACTTCTTGGACCCCGTCCATGGATTGTCATCATTCATGTCTGTCAGTTTGCCAGATGCTCCAGCTTACACTCTTGGTCACCTACTTCACTCTGTGGCTGCAGTGACTGAACCCTGCCCTGCTGTTGTCTTAAATATCTAATACATGTTCAAGCAAATCATCTCTATGAAGGCTCCACCTTTATGTCTTCCTCCAAGTACTGGCCTTGGTCAATTAGAAGCTAACTGTTTCTTTTGAAATGCTTTATGTTTCATATCTGTAACCAATAGAAGAACATCAGCAGAGCTTCATTGCTGAACATGCATCTGCAGTCTTTTGCCTTTTTATTTCTTGAATAAGGGCTTTGACAGGCTCGCAAGGAATCTTGTGGAACTAAGTTTGGATAAGTTTTTAAGGCTTATTCAGTCATGTTGTTTAGACTCATTTTAAGGCTTATTCAGTCGCAGATGGTAATCTTGATATGTATTGATCCTTCTCATTGTGTGGACCATCTACCTGAAAAATTTTGGCAGGGTTAGAAACAGCTGAACTTTATTATCAGCTTCATCGCTGGAACACATGTTTTGTATGAGGTTTGGGGCTTCTTTGAGGGTACTTTCTTGATAAAATGGGATTAGTCTTCCACTTCATATGCTAGCGCTTCCAAGATATGGAAATTCTGCTTTTGGTAATTGGTACTAATAGTAGGATCCATATAAACTGGCTACATGAAAGTGCTACTTATTCCCAAGAGTTGGTGTACATTTTGGTTTTCCTCTACATCATAATATGTGGAGTTGAAATTTGTGCGTCATTGGTCCATTATGAAACTATGCCCTTTGCTTCTGATTCTAGGCCACAAATTTACTGAACTATATGCACTAGCTATAGATGCAGCTCTATGATTGCAGGTCAAATCTTCGTTATCTTCAGGTGAGACTTGAGCCTCAAATGGAAGTTTCTTCCTGGGCCAAGAGAACTCCCTGTGATCATCACATGCAAAGCGAAAGTAGCAAAAAGAAAGACACTGTAATTCTACCATTTCTTAAGATTGTCTGCCAAGTCCTGCATTGTCAACTGGTATGATACGTTATCCTTGAGCTGTATCCCTATTTTGGTTCCATCTGTGATTTTCAGAAGGTACTGCATTAGGGTTATGTGAGTCATAGCGACCTTACTGATATTTAGGATAATCATGTACATCCTGTGATCTGTAGGCACTTGCAGAATCCAACTGATAGTGGAATTTCTCTGCTGCAAACTAATGGCCCATCTAAAAAGAGGGTGAAGCAAACCTTTTTTTTCCCTATGAAATCCGACTATCCTAGTCCTTTTAGATATGCTCAAATCGGTCAAAGAGCTTGGTACTAGAACCATGCTGACATCAGTAGGATAGTAACAGTTACAATAGGCATGACAATTTCTGTGCTTGGTGCTGTCTGAAGCAAAGTTAATAATAATCATATATTTGACATTATCCTTGCTGAACATGATACTGATTCAGATAGATTTTCATGCTTTTCCATGTCAAAAATGGGACCTGAAAACTGCCTTGCACAATTATCACGACGAGTATGTAGGTTGCACTCTTGGTTGATACCATGGGATGCGGGAATCTAATGAAGCTCTATGGCTGTAATCTGATGGGAAAAGTTGACGAATCATGATCCTGCCTGGACTTCGCCACACTATAGATCTTCCTCCTTTCACAACCAAGGGATGAGGGCCGAAAAGTATTCTTTTTAAAGAGATGAGTGCATGCTCTATCCCTAGAACTATGGGTGGGGCCCGGTTGAGATCAATAGAAGGAATAGCCATGCCTTTGATTCTATTGCCCTGTGTGCTTCTAGATAGGACAGGTTCTTTTAGATGAATCGGGTTGATCTAGACCGAGAACCAGATTGTGCGGGATTCTGTGCGAATGTTATGGGTTTCCTTTCAATAAATTTCACCCTCCATCTAAATATTCCAGGATGAACTTAAGTGAACAGATTTGTTTGAGTGATTCCTGGAGATGAATAATGGGTTGGTGATGGCAGTGGGATTTGACCAAAGCCAGCCTCATAAAGTAATGCAGGAAATGGGGTGGAAAGGGATAGGTGGTTTGGCTGGCACCTCAGAACCTGCCTTTTCTCATTCATCCATATCATAATCTTTAGCTGTTTCTTGTTGAGATGGTTTGTCCTTTCCAATGGGCTGTCGATTTCGTGATTGAATCGATTTTATACCAAAAGAGGTAAGATGGTTTGATTTGTAATTGCATTGGTACTCAGGAGTTGTTATGTTGCAGTAATCATGTCTTAGATCTTCTTGCCCTTGTAGCATCTCGTTCTCGGACGGCATGGAGATCTGTGTGGAAATGTTTCTTGAGTAACGATAAATGTCTCATGTGTTATCTGATATGCGGTCGAATGGACAGTCCATGATTTATGTACGGGTGCTGAGTATTGATATGCTTGGTCTTGGGACGGAGATGAGTGGACTGATAGGTTGTCCCATAAGGTGATGGAAATTCAATCCCAATCTGGGGGCGTGGCTCCCACAATGATTTGCCAGTGCGCCGAACCTTTGTGATTAGCATTCCTCTTTCCAGGATTAGGTTAAAGCCAAGGACAACGATCCTAATCTTCTTCTTTGTTTTTATTTAGATATATAAATCCAATTACTTGTCTTCTCTTTACGAATTCCCCACTTAATTAGGGGGAAAACGGAGAGAGAATTAAGTTGTTGATCGCTCTGAGCGATCGCCATCACCTTTTCTTACGTGCCTGTCCAAACACACAGCTAGTCCTGCTTTGTTTACCTAAATACAGTTTAAAATGATTTGATATTTCTTTTTTTATTTTAATATTTTACTTCAAATTCTACGGATGAAAATATTTTATCATTATCATAAAAGATGAAAGTGATATGTGATAATGTTCTTAAAAATTAAGGTTTAAATCATTTTTCTAGTTCGGATCACTAATATTTAAAAATCTGATGGACCCTAATTAATCATTCAGTTCGAGCTAGGAAAGGCACATAAGATGGTGAAGTTCTGGTAATATAAATCTTTTTCATTTATAAAATTCGAACTCGAAAATTTAAGTAAGTTTATTATGTAGTTATCATTTCAACTTGGCTGGTTCATCATAATCCGCTCGCTCGAGTTAACAGTGTGGCTCACGCGCAACTGGCGCTTGAGGAGCACGCTTCAGAATATAATAAAGTTAATTCCGAAAGCGCCAATTGGCATGCGGCACGTGTCCAACGCGCAGCCTCGCCAGCTGAACTCGCATTCTCGCCCGAATCAATGAACCCGGGTTTGTTCGTGTCACTGTAATCACTCGTCTTCTGGCAGGCGCAACAGAAAGGGGTTTCTTCCTCTTCTGCTAGTTCGGGTTTGATTCTCTCTGCAGGCAAACCACATCTGAAGTGCTGTAAACCTCATCAAGTTCAAAATCTCTCCCTTTCTTTTTCTTTTGCACGAGGGCCCCCATTTTTTGTAAGTTCTTCGACTGTGTTCTTTTGGGTTTCTTCTACGGTCAATGATTCTTGAGATAAGGGGCTTCCTGTTCTTGATCGAGGTTTGGAGTCTACCTTGTTAATTAATACCGTCTGGGGCTCTTTGATCAGCCTTGCAAAGATTTGGGGGATAAAAAAACAGTTGTTGTTCATCAATTGCCTTGTACGGACAAGTCTGTGCTTTGTTGGGTCTCTGATCAGTAGTTTAAGGCTTTGACAGCTTTTGAGATATCAGTTTGGGAGAAAGTTGTAATTTTTAGGTAGAGGCGAGTGTATACCTCTGTTCGTGGACAAATTATCTCGTGGGCCTTGATTTTGTGGGAGAGGGAGGGAGTTGGTTCCTTCCTCTTTATGAGCTTCAGAAAAAGGTGAAAAGAAATAAGTGGCTCAGAATTTGGAGCAGATTCTTTGCTTTTCCCAGGCTTTGGCTCTGGTGGTGTTAATTTGGGCAGCCTAGCATAGGCAGAAAGGAATTGTTGCAGATTGGAAATCTACCTTTTCAGCCTTCTCGGCCCTCTTGTATAAGGGCTATTAGAGATGCAACGAGTTCGATTATCATCCAGACAAGCTCCTGTACATAAACTTGGTGATTCCCAGATGACTTTATCCCCAAAGTTTAGGTTAGTTGTCATCGAGTCTTCTCTGTTCAACCCTTCTTCGGAGTTGGAATGGTCACACAGAGGGGAGCCCCTGATCCCGGGTCTTCCTGATGATGTAGCCCTAAACTGCCTCCTGAGGATTCCGGTCCAGAGCCACGCAGCGTGCAGAGCCGTCTGTAAGCGATGGCATTTGCTTCTCGGGAACAAGGAGAGGTTCTTTAACCGGAGGAAGGAATTAGGGTTCAAGGATCCTTGGCTCTTCGTGTTTGCTTTCCATAAGTGTACTGGGAAGATCCAGTGGCAGGTTCTCGACTTAACCCACTTTTCATGGCATACTATTCCTTCAATGCCTTGCAAGGATAAAGTCTGCCCCCATGGGCTTAGATGCGTTTCGATCCCTCATGAGGGCACCCTTTTCGTGTGCGGTGGCATGGTTTCTGACGTGGACTGCCCTCTTGATGTGGTCCTAAAGTATGAGATGCAGAGAAACCGTTGGATAGTTATGAACAAGATGCTTACTCCGAGATCATTTTTCGCCAGCGGGGTTATTGATGGAATGGTTTATGTGGCAGGAGGGAACAGCACAAATCTATTCGAGCTCGAGTCAGCGGAAGTTCTTGACCCAGTGAAGGGACAGTGGAGCCCTATTGCAAACATGGGGACTAATATGGCTTCCTATGATGCTGCGGTCCTCAATGGGAAGCTTCTCGTAACAGAAGGGTGGCTGTGGCCTTTTTATGTGTCTCCAAGGGGGCAAGTGTATGACCCAAGAACGGATAGTTGGGAAAATATGTCTGTTGGACTCAGAGAAGGGTGGACAGGTTCTAGTGTAGTAGTTCAGGGCCACTTATTCGTCGTATCAGAGCTCGAGAGGATGAAGCTTAAGGTGTATGACTTGGAATCTGATTCATGGGACACGATAGAAGGGCCTCCTCTGCCCGAGCAGATCTGCAAGCCCTTTGCTGTTAGTGCCAACAATAACAATATCTATGTCGTGGGTCGGAATCTGAATGTTGCAGTCGGTCAGGTCTCGAGGGTGAGGTCAAAGGAAAGCTGCGAGAGAAAGTGGAGCTTCAAGATCCGCTGGCACGTGGTGGATGCTCCTGAGAACTTCTCCGATCTCACCCCCTCAAGCTCTCAGGTCCTCTTTGCTTAATGGTTTGGTCTGTCATAATGTCATCATAATCGAGATTAGATTGTAAAGGATGTAAATGTTGCTCTGTTGTCATAGCTCATGTGCACCAGATCATATAACTGCTAAGAACATTATTGTTCATACTTACTCTGTACTTTTCATCTCTCACACACACACACACACACACATATATATATCATACACAGAGGCATATATGTATTCAAGCATGTATTCCTTTTTGTCGAGTGATCTGCTGTGATCTTGATGTTTTCATTATTTCGCAACTTTCTACACTAAGTTGGATCCTGATTTTTAACTTTCTAAGTCATTTATGATGTGGGTTTGCTGCTCTTGTTCATTGGTTGATCAACTACCAACATATTATTCCTTTGATCGGATCGTTGTCTAAAGCGAAATTTTATAGGACATACCATCGGTAAGTCGACCCGGACTGATTCCTCAGTTTCTGAAATTGTCTTTTACTTATCATTTGAATTAACAGAATGAGAAATCTGTCAAGATCAGACCATCAAGCTGCATTTTGTGACGTCCTTGTTACTTCAGGACTAAGAAACGCAAACCAGCATCTAGCTGTGCAGACAATGAATGGTTTCCGTGTCCCCATCTCCCAGGCTGTATTTGGTTGGGGGAATGGGAATTCCTAGTACGCATGGAATAGGAATTCATTTGTTTGGTTGGCTGGAATATGCTGATTCGGAATAGCTATTCTGGATCCACCATCCATAGAGGAGGAATAGTTATTCTTTCCTCTATAATGGGGAATAGCAATTATGATATGGAATAGGTTTAAAATGACCAAATTGCTCCCAATTATTCATCAAATTTTCCACTTCTACCGGCCCTATATCCACCCCAACTCTAGACCCTCCTGTCATCCGCTGCCGCCTCAGCCCTCCTCCGTCTTCGTCAGCCCGCCGACCACGCCCCCAAGCGTTCGCAGATCCACCCGAGCCTCCCCAACCCTAGTCCAACCTCTTTGAACCACTCGAGCCCACATCTTTCCAAGGGTGATCGACCCATTGATTTGAGTGCATTAGTTTGTATACTTTCTCTCTCTTCTGGTTCAGCTGATCTGAGCTGAGGAAAGGAAAGGTCAGGTGGCTTGGGGGCTAGATGAATTGAGGAAGGGAGGGCTCGGGGCTCGGGCGACCCCATGGAGAGGCTCGGGTGGCTCAGCGGGGTTGGACGGGTTCACTCACGATGGAGGAATGGTGGAAGGAGAAGGGAGTGGCTTGGGGGTTGGGATGGCACTGGAACTCGGGAGGTCGGGGTGGCTCGCAGCTTGGTGGTGGCTCGGAGTGGTGGCTTGAGGGGTGGGTCGGTGCGGTGGGGCTCCGTGGTGGGGTTGGATGGTGGGGAGGTTCTCGGTGTTGGGTGTGGTGGGGAAGAAGAGGGGTTTTTGTTTTTTAATGTTAATTTTATATTTTTAATGTTATTTTTATTTATTTTAAATATGTATGAGGGATCTTTTTATTTTTAAAAATCATATTTCATATCACTTTATTCCCTTCAACTAAATAATAATATTCTTATTCATCATTCTATTTATTCCTCTATGTATTTATCTTTTCATTTTATTCTATTCTCACTTTATTCTATTCCAGCGCATCAAATCTACCTCCAGTAAATTCAGGTATCCCAGCTCATCCCTCCTGATCACTGTAAGAATTGCTGAATGTGGTATCTTTGGTGTCTTGTGCAAATTCAAATTTTTGTGGAGGCGAGAGCAAACTAGTGAAAAGGAAAATGCGAAAAAGGGGTAAGAGCACAAATTGCATCTCAAGCTAGATCGTAGTTTGTAAATCCGAGTCAAGTTGGGGCCTAGGAAACAGGTCCTTCACACATGATAATTTCATTCGAATTGGTTGTTCCATAGATGGCCGTGCAAAGAACACAGGTTATCTTGCGTCTCCATGGTCGAGATGGCTTGCTCCCGGGCTGGACTGTGTCCATTGATATCCATGGAGTTGGGACTCTCCAGCACAGCGCAGTGCTCTCACTGGCCAGCCTCTTGGCTTAAAAGTCAGTCAGATGACTTTGGGCACTGAATTGTGATCTCACCAACTACATACTTGAGCCAACCTGCAGATTAACGAGCAAGGCAGTAGAATTCGTGCGGCCACAAACAAGGGGATGAGATCAGCTAACTCGGGATAGGTATGGTGGGTTTCTGACCTAACTTGGGATAGCTTGTGCATGGTTTAATGAGACCATTCAAAAAGGTCTGCTCCTCCAAGAGAGGAAATACGAAGTACAGCATCAGTGCAATGGCAGAAGAATGAAAACTAAGTCAAGACTGGGGAACTGTGGACTTCCTCGCTGTACATTAATAAGAACAAAGGAGGGTGAAAGAAAGGCAATAATCAGCAAGCATTCTTAAAAAGACTCCCAAATAAGAACAGCATCCGTAAGCTCCCTTCCGAATGTCATTTTTTTCTTTTATACAGTGACACGACATTTTCCTAAGCGAGGTAGTTGTATATTTGGGGGTTGTTCTTGTCACGTTCCAGGTATTCCCTGTCAATCAAGCTCTCTATCCTCTTCTTCAGATCGGCTGGCTTTATCGGAAACTTCAGCTGCTCCCATCAAACCCCAAACGATACAGAAATATGTTAAAAAGGGGCAATTGTTAATAATTCTCCAAGTTGAACCTCGGCAGATAAATCTGCATAGGTCTGCGCATATAGACTATCTGGTTATTTTACCTGTTGAAACAGTTCGGTGATGAGAAGGGTGTGACTTAGCACTTTCCGTGTCTTCATGATCCGAACAATAGCAGCATCAACCTGGGCACAAGTAAAGCCACGTTATCATATTTTATGTATACAAGCTTCTTTGGTGAAGCTCGAGCTTTCATATTCCCCGTTAGGGGAGATTTGGAATAGAGCCTGTAATTTCAGGGAAAGAGGAAATGGATGAGAAAGATAAACCTGATACTGGCGGTCCTGGAACACTCTCTCGGTAGTGCTTGTGTTCTCCTCTACAGTTTCCTTCAACTGAATGGCATTAACCTGCAAATTCCACAAAGTGGAAACGTAAGCTTCCAACTGTAAGATGAGCACGGACACTTGAAAAATAACTTTCCTAGTTTAGATCAGAAAAGAGTACCTTTATCCGATAAAGAGGAGCACTGAAAGCTTCATTGAACTCGAAAGAATCATTGTCCTCCACATCTCTGCCTTTTGGAATCTAAGAGGAGGAAAAAGTGTTTCAGGAAAATAAATGAGAGAACTTCTTTTCACCGAGTCGTATGTACTCGTATGATATTGGCTGATGCCTTGGACCACCTACCTTTTGGAGGACCCTTACTTTCCCACATGCAAGGGACTGCAAAGTCCTCCTCAGTTCCTTGTCCTCAATACCCGTGGAGTCTTTAATATCTTGAAAGCTAAGCTTGTGAGCATCATTGAATAGCATCAGAACTACAGCCTGTAGCATAATATATGAAAGGGGTCAGAAATTCCGAGAGCTATAAGTTGCACCATTTGCAGGCAGCAGAATTAAGAAGACAGGCACTGACAGGAAGAACCCTGACAAGAATGAAGATTACCTGAAATAAGGAAACAGCAAGCTCCTTTTTCCCTTTTGGAAAATCAGCCTTCAACACACATTGACCTAAGGAATTTTGCCACATCAATCGTCTCCCACTGTACTTGCTTAGGTAGAACTCCTTGAATATATCCTGTTCACGAGAAAAAAAGTCCACAATTAATAATATTGAAAGCTTTGCCAGAAAATAAACTGCAACCTCTGTCACAAAAAATTTTACTTGGTAGACATTCAACTCATGTGGAAGTCTCACATCCATGGGTGGATAAGTGGGCCAGTAGCTGAAATTGAAGCATCCAACACGCATCAGTAGAGTTAAACGATCACCAACCATTTGGATGATAATGATTATAATATTTTATGCCTATTTATGGGGTATAATACAAGGCATTAAAAAGATCAATCCTACCCAGTGGTTAAAACATGGACACTCATCTCAATCCCTGATGGGAGTTTTGTCCTGGCCTGTGATGATTGTTTGAAAGACTCATTTATCTCCTTTGATAGTTCGATATCCTGAGAAGGAGACAAGAAGATACTAACATTTCATGGAGATCAGCAATTAAATAAAGCTCTTCAAGAAAGGTATAAAAATGTCCGCTGCTGCATCATATTCCTTTTCACCAAAAAACTTGGAAAGATCAAACAGTGGGTCAATGCTAGCACGTGCAGGGGGACTCTCGAGTGCAAAAGAGGCAAGAGCAATTATAATTTAACAAGGTGCAACAAAATAGTCAATTTGCAAGCTCAAACAAATGACTGCAAACTTTAGTGCATTTTCTAACCTTCTTCGCTATACTCAAGTCATGCAAACAACCAAATGATGGCAGCTAAAAGCTCTACTTATATATGTACAAAGCAAAGACACACCTTGAACATCCCTTCAAGTTTGTTCGTAAACTGACTGCCACATTCAGTTTTGAGCTGCATTTGAGGGAAAATATTGTCAATATGATTGACAGAAAAAAAACAACATCCGTATTTTCAAGATCAGAAAGGACTTGACCTTTGTGATCATCGACTTCTCAGCATCTATTGAAGCACTCTTTCCCAACAATAGCCTCTTTGCAAGATCCTTCTTGTAGAATGCTTCAAATACATCTTTGCCCTATCATTCGAAGTAAGCGTAAAAAAAAAAAAGGGGTTTGAGTTGAGTACTCTCAGAAGCTAAGCATAAGGACTACATGTCATATCAGAGTCTTCAGAGAGAAATAAGGAACTTACCTGGATAAACCTGAACAGAACCAAAACTTTGTCAAGTGTATTCTCCAATTCCTCTTCAGATGTCCCTTTATTTCCGGCACGAAGCTTTTCATCCAGATATTTCGCAATCAACTCGGCAGGTCGGTTCTGTCATGCAAGCAATGACAGATGAACAGAAACAAAGAATGCACACAGGTGAGACGGCATTTTCTTTTCCCTTTTGAACTTTAAACAAAAGGGCAGATGGCATTTCAGTCATCAGAATGCAAAATATCCAAAAGTCTGAAACTGTCCCACCCAACTTATCATTTCTCATACTCTGAAAACTGCTTTTAAAAGCTATGTTACATTGATCAAATTACCAATCAAGCAAAAAAGGAGAACACGATACTGAAAACTAGCGAACCTGACGAAGATTGATTAAATGCTCAAATGAATCCTTAATGGTATTAGAGAATACTTCATTCTTCGCAAAGCTTTCCTCCAATATTCTATCCAGCGCAGCCTTAAAGTCCAAAAGGGACGGCACCATATCTTTATCTTTCTCCTCATCCATGATGATACCTTGCCCTGTTCTTCTAATATACGAACTTAGAGCCTGTCGCAGTGATTCAAGTGCATTGACCCTTGAAAATAGTTGATACATTGTCTGAAGGTCTTCAGTACGGTTCCCATCCATTAGCATCGTAAAACCCTGGAGAGTACAGATAAGCAAACATTGCTTTAGGAAAATAGAGGATTTCAACCATACACGACCACATATATGCTTGCACAAATACACAGAGCGTGTGTATACAAGGAAACGAAAAAAGTTAACTCACATTTGTTCTCATTCAAAAAACAAATATGATGAGACTATATCACAAAAGTATTAGAATTTAATAACAGTTGCTATGTCAAGTTAAGGCAGATGGGAATAAGATAAACCAATAAAAGATGTGAACACAGGTTTGCGCCAAAATTGTACATACACCATCTAATACAAAATAAAAAGAAAGATACATTACATATTTCAAACCTTATCAAGAATAGCCGGGATATGCCGTTCAAGGAGTTGCTTCTCTGTTGTTGCAATTAGATGTTTCCTAGTACTTGTATCCAGGTAGAGCAAGCACCTCTCATGTTCCTCATGCAACCTCACCTGCAAGAATATTGCATCCACAAATTTCTTATTAATCCATCAAAAGCAGCTATGCCAAATGACACATTATACCAGCATTCTTCTCAATCTATCACCACTGCTCACACACCACATGCTTAGGTCTGTTTGATGATTATCCTTTACTAACTCATATCTAAAATAACTATGAATCAGAAACTGTGCGACAATCTGAGTAATGACATTCACATTCAGGAAGTAGCAAAAGTCAGAATGTAAGAAATACTGTTGGCGTCAAAATAAACAATGCACCTCCACATGCTTCAAATAGTCTGGAACATCTGATAGTTGCATGTATTTCATGCCTTCAGTGCCATAAAATTCAGATGTACACTCAAGGAAAGGCTTCTCAAAGCTTTCTGAGTAAATCCCAAGAGCGGTAAACATCTTCAGAAGATGATTGAGAAGAGTCCTATCAACTGCTTCACCTAGCCTAACGCAAAATACACAACAAAACTATCAGAGCATAATATTGGATCGCATACTGAGAGAGGGATCGGGACCATATATATAGTGTGCATACCCTGCTGAGATTTGATTAAAACACCTCCATTTTGCAACCATTGTCATGTATTTGTGGTCAGCCCATTTTCTTTTGAAAACAAGTCTTGTAAAAACAGAAAGAATGCATGACACCTTGCCATTTTGGCTAAATTTTCACTTCTCTTTAGCATCATTTCCAGAAATTTTGCAATTTCACATAGATATTCAGAAATAACATGCTAGTGAAACTCATTATCAAAAAAAAAAAAAAGCTACTGAAACTCTGTAAATATCTTCCAAACAGAAAACTCATGACATCCTTCACTGCTGTAAAAGAAGTACATAAGCATCGGCTACGATATTCAGGTTTTCACTGCATTGCATGGTATACAAAGGCATCATTTCAAGCTTCAATCATTCATTCATTATCGAGGAGCAAAGGTAACTAGGTACCATTAACCACTTAAACTCTCGGTCGCAGAACTGATTGCAAAGAACTAAAAGCTTCCTGTCATGAGATACAAGTACTAAATGATGCTTCAAATAGTAAATGAAAAATTTTCGTCCTATATCCATGTTCCCTCTGAAATTACACATAGAACTTCAATTGGAAAGCATGTAGTTCAAAAATACCTTTCCCTTTCAATCATCCTTAAAAGGCCAGTTACAGTTTTGTGCTCAACTTCTGAGGACAAAGCAAGGTGCTTTCGGAAAAGCTGCAATCCCATGTCCCACAATGAGAGAACATTGGGTGTTTGCTTCACATATGTTCTATCCAGGTACAAGGCTATGCTACGGATCATTAACATCTGATCACAAAGATCCTGCCAGCATCTCTCAACAAGTGATAGAAAAACTGCCAAATCTGGACTTTGGCCAACCAGAGAATGTAGAGCTGCTGACATATGAGCTTCACACTCCTCCTTGATCCGCTGGTAAAGATTGTCCCCCAACTTATGCAGACAAAGATCATTGACTGCCTAGAGATCACACATTCAATTATATCCAAGGCAGAGAAAGGTCATAATTTGAATATAATTCAAGGCCATTAGAGGGGGAAGAACATTGATCTACCTGATAGAGCTTTTCTAAGTCCCAAGAAACTGATTGCTTCAAAAATATAGCATCAATGGCTGACTTAAGCTTCGCCCACGTATCATCCTCAAAATTTGCAGGCAGCGTTGGCTTAGCTTCATAAAAAACAAAATTTAAACTGAGACATGTTAGGCAACTCTAATCAGAGCACCTACTGCTTAAGCAAAAGGTCTGACATATCACCTCTATAACCACAAAAAGTTGACTAGGAAATACCAGACACACGTCATTAAGAGAGACAAGAATGTGTCACGAGTTTCAGATCAAATATCAAAATAAGAGTCCTAATTTCAATAGAATGATTTCAGACTGCAAGAAGTTGCAGATCTATGATGGCTATAAAATGAAGAGAGTCATCAAGTCATATCCTCTCTTATAATAACTCCAGACAAATGGCTGCATTTGCTGAATGAAGTAGCTTGAGGCCACCACACACTCACTGAAAAGTAAAGGGGTCAATCAATCGAGAGAATATGAAACTAGAAGTAAGACATCTACGTCTTCTGAACAGCATGGAAGTTGGCTATGAACTTCCTTTAAGAAAGATAGATTAGGTTGCTACTTCAGATACGAGAAAAATGGAAGACTAAATATTTAAATGCAAAAGAAAATGGAAAGCAAGATGGAAGTCCACACGGAGACAATGCATCTGGCAAGCAAAAACATTCTGTAACATATAAGCCCGGGCATTTTCTCACTCAGGAAGTAAATATCTTAACTCAGCAACCAAATTTGTTTATCAATACATAGATTCCCCAAAATTTCCCACATAAAAGTGCTCTAAAGGATAAAGTTAGGGACTTTTAACTTTTACAGCTGGAGCAGCAAAATTCAAGATCATCAAAATTCAAACTTGGATAAAAAGAAAAATGGATGCCATTTAGTTCTACGTTGCAATTAAACTAAACCCGATGGCCTATATAGTCCACAAGTTAAAACCCCGAATCATCCAAATTCAACTGCAAATCGAGCTAATCAGATGATCATTGGGCGTAATTTAAGATACCAGAAGTAAAAGCTCACCTAATCCAATCCACTGAACGGCTGAAGCATAGCTCCAACTAAACCCTAAGAGAGATCGAGCAAGGAACATTACCTTTGACAAGCTTAATGACAAGCTTCTTAGCAGGCTGCGGTGGGGTAGCCTTCTTGCGGGACAGATTGGCAGCGATGCTCCGACTGGAAGCGGCATCGTCGGACTTGGGGTCGTCGTGCTCGAAGACTACGTCGCTTCCGGGATCCAAGTCCGTAGGCTGATGGTGGAGGCCATTCTTGTTGCGGTCGAGGGAGGAGGGAACGGCGGCCTGGGATTTGGTCTTCTTCATAGGATGGTGGAATGGAGAGCTGGAGCTTGTGGTGGTGGCGGCGCCGCCGGACGAGGAGGTGGAAGAGGAGCTGGCGGTGGTCGCAGAGCGCTTAGCGGGGTGAGACATCAAAGAGAGGCGTCAAGAGATCATTGCAGTAGGAGAAAAATGAGATGAGAATCCCATAAAAACGCTTCTACAGAAGATAGAGGAGGAGAATTTGGACAAAGGAAGAAGAAGGAAGGAGAACTATTGAGACAGAAATGATATTAGAAATTAGAAATAAAAATAATATTAGAATATAAATCTAAATATTAAAATTACTTTTCTTTAGGAAAACATTAGAGTTTTGCCTGTGCTAACTACGGTATATTTATCTAAATAAAATTTATTAAAAATACTTAAATATACGTGATTAAAGAAAGTGATATGTACCATTATTTTTTAAATAAAAGTGTGAGAAATAGTGAAAAATAGTAGTTATGCTCGACGGATTTACGATCATAACTCTATTTCATTCCACTATAAGGCTAGCATAAGTTTAATCAAGGATATTTTGGAAAAGAAATAAGTAACACCAAAAGGAGATCTCATCCCTTAAAGTAGTAACAGATAACTTGGCACCCTATTATTGAGGGATCATGTATAGAACTTTCGTTACCTAGAGAAACTTAGTCCTGGTATTGTAGATCACTTGGAGAAATTCTTAGATGATCCAACCTCGTTACATGAGGTGAGAAAACGCCAATAAAAATATAATAAATAAGTAAATTAGTGTTAATTATTCAAGTATTTACCATAAATAATACTAATTAAAATAATTTAATTGGTTATTTCTCGTTATATCAATATGCGATATGATCATTTAATATTTTTGTTATTTTTTTGGTAAATCAGGTAGTTTATATTATGATACTAATTAGCCATTCCTAGGCATGGCGAGAGTTGCAGTACATACAGATCTAGGGTATCTCATCCCTACGAGGTCAGCAAACAAAATGTTCTTCAACCCATCAGGAGGTTTACCTAGGTAATTACAACAAAGGATGTAAAAATGTTCCTTTGCATCGCCCTCCATTGCAAGCTTGGCCATGTTGTCCACTACCCCATTAGCTTCCCGGTAGATATGAGCTGCTCGGAATCTAGGGAATAATCGGCTGAGTTCCCTGCATTTAGAAATAAATGGCATTAGTTCTATATGTTCACTTGAAGGATTCCACAAAAAGATCAAATGTTGATTTTGCATCCATTTCCAACATAAGAGAGGTTATTCCCAGATTAAGAGCCATCGGAAGCCCTTCCTTGACTCCCTACACTTTTGCAATCAGACTATTAGTGTTTCCTAGGTATATACAAAAACCTTTTATCCAATTACCCCCCAGTCCTCGAAGAATGCCTCCTGCGCTTGCTCTACTTGGGCTCTACGAAGCTAAACCATCGGTGTTTAGCTTAAGCCACCCCATTAGAGGAGGTTTCCAGCTAATGTATATGATCTTCCTTGGCAAGCTGGTTGGTGGGCTTTGTACTGCCCAGATTTTAGCTGCAGTACAAATTGCAACAGAAAACACAATATTCCAGGGAATAATAAAGGAATGCAGTTCACAGGCTTGGCAGTTATATTTTAACCAACAAGGAACTGTTAACCTGAACGTTGCCTTCTTCGATGTTGGAACCTGTAGGCTGTGCTAGAATGGTGAGGCCACCGGACAATCTCGGAGACAATGGCTTATAGACTCTTCCTCACGACCACAAAGCTTGCACTCAGGGGAAATATTCAATCCCCTACGACTCAAGTGCTCGGCAGTTGGGATTTTCTCATGATTACATAGCCAAATGAAATTAGCTATTCTCGGATGTGTTTTCACATTCCACACCCATGACCAGTTTCCCACTTGGCGTGGAGGATTTCTTCCGCAAACCAGTTCATAGGCCGATTTGGCAGAGAAGAGCCCATTGGGGCAATACGCCCAATATCGAATATCTTGCCTTACCAGTCTTCCATGTCGAGGCACCCCAAGTAACAGATCACAAATGTCAAAGAAGAGTCTACTCAACTCCCAGGATCCATTCGAAGACATAAGCTCATAAACCTTCATCGTTTCCTCATTTTCTCATAGAGGACCTTCGATTAGGGACCGTAAGGGCCATGTGCTAGTCCACCAGTCATCAAAAACTCTGATCATCTGTCCATCCCCCACCACCTATTTAGAACCTAGGGAGCAAACTTGGAGTCCCGTTTGAGTGCAGTTTTATTCAAAGAATTCCTTGTTGAATACGACCTCCATCCACCATTGTATAGACCAAGAAGCATTTGGGCCCATGGTTTACTAGCTTCCATTGCTCGCTAGGCCAAGGAGCCAAGAAGGGCTATATTTCTTCCCTCGGCTCAGGGAATGCCAAGACCTCCCTCACCCTTTGGAAGGAGCTTACCCACCCTGCCGACATATCCATCGGAAAGCCAAGGTATTTCCCCAAACTATTCGACTCATTGATTCCAAGGGCTCGAGATATCTCCCTCCTCACTCAACGAGGGGTGTTCCTAGAGAAACTGGTTCTCGATTTGGCCGTATTCACATTCTGTCCTGACTTCCGGCAGAAGAGATCCAACATGGTTTTCAATGATAGGTAGGAATCCTCATTAGTCGCACTAAATAGCAGCACATCGTCTGCGAAAAATAAGTGCGATAGAGTGAGGACATTCCTTCCCAAACGAACGCCTTTCCACTTTCCCTTATCCACCTCACTTTCTATCAGTATAGATAGGTATTCCACACATAAGGTAAATAAATAAAGGGATATGGGGTCACCCTGACAGATACCGCGAGATGGTAGAAATTGTTCCAACTTACTCCCATTAAAAAGCACATTTATTCTCGATGAAGAGACACAACGCATCACAATTCTAATAAACTGGTTGGGGAATTTGAAGAATTCCAGCACTATTATAAGGAAATCCCATTCCCATCGATCGTAAGCTTTTTCTAAGTCAAGCTTTACCATCATAATCCCCATCCGTCCCTTCTTCTGGTCCAATAGATTAAATACTTCTCGAATAAGGACTACGTTGTCAGCTATGCGCCAGCCTAGAACAAAGCTGGATTGAAAGGGGGATATGAATTCATCCAAGAAGTATCTCATTCGTCGCGCCAAAATCTTTGTGACAATTTTATAGCTCGTATTACACAAGCTAATTGGACAAAACTAAGATATGACTTCCGAGCTGGGTCTTTTTGGGATGAGAGATATGAACGTGTCATTCACTCCTTCGAGAAATTCACCCCCCTTGGAAAATTTTCCGAACAAACTCGATAATAGAATTTTTAATTATTCCCCATTGTTTTTGGAAAAAGATGGGATGTAATCCATCAAGCCCAGGCGCTTTTCGAGGTTTGAAATCCTTTATTGCAGCCCATACCTCTTGTTTAGAGACTAGAAGTTGAAGACTAGTCTCCAGGTGCAATGGAATCCGTTTGGACACATCCATCAAATGTTCACCTCCCAAATTGGAGCATCGTTTTTCTATGGAATAAAGACTGGTAAAGAAACTTTGAATTAAATAACTTAACCCTTCCCGATCAAAAGTCCATTCACCTACATCATTCCTTAAACCCATGATTATGTTAGCTTTCCTTTGAATCATAGTCGAAATATGGAAAAACCTAGTGTTTCTCTCCCCTTCAAGGAGCCAACTAGTTCTGGATTTTAGTAACCAAAATTCTCTCTCGTTGTCCAGTAGATCTTGATATTGCCTCCTCAAGGTTTTCTCAAGATCTATAAGAAAATCAGAGGGATAGCCACCCAGCCAATTTCCTTTGGATACCATCCAGTTGAGCTAGAATCCTCCTTTTTTGTCTTAAAATATTTCCAAATGTTTCGTCCTTCCGCTTCAAAATCTTTTCCTGAAAGACATTTATTAAGACTTGCAGGTCTTGTACTCCTTCTGCCCAGGCGTCATTAATCACTGTATCAAAAGAGGGATGTGAAAACCACATAGTCTCAAACCGAAAGGGCTTATCCTGAGGCATATAATTTGTCGGGTTGAATTCCAGCAGCGCTGGACAATGATCTGAGTGTTCCCGTGGGAGGTGTCTGACCTCAGCATTGGGAAATAGGAGTCTCCAAGAAGGATTGGCCACTGCTCTATCTAGTCTTTCTTGGACAAGGCCTCCTACTTACCTAAGATTAGTCCATGTGAATCTTCGACCCGAAAATCCCAAATCAGTTAAATAGCACTTATTTAACATTTCATTGAACCTAACTACCCTGGATAAGCTTAGTGGGCCTCCCCGAGCTTTTCAGATTCTACCATTACTTTGTTGAAGTCTCCTAAGACCACCTAGGGGACATCCATTGTCTCAACAATGGCTTCTAAGTTATTCCACAAAATCAATCTTTCTCTAAGTCGAGGACTAGTATAGATACCTGAAAAAAGCCATTGAGTATCAATATTCCATAACTCCATGGCTGCATGAATTTCTTGCTCTGTTGCGCCCAAGATGCACACATTCAGCCTACGAGTGTTCCACATGAGAAGGATCCCTCCTCGAAAGCCATTGGCGTATGATGTCATTCATCCATCAAATGGAAGATGTCGTACTACCTGTTGGATCCTATCCCGTTGAAGACGCGTCTTGGTCAGTAACAGGGCATCAGGTCACTGCACCTCCACCAGATCCTTAATGGTGTGTAGTGAAGCTACATTTGATAGTCCTCAACAATTCATAGCAGTGTCACCAGATGGAATGATGCAGGGGTGGTGATATTATCTGCATGTGACTCAAGCATATCCATTGAAGTTAAGGGATTAAGAGAGTGGTCAAATGATTTTACCAGATATGTTGGATAGATTTCAACCATGTAAGTCTCCTCCACTTTTTTTTTATTACTTGACATCTTAATAAAAATATTGTATTACATTTTAAAATAAATAATGCTAAAAAAGATTAATACGATGTTTTCTAATAGCATATCGAAAATCATAAAATGGTGAAAGAAATGAGTTCCTCGAGTGCCAAATTTACATTTTTCCGAAAAAAATCTGCACATATTGTGGTCGGCTTCTCGATTGGCCAGTGAGTCACCTGTCGGTAAGAGGCTCCGACTCACCTCCCTTACCGCCATTTTTTTTATTGGTGCTACGCTGTGCGGAAGTGACAGCTCCAAGTTTCCGACTATAAATGGACAGAATGCTCTCTGGAAGAATCTTCTTTCCAATCATTTCTGGGGAGTTACTCTTCACTCTAAGCGGCAAGAGTGAAGTCGGAAATTCGTCCTCGGCGTCAGATGGCCGACAACGAGCCTTCCCTCACGCGCTGGACCTTCCAGGTACTGCCTTCATGTCGTTTTCCGAAGAAGCATTGCTTAGAGCTTCGATGAATTTCGGAGCTCTTTGGTTAAAAGTTTTGTCTCCGTATTTGTGTTGCATCGAATTGCGAGCTTAGCAGTGTCAGATACTAAGTTGCAAGGTGTGCAGTTGGATGTGAAATGCTGTGTGCCTATCTTCAAGATTTTAAAATGTGTTACGATGCCAAGTTTGGGAGGAAGAGGCTTCCGGAGTTTGAAGACTCTCACCATCGAAATCCTGATGGAGCTGCCTGTAATGGAGGCGCACGGAGCAAGCCGCTGAATGGGAGCACTAGCCGCTCAGCAGAATTGTCTATTTATGAGCAGCACCAGCAACAGGTAGAAAATTCATGTATCTGTTACAATCTGGTGGTATAATTGTGTTATTCGAGGTGTGTATGGCTTGTATTCTTGTTTTTTGCTTGTCTAGGATAGGAGCACAGCAAATGCAAATGGAAATTTGTCTCATAGATTGAATGAAAAGTTGTATGATACCTTCACTCATAGCAAATTGCTACCTGGCTGACTCTTTTGATAATGATTCAATGCCAACTCTTACATCAAATCTAGGAGTTGAGTTCTGTGTTCCCATTCCCCTGAATGATATGCGATGGGCTAAACCTTGTGCTTTTTGTTTGTTTTGTTTTCAGGCTGATTACTTCTCTTCCCACTTTTGAATCAGCTGAAATGCTTACTTTGGCCGAGAGTTTAAGTAGGTAATTGAGATAATCCGAATTCAATAATTGTTGCATTTGCACCCTTTCAGTAGCCTGATACTTTGAGATTATTTCTACAATCTTGAACAATTCATGCATGACATCAAATGCAGGGATATTCTTCGTGGAAGCCCTGATGTTAAGTGGGAGAGCATCAAGGGCCTAGAGACTGCCAAGCGTTTACTCAAAGAGGCAGTTGTTATGCCTATAAAATATCCCAAGTAGGTTTTGCATTTGGCATTGTAGCTCGTGTTACTTTATGTAGCATTTAGGGGGATACTTACATTTCCTTGTCTCAATCTCTGAAGAACTTGCTGTTTCTGAGTTAAATCGAGAGATCTTCAGCGTCAGGGGTTGTGATAGTGGTTGAAAATCTAGATCATCAAATGCAATTCCTCTTTCTTAATGCATTAATACTGTGCTTATATTTGGAATTTCGTTGTTTGTTTAGGTACTTTACTGGTCTTCTTTCTCCATGGAAAGGTGTCCTCCTTTTTGGCCCTCCTGGGACAGGAAAGGTCAGTAAATTGTCCTACTTTGAGGACCTAGACTAGATAATCACTATGAAATTTATACTGACGTGAAAGGTATCTTGATGATGGGACATGAATACGTCCTTCTTTTAGTTTTAAATCAATATCCCCTAAAGTGCTAATATCGACCTGAAGTGGAGCGACTTATTTGTTAGATAATCAATTCTTGTGAATCTGTCTGTTTCCTGCATTCCTTTAAGGGCCATAGTCTTATCATCTTAGATTGTCTTTTGCTGATGAGGACATATCTCTCTGCAGACTATGCTTGCGAAGGCCGTGGCAACTGAGTGCAAGACCACATTCTTCAATATCTCTGCATCATCTATAGTTAGTAAATGGCGTGGTATGTGAGTGTGAGTGGTATCTTGAGAATCACGTGTTTTTAAGTTCTATATCAGACTGTCCAAAGAGGCATTAGCGTCTCTTCAGCCGCCCGCCTGCCCTGCATGATAAAGAATTAAATTTTTTATTCAATGAACCAGAATTTGGATGTGACTTCATTGGTGGATCTGTTTGTTCAAATTAGGGAGGCGAGAGGAGAATTCTTGAGATAGGAATTTTTCAGTCCATGTATAGCATAACATAGCATATTTTCCATTTCTGACCAACTTGTTTACCTGTACCCTCTGAGGGAAAATATTGATCTTATTCACTTTTTTGTATTTCATATGGCCAGGCGATTCAGAGAAGCTGGTGAAAGTGTTGTTTGAACTAGCTAGACACCATGCTCCATCAACAATTTTCCTTGATGAAATTGATGCAATCATTAGTCATCGCGGTGAGTGTCGTAGTGAACATGAGGCAAGCAGGCGTCTGAAAACTGAGTTACTCATACAGGTAAGTAATTGCTACCCTAGTTACATATCCAAATTTGTTTACAATTTTGCCCATAGCTTATGCTGATTCTCGGTTGTAGCATCAGATTTTGAAATATTTTGCAATCCTTTCTTGTATAATATGAGATGATAAATCAGAAGATGAGACTCAATTTGATATCACCTTGTACTCCAGTATGTGTTTCGTGGATTGTTATGATGTACTCCCCAGATGTTTTATGAGAATAGATTACACAATAATTTAGAGAGGCATTATTTTGTGTTAGATTTGTACCATCTTTCTATAGTTTGCTTGCCTAATGGTTAAATTTTTATTTTGAAAGCATGTAAAAGCATGAGCATATTGTCCCCCTTGAGAGAGAAATTTAACCATTCCCTGGTGGATTGATTATTCTGAATGAATTACAGATGGATGGTTTGACTCGGACTGATGAACTTGTTTTTGTTTTGGCGGCCACAAATCTTCCTTGGGAGCTAGATGCTGCCATGCTTCGACGGCTTGAGAAGAGAGTATTCTTTTCACTGCATACATACAACAGTTCAGGTGTCAATCTGTTCATTCTCTTCTTGTTAGATATCAAATAATCTGGCAAGAAGGTTGTCAGTTTATGTAGATATAAATTGTTGTCCTTCATCCACGAAGATACTCGTACCTCTTCCAGAACCAGAAGCAAGAAGAGCTATGTTTGAAGAGCTTCTACCCTCGGATCCTGGTGCGGAGATGCTTCCATATGATCTGTTGGTTGATAAAATCGAAGGTTATTCGGGTTCAGATATAAGGCTATTGTGCAAAGAGGCTGCAATGCAACCTGTGAGAAGGTTGATGACTCATCTGGAAGACATGGAGGATGTGATTGTGCCTGAGGATGGTACAGAGTCTCTAAATTTGGGGAGGAAGAAAGTTCAGCTTATTCTATTTTTGGGTCTTCCCTTGAAATAATCTGCATATCTCTTGCTCCAAATATCTCATAACTCTCAATTTTAGTAGATTACACATGTACACTGATTTTCAGGTCACTTTCAATTATTCTGAGAATATGTAAGCTTCATAACAAGATGCATAATCATCATACCAAGCTATTATAATCCCTTCAAAATTCAAATTGTTGTTTCCCTTAGATGCAGTGGCAAGTCATCCAAAGTTAACCAAGTAATTGTCATGCTTGCAGAGTTGCCAAACGTTGGACCAATCAGGCATGAAGATATAGAGATCGCTTTAAAGAACACGAGGCCATCTGCCCATTTACATGCACACCGATATGACAAATTCAATTCCGATTATGGCAGTCAAATACTCTAATAAAGCCACCTAGCTTCACTGCCATTTACAGCTTGAACACATGCATACACATATATTCGCTTCCCAGGTGTATGGATTGTCCGGTCTTTCTGCTCCTCGAGATGAGATCTTCGTTTTGTCTCCCTCCAATGCGACAGTCAGGTGAGTTGTTGATTCTTTAAATATTTGATTTGTACATATCGGTGAGCATATTACTGCTGGGTTCTGAAAAGAGCACAAGGTGTTAATATGCAATAGTACTGTTGATACTGGGAATGAGCTATTAGTCGGTAAGAACCATAAAAAAGTCAGTAGTTTTTCACTTTGTTTGCAATGTTCTTCAAGCTTTGGTATTCCGTGCTGGGTCTCTTGTAAATGGATGTGCTTTATATATGTTGGGTGATTTCTGTTTTTGTAAATAAGCTGGACATATTTCAAGTACTTAAAAGTGAAAAATCTGTTGCATCTTAAGATTCTTACAACTTCTGCGAGTCTGTTTGTACTTGATACGTGATGGATGTCGGCAAATAAAAGCTCTGCTACTATGATGTTTGTTTTCCGGTAAGTGTCGGCAGAGTCTAGAAATATCATTTCAGAAGCAGGCAAGATAATTCTGTAACATGAACGAGTGTCACTTTCATAGCACCTAACTTTCATCTTCTCTGTTTCTCTACTTCGATTTGGTTTGGTGTGAGTCAGGTGTATGCACTTCAGGACAGTGATTGTCGCCTGATACCACTTTAGGCTATTCAAATCAATCACTATTAAGACCACTTATGTAAGTTCACTATATCGGCTCTTTCTGGATGATTGGGGAGCTTACGAGAGTTCTCAAGGGCTCCTGTCTTTTGCTATTGAAATCATGAAACTGAATTGCTGTTTGGACATTGTTTAAGACCCTTAGTCCAAACTTGGACAAAGCAACATATTTGTAAGATATGGTGTAAGTAAGTAAACAATTTTAGCTACTACTTCCAAGATACCAGCCTCTCAAGTACTAATGTGCTGCTTGTTGCATCTATTAATACAGTAGAACATAAACTGTCGATGTTCTGTGTCAACCTTCTAGCGCTGCACTTGACATTCTCAAAATCAAGTGCAGCATTGCTACGCGTTACACCCTTTCTCATATTTAGTACATCCACTGACATTAACATGTGAAGACACGATATCTTCCTTTTCTTGTTATAAGAGATGTTCATGAATGTGGCGTGTATTAGGACGGGACATGAAGAGACTTCAGAAAGTGCCACACTAAATCCCTCGTTTTCAGGTTCAAGAAGCAAATGTCAATGCAATACGGCACCCATTTCAAAAAAAAAAAAAGGAGAAGACCTTTTTAGGCTCGAGTCTACCATTTAGAAAGAGGCTTGTACATAATTATAATTATATTATGTGGCAGTATTGATGTTGAGTTATAAGTTAAAAGGGTTCAACCATTTCTAGAGTTTTTTCTAATAAATCTAAAAGGGAAAAAAATTATAAAAATGACTTGATTTAATTAGTTCATGATATTATATTAATACTATCACGTAATATATTCGTTACATATAAGACTTTCTCTTACCATTTAGAACAATTCACAACAACTTCCGTCTGGAGAGTATTTTTTTATTAATAGTAGGCATGCCATGTAACAGATATCATAAATTAATTAACTTAAATGCATCAATGTGATATTTATAATTAATAAAATATTTATAACTAATTTTATATTATGTATTAAAAACTCATTAACTACTTATAGTAATAAAATAATTACCCCGTTTCAATGTGCCACCTTTTCCTCGATTAGACCGAGCGCGTCGTCGACTGCCCAATGAAAGATAGTAGGAATCTCTCACGTTTAAGCTTTTGAAGGGGTCGAGTCAGACCTTCCCCTTTTCCTGTCTGCTTTTGCTTGAAGAATTTCAGCTCAAAAAGTTTTATTTCAACCAATTGGAAATTGCCCGAGTGGGAATAGGGGAGGGAGTAACTTTGTGGGTTCGTTAACAAAGCAAAATGGAATCTTCCTACTTATATAAATGATTTAATATGATTCGATATTATTTCGCCTTAAACGAGAACTCACATTAAATATAACTTTAGAAATTAAATCCATAATTATCAGAGACTTACCCTTTCAAAAATTGATATAATTCAAAATTAAATTAGTCGAAATTTATTAAATTTTACGTATTAAATAGTATTAAAAAAAATTGAGGCTTCCTATTATGGTGGCTGGGGAAGCTAACTAAATATTCGTGGGGACGACCTCTCCTTTTCTTGTATGGAGAGAGTCTTGTATGTAACGGGTGCACAACGTGATAATACTATTATCAGTCAATACGATTCAATTATATTTTAGAATTTTTATAATAAAATTGAAAAGGAAAAAATAAACCATAAAAGAGAAAAAAAAAACAACATTGAAAATTATTTAATTTAATTGATTCGTGATACCACATCAACACAATCATATCGTGTACCCATTACATACGATATTTTCTCCATCCTTTGTGAGCGTGCATGCTTAAAGGGAAAGTCTTGATGACTTGAAGGATTCTCCATGGTACCGTAATGTTTCCAATCCCATCGAGGAACTGCTTTTATTTCTACCAATGAGAATGTGACAGATAGATAACAACAATTATTAATGTACGTATGATATCATCATAATATACATGTCGGCCCGATCTATATAAAGGTTTGTTTGGACAAACAGCACTTCAAAGTTCAAAGCCTATCATAGATATGATCGATTCCCACGTAGACTCCCAATTTCCCTTCCAACAAAAGCAAATAGATGCAAGAGAAATGATGTGTGTTACAGTGACATTTGCTATTACCGGTTTGAAAAAAATGGCACGTGGGAATTAGAAACCGTTCACATTAAATTGGATAATATTTACGAGCCAAAGTAAATACGCATGGAATATGGACCATTCATGTATATGAAAGAATCGGGTTAACTAGAGCATATGAATGATCGAACCAGTATACGAGCCCATGTAGGAGAAGATGTGAAGCTCGATCTCGCATTGATAAGGTGAGATGATTTTGAGTGTTCGTTATGTAGAAGGTGGTGTTGTTTAGGTAACCTTCGAATAGATAGATTATAGGTTGCCGTACTATGTTTGCCTCTGGCACCCAGCCCGGAAATATCGATGTGTGCGCTTTCGTGTGTGAGTGTTCGACCTGCGTATATGAAATATCGCTCCGAAAAGGGGCTAAAAAACAAATCGAGGTAGCCAACCCGTGCTTGTTACGCTCTGATAAATGTATCGGTTTGAAGCCTTAATGTCTAGTTCAATCCCGGTTTAGTATCATTGGACCGACCTTCCTTCTCTTCGATCCAATTTAGCCGGTATTCCGGAGTTAATTAGTACTTTTTAATTAGTACTTTTGGTTCCCTTAATTGTCGGCCGACGCATATAATTCTAGGAGGTGTATAGCTAGTATTCCGGAGAGTGTACCGGACTATCTTACCTTTTCAATGACGTTCAATTAACTGATCACGTAAGCGTCCGTTGTAGCTAGCCGATAAACCGGTTATGGGCATAATTGGTGGGACTGCCTAATGCCTAATGTCGAGTCAAGTTCGATATCACCTACGATATCGATTATATTAATGCGTCAACAGACCAAAACAAATGGTTGAACGTTGCTTCAATTGGTATTAGGCAGTTATTTAGCGGATACGTCGAAAGGGGAAATACTTTTAAATAGTCAATCGATGAAGCTGTAAGAAGATATTTGTCCACAAATTTATTTGCAAATATTTGTTATTATCTATATTAAAATATAGAATCTTTTGAAATTTTCCCATCTTTTTCGATTTTTCAAAGCACCTATTGATCAATAAAATTCAATTGTTAATATTTATTAGGTTAATAAAAATAGGAATGTAACGATAAATTCATGAATATTCAACTATTAGATATTTTTCTACTATCATTTTCTCTCTCTTATTTTTTTTTACAATTACTTGTTTACAATATTAATATAAAAAAAATTACACTATTTTCCTAAATTTATTTTTAAAAAAAAAAAATTTTACGTGTTATCTTTAATCATTGTCTTGAGAGATATATAATTACTAGAGTAAACCGAGAGAGTTACGACCATCAATCGCTTGAATCGATGTACCGGCCAGGATCCTTTTCTAATTAATTCATCGAGCTCCGAATCTACAAGTAATGTTTATTGGAAGTGACGATGTAACAGCTCTCATGGAAGCAAGGTCGAGGATGCTACGTAATTCAACTACATCGACTTCCGATTTATTCCATTTATGAATGTGCGCATTGGAGTAAGCATTAGAGGTGTTCATGGTTTGGTTCGGTTCGAAAAACCATTCCTAACCAAACTGAACCACATTTTCGGTTCAGTTCGGTTTGGTATAGGGACCGAATCATACTATTTGAGGAAGAAAAAAATCAAATTATTTAAAACTGGTTCGAATAATTCGATTAACATGTTAACTAGTTTTTTTAGTAAATAAGTAAAATTCACTTTAAAAATATAATCGGTCTGGTTCATTTCCGAAATTAACTGAACCGAACCATAAAAATTTAGTAAAAAAATATATTTTTGTTATATTTTAAATGTATTTTTATTTTATTTATTTATTAATTAAGAAGTGGTTCAGTTCGGTTAACCTCAATTAACCGAACTAATGATACCAAGTAATTAACTGAACATCTTCTTAACAAAAAATCGAACCATTAGTGAACCGGTTTGAACGATTTGATTATTTTTTGTTTGGTTCAATTTTGTGATTGTAAGTGCATATATCTCGAGGAATTATTGTTAAGGGAATTTATGCAAAACTCAGCTTGGAAAAGTTGCTTGATGTGCATGATCAGGGAATGGACATACTGTCCAAAGAACTTCTTCTTCTTCCTTATTAATTTTGTGGATAACCAGGACATGAGGATATGTAGACCCGCAATAATAGCACAGTGACTAAATTTGTTTTAATGTATAGTCAGTCTAATATCCAGATTTTCGATGAGTTCTGATAAATTCATATTCAAACTAGATTAATCTATTGAAGGATAAAAGCTTCTTAATCTTAGACTTCCTATGTTCACGATAAAATTTTAATCTGAGATTTTATTTAAATGGAAGAAATATTGAAATATCGAAATATCTCAACCAACTCATATATGTAATATTACAATTGTACCCGTGCTCAACACGGAAGGAAAATAAAAATTAACAAAAATGGAACATTTTGGAAAATGACGACATTTGAAAAATTAATTTTTTTGCTTAATTATATATTAAATGAGAAGAAAGAGAGAGTGATAATAAAGAAGAGTTAGTACTTAAGTGTTGGTAAATTTATCATTATGCCCATAATTTTTACTGATCTAATAGTTATTATGAATTGAATTTTATATATCGACGAGTAATTTGGAAGATGAAAAAGAAACGAAAATCAGTTCCCAAACGTTTGCATATATTATTATATATTATATAGAAATTGAGATAGATAGATAACTTTTACGATCATGTCGATCATTGGTGAAATCAAACTGAATACAAACAAAGATTAAACACATACTACAAGGTTCCTCCTTTTTTTTCCTAGGGTTTGAAGAGGGAGGGAGGGAGTGAGGGACAGATTATTTCGATTTTCTACATATGGCAAGTAGGTCAACTTTTTCCCCCCGGAAACCTAGTGATCTCATCATCGTTGCAAAAACCCTAATCAACCTTCAGTTTGATTGACCACGTCACCGCCCTGCAGCAGATTTCTCGAAAAGCCCTAGCCTGTAGTCACCAAGCCTTGACCTGTACGCTGACTTCTTGTATTCGCACCATGTGAACTCCTTGTACAAGCTCTCTTCCCCTTCCTCCATCAGTCCCTCGATGGGTGCTATCTTCTGGCTCAATGGCGGGCCCCCGAAGTAGATCATCGAGACCCGGGATCTCGTTGGATCCGCGAAAACCCGGTGCTTCACGCTTCTGAACCTCCCATTCGTCAGCACCTGAAATCATGCTCGTTAATTGATTTCCTTCCTCGAATCGTTTTTTGCTGGGAAGAGAATCATAATTACGTATTGCCAGCATGGGATGTGATAGGCATGAGGTGGGACACGACTTATAGACCCTCCATTTACTATATTATTAGAATTATGCGCATCGTTACGTTAGACTTGAACTACTATCGAATCTTGCAGGATCCTGGATCCCGAGCACTGATTACAGCATGTACCATGATATATCGACCGTAGTTATATCGTTAATGCATGAGATGACATGCAAGTAAAAAAAGATATACTAATCGACAATCAAAGTCGAAGTTGTTCTCCTTTACCCAATTGAAAATGTGAAGGCTAATCAAACAAGTTAGTCGAGCCACATAAACAGGATTAACTAAAGAAAGTGAACTGCCAGCCTCCTTAATTATTATTAGTTATTATAATAATTGTTTAATTATTATAAGTACATTTCAATTGAAATTTTCTATTCTAAAGTACTGGCAATTTAAACTTTTTGTCAAAGTTTTGATGTTGACTTGGCATCATATATATATATATATATGTATGTATGCATGCATGGGTATATTAACAATTAAAAAAGCCGGCCTTTCAATGTTTAGACACTATTAGTTTAATACGACATCTTTTGACAATTTCAAAATTCCTAAAGTCGGGTTTGATATAATTTTCGATCTGGAATTAAAAAGTTTTGATTCGACTCTAATTAATAAAACCGCCACCACAGAAGGAAGAATAGTGTACGTACCTGCAAGGAGTCGCCCACATTTATGAAGAAGGAGAAGCGATCGGGCGGGACGGAGACCCAGGTGGTTCCGTCCCGGAGACATACTTGGAGCCCCGAGGTGTCATTCGATCTCAGGACAGAGATGAGCTGTGGGTCGGTGTGCTCCCCGAACCCGAGAAGCTGCTGGCTCTGACCGCCACCTGAGAGGGACTGGAGCTGGAGCTGAAACTCGGGCGGCGACTGAGGGTAGTGGTTGAGGCGGAACAAGGAGTCGCTATCGTTGTCCCTCAGCATCGAGCTTAGGGCATCCCTGGGTTCGATCTTGAGCCCCTCGGCCATCAGGTCCAGCACCTGACAGGCCACCCCCTTCACCGCCTTTATATATTCCTCCACGGTGGCCCTGAAAAATCGATTAATATTAGTAAATGATGATACTAGAAATCGATCCAGAGGCAGGAAAACGACTGGTCCCATGTCGATTTTTATTATATGCGCATGCTGAACCAACGATCCAAGGACCACGTTTATTACGATTGCTTGGAATCTAAATCCAGTTTTGTTCGCGATTGTTTTCTTCAATTTTGAGGGTTATATTGTTTAAAACTCCTTGGTCATGGGTTGAGGGCGACATCAAATGAGACGAACCTCTTTCTAGCATACAACAATCATATCGTGGTCACTGTACGGACGTGCTATAAGGGTTACTATATCGTGCGGAGGGATATGTAAAAATATGAGAGATTACATTGGGGAATTATATACCTGAAAGTATGGCCGTCGGGGGCGACGCGAAAGGCTGCGAGGGAGTTGAGGGAGACAACGTCCTGTCTGGTGTGGAAGAGCAGATACTCGATCCACCCGACATCGCCGTTGGACCCGATCCTCATGCTCCCATAGCCGAGCGGGTCTGGTGGCCCGACCTGGTCTTTTTCCGACTGTGGGAGGTCGAAGAACCTCTCCGCCTTGGCCTCCACCCGGCCTATCAGCTCCCTTCCCACCCCGTGATTGACCACCTTGAAGAAGCCCAGCTCCTTGCAAGCCCTCACCAGCCTCCTCCTGACCTCCTCCCGGCCCTCTCCTGCAGCCGCCTCCAGGTCCACCACTGGAATCTCGATGTTAAAGACGGAAGACTCCGCTGGAATGGGGCAGGCGCATTTCTTGATCAGCGTGTGATGGTCTAGAGCCGGCTGAGATAGAGCAACCATGATATTGTATATCTAAATGACTATGATGTTTTGTGATGATGACTATGATATATATATATACACACACTCTCTCTCTCTTTTCCTGTGAGAAACGGGGTCGCGGGGTTACTGTATCTTGCATGGCCATATGTATAAAAATGGAAAACCCGAAAAACCAATTAAGATTGATCCAAAAAGCCCGATTCTCGGGCACCTACATAAAATATTGCCAGTTTTTTAAGTAAAGAAAAACTAACCCAGAAAAGTGGGGTCCCGGCCTGACCACCCTAGTTTTCTTGAGGGTTATTACTGAACATTTTTGTGGGTTTAAATGGGCAAATGGTTCAGGTGCTTATGGAAAGTTAGTAAACATATATATATATATATATGTGTGTGTGTGTATTTTCAAGTGGACTAGTACGACTTGAATTTGAATTACCTTTACAGCGGGAAGGGAATGGAAGGAGAGAGTGCGATATATTATATGCATACTACGTGATAATGATTACGTAATGTTACGAATTAATAGAATTTAGTGATTTTTAAAAATTTTTAAAAGAAATTCAAAAATAAATAAGCAAGTCTAAGGAATAACTAAAACTTACTAGATTGTGACATTATATAGATACTATCAGGTGATATCATACAAGAGTTTCTTCTTGAGCAAAAGGAAAACGAGGGGAAGGAAGTGGAAGGAAACAGATGAAAAGTTTTAATTTAATATTATTTGAATATATTTAATAAAATGGAGGGAATGGAATCAAGATAAACGTTTTAAACTAATTAACTATATTTATATAATTTTCTTGAAAAAAGATAACTTGGTTATCATATTCGTTTTTAACTCTTTCACCTTCATCTAACACCAATTTGGGGTTAAAAGAAAATGTGATCTAATAGGAGAAACGAGTTGTTGGAGAGAATTTAGATGGCAATTCACGATATTTTTCCATTGAACCCCTATATTCCCTTATTTGGTTATGTTTGTTTTAGATTTATTGAGGGTATTCTTTTAGTTTGTTTGGGATTTTATCTGATATCCAAAAATTCAATGAGTAGTAACTAATCCAGTTCACGTCGGGATGACCCACTAGGGAGTAAAAATCTGCCAAGATGGATTTTCTCAATCCACTAGACTCAAAATCAGGACTTTACTCAAGGGGAACAGGTGACCTACCACTTCAACCAATCCACTTTGGTAGCATTATTCTCATTTTGATCCAAGACATTTGACAACAAAAGAAATTATTAGTTTTCAAGGATGAGAAAACAAAATAAAGAAAATTTAAAGTTCCATCTCTAGCATGTATATGCTTATATTTCAATTGACACATATCTTAAACATTCGCTCTTAATAACTTACCTCCTATTAGTATTTATCTTTTGTACTTGAGCAACGGACAATTGATTACAAAGTGAGTTTTTTCTCCTGTCATACTATTTTTTATATCATAGTGATGTGTGAATCAATACAGTAACCCGCTCTAGTATCACATAAAATTACTATCTAGCGTATAATAGTTTTACAACCATATCTACGTAAAAGTTTAAACCCGACACGTGATAGTATATAATCTCTTATATTCTTTAATTTTTTAGTCAACTTTTCAAGATGGGACTTAATATAAAAAGAAAAAAAAAACCTGATTAGTAATCTCTTTTGTACTCAGCCGTACTCCAAATTCATTAAATAGCCATCTTTGAGATGTTCTCTCAATACTTCAAGATTTTCCTGTTAATACTAACGAAAGTTGGCGTAAGTGGAAGGGACTTGTATCGCTTAAATAGAAGTGCCGGTTCGAACCCTTGTAAATGTAGTAGACCTTCTTGGGAGGGGTCCCCGGGAAACCGTTCGACCGTACCCCGAATCCAGATTAGTCGGTCAGCCTTCGGATACCGGACACCGGGTGGGAAACAAAAAAAAAAAAAGATTTTCCTGTTAATAAGTCCTCATGAACATGCAAAACTCAAATCTTGCAGATCTCTTTCGAACTTAAATAGCAAAAAGTACTGAATTCTACTCCTAATTGGATGTTTGAAATCTTAGAACGGGGGAATCGAATATCGGGATCTCATGCTTGAAATTGAAAATGTACGTAAAGCATGGTTTTGCGAGAAAATTGAAAGAGGAAAGACTCCAACAACGTGCACGTTTCTCGGATTCCACAGCCTACTAATTGGGAGCTGCAAATGCTCTAACAGGTTGGTAGATTCCTCAAGGTTCCCAAGATTCCTTCTCAAGTCTATAAGAAAGAAAACATTTATTATAAAATGTTTATGCGTGGTCTGTATGTAATCAATTCCAATCGTTAGAGAAAAAGAAAATGATTGTTGTCGAGGAGGCACACAAGTGCAAAAGTTAAAATTTTGAACATATAATACGATGGATTGAACAATTCATATTAAAATTAATCCCGCCGATCTAAAAAGACTATTATAGTTCAAAAAATCAATGTCTTCAAGTATAAAATATATATATATATATACTTATAGCAGATTATTTTTGGCAGTGGTACCTATAAAAGAGTTTCAAATTTAGAACTCTAATCTTACTAAATCGTTCAAGAATGAACTTCAAATCACTAAGTACTATCTTTAATTAATAGTACAAAAGTTAAGATTGCACATAGGAAGAAAGGACGGACGAGTCATTTCATTATGGTTGGGGAAAAAGGACCTGTTAATGCCTCGGAACATGGAGAGCTGTAACAAAGTACAATAACGAACTGGTCGTTTCCACTCTTTCTCGCTAGAATAATGTCTTACATTGTATTAAGAAATTACGTACAGTTGGCGATGAACTAATGTCTTCACTAAATCCAACCTACAAAAGTTTAACACACGAAAGGAAAAAGTAAAGAATCTCGAAAACCAAATCCAACTTTTTTGCGAGTTTTCAGTATAACAAATCGTATTTAAACGTGTCATGTTTAAATGGATTCGTGTTAAAAGTATTTCAACTCGTATACGATCAGTTTAATAAATGGGTTAGAAACTTCAAATACGAATATAACCCGTTTAAAACTGGACCCGTATATCTAAATGTGTGTGGTGTATTGTAATTTAACTTAATATATTTAAATAGATAAATGAATTTAACACATAAGCACATAATTAAACATGTTTAATCTTGCTGTATCGAGTATTGTGCCGTATAAAAAATTGCCAGCCCATGTGATAGTACTTACGTGGTACCACGAATCAAATAACCTTCATTTATTTTACGATTTTCTTATTAAACCATAAAAACAAGAACCAACTATAAAAATAACTTAATCTTATTTATTTGTGATATCACATGAGTATTACTACATGGTATACTCATTACATATGAGACTTTCGTTTCCATAGCAGAGTATCTAATTAATACAACCGATCGGACTCAACTACCGCTAGATTTTTGAATGGATCTGACTTTTCCGAGTTGATTTTTTCATATCCTTAAAATCATCAAAATTTGAAACTTTCCGCTCGAACAGGACCGGGCTTTTCGGTTTTTCGTTTTTCTGATTCCTCTAGGAACTCCAGTATTTTCTGAGCCACTCCTTAAGTCTCAATGTGAGATTCAACCTCGAGGTTATAATAAGTGGAAGGAGATATATCTAATCCTCGTCCCCCAGCCTCTTATTGGCTCATGTCAAGTAACTTTCGTGCAGCTTTTTAGTGGTGGGTGCGGGTGCTGAAGCCTACTGGTAAACTGAATGGATGAGGTTCAAGATAAAGATGAATCTTCCTCCTCCTGCCCTCCCCATGAATCACTCAGAGTTCGACAGCTATGGCTGAGTTCCACCCCATTATTTCACGAGCAGCAGCACTCAGTACAGTTTCAGCAAGCACGCAGTGGCCCTCTACCCCTCTCCCTCTATTGAACTCTCTCTCTCTCTCTCTCTCTCTCTCTCGTTCCAATCTAACTTGAGTCGAGTGACAACTGTGAATGTGTGTTAGGTCGTTTAGGTTCTCCAGCCCACAAGTAGATAAGAAGTGGAGGACAAAGGACGAGGTGGACTCATGAATCGATGACTTGGGGCTTTCTCAAACTGGAAATACACCCAGTACACTACAGCTTTTCCTCCTCGAGCTTGGCATCGTAAATCCCAACAGGTGTCAGAAAAGAGGTCAGTGTCACACTGGTATTCATATTTCATTATCACTTTGAAGAAAAATTCTACGATCGGGACAGCTAAAATAGTGAGAAAAATGATTGGGATTGGTTAAATTTTTATTTTTAGTTTGAAGTATTGATTGCGGATTATTACATTGAATTATTAAACGTTCAAGTTACTACATTTAAGTTTCCCTCTTGGAAAACATGTTTCCAGTGATTTTGCATGGAAAATTAGAACATATCATATGTAAAATTTTTACTAGATTCATAAAAAATTAAGCACATATTCATTTAAAAGTTTAATTTATAAGTAATAATTCCGAATTCTTCTCATATGCCATGATTTTTTTCTATTTTTGCAGCATAAATTCGATCCTCAACACCCTACGTAAAGTTTCACCGAACATGTAAGTTATTGAACTCAAACCAGGATAAAACCCTAAAATTATAGGTGGTGATTTTTGAAATTACTTTTTCTTATTTTTCTAATATGAAACGGTTCATGAGCAGCAGCAAACTGATGTCTGGTCTACTTTGCATTAATGTCTGGATCAAGGGCACGGATCAAGCTCAAAATATATCTGTGTGGGTCGGGTCTCGTTAGGTTTAGGATATAACGTAAAGAAAGGACCAATGGATTGTGGTGTGTAGGGGCCAATGAGGATACAATAAACTAAAGCACGATCAGGAACACCAAATAGAAAAATAAATAAATAAATGATAAAGAGATGTTGCAGTGTTCTGTCAAATAAATGGCAGGCTCTCATCAGATACTGTGCTGGAATATCGCATCCTCTCCAGTCTGGCCTTGGTTGGTTGCTGTTCAGTTCTGCGACTGCGACTGCAACTGCATGCATCTCTATCCACACAACACAAACACACACGCACAATCAATATATATATATATATGGCCGTGTGTGTGTATATATATGCTATATTCATATGCATATCATTTTTCCGGTTACGAAGGAGATGAAAATTAAAGGAAGGAGAAAATGAATGGGTAAATAGAGTTCTATCGAGAAAAATTGAACTTAAAATCTCTTAATTTCATATTAAGAATGATAACACTGTACTGAACTTTCGTCTTCGGTATACATGCATATTTACATCCTTTTCCGCTTACGAAGGGGAGGCTGGTAAGTCTAGACGAAGACTGGAGGAGTAAGAGAATAAATGGGTAAAGAAAGTTCGACCGACGAGAATTAAACTTAGAATAGCTGACTAAGGATGATGACACCGCACGGAACTCTCGTTTTTGGTGTACATGCATATCTACATCTATTATATGTATGACCACCACCCGCCCGCAGCCTGACCCGGTTTCTTATGTCAAGTAAAATCAGCATTCAGAAAATCTGCAAAATATTGGGCTGCACTTCTGTAGGCAGAACTTGACGTGAAGAGGAATGGGAAACTGGAGAGCACTCATTTCCCCTTGAGGAATAATGCCCCATGTCTGCTACATCATTTTAATATATTTGTATGGTCTAAGGAACCTAAGAATGTTTTTAATTAAAACTTTTGAGCGATGGATGGAATCAAGATTGGATAGGAATATGTCCCCCTCACAACTGTTTGCAGGTATTGTGTCCCACATTTGATCGATTCTCTTCGCTTTTTATTCTTTCTAAAGACATGTTTTTTTTAAAAAAAAATAATCAGAAGATATTATCTCAGATGTATGAATTCAAATAAACACTTAACTGGAATAGAAGTGATATATACGAACCCTTTTGAGAAATTTTGCAAAAATATGAATTCGATGGAATTTTTTTTAAAAAGAAACAAAGATTTTTGGTCAGATGATCCACTAAAGACTTGTGAAGTGAAATTTTGCTTGTAAATATAGATCTTCAAAATAAAAATATGTAATATGAATATCATATATTATATATATTTCTTTATTTTTTAATTCATACAAAGACAAATCAGTAAATTAATAGAATTTTTTCCTAATACATGATGTCATTAATATGGTGCATATATATATATATATATTTTTTTTTTTTTCTTTTATATAAACTTAAAATATTAAGGGTGCACTTACTCATATATTATAATCCGGTCCATTTCGAGGAAATGGATTCGGTACAATAATAATACCTTCGACCCGAAATGAGAAGGTTATGAGTTTGATTTTTGTCATTGAAAATCACTGCGTTCCTTTATTTTTGTCTTTATTACATCCTTTTAAACTAATGGATTTCTTTCGTAATAAAAAGTTGCTCCATTCTGTCAATTACCTCAATTACTAATGGACTTCTCTCATTCTTCGATAGCTCGTGGATAACTTGCTGACAATTTTTATCAATGACAAATTTTGTCGATAATTGAGTAAAATTTTGTATTGAACTATCAACTCAAACCAAAAGATGATCCAATTTTATGGATGGAACCCTTTCATTTCTTATTTGGACTGCACTGAGGAACATTTTTTTATAACTGAAAGATTAAAGAAAAAAGGCATTATTACAACATCGAAAATTAAATCCAGAACGATCTTCATCTCGGGTCATTGCACCACATATATAACAGCACCAAGTAGAAGATACATTGCCATTTGACTCGGAGTGTGACAACTCCTCCACCTCTTCCTCCTCCTGGTTAAAAGTGAAAAAGCCCAGAGACAGCTATGCGCGGGGACAGTCGACATAGGCATGATGGAACCCACCTGAAGGGTTCATACTGCCACTTCCATTTCCGCCATTGATGCTCTCCCACGTCATATGTGGCTCGTGGGTTCTTCTGTCCTCACTCTTCTCTCTCTCTCTCTCTCTCTGTCATCTCTTTCCGACAGGTTAAATTCCTACTTCCCGAAGAGAAACATGGCATTTACATAAAATGGTAAGCAGCAGCAGCAGCAGCCGTTCAAACTTTCGGGTTTCAATGCCTCTGAGTCAAATGTTGCTCACGGGATTGATCTTAAACCCTGGCTGTGATTGATGTCCAGCAGGAATTTTGAAGGTTTCCTCTTATAGGGCTCACCAAATGTGGAAGCTAGAGAGCCTCTCTTCCCCCCATGGCATTATGAACGTGTGATGGATTATGCAAGTGCATAGAATAATCACTTGACACTTTTTATTTCCGAATATACCACACGATATCAGAAGTACAACGAGCCTTATCTAATCCAAGTTTGTGCAGGTCGGCCCACTAAAAGGATCAATCTTTCCCATAATGAATTTTTTCAATTAAGAATACTTGAACTCGAAATTTTACTTAAGAGGGATAGATGTCGAATAACTTTTTGGCAAAAAATATCGAATCAATTTAGCCAACGTATATTGGTACGTGACACTTCATTAGTGGCAGGGTAAACCTTTTAGAAGGACATATATTGTATGAGTAGATTTGTATATATTTTTATGGTTATAACATCTAAAAAGAGAAAATGACACCGGTAGTTCTATATATTTGTCGATTCTTGCAAGTAAGTCCTAAATATTTCAAAATGTTAAATAAAGTCCTACATAATTTAAAATAATAGTAAATGACGGAAAAGAGAAAATAACACTGGTAGTCCTATATATTTGTCTTTTTTTGCAAGTGAGTCATAAATGTTTCAAAATGTTAAATAAAATGAGTCCGGTAGTTATATATATTTTTATGGTTATAACATCTAAAAAGAGAAAATGACGCCGGTAGTCCTATATGTTTATCGATCCTTGCAAGTAAGTCCTAAATGTTTCAAAATGTTAAATAAAGTCCTGAACATCGTGTCTTTTCCGTCATCTACTGTTATTTTAAATTGATATAGGACTTTATTTAACATTTTAAAATATTTACGACTCACTTGCAAAAATCGACAAACATATAGGATTCCGGGTATCTTTATCTCCATCTAAAAAGATATGTTTTTTTAAAGATGCCACGAAATATTTCTCCTTCTAGTAAACTATGTGTGTCTTCCTCTTATTTGTTAATACCTTCGAGAATCAATAAGAAAACCCAACCGAATAATACTAAGAGGTAAAACTATTCTAACCACAGATTTTCTTCATATATATTAGTCTTGAATACGATATAATACAAATAAGGAGAAAAGATGCTAAACCACCTAGTGCAGGATTGGGCCGGACTCTTCTTTTGATGGACCGGCCTGAACCATTAAACAAGCCCACTGATCGATGCGGGCCGGACAGCTCCGCGCGGAATCAGCCGGAGCTCGAAAATGGCTGGTGGATTTCTCCCATGGCGACGTGGGGGGTTTCCAGAGCCGCGGGAACTTCGTTCGCCATGCATACGTGGGTGGTCTTCTGGATAAATTGTCAGGTAACTTCATGATCCATGCTTTCTGGCATGTCTGGAAGGAGAAACAGATGGTCGCCATCTCGGATGACACTGAGATCGTCTATTTCTGCATTCTCTGCGCTAATCACTTTTGCAGGGCGATTGCCTCCAGACATTTCACCTGCAGTTTCACAATGCCTTGGGATGACAGATGAACGAAAGAAGATGAATCATGTGGGCGTTTTGCCTTATAATTCTGAAGTTTTTTTTGAGTTTTCAGTCAAGTTGTGAAATTGAAAATTAGCGATGACCTAACAATCTCTAGTCTCAGCTTTCTGGCTTATCAAAGACTCGGTGCACATCAAGTAAAGCTTACCGGCAACTCTGAGCAGCTCTTCTATGGAACTGGGGAGGATTATTAACTTTGCCAGATGCCTTGTTGATGTCTTAGCACTTGGCACCTGCATGTGGATGGTGACCCTTTTCTTGGCAGATTCCTGATCTGTGTAATGCCTGAGATGGTTTGACTTGCAGAGTGAGGATGCTCCTCTGGTATGGGACTCGAAATGCTCAGTTGCCTCATGGCTTGCAGTTCTGTTTTGGCTGTACGTGCTGGTACCAACTATTTCCTGCCCATTTAAGTCAATCTCATGCGCCTTTTCCTTCTTTTCCTGTTCGTTTGTATCTGGGAGGTCATATGTGCTTTTGTTCCCTTGATGTTCTGCCAGAGCTTTTCGACTGCACCCTCGAGCGGCTGGTTTATATACATTACCTCCTCCTTCGAGAAGAATCTTGACCATTTCAATGTGTCCCTTGCTAACAGCACCATGTAGACCTGCGTGGCCATTTTCACTTGCTGTGTTCACTTCTGCTGCAGATGAGGTATTGCCGCGGTTCTTCCCCATGTGATTCTTTTGGATTGGCTCTGACTTTGGTGAGTGTGAGTTTCTTGCTGCTGGCATTGTTTGATCATCTCCAATTGCACATTCTTGACCTGCAGAGTCTTCACAGCTTCCTTGAGTTGGTTCTCCATCATGCCAACTGTTGAGCACGAACCTTGGATCAAAATGTTGGCATGAAACATCTTTGCCTTCTGGGCCTCCCAGTTTCTGCCGATGAGTAGCAGATAATATAAGATTTTGATGTTACTTATCATAAAAAATGAGTCATGTTATCACTATCTAAGAATAGCTTTTACCTCGTGAAAATTTTTTAGTATAATTCGTCCATCTTCGTTGCTTGACTGTATGGTGTTTATAAGTGCAGTTCTGTTGAGTCTCAGGATTTGGGATATCTCTCTGGTTCTGACAGTATAAGGCTGCGCCATCTGACACAAAACTCCAATCTCGCCAAAAATGTCTCCTGCAATTCCTTTCGCATAAACCTGCATAAGTAGCAGTAGATTAATTTTCTCTGAACTTGGAAATTGTTTTATAACCTTATTCCTTAGCACACTATAAATTGAAAAATTGTATAGCTTTTGCATCCTTACTCGATCATGCCCATCCTGTTGAGATATTAGGTCCTGAAACATTGATTTTTAGATCAAGTAAAAGATGTAAGATTTCAAATATCTGATTGCAAGGAATGCTAAATGCAGAGTTAATTCCTCACTGTTGCTCCTGAAACCAGTAAATATATATCTGTTGGGGCCTCATTCTGCAAAACTACATCTATCTTTGGCGGGAAGTATTCTGCCTCCATTTCTGAAACCTATGCCAAAAGAAGAGCTTTGTCAGTGCAGCCAATGATCTATAATTCTTCATTGCAGTATACTAGCCTGTTGTTATCTGTTGAAATTTAGACATGACACGATGTTTCGAACATTACCAACTGAAAAAGAGAGTCATGAGAAACCCCTTGGAATAGGTAGGCTCTTTTAACAATGGGCAAGAACAGATAGTTGGATATGCTTGCATGGATGGCCTTTGGCAGGGTATTTAAGGTCTCCTGCTGCTTCAATCCTTCAGTTTTGAACTTCAAACAAAGGAGTGATAGCATCTGATCATGTATAAGACGTGGCAGCTGATTCCTTGTTGCAAATTCTGAAGCAGCTCTGATCGTATCCCTCTGTGACAACAGATTTTTCTTATATTTGTATGAGCTTACTGAGATATTCATTTGGTGCTTCTGAAAATGAAGTAATCTCATGAAAAATTTGTTCGTCCAGGTATTATGGTGAACCGGATTATTATGAATTTATCTTTTTTGTCAAATGAGTTTAATTTTCTGTTAGAGCACATCTCTCCTATCTTAATCGTGGAAATCAGTCTAATGTTTACTAGGTCTGGAAAATTTTGTTTTGCAGGGTTGAATTTTTTAAGTAAAATTGGAAAGAGAGATTGGAAGAGGGCCATACGAAGTTCCTGGTGCGACTTGTCCAGTGGACCACAAGGTTTGTCATATTTCCAATGAGGTAAGATGTGAGCCCTAGGTTGAAAAGCATGTAAAAGACTTCAAATAGCATCTCCCTTGGGTTTTCTGCATGCAAGTCTCCATAACCAGTTGTTGTTAGTGTCGTGATAGACCAATACATTGCAGTGACATATCTGTACCAGAGAGAGTCCTCTTTGAAGTTGGGGTTTACTGCACCAATCCAAGTTCTCTGTGGATCGGGGTATCGATCAGCAATTAAGTAGTTAAAGCATCCCGCACAGTGGATGGCAAACAGGGTTACCTGGTGTGGACCAAAAATGGTAAAAACCCAAACTTGAAATTGAAGAATAGTAGTTGGTGATGGAGCTACAGTAAGGAAATCACTAGGATTTCAATTGCTTACAGATGTCAACTTTGTGCATCGGGTCCAGAAATAGTTGAATCGTATGTCCTTCTCCAGTCTGAAGGTGGAAGCAGCAGATGTGTAAATATTGAGCTCCCACAGTAACTGTTTTTGAAATTTCAGGAAAATTCAAAACAATCTTTGTAAACTGATGCTGGACCTTGCAAAGAGAGCACTGACTCGTCGGAGACGCCAGAGTCTGAGCATGTTTAGTGCTTTAAACCCGAGGCCGCTGTAGTTAGGGAAGAGAAAGCCAATGGACTGAAAGGGTACGGTTGAACAGACATCAAAAAGGAACCATGTAGACAGGTACCTGTATATTGGACGAGATTGTGTGAATAACGTTGTGCTACTGATTCATGACAACTAACAGAGTACAGAGTATACTCTGTTCGAGAGTATAAAACTTCTCTTCTGAAATATTCAGACCTGATAGCAATTTTCTTGGGTCATCGACGAGAAGGTAGGTGTGGCTGTCCAAGTATGCGACGAAAAAGGTGAGAACAATGTCAATGGCAAAGAAGCTGCTCACTGCATGGTCCACAATGAAGAGGGCGTCCCTCTTGTCTGTTAAAAATGCAAATTCAAATGGGCTGATCCAAGCAGAATAAAGGACTAGGACAACGAGTAACATCTCCCAAGCCCTGATGAGGATCAAGGAAAGATATTAGCAGCAGTAGGAGAATAGTTTGCAACGAAACAGGATAGCAGGAGCGGAACTGCAGTTGGAGTTATCACCTATACCGAGGATTATATGGAGAAATGATATGCTTCCTAAGCTTTGTTGCTTGGTTGATTCTGGCTCCAAGGGAGGGAAGGAGATCACTAGAGAAGAAATTTCCATGCCTGACGCTCTCAGTTTGGAAGTCATCAACACAGAACCGTTGGAAGAACTTCCTTGCGCAGGAAAATGACATGTTGTGAACCTCCATCTCAAAGAGGTGCTGCTGCAGAGGCTGCCAAATTTCCAGGTTCAGCAAGTCTCGTGGAAGTTATATTTGGACCCTAGCCAGGAAATGATGACACAGGAGACAAAGCTTCTTTTCTATCCAGCGAGTTCTGCCTGTGACATATCTCCCGGGTATAATGAACGTTGCTTTGAGATGCCAACTAAAGCATATTGCCTCATTTAAAGATGGGAGAAGAAAGAGAGGAGGAAAACGCAGGAAACAGAACTTTGCATCCTGTTTGTGCAATAGAGGTTAAAATGGGGTGGCTAGATATGGAACAGGATTCTAGGGAAAGGAACGGACAAGGGCTGGGAACAAGAACTTGAAGTGGCAGACATGGAAGCTCCTTCCCTCCTTTTCTCCCTCACTACATTGAAGTGAGAGGGGGAGAGAATATACTCTCTGCTCTGTAGAAAGAGAAGATACAGTTGCCAGAGAGAGTTGAGGAGGCCGTGATGAGAAATGGAAATGGCTCCTTTTGCTTCAGGGAATGCTGTAATGGTGGAGCTGGTGGTGGCAGTGGTGGTGGGAGCTCCATCATCTCTTCATCCATGTGGAGATGTGAGGGGGCCGTTGCAAGGACAGATTAGATGAGTGAAAAAATATTGGTCTGTTCTGATATCCACATCAAAATCTAACAATGGGCCAGGCAGCTTACAAAAGGCTCTTGATTTCTGAGGGAGATCCTTTCTTTTCTGTAGGCGGCATGTGGACCGATTGTGGGGATGCTCGGGACGAAATCAGAGCCATAAGTGCTCGGCACCGCTCCCGCCATGTATCCGGACCACCCACCCCTCCTTTTCCCTCTCTCCTTGTCATTCATTGCCAATCCAGCTCTCCATAAGCCGACCTTTGATCACTATGCTCTATAATACATGTATTCTTATCGACAGAAGTCTGGCCCATATGGTAAAAGGACTTTGTTCAGGAAATCATCCATGGTTCTATACCCTTTATCCCACATCAATCGTGTAGGAGAGGTCTTGAGCATATTCATAAAGTCTGTTACAGTTTTCAAATGTCATTAGAGAGGTGGAAATGTTTGGGACCAGCATGAGAAGGGATTGTCTGCTAGTGAAATCTGGGGTTCTCTGGCTTTCGTACCAAAAACTTTGCATATTCGACAGCAATGTACGCAGCTTAGATTCAAACCAGACTCAGGTTTTCAAGCTGATCCTCAAAATGGCATTTATCGTGTATATGGTCGCCTAGATCAAAGGCCCACAAGGTATTGGTTTGTATGAACAGAGTGACTTATGTCTTGAATTGGTAGTTTTATCTGCTTGAACTGAGTGCAGAAGCTTGGATTCCTCTTTTTTATTTTCTTTTTTAAATCTTTCCTTTATCCTAGCCGTGTGCCCGTGAACGGCTTACTAGCCTCTCTGCCAAACGGGTCAGAATCAGATTAGTTGCGTCTCAAGTGTTCCTCCTCAATACCATATTAGTGGCTGTGGAGAAGTTTCAGGATCACACTGCACTTATGCTAAAAAGGAAGGAAGAAAAATCTGACAACCCCCAGTGGCCACCCACACATGCGGGAGCGTGGACTTACCTGGCACGTGGGATTGTGGGGTTTTCACGGACCCGGGGTGATTGAGACACCTCGTCATCCAAAAAAAGAAAAGAAAAGAAAGGAAGAAAAATCCATCGAAATGGATTGGTTGACACGATTTGACGTCTCCTCTCTTCTCTATAAGAAAGGTATATCCGAGTTGGAGTATTGTAAATGGAAGAAAAACAATCATGATTGTGGCTTGCGGATAGATTAATTATTAAAGATGCATTGAACTTCTTAATAGGGAACAGTTCATGCTGAGAAAAAAGATTATTTCTGGATATAATTTTTTTGGATACATGAAAGGGTTGTAAATTGGACACATGTTATCATTAGATAATTTATATTTTCGGGGAAAGTTAAGAGGAAAGAAGAGAGATTCTCATCTAATCAAAGGTTCGTGTTTGCATGTGATAAAAAGTTGATGTTTAATTTTACTTGTGAAAGGGGTGGCGGCTGAGGAGAGGAAGCCCCACCCGAGATCATCCTTGATGGGTGCCACTCGATGTAAGTTTGCCACTCCCCCACCCCACCCAACTTTTCCGATGAACTCTTCTTCTTGTTGGGTATTTCGGATTTTGAAATTTGAACTCTTACCTATCCTTTCACGTGTCATCACCCGATTGGACCTTACACAATGAAATCACTGTGTATTTGTTCACCGAATGTTTATGACTTTGATGATATATTGAAAAATAAGGAAGAGAGTGGGAGAGATGATTAGGCAGGTGTGGTCGGTCCTACTCATGAATCCTGTGAGACATTTCCTAAACCATAGGAGTCTCAGTACCTTTTGTTATAGCATCCACTCAATTCAACGCGGTATCACTGCTAAACCTACCGTGAATGGTCGATCTTTCTTGCCAAAGGCATGGCGTCCTTATCGATAAGTAGGGTACATATGTTTGAGGAAGAATGCTGACATTGATTCGAATCTTTAATCGCAATTAACTCATCCCCTCAAATCATTAGTCTCAAAACTTCAAAATTTTACAACAGAAATGACCTAAAGAAATCATAAAACGTCAAAGATATGTACATTGATACGACAACGGAAGTTAGTGGGACAGCGTGGTCCCTTGGGACAGCAAAAGCCAATAATTTGAAAAAGAAAAAGTATAATTAATATGGCGATATCATCATCAATCAGTCTGATATCAAAAATTTTTACCAATGAAAATTTTCATATTTCTTTATTTCCCTTTTTTCTCCCATCTGTTTTTAGGTCTACGAATCTTTTTCTATAACCAAAATAGGACAGAAAAGAGAATGATTTGTGTGGAAAAAACTCCTAGTTTTGTAGCAACCAGTGAATGGTGGTCCCTTTTCAAATATTTCACTTCTTGTCTGAAATGTCGGGCAGCAAATATTCCCTGTTTTTCATGCCCGTTTCCCGGATCGAGATTCATCTTCCTTGTCCAAGATTCCTTTTGGCAATTTCCAATTTACACGAAAAGTGGACGGTGGCGGCAGCAGTGATCGTGTTTTGTCCACGACGTCTCGGTCCCCAAAGAGTCCAGCGAAATTTTGCAGGTGATATCAAGATTTGGCGATCTTTTCTGGCATGTGAATATACATGATGAGATAATGCAGGAAGTCCGGGCAGAGTGCCCTACGTCCAGCCAGTTCAAGAAGGCAAAGTAAACCACCAAGGGTCACTTCCTCTTCCTCAATAACTACCACCCGAAAACGTACCTATAAAATTTTCACCGAGTCCATAAGAAGGTTGGGCTAATATTCATGACTTAAAGTTTAAACTATTAGTTGGTGACACTCGAAATGTGACTTATATTTGCCACGTGTCTTAAAACAAGGGTATGATCCAGGCATTTTCCTTCTCTACTCGGACAAGGGGGAAATGTGACCGCAAGGTGGTGGTGAGTTTTCTCTTCCGTTCCCAGGCTAACTATTGCCAGTCGAACTTTATCTTCCGTACTCAACAAATCAGCTGGCCACAATTCGGGCTCTTTTCTCGAACTTAACTGACCACAAGCTTCACACCCGAATCTGGTGAGGTGTGAACTCATATAGTCGGCTCTGTTACCATGCAAAATTTCCATAATATAACCTATAAGAAGATTCGATCCATATCCACTGAATAGTCTAAACTATTAGTTGTTGGTATTAAATTCTCTCATAAACTAGATTGAATGTATTATTTGTCAAATGTGATATTAACTCTACCTTACAAATCCTTAAAACGTAAAACTACGACAGGATGTTTCTGCATGGATTTGTCTGGCGGCTTTCATCCCTATACATCCTTCAGTTTCCTCCTCCTCTTCCCTTTTCTAAGCTAATTGTCTTCAAATACTTTCTAGTATACATAGGTTTATGCTGTTTGTTAGATTCAATGTCGGTAATATAAAATAATCATAATAAATTTATAAGATAATTGAGTACTACCACTTGTTAATTTAGACTTTTGGGCAGTCTCTTATAAGACCTATCAACAATAATATAACTTACGTGTGTTTGACCACGTAATATCTGATGCAAATCCTGGCCTGTTTTCGATAATCCCATCACGCATAATTCAAAAGCCTAAACTAATGGAATGAGGCACACGATTCTTTTATAGAACCATTATTTATTTTTTTACGTTTCTGATAATATAGAGAAGTTTTACTGATGTGATAATCGAACATGGAACCTCCTCTCTCCGACCCAGTACCAATAAAATCGACATTGATTGACCCGTGGATATATTGTCTCGAGTGGCGACGAGCGACTTTATAGGCGCTTTCGATGAGCATACTCGTGCCTATGAATTGAGACTAATCCTAGTTCAGGAATTGTCCTGATCATGATCATGAGATGTTTAAATAAGTATTGAAATTGTGTCACTCGATCGATAAATTAAAAAAAAAAAAGGCAATAATCCCGTTCCTACCATTATTCCCTGATCTTATTATTTTAAAACCTACTAAATGCAATCACTCATTGAAGAGAAGAGAAGATGTTAATAACATCGATGTATTTACAGTCGAACCACTTGATTGTTCAACAGTTTAATCCAATAATTCACTATGAACTATTCAAATAAAAAAATTTAATGATTTATAATTATTTTTCTTCACTCATTTAACCATTCAACGATTGGACCTAAAGCTTTTTTCGCTGATATATATATATATATATATATATCTATCTATCTGTGTGCAGTCATCATCACTAGTGACACAGACGATACCAGTAAGTTGTTAGGATTGGCTACCAAAAGAGAGTAATCAAATCGTGGAGAGCTGATCTAACGAGCCAAATTCAACCAATCATCACCTTTTTTCCTCTCTTTTTAAAATTATGTTTTTACTATAAATATAGGAAATGTCAGGGTATAAAAAATCTCATTAGCAAAATCACGTAGAAAATTACACGATTTTTACTGGGGTGAACGTCGCCGCACTACATTAATTTTCTCAATTATTACATTTATCTTCTTTTACATAAAATGTTCGAGTTTTGACCGACTAATTCATATTTACTTGACAAGTGTCGTCTATATATAAAAAAGAGCAAACATCGAATTGGTCATCAAAATTTCAACGAACCATCTGTTTGGTCCTCAAAATTTGAAAGCTATTAATTTGGTCCTCACTGCTCACTTCTGTCAGTCAATTTGGTCTGAACGCTATAACGTTATTTGTAGATACTGACGTGGACAATGATAACTATGTTAGCGAGTTCACATATCACGTGGCGGGTTACGGATGACTGAAGTTAAAAAACAAACATAAGTTTACCCACTTATTGATTGTCATATGGCATGTAGGACCCGCTGCCATGGCAACCACCATCCATGTCAGCATCCATAAACGGCGTTATAATGTTTGGATCAGATTGACTGACTGAAGTTAACAGTGAGGACTAAATCGATGATTTTCAAATTTTAAGGACTAAACTGATAGCTCACTATAAATTTGAGGATCAATTTAATGATTTATTTTATTTAAAAAAGAAAAAAGGAAAGAGCGTGGGACGTAAGTTAAGAGCATAATTTATAGGCATGTGATTTCAAAGGACGTAAATCTCCGGTGGTACGGGAGATCGAACCAGGATCTTTCTTACACGGACTAAAGTTCTCCACTTTGGACCACAAGGCCGAGAATCTCCCACTGAACATGTTACAGGTAGCGAGGACTGGAGGATGAGGTGACACTGGCCGTAATTTCCATGAACATTTTCCCCCCTTTGTCACAGCCAGTGAAAAGAAAGCTTTTATATACCAATGTGCGACAGCATTCACAATTATTATTATTATTCATACTATTGAAAATATATCGAAATCGAATACCTAGCTCAGTATTCATCTTCCCGACGGATTACTTCCTGGACGTCCGATCAAGATCCAGCAATATTTAGGACAGTGAGAGACGATCGATCTCTGCTCTGAACAGTGGCCCAAGGTGAGCGGTTTGAGCTTGTATCTCAATCATAAAGACCCATTAATTTCAACCATGGCTTTTGCCTGAGTTAGAATTGCTAGCCATTCTGTACGGTTTCTCTGCATGGCTTCCAACCAAGGCTGTATAGCTGGTGGAGATACTACACACTGTAAATGCTCAATTAAGGAGTCTAGGCTCTGCTCTCCATTTATAAGGATCGAACTTGAAACCTCCTTAAAAGTCTGCTAACCACGATATCTCTCAATTTATAAGAATCGAACTTGAAACCCTACTTAAGAAAAAGATGTACCGAATTATCATAATGAATAAGTTCCAACTAGGGCAGGCGTTTTCCGAATCAATAGAGGACCATGCGAGGGAGGCTTCATTCAGAATCATCACATATATATATATCTCTCATTCATACATACATACATGCATGCATGCATATATGTTTGATGGTCCACACTCTCCACCATAGTGTATTATGTGCAATTTCTCCTCCCATCTCCAACTCCTCCACACCATCCCATCCCATCCCGTGGCGTCTGGTGATTCTTATTGCAGCTTTACTTTTCGATTGCTCAAAGATCCGGCCCTGTGCATGCTCACTCATGCTCGACGATTCCCTGTTGAGCTCTGACCGATGAGGAAATACTTGTGGAAGATCTGATCCTAACCACATTTCTAAGATCGGGAAGAGTTCGTGGATGTAAGGATGCAACTTGTCATAGCTTAAGTTCCGTGATACTTCACTCGCAACACTTTCTTGACTAACATTACTCGCTCTTTCTCCTATCGCTTTCTAGGTTTACAAAACTTCGCATTAATTAAAAAAAAATCCGCTTGATGTTTTTTTTTTCAAAAAAAAAAGAAGAGGAAAATCTCACGAGTTGTGGCAACCCTAATTGATAGCACTACGTGCATTAGTCCAAATAATAATAAGATTGTGCTTTTGAAAGACAGGAATAGAGATGATGGATGACAACCAGATTCGTCCCACCACCAACTGGTAGGAACGATCCATCAGACACGTGACTAAAATGGGAATATGTCTTCATTCATTTCCTCGTACTCGGAGCATCAAATATTCTCCTAATTAATTATTTAATTATCAGCTATACGTCTAATTAAAATAAAAATAAAAACAAAAAAACAAAATCCTCCTCCTCTTCCTCCTTATTCTTTTAATATGGAAGCATCAATTATTGATTGCACGCCCGCTCCACTAATATTTGCCCCTCAAAATTTCTTCCCAATACAAAAATACCTCTCTGGCTGTCTAGGTTAGGTTGTAAGGCATACGTGTCGACGATGAAATCTGTCGGAGAATCCTATGAGAAACGTCCATAGTGACCGTCATCATGATCTGGATGGTATCCCGATTTTCCTGCCTCACAGTTAAAATGAAAATGAATTCGGGAAACGATAACAATATTGAGCCAACAAGATGCATGAGGGGAAAGACAGAACAAGAATCGTGAAAATCTGACAAAGTCTCTTGTGAATTTAACATTGTAATAAATATGTCTTAGATTATATATAGATGTGAGGTGTATATTGTATTTCAAATAACAAGTAACAGTTGCTTATCGTCTCTGAGGAACGGACTCGCTGGTAAGTTAATAACATACATACAGTAGGGTAAGTTCATGATTTGACTCCTTATGGGACCGGTATCTAGGGTTTAGTGGCAAACCTCAGGGCGTATAATATATCGTCATGTAAATTAGTCTATTATTATGATAATTGATACTATATATATATATATATATATAAAGGTAACAGTTACCTGTCATGTTAGTCAGCAGACAATCAATCTATTTGTGTCAGAATTGAACGAAAGTCACATTTCCCCCCAAGTGAAAATTGAAAAGACACCAAGAGGGGTTGGACCGAGTGGTAAGCAGCTCGGTGCCGCTTAAGGAGGTCTCGAGTTCAAGACCTCACGTACGCAGACACCCCTCTTGGGAGCCTCACCCGCCATTGCCAGGCGTGCGACCCGGGGCGACCAACGGATTAGTCAAGTATGGTTGGCTGAAATATGTCATCTCATCGCTGGTGGGGCCTGCTTGGATACCGTGGCTGGCGACCAAAAAAAAAAAATTGAAAAGACAACACCACCAAAAGCGATGAAAAGGTTGCTGAGTCGAAAGCCTTAAGCGACCCTTTTATCACCATATCAAAAGGCTAAAAGTGCCATTATCCTGTCCCCCTTTTTCTACCTTGCACGTTGCTTTCCTGTTTTCTTGGAAAACAAGGAAAACCAAAAGCTGCCGTGTTCCCCTCTCGGAAAATTCGAAACAATGGTGCGTGAGCTGAAATATCAATAGAGAACAAACATCGGAGGGGACTGTCAGCCGTAATTGAGATTTTTACAGTAACCTGAGATGACCTCTATTAATGCAAGAAAACCGACGTTCGCTCACTGCATTACACCGTCCGTTGTCTTACGACCCAGCTGAGTTTGTCAAAATCGATTTGATTTGATAACTATCAGGAGCAGCTCGTAGTTCTTGTGGGACGTTAGAACGACCGTGTAGCCCTTGCAATCCCAAACAGCCAGAGATGGGGACCGACCGACAACACCGACCTCTTTAAGATTTTCTACACTGAGAGTGAAAGCAACGTAGGACAAGCACGTTGCCCTGCTGGCCAGTTTTTGAGGACGGGTCCTACCTGCTTGCTTGCTGAAAATGTTTTTCCGAAACTTCCTTTCGTACAGTTTTCCAAGGTCTTAGAAGTCAATGGAAATCAACTTTTGGTCAACGAGAATTTGGAGCCTCCAACGGCTGGAGGGCACGAGGCTGTAGTGCTTCCGAGGTAGGAAGCACGTGAAGTCTTGGCGGCCCATTGGGCTTCACTCTGACTTCCGAGGTAGCTAAGCTTCATGTCATTCAACCACCAGTGAGGTGAGGTAGAAATCGACTAATCTATATATGCGGTACTACTATTGTGCTGGCGGTGCAACCAATACCAGTAGGATCACATATATCAGCACGATTAGGCTTCTAGAACCTTTTCCGAATGATGCCCAGGACATCTATCTGGCTTTATGCATTTCAACACGATACCTTGGAATCTCCAAAAATCAATGTTTAAGAGTCGTGTTGGTTCAGAAACTGAGTGTGCGATAGAACTTGAGCAAACTGCAAACCAAACGTGGGTGATGGACATAAGAAGCTCTGGGGCCCAATAAAGGCCCAAATTTCTTTACTGGCCCATTGATACATATTGGGCCCATATTTTTAAAAAGGGCCCAAGTACCCATGCTCCGACCACCCCTATTAAAAACATCGGTTCAGAGTCGCCAAGAGACACAGCACTCTTCCTTTCCTTCGTGCCGCTCGTTAATTGGTTGGTTGGATTCAAAACCACTGGCAGAGCGCGGCAGAGCGGCAGTTATGTGATGTTGAGCTCTTCCATGGCGTAAATTCTCTGTCGTCGAGGTAGTTGCGGTAGCCTGGGGATTCGACGCTCTCGCGTCCTCCCGGCATCCATTCCATTCGTAGGCTCTCTTCTGGAGTCCGCGCAAATCGTGGTGTATGTGTAAGAGTTCATCATTTATCTCTCTCTGTACGTGGAAAGCTATCTGCATCGCGTCTTCAACCCAAACTAGGGTTTTCGATTTGAGCCGTAGTGGCTCCGATTCTTTGAGATCTACTCCAGCGATCCTATTGCGATCGGTTTCTCCTATCTCGACGCTCTCTATCTACCACTCTAGTTGGGACCTGATTACAATCTTATCCCTAATTCTTCTTTATCCTGTGAAATTTCTTCTAGATCGTCTTCTGATCTTCACCAACAAAGAGGAACGGGCTAGCCCGCGAAAACTGGGAAAGCCTCTTAGATCAAGCAAAGGAGTAGCCCGGAGGAGCAGATTTTTGCTTGCTTGCTTGCTTGTATAAGAATCAGAGCCGAGTGGATGCTTAGGCCTTGATTTTGCTTCAGATCTTTATCTTTCAACAGCAAGGAAGAAATAACAGAGGGGAAATCCATGCGAATAGAGGCTCTGGTGAGATTTACCACAGTCAAATGTCCGAAGCTTTTTAACTTTCTGCTTCTATTTCTTACAGATCCAGAGCAAAGCAAAATATTCCGGTTAATGGTCCGAACTTTTCTCCTCAGGTGCTCACTTACAAGTGCACATCCAAGATTTTGGCCATGAACTGCAGATAGACTCTAAACACTTCGGTGAGAAAAGGCTTTTAAACCTGTACAAAAATTTCTGTCGTAGAAAAGATTTTAAACCCACAAACAGCATATAAACCTAAAGGGATATCTGCCCAAAAATCATTGCATTCTTTGCGTTTGATAACATTACTTTTTTGAACCATTGATTGAACGCCTCAATATCTTTGTTTTTCCTCCCCAAATAGAAAGTTGTATTGTTTCCTGTCTTTTGTTCTAAAAGGCTCTTGTACAATCTAGAGTTCTTAGATAAGTTTTACGTTTTAAAGCATGACTTAGGGTACTCTCTATATTTTGTTCTAAATAATCTGTGCTGCTATTGTTCTGAGTAACTGTTTTGATCTGCCAGAGTACTATTGGCTTTATTATAGTCCTTTAAGTGATCCAAAGTATTTTTATTAAGCAGTGCCATCTTTCACTTATTTTACTAAGCTGATTATGCTCATTACGCATATCTTGATTTTTTCTAAAACCCAAGATTACTCATAACCTTCTTTGATTCCCGAAAATATTAATTTTACTTGATCTGATTCTCTTTGGCCTTAATGGACTATCTAAGTTAGAACTGCAGGGGCCTTAGAGGACCCTCCAAAATTTGAGTTCTGAAAAATATCTGTAAAAAACATAGACCTGCGTTAATCTTCCCACAAGAAACAAAATGCAATGGTGAAAGAATTTTGCAGGTAGCTGAAAGGATGAAAATGAAGAACTTCTTTTCAATAGATGCTGTGAATAAAGCAGGTGGGCTTTGCTTGCTCTGGTTGGATGACATTCAGGTATCAGTTCTCAACTCATCTCATACACATTAGAATCACACATCAATTGACTGCACATACTTTCATTATGACTTGTGCATATGGCCCACCATATTGGAATTTGAAAAATGTGTTTTGAAAAGATCTTAATGACTTTGCAACAAACATTTCTGAACCTTGGATGATATGGGGTGACTTAAAATGAAATTCTAACAATTGATGAAACTATGAGAGGTAAATCAGCTGTTGGATGTTCTAGAACTTTTCTTGAAGATTTTATGAATAACACAGGAACCATAGGTCTGGGATTGACAGGGGACCCCTTTCCATGGAGAAGTAACAGAGTTGAGAATGGCCTTATAAAGCATAGATTAGATAGGGCAATTGCAAATCAGAATTGGAAACTAATGTTTCCCAGTGCCATAATCCATCATCTTACAATAAATAAATCAGACTGTAGACCCCTAATGTTAAAATTATGGAATAATAGTTATTCTGGACCTAAACCTTTCAAATTCTTTGTAGCATGGTTACTTGACCCTTCTTGCAAGGAGGTTGTTAAGAAGGCATGGGAATCAAAAAGCAAAGGTTCATACCCTTATCAATTTGTTAGTAAAATAAAATTTAAAAAAAAAAACAAAAATGGCTTTAAAAGATTGGAATATTCACCACCTTGGTTACCGTGACACAAGAATAAATAACAGTTTGCATGACTTAGAATAATTAGGAACTCTGTATCCTCCTTAGAAAATAAAGAAAATGAATTGTATTTAGAGCAAGAGCTAGATAGTTTACCACTAAAAAATTGACTTAATATGGTGGCAGAAATCAAGAGAACAATGGATGGAAGATGGAGATAGGAATACTGGGTTTTATCATCTATCCACATTAGTTAGAAGACAACATAACCAACTACTGGTATTAAGCTAGATAATGGAAATTGGTTGTATGAACCTTCAGAGATTGCCCTATACTTTACACGCACACACACACAGATGTGTGTGTGTGTATATATATTCCAGCACTTGCACACTACCTCAAACCCTCCTCTCCCGGTCTATTTAGATGATCTTATCGCCCCGGTTATAACCAATACAGAGTATTGACTTGATAAGAATAGTTGATAAAATTGAAATCTGGAATACTTTTAAAAAATTGCCAAATTATAAAACCAAAGGACTTGATGTTTTTCAAACTATTTTCTATAAAAAGAATCGGGATGTTGTTGGTGATCTGCTCTCTGATGCTATCATTCATTTCTTCAAATCGGGTCACATTTTGACAGAATGGAATAGTACTTTCATAGCATTAATTCCAAGCAGAAGGGTGCATGTAATTTTAAGGAATTTAGGCCAATTAGCTTAACCAATGTGTCTTAAAATAATTTAAAAATTTTAGTCAACAGACTCAAACCTCTTATGGAGAAAATAATAGGCCCATATTGAACAGCATTTAAGGAAGGTAGACTATTTACAGAAATTAATTTTCTCATGCAAGAAATAATGCATGTAATAAAGAAGTCTAGATCTAGGAAGGGCTGGATGTGTATTAAAATAAACTTTGAAAAGGCTTTTGATAAAATGGAGTAATCATTCATCATGGCTTTATTGAAAGAATTTGGATTTCATCAATCCTTTATCCACTGGATTCATCAATGCATCTCCACCACTGCCTTCTCCGTCTTAATTTATGGGTCACCTGCTGGATTTTTTAAGCCTTCAAGAGGATTACGACATGGGGATCCACTTTCACCTTATTTGTTCATTCTCGCGATGAAATTTCTATCTCGCATTTTATTAAGAGTGGAACACAACAATAAGATCAGATGTATGAAAATAAGTAGGGAGGGTCCAATGATTTCACATTTATTATTTGCGGATGATCAAATAATATTATCATGATCGACTCAAAAGGACATCGAAACTATTAAAAAAAAGAGAAAATTTCTGTCATTGGAGTGGACAGTTTAAATTTGAATAATCCAGGTACTTCTCAAAAAATACATCGCACATGATAAAAGGAAAGCAAATGAAAGTTTGCAAATTAGGAAGATTAAAAGAGATTCCAAATATCTTGGAAATCCCCTCATCATAGGTAAGAAGAGGTCGAAAGCCTTTCAATTCCTTATTGAAAGATTAAAAATAAGCTAGCAGGTTGAAAAGCTCATATAATCTCATGGGCTGCGATGGACACATTGATAAATTCAGTGGGAAGTAGTCTACCAATTTATATTATGTCAGCTTTCTCAATACCAAGAAGTATAACTAATAGGATGGACCAAATTATTCATAAATTTTGGTGGGGTAAGGACAATGAACGTAATAGATATTTTACCCCAATGTCATTGATTAACTTATGTAAACCAAAAGCATCAGGTGGGCTAGGATTTAAAAGGGCTGCTGACATGAATAGAGCTATGCTCTCTAAATTAGCTTGGTCTTTTTTCAGGTCATTCTAGCAGCCTAGCATCAAAAGCAATTAGACGCAGGTATGGGAGTTTTCTTAGGCTGACAAATTTCAGCTATCTTTATGCATCGAATTTCTCGAAAGGGCTGCAGTTCTGAAAATCTACTTTAGAGAGAGGTTACTGCAAGTCCACAATGATATGGACGGATCCATGGATTCCTGGTCTACCTTCAGGCCTCCCGATCCCCTCAGGTAATGCAACTCCTTACACTTAAAGTGAGTGACTAAATGTTGCAGAACCCTAGAAGATGGAATGTTGTGTTGATTTGATTAGTAATCTGTTCTCTAGTAGCACTGTAAATTGTATATCTGAGATATGTCATTCTGATCAGATCATATAGTCTTCTGACCCAAAAGGATAACATCCTGTTGAATCATTTTATCACTTTGACCAAAAACATGTATTTTGTGCAAGCAGCTCCCTTGCTGATTCTTCTTTATGGAAATCCTTGTGGAAACTTCAAATTTTTGAAATAGTTAAAGTTTCTTATGATGACTAGCGAGTTCAGTCCCCCTGGTATTCAACTGAGGATGAACTTCGTCCTTTTTATAGTACCAGCTCCGATAGAGATAAGCACCTCTTTCAGGAGTGGTTGTTCTGTCGTGTTGCTCGAAGGGAATCGCCTTGGAAGATAAATGGTTTAACAAGCTTTGGTAATAGTAGTGAAGATATTGTAAGCTTTTTGTATTCCCTCAGCATATTTCTGTATACAGATTGGTGACATAAAAGCCTTCCAAGTCTTTGGTTCCTTGTTCTTGTATAATCTCTGGGAATCTAGGAACGGGATCTTGTTTTCTGAAGCTGAGATAACTTTATTTTCTTTTTTTGATAGACAGAATAAAAGCTTTATGGAACATCAGAAAGTTTGGATAACTGAAGTTGTAACCCTCTCAGATCAACCTAGGTGTAATGATGATCTTATGCAAGCTGATAAAGTTTATATCTTTGTATTAGATGGATTGGCAGGGAACATAATGTTGCTACTCATAGACTTAGTCAGCTGGGTTGTTCTTTGAATTTTCATGGTTTATATGGAATGAATCCTATAAGTCACATAGACCTTTCAGATTAAGTAATAAAAATACACTGATTTATCAAAAACTAAAAGGCATGGTGTATTTGCTTGATCATCACGCTATTTAATGTGAGATTTAGGGTTCCTGATCGAGCTCTTTGGTGCTTGACAAATCGGCACGCTCTGATGAGAAAGCTTGTCCTGTGAACCTTCTGCAGAGAGCTGGCGAGAATCATGAGTGTTGTACCATAGGAGGCTATTGAAGTAATCGCTCAGAGCTCAGCATTATCAACTTATCCCCACATTTCGTGGCTCTTGCACCTGATGTTGACTACCAAATAGCCAAAATCATGCAGGTAACTCCAAAGCATTCACAGAATTTACGATTCTATCTTATCGGTCGAATTTAAAAGGTTGTAGAACCTCCAGATTGTTACTCCAATGTCTGGTTAGGAACTTTGTATGTTCTCCATATGGGAAGTATTAGAGTTATGTTGGATGCCTTGGAGGATATCATTTTGCAAGAATCAATAAATTAGATAGCATTGGCTTCTCCTCGAGGAGTTGTGTATGGTGGAGAAGTAAAGCTTGGAGTTGAGATGAAACTGATTTTAACCTGTTTCAATGCAGGAGGCAATCAAATGCATGTGCCACTCAATGTCAACTGTGCTGACATGAAGATGTGGATGGAATCTTCAAATTTATAAATGTGGAGGTAACTGCTTTTCAACATAAGTTTGCCATTTTTATTTTAGGAAATGTAACCCTAGAGATGAGGTTTATAAGATAATTTGTAGGTAACAAATTTATACTTGATTATTTGTCTGAAAAAAGCAATGGTTACCTTCTCGTGGATTATTTTGTGCTTAGCCTATACACGGCTTCATCACTGTAGAACCTTCGCGATTTTAAAGAACTGCTGATGTGCTTAAGGATCTGTTCTGCATTGATGAAAAGGACATGGAGTTCAAAGATGTAAGATATCATTTGTGACTGCAGACTGGCTTGCTGTTGAAGGATTTCAACCCACAATTCAAGAAAACCCTCCCGCTGGTCAAAGGTATCTCACTGAAATTGTGAATTTCCGCGGCTCAGTTATAGCTAAAGCGCAAATGTGATAGCTCCGTGTTTGTTCATGCGGACTAGTGGATATTTTGTCCTTGTTGAAATTGTGTCTCGACTATGAAGTATTTGTTCATTGATACTCGTTAGTTAATAGCATACTTTCTAGCTCCAAGAAGGCTCGTAGTTTGTCCTCTTGCTCATTATCTTTAACAACTGACCTGATATGTAATATACATATCATAAACTTGTGATTAAACTTCTGATAGGTATGGGTTTCTAGCCATATTTGAAACTTCTCACCTCAGAAATGGCAGCTTGGCAATCATCTGAATGAGATGAAGAGGGGCATGAAACTTGCCGTTTGTATAGAGTAGCGGTGGTCAGTGGTGAGTAACATTGTTTGTCGTGTTTTTTATGCTAAGCCATTTGGTCTTGCCAGAAAGATGCCTAATTGAAATATTGCTCCTTCCGGTCGCATCTGGTCTATGCACACACAATCTGACGAAGAAATTCCCAACTGTTCTCTTCCCCTATTCGTTCTATCCACAAGATCAACATGATTGCTCCTGCTATTCCAAGTACGTTTCTTTGAACCCCGTGCAGAGAGAGAGACGTATGCTTTCTGTATGCCTTCTTAAATGTCACTATTTTATGCTATAATTCATGAGCACTGGATGGCTATACTGGTGTGCGTGTTTGAAGTTAGTTAATTTGCAAGGCACATGTTTGTTGGTCTAGGTAAGAACTATGCGCTGAAAGGGGAAAATCGACTGATCACCTTGGGATGTTGGTGCATTTTAATGATAAAAATGCATCACTATCACTTCTTATCTCTTTTGTTTTAATGACAAACGAAAAGAAGCAGCAGCCCCCATTGAAAAAACTGGTAGGATAAAATGCATCGGTGGCACGCTTCCAGTCACCCACAAACCCGAGCTCTTTAAAACTAATTGCTTCAATTTTCCCTTTTTCCTTTTTCTTTTATATTTGTTAGATGTCTAGTATGAGCAATGTGATTCGCAAAGTTCATAGGTGTATCGTTTTGAAGGAATTTTTTTATTTTTTAATTTCATATAGGAGGTCTAGGAGAAAAGGTTAGGACATGCTGTATGACTGAACTGGCAGGGGACAGTGACTTCTGATGGGCTTATATAGTGATGCCAAGCTCAGGCACATTTGAGGGCCGGCCGCCTCTAGACATTAGCGGGGTTTAGAAGGCCCATTAGCGAGGCCCATGATATGGCCCATGACATGCTAAGTGGGCCCAACTTCAGGTTCACAATCTGGCCCATCACCCTGAGGTTCACAATCTGGCACATTTGGGCCTTTTTGTCTAAGGCCCTTTTCAGCCCAATTAAGCCTACATGTATTCGCATCCCGTAATTATACATGAAAACCCCTTTATTCAGCTAAAAAAAAGGGGCCCTTACTGACCAATGATTCACGCGTATACTGAGGCCCATTTTCACGACCATAACAACGGCCCATAAAAGCCCATGAAACGGTCACCAAATCAGCCAAGGCCTATACACGATAAGGCCCACCGCTGGGCTCGTGGGCCTGGGCAGGGAATTGCGTACAGGCCGGGGTTTGCCCAGGCGAACGGCCCTGAATGAGGGCCCTACACAGACCTGAATGAGCCGGCTCACAGGCCTCAACATGGGCCAACAAGTACACTTGCCTGCATGTGTGCTAACGCTCGGCCTTAACAAGGTACCGGGCCTCAACATGAGCAAGCGTTAACACATGTGAACGTCCCTGGCCCCAACAAGGGCCGGCGCATGGGCCTACCTGTGTGACGGTTCACACAGGCCTGCCTATATGTGGGCTGACGGGCCTGAGAGTGGGCCGGTAAACCGGCCGAATGTGGGTTCACATGCCGGCCTGGATGTGGGCCGCACACTGGTCTGCATTGCGTCGACTCACGGGCCTGGACTTGCGTCGGCTCATGGGCCTGGACGTGCGCCAGTGCACGGGCCTAGTGTGGAGGGACCTGAATGTGGTGGGCCTTCGCTCGGGCCTCACGTCCAGGCCCAAGCACTATAAGGCTCGCCACTGGGCCTGACAAATTCAAGCCCACGTGGATGTCCGTGTGCCGACGCCCTTTGCGCTGGCACAACGCAGACCAGTGCGCTGGCACCGTTCAAGGCCCGTCAGGCCCACGCTCAGGAAGACCTGCTGCAGGCCCACACTGAGGCCCGTGTGAAGGCCGACCCTCATCCTCATGACCGTGCACCCCCGGCCGAAGCGCTGGCAGACATGCAGGCCCGCGCGCCGTCCCATGTTAAGGCCCATGACCCGGCCCAAATTCAGGGACGTTCGCCAGCCCAAGCTCATGCCTGGGTGCCCAGGTCTTGCGCAATTTCACGTGCAAGCCCACTGCTGGCCAGAGTTGAGGCCCGTGCGCCAACCCACATTCAGGCCCTTGTGAAAGCCCACATTCAGGCCCATTCGCCTGCCCACGTTCATGCAAGTGCGCCCCGGGCCTGTGCACCAGCCCACATTTAGGCCTTCGCAGGAACAACCTTCAGGCCTGCGCGCCTACCCTCCTATAGGCCGGTGCGCGGACCCGCCTAAGGCCAGGCCCGGTTAACGCCCATTCGCCGGCCTACTTCCAGGCTCTCGTCAGACAATCCATTCCTACTATGTTCATGTAGCCCCACCAGCCTAAGCTGTCCAGCGGCCTTGACTTCAGGGCCGTTCGCCGGTCCAAGCTCATGCCCGTGTGCCCAGGTCTTGCGCAATTCCACGCCCAAGCCCACTGCTGGCCAGTGTTGAGGCCCGTGCGCCCGCCCACATTCAGGGCCATTCACCTGCTCACGTTCATGCAAGTGCGCCCCAGGCCTGTGGACCAGCCCACATTTAGGCCTTTGCAGGACCCACCTTCGGGCCCGTGCGCCGACCCGCCTAAGGCCAGGCCCGGTTACCGCCCTTTCGCCGGCCTCCTTCCAGGCTCTCGTCAGACACAATCCATTCCTACTCTCTATGTTCATGTAGCCACACCTGCCTAAGCTAACCGGCGGCCTTGAGTTCTGGGCTATGGATCAGGCCATTGAACTGGTTAGGCTGGATTCAGTCGGGCCCTTCTTTGCTTCAGCGTTATGACATTTGCTGGAATAAATTTTGAAAACCTACCCTAACACTGCTACAATAAACACACACCGTCAAAGCAAAGAAAGAAAAACCAATCCTGCTACAGCGATATTTTAGTGAAAACAACAAAAAGATGTACTAAGCTCATGGCACGATAGAAAATGCAGATCAATAAAAACCACTCCAAATTTCATGCTTTCATTTACATACCGGTATTACTAAATGGCAGGACACCAAAAATCCAATATTCTCGAGCAGCCAATGTTAATCCATAGTGTCCACCCAAAAAGAAATTAATTCATGATGCTGATTTACCTGTGAGGCGTCAATGCATTATCTCACGGCAAACTTTTACTCACCTTCACTCAAAATTGGAACTATCACGGGTTTCATTTGTGCGAAATATACAACTGCCCACCTAGCAAAGCAAGGAAAGACACAGTAACCATACTAAGTGAACAACAATATATAACAAATCACCATATTCAAATTTCCAAAAAATGTGAACTGGAAAAAGGAAAAAAGGAAAACTACAGTACAGGGTGATAGACCCGAAATCATTGCTTTAAGGACTGACCATACTAAAAATCATGCATATATTAGAAAGTGCATGCTAGCAATATACAGGCGGATTAGCAATTGAGTGGCTCAATAAGCAAATTCAAGTTTTCAAAGTCTAATCTGTTTGATATGCAAAAACAACAACGCAATGGAATATGCATTTTATTCTGCCATGCCACATTTTAATTTGAATGCACTACTAAGAGTTAAAATGCACATTTCAATTGGAATTTTTTTTTTGAAGTTGATGGAATGGATATTTCCCATAAGAAAAGGTCCTCGAATGCACATTCCACCATTTTTCTCATGTTTATTTCAAAGCAATTCCACCGCATACTCAAGATTCACACAAAATCACTAATTTCTCCCAACGCTATTGCGTTACACAATCAACCTCATCCCTTTCCATTCCACTCCATTCTACAGAACCAAGTATAACTTCAGAGCCATAAAAAATTTGAGTACTCATTAAACCTCTTGGGCCTCAAAAGTAAAATAAAAGTGTACCATGGTAGAATGATCCTGAACAATTACAGCTTCGAAGGAAAGAAGCACAATTAGAACGTAACTGCAAATAATGGTTTACCCTTATTATTATGCCTCCACACATAATAGAATGTTTGTGTCACATAATAGACTATAAAATTATGAAAGTAACCATATTTGATAAATGAGGACCTTGACGGGGTCACAATGATCAAATAAGAGAATAAGTAGAAGAGAAATCTTGAAACCAAACACCAAACAAAACTATAATTTGACGGAAAAACATCAGTATGTTGAACTTAAGATTTAAATAACCACATGAACTAATAATAGGAACTTACGATATCCAACAACCGACTATTGCAGTGATGGCCAAGGTCAGGTGGAACCTGCATAACCATTACGCATGATAAGTATGAAATTACAATAGGAAAGGATGATGTGAAGAGGACTATACAGAAGTGCTTCAGGCCTCTGGCTGTATTTTGATACATAAATACTTGACAAATAATCTAATTGGTATATGGCATAAAGCCAAAAAAAAAAAAATTTAACACGCTGCATGTAACATCACCTAGCAGCGAATCATGATGCATTGCATCTTGTTAAACACTGAATATGCATGTGGTCCTCAAATAATAGTACTTATTGAAGAAACATGCCAACGAAGAAATTTTAACATTGAAAGTAGTAAACACAATCCAAATAATAGATTTCTTTTGATTGTCAAATTATTACCGAGGAGCAAATTCTCGATTAACCATGGCAAAAAATAGGAGGATCCATTAGGGAAGTGAGAAGCACCCCCCCGAATATATGTTCGTAAAGAAGTGACTATCATGGCCATAATTTAAGAACATACTAAATTTTGTTAAGAACATAAATTTTAGCATGATATACTAATCAAAGTTCTCTAGGTTTCAGAATGGCCTACAAATATAAAGTGTGAATTATTCTTTCCAAGAAAGGTAGATTTACTGTCACAGCAAATTAACAACTGAAGATTGAGATAAGGGCCTCAACAAGATTCAGGAAGATGCAAGTGAACTTGCAATGTACAGATTTGCATCAATTATAAGACTACACCAAATTTACCACCACAAATGACTCCCACTTCTAAATGGGAATGGTGACACATACCAACATTGCATCTAATGACTAATTGCTCCAGTCATTTTATAACAAGTGGGTATATACATAAATTGAAAGGTCAACTTGAACTACAGATGTTATCCATGAACTGGGCAACTCTTTCATTCAAATTCTCACCTTAAATTCTTCATCATTTTGGTTTCCTGAATGAATTTCAGACACAAACAAAATGAGCTTCAGAAACACAAAAAAGTAGCAAACCAGAGATTCCCATCAGCCTACAGCAAAGGACAGGTGACCACTGAATACTGTGGGTGTATCAGGCTATCAGCACTGCAAATAATGACTCCGGTCTCTTTATTAACACATGAATAAACATATAAAACACTCTCCATAAGTTTGGCATTCAACTAATTGTAAATCAGACAACAAAGACTTCGCAACCGAAGGAAATTCAAAAAAATCAGAAACCTCTCATCAACTCAAAGCAAATCGAAGGTCAGAACACAGTGCCTACAAATCAACAGGCGAAACCTGAGCAAATCATGAGTTCTATCCTGTATAATGTCCTCATAACACTGCTAAATTGTCGAACAAATTCCAAGCACAGTAGGATGTATGACTAATTTGGAAAGACAGAGAAGGAACGCAATCAGACGAAAGCCAAAGAAGCAGACAAATTAGCAGACGGTCCTCTGTTGCAGCAAATTTTGGTGCAAAGAGAGGCGATGATCCCAAATCACTATGAAAATTAGGGTTGTCACCAGAAACCCCATGGCAAATGCGATTCCAGCAACCAAAAAGTAAAATATGAATTAGACGCTAAACCGAAGTTCCAATCAAATGAACCGCCGCATTCTCCCTATCGGCGAAAAACTCCGACGTTTCGAATAGTGAAATCGAGAGAGGCTAGAAGCTTTTACCGGAGACGAAAGACCCAACGGAAGAGCCACAAACATTATACAAGATCCAAGATCGTATTATTTGCATTGTGTTGAAGATAAGCGTCTACGATGCTTCTCCCGTTGGATCTCTCTCTCTCTCTCTCTCTCTCCCCTCTCACATACCTCCCCTCATCTGCAGATCAAATGAAATAATTTAACGGAGAGGGAGCTGACAAGCTCAAATAACCGTCCGAATTGGGCCCTGAATGGATATTAAAGCCCAAGGAACTAAGACTAACGGGACAAAAATTGGGCCTTGGTCAGATATTGGGCTTCTCGCGTAAATGCCCATTAGCTCATTTTTTAAGTGTCAGAACCAAAGTAGTTGGCTTTACATTTGAAATTTCCCAAATATCCTTAATAAATAAATAAATATGATAAACAGGATGAAATTATAAAATCGCCTTTAATATTATAACTATCTTTCAATTTTCTTTTTCAAATTACATATTTTATTTGTATTCATGATACATTGTATAAAAATTAGGGTAAACTGTTAAAATGGTTCTCGAATTTATACGCGACCATCAAGTTAGCTCTCAAATTAAATTTGCCACCAAACTGATTCAAGATTCGCATCAAAGAAATCATGACGGAATCAAACAATGTGGTAAAATTCCATCAAAATAGTCCTTGAATTTGTACACGACCACCAACTCAATCCTCAAATTAAATTCGCCGTCAATTTGGTGCAACATTCACAATTTCACCATCAAAATAGCCTAGTTGTCAAAAAGAATTATTGTAGAATTTTAATGTGATAGTTCACATTGTAAAACTTCGTCTATAACCTGAAAAAAGATGATATTTTACTCATTTTTCCCAAAAAAATTTGTACCATTATATTTTGCTCCACAAACTATAATATAAACATTACATATCCCATGCACTAAACTTACATACTTGACTTGCCCAAATTTGTATAAATAATTATTAAAAAAGCATTATGATCATTCTAAAGTTCCTAATTCTATCTCAAATTCATAAATCTTTTGCAGATCATTCAATTAGATTTGTAAGCATTGCAAATTATTCGGTTGCATGAAAAATTTTATAATAAAATTAGTTGTTAGAAAGATACATAACAATTCATCATAATTCTTATAGTTTATGTTTATCATATTTTCTTAGATTGATTTAGAAAATTTAGATGGAATTAGTAAAATGATGAAATTTGTCTATTTAAAAAATAAATATGTATTTATACTTTTCAAAAATATAGTTTTTCTTAAAAATTGGTATATCAATAGAAAGTTTTAAATTTGATGTAAATAATTGCGATAATTATATGACCTTATCTGTTATTTAATAATTTATTACTAAAAATTTATATATCTTTTTTTAATTTAGGCCATCTGATTAAAAGTTTGTAAAAGTTGGTATATCAATAGATAAACTTTGTAAAAGTTTATGGTCGAAAAGGATTGTTGGAAAAATTTCGATCAAATACTCTCTAATGTGATACTGCTACATTAGAATTTCATCACGATCTCTTTAATATCGTTAATTTAATAGTAAGACTATTTTGATGGTAAAATTGCAAGTGTTAGACCAATTTGGTGGCAGATTAGAACTGATTTGGTGACAACGTATAAATTCGAGGACTATTTTGATGGAATTTTTACCATGTGAACTAATTACGTTACGATTTCTTTGACGTCGTTAATGACCAGACTATTTTTATGGCAAAATTATAAAACTTGGATCAATTTGGTGACAAATTTAGTTTGAGAACTAACTTGATGGCCGCATACAAATTCGATAACCATTTTGACTGTTTACTCTAAAAGATAAAGGTGTTACAAAAAATTAATACAAAAATAAAATATGATCTAATAATCAATTATATATTTACAAATTTTGTATGTAGTACGAGTTCACATCTAGTTTAATATAATACTCCAAGGATTTGCCTCTTAATAAAATTTTGAATTCAAGTCTCGTGAATAAAAAATAGTTATGATTGGAAGAGTTTTACTTTTCAACGGACTGATCGAGCTGTTGTGTTTCTATCGAAATATCGACTCCATTATCGTACCAAGATGAAATCGATCTTCATTTCCGAAACCGACGTCAAAAGGATTATAGAGGATCACTGGGATATATTTCAAGCGGAGACTTCGGAGGATTGTCGAATATCGCCAACATGGGAAAATTCCATGCCCACATGTGTTTTAAGGTTATTTCACGTCAGCTGTTGCACACACGTTGAGGATTATGGAGGGCGACGAAATGCTACGCGGAAGGTACGACATGGAAGTGTAGCCACGCCAGCAAAGTAAGCCCATGCAAGGAAAAGATAAAGTCACGTGTCGACACATGCAAAACCGAAGGCGAGAAAGCAAGAAATTAATACTCGAACAAAATTGCAAGGCTGGAATGGGTCCGTGACTTCGTTCTATAGATATCTGCTGATCAAAATCGGACTCAATCAATTCAGTTCAAGACCTCTCGACAAACTAGTTGAGTTCACTTTAGCATCTGAGGTTACAACTGCTGAATCTTGCTGGTGCATAATAAGTCATCTTCGTGCATGTTTAGCTCCCCCGAAATTCTAGAACAGCTACTCTAATACATATTGTTGATGTTGTTGTTATAAACTTGATAAATTTCAAGTAAATGAACGATTAAGAGAAACTTAGTTTTAACTAAAATAGCACGAGCTTTTTTAATTTTTCTTGTTGTCGATAACACATCAAATCTAGAAGTTTGTACAATCCACGGGTCTAAAGCAAAGAACTTTTTGCGGTATGTCATATCCAATCAAGAAATTCTTTTGTTGAAAGGCACCGTATATTTGTGCTATGGGACCCCCAGCAGGAGCAAAAGCGAAACACCAAACATCCTTGGAGACTTGAATGAAGGTATTGGAAGGATCTAACCTCACATCCGCATTATTCTCAAAGTGAAATATAAGAAATGGAGCACTAATTTCTGTGATCATCTTAACCCTGTAGCATAGACGAACGAGTGTTTTAATAGGAGGTGGCACTCGTATAGACTTGATGCGTCGGGCAACCGCTGACTCTAACCTGTAGTAAAAACCCTTATTCAAGTACGATATCCCTGCACCTGTATCTATAGCTATGTTACCCAGCTGATCATTGGATGGCAACACCAGTTGGTCTTTGAAGTTGATTTTGTTGTTGTAGACAGTAACGCTCTTTAGAGTCAGATGATACATGGCTCTCCTCAATACCAAAGGAGTACATACCGTGCCTGGACCAGAAACCAATGCTTTCATACCGAAGTTTAGCTTGCTTGATTTCTTAGGTTTTGTATCAGACGGAAGCAGACAGTACGAGAATCTTCCTTTTGCAACTTGCTCTAATTGGGAGACCAGTGACATGGGACCGGCGGCAAGCCCGATAATACCAGAATATGTTCCCTCAGAGGTCATAAGTCGATTATTATGCCCGCATCCAAAGAGTATTTGGGTAAAATATAGTGGCTGACCACCTGAGGATGAGTCAAGCATCACTGTCTCCCTAGCAAAACTGCCCTTTGTGTACGAGCCATCTGCGTACTGCGTGTGGTATTGACATATCCTCCCTTGAACAGGATCGCACCGTGTGTCACCTAGCCAACTACATTCCCTTGAAAAACAACTGACATCTTGGTACGTTGAGGATCTTCGTGGGTCGAACATCGAGGCAACTTGTTTGGAGCATTGATAACACGGCTGACATTGTGTCCATATGAGATTGCTGCCTGTATCCACGACACCGATAAATCGGAATGGAGGAGTCCCGATTGAGATATTAATGAGGTATGCACCATCGTGCTTGTAGATTCTTGTAAATGGTTCGTCTCCATTATTGTTATGATCATCACCACTTGCAGGTTGATGATGCCTTAATTGTAAAATATGGGAACTTACCGAAGCATTGGAAATACGCTCCATTGGTCGAGTCTCTGTCTTGTTGAAGTACGGAGATTGTTGGGAATCTTGCTGGATAATGTCGATACTGAAACCTTCATCATGAGTTAGCATTGAACCCAAAGCATATTGAAAGGCAGATGAGAAGATGATGAACAAGACAATGAAAAGAGAATGGTGATATCTTATTGAGGTTGCCATGGTGATCTCAAGAAAAGAAATCCATCCATCTCATATATATAGATGAGGATTAATACAATTTTTATACAATAAATATTATAATGAATTATTCAATATCAATCGCATGATGAAAGTGTCTGTTGAACATTAAATTTTTAATTAATGGCGAGAAGAAAAAAATAGTTAAGCATTAATTGCATCATTATTATTCCATTGCAGCTTTTAATGAAATCCGTCAAGGGGCTCACGTTTCTTGGCATGACAGAATTAATTTATAATAAATTAATAATTTTAAGTAATTTAAATTCGTATTATACCTCATTATATGTGAAAATCCCATATCTAATAAAAGAGACACATAACTTTCAATCGAACCCGTAATATGTTGATTATGAGTTGGAGCTCTGTACCACTTTATTAAGACCACTTTCACTTTTATGTTTCTTTGCCCTGGAGAAATCAAGAGTCCCAATTAATTTTTGCCGACCTGCATCCTTCTTCATAGTTGATATATATATTGAATTTATGTCATATGAAGATTAATCGGAAGGCATTGATAAATAACTAATGTGAACAAAATACAATGTGCTGGTAAAATTTTACATCTTAGTAAATTCATCTGACAGAATATATATTAGTTATAGTTTTTTTAAATTTTTGGATATTATATTTTATTAAAAAAGAAAGAGGTTAATAAGTTTACATATCATTCAATGAAATTTACTATTGTAAGACTATCCTTTGACTTGTGTGAACTTTCTACTTCCCAAACCCGTCAAATGTCGTTTTGTGATTAATTAATAATCAATGAGCTGACAGAAAGATTTTTTTTTCTTTTTGCCTATTAGTATTTTATTATAATCAATGCTAATAGCAAGATAAAGAGTTAGTTGAACATTAATTTGTTTATCTAAGGGAGAGGAAAAAGGTGGTTAAAAATTAATTGCTCTGACATAATATAACTTATTACTCAAACATATCTATATATCTATTCATATATTTTATATATATATATATATATATATACACACACACACAAAAGTGCAAACCCGTGTTACATACGGAATGATTAAAATACGTAGTTGATTAAGGACAGTGCTGCGGCCTACTTTAAGGACGTGAGATGCGCCAGCCCAGTGTCTATGTCTAGCTGAGGTCTGGCCCAGTAGGCCCACTTTTAGGCCATCGCTTTGGTGCTAATAAGAGCAAAGATCCGGCCCAAGGCCCACAATTAGACCCCTTACCTACCATTACAGAGTCCATGGTCTCATAATTTTAAGGCCATGTCGTAGCCATCTTAAGTGAGAGTCTGACCCATTGCTGGGCCCATGTTCCGGCACTCACCTGGCGGGAGACCTGGAGTTTGACTATCATGATCAGACCCAATTTGGTTTGGCCTTTTGCGGGCCCATGATTGGGTCCTTATGGAGGGCAAATGCTGACCCATTTTCTCTCCAGATGCCTGGCCTATTTTCAGGGTAATGGCCTGGCCTATTTTCAGACCCATTTTACAATCCATGCCCACTCTCTATGTTCATGTAGCCGCACCTCCCCAATCTAACCGGCCTTGGCTTCCAGGCTATGGATTAGACCGTCGAACTGGTTAGGGCTGGATTCAGTCGGGCCTGCTTTGCTTCCGCGTCATGACATTTGCCGGAATAAATTTGAAACAAGAATGAAACCTTCCCCTGACGCTACCATAACAAACCACACACCGTCAAGAGTGAAAGAAAAACCAATTCTGTTACATCGAAAAGAGGTGCTAAGCTGATGGCACGATCAGTTCACGCAGATCAATAAAAATCACACCAAATTTCAAGCTTTCATTTACATACCGGGATTATTAAGTGGCAGGACACCAAAAATCCAATATTCTCGAGCAGCCAAAGTTAATCCATGATGTCCTCTGGAAAAAAAAAATTTTTTAATTCATGATGCTGATTTACCTGTGAGGCGTCAATGCATTATCTCATGGCGAACTTTACCGCCCTTCACTCAGTATCGGAACTATAAGGGGGTTCATTTGTGCGAGATATATACAATTCACCTAACAACGTAAAGAAAGACAGAGTGACCATACATTGCTCATGTAGCCGCACCTGCCCAAGCTAACCGGCCTTGACTTTGGGGCTTTGGATTAGGCCATCGAACGCTCCAACTGGTTAGGGCTGGATTCAGTCGGGCCCTGCTTTGCTTCTGCGTCATGACAATTGCTGGAATAAATTTTGAAACAAAAATGAAACCCTACCGTGACGCTGCCATAATGAAAGACACCGTCGAAGTGAAGAAAGAAAAAACCAGTTCTGTTACATCGAAAAGAGGTGCTAAGCTGATGGCACAATCAGTTCACGCAGATCAATAAAAATCACTCCAAATTTCAAGCTTTCATTTACATACCGGGATTACTAAGTGGCAGGACACCAAAAATCCAATATTCTCGAGCACCCAAAGTTAATCCATGATGTCCTCTGGAAAAAAAAATTTAATTCATGATGCTGATTTACATGCGAGGCGTCAATGCATATATCTCATGGCGAACTTTACTCCCCTTCACTAAAAATTGGAATTATCAGGGGCTTCATTTTTGCGAGATATACAATTACCCCCCTGGCAAAGTAAGAGAGACAAAAGTAACCATACAAAGTGAACAACGATATATAGCAAAATCACCGTATCCAATTTTCCAAAAAATGTCTTGCTGAAGGTTTGAAAATGCTTCAGGCTGTTCTGCTAGCAAAATCTCATGGGTGGGCATTTGTTGTCCTGGAGACTGATTCAACTGAAGTGTTCCGAAGCCTCCAAAATAAACGCCAGGAGCATCAGTGTTTAAAGCCTACAGCGGACGAAGTACAAGCTCATAGAGCTTACTTTAAGGAACTTAAGCTGAGCCTTGTTGGGGGAAATGCAAATTCTAGTGCAGATTGGGTTCCAAACCAATGTAGAAAGGGAATGTGTCCTTTGAATTGGGTCATTGACATTTGAGCCCCCATTCCCTTTACTTTGTTTGCTGCAGAGGGATGTTGAAGTTTCTGTAAGATACTCTCTGGTGGAGGACCATGGTTGAATTTTAATAAAGTTTTCTCTTTCAGTCGAAATTTTTTTTTTCCAAAAAATATAACCTAGAAAAAAAATGAAAACTATAGAAATCATTGCTTTAAAGACTAACGATACTAAAAGTCATGGATATACTAGAAAGCGCATGCTAGCAATATACATGTAGAGTAGCAATTGAGCGGCTCAATAAGCAAATTCAAGTTTTCTAAGACTAATATTCCGTTTGATATGCAAGAACAACAATGCAATGGAATATGCATTTTACTGTGCCATGGCGCTCCACTACTAAGAGTTAATATGTGCATTTCAGTTGGGATTTGTTTTTGAAATTGATGGAATGCATATTCCCTTAGAAAAAAAGTTTACAAATGCACATTCCAACATTTTTCTCATGTTTATTTCAAAACCATTCCATCGCATACTCAAGATTCCCACAAAATCACCAATTTCTCCCAATGCTATTCCATTACACAATCAAACTCATTCGTTTCCATTCTGCTCCATTCTACAGTACCAAGTATAACTTCAGAGCCATCAAAAGCTTGAGTACTCATCAAACCTCTCGTGCATCAAAGGTAAAATAAAAGGGTGCCATGGTAGAATGATTCTGAAGAATTACAGTTTCCAAAGAAAGAAGCACAATTAGAATGTACTGCGAAAAAACTGTTTACCCTTTATTGTTATGCCTCCATGCCCAGCAGAGTGTCTGTGTGGCATAATAGACTAAAATTATGAAAGTAACCGTAGTCGACAAATGAGGACCTTGAGGAGGTCACAATAATCAAATAAGAGAATAAGTAGAAGGGAAATCTTTAATTGAAACCAAACACCAAACAAAACTGTAATTTATGGAAAAACATCAGTTCTTAAGATTTAAATAACCACAAGAACGAATAATGGGAACTTACATCATCTAACAACAGACTATTGGAGTGATGACCAAGGCTAGATGGAACCTGTATAACCATTATGCATGACAAGTATGACATTACAACAGGAAAGTATGATGCGAGAGGACTATACAGAAGTGCTTCAAGCCTCGGGGTGTATTTTTGATACATAAATGCTTGATAAATAATCCAATCGGCATATGGCATAAAGCAAAAGAAAATTGTAACACACTACATGTAGCATCGATCACCTGGTAGCAAATCATGACATATTGCATCTTGTTACATACTGGATAAGCATGCGGTCCTCAAATAAAAGTGCTTCTTGAAGAAACATCCCAATGCAGAAATTTTCACGTTGAAAGTAGTAAACACAATCCAAATAATAGATTCATTTTGATTGTCAAATTCTTCCAGAGGAGTAAATCCTCGATTAACCATGGCATCCATTAGGTAAGTGAGAAGCACATCCTGAATATGTTCTTAAAGAAGAGACTATCATGGTCATAATCTAAGAACGCACTAAATTTTGTTAAGAATACAAATTTTAGCATGATATACTAATCAACTTAAATTCTTCACCATTTCGGTTTCCCGAATGAACTTCAGAAACAGAAACACAACGAGCTTCACAAACACAAAAAAGTAACAAAACAGAGATTCTCTTAGCCTACAGCAAAGGACAGGTGACAAGGAATACTATGCGTGCATCAGAACTGTAAATAATGATTCCAGTCTCTTTATTAGCACATGAATAAAAATATAAAACTTCTCCATAAGCTTGGCAGTCAACTAATCGCAAATCAGACAACAAAAACTTCACAACGGAAGGAAATTTAAAAAAGAAATCAGAAACCTCTCATCAATATGAAGCAAACCGAAGGTTAGAACACAATGCCTACAAATCAACAGGCGAAACCTGAGCAAATCATGAGCACTATCTTGTATAATGTCCTCATACCACTGCTACATTGTTGTACAATTTCTAAGCACAGTATGTATGATTAAACTAGAAAGACCGAGAAGGAATGCAATCAGACGAAAGCGAAAGAAGCATGCAAATTAGCAGATGGTCCTCTGCTGTAGCAAATTCTGTTGCAAAGAGACGCGATAATCCTAATCACTGTGAAAATTAAGGTTGTCACCAGAAACCCATGGCAAATGCGATTCTCGCAACCAAAGAGCAGAATATGAATTAAACGCTGAACCGAAATTCCAATCAAATGAACCGCCATGTAACTTTCATTTTTGCCACCACCTGTTTAATAAAAATATTCTTTTTTTTCTGCCAAACTCTCGCCTTCTCATAATATTTTTCATGGTAACAGGACTGTACACCCTACAAGACACATTCCTAAATTTTGGACCCCGAGTCTAGACCTATTGAACTTGTCAATAAAACTTTTTGGTGATAAAATACAGTTTGATGAGAACTCCATTTGTATTTTCCCCCATGAAAAATCTATATTCAGTGACTAGTTTAGGATTTATCATAAATATTTTGACTAAATGCATTTTTAGTGACTATGATACATTGGCACCTTTAAATTTAAATTCTCCAATGACCATTCTTAAGATGGTTATAAATAATACATCTCTAAAAAATCTAATTTCTTGTAGTGCACGAGGCATAAACTAGAGACATTACTCAAGAGGTAAAAATACCGAACCGCCTTAATCAGCTAATCTTAGTTCAGTAATAACATTTTGCAAGTTAAGATAACTTCATGTCCCTCTAATATAGATGGCCGATGTTGTTATAAACTTGAGAAATTTCAAGTAAATGAACGATTAAGAGAAACTTAGTTTTAACCAAAATAGCACGAGTTTTTTTAGTTTTTCTTGTTGTTGATAACACATAAAATCTAGAAGTTTGAACAATCCACAGGTCTAAAGCAAAGAACTTTTTGCGGTATGTCATATCCAATCAAGAAATTCTTTTGTTGAAAGGCACCGTATATTTGTGCTATGGGACCCCCAGCAGGAGCAAAAGCGAAACACCAAACATCCTTGGAGACTTGAATGAAGGTGTTGGCAGGATCTAACTTCACATCTGCATTATTCTCAAAGTGAAATATAAGAAATGGAGCACTGATTTCGGTGATCATCTTAACCCTGTAGCATAGACGAATGGGTGCTTTAATAGGAGATGGCACTCGTATGGACTTGATGCGTCGGGCAACCGCTGACTCTAATCTGTAGTAAAAACCTTCATTCAAGTACGATATCGTTGCACCTGTATCTATAGCTATGTTACCTAGCTGATCATTGGATGGCAACAACAGTTGGTCTTTGAAGTTGATTATGTTGTTGTAGATAGTAATGCTCTTTAGAGTTAGATAATATAAGGCTCTTCTCAATACCAAAGGAGTACATACCGTGCCTGGACCAGAAACCGATGCTTTCATACCGAAGTTTAGCTTGCTTGATTTCTTAGGCTTTGTATCAGACGGGAGCAGGCAATACGAGAATCTTCCTTTTGCAACTTGCTCCAATTGGGAGACTAGTGACATGGGGCCGGCGGCTAGCCCGATAATACCAGAATATATTCGGTCAGAGGTCATAAATCGATTTTTGTGCCCGCATCCAAAGAGTACGTGGTTAAAGGATGGTGTCTGACAACCTGAGGATGAATCTAGTGTCACTATCTCCCTAGCAAAACTGCCCTTTGTGTAAGAGCCTTCTGCGTACTCCATGTGGTATTGACATATCCTCCCTTGAACAGGATCGCACCGTATGTCACCTAGCCAACTACATTCCCTTGAAAAACAACTGACATCTTGGTATGTTGAGGATCTTCGTGGGTCGAACATCGGGGCAACTTGTTTGGAGCATTGATAACACGGCTGACATTGTGTCCATATGAGATTGCTGCCTGTATCCACGACACCGATAAATCGGAATGGAGGAGTCCCAATTGAGATATTCATAAGGTATTTACCATCGTGCTCGTAGATTCTTGTAAAGGGTTCGTCTCCATTATTGTTATGATCATCACCACGTGCACGCTGATGATGCCTTAATTGCAAAATATTGGAGCGTACCGAAGCATTGCAAATACGCTCGATTGGTCGAGTCTCTGTCTTGTTGAAGTACGGAGATCGTTGGGAATCTTGCTGGATAATGTCGATGCTGAAACCTTCATCATGAGTTAGCATTGAATCCAAAGCATATTGAAAGGCAGATGAGAAGATGATGAACAAGGCAATGGAAAGAGAATGGTGATATCTTATTGAGGTTGCCATGGTGATCTCAAGAAAAGAAATCCATCCATCTCATATATACAGATGAGAATTAATACAATTTTTATATAATAAATATTATAATGAATTATTCAATATCAATCGCATGACGACAGTGTCTGTTGAACATTAAATTTTTAATTAATGGCGAGAAGAAAAAAATAGTTGAGCATTAATTGCATTATTATTATTCAATTGCAGCTTTTAATGAAATCAGTCAAGGGGCTCACGTTTCTTGGCATGACAGAATTAATTTATAATAAATTAATAATTTTAAGTAATTTAAATTCGTATTATACCTCATTATGTGTGAAAATCCCATATCCAATAAAAGGGACACATAACTTTCAATCGAACCCATAATATGTTGATTATGAGTTGGAGTTATGTACCATTTTATTAAGACCACTTTCGCTTCTATGTTTCTTTGCCCTGGAGAAATCAAGAGTCCCAATTAATTTTTGCCGACCTGCATCCTTCTTCATAGTTGATATATATATATATTGAATTTATGTCATATGAAGATTAATCGGAAGACATTGATAAATAACTAATGTGAACAAAATACAATGTGCTGGTAAAATTTTACATCTTAGTAAATTCATCTGACTGAATATATATTAGTTATAGTTTTTTAAATTTTTGGATATTATATTTTATTAAAAAAGAAAGAGGATAATAAGTTTACATATCATTCATTGAAATTTACTATTGTAAGACTATCCTTTGACTTGTGTGAACTTTCTTCTTCCCAAACCCGTCAAATGTCGTTTTGTGATTAATTAATAATCAATGAGCTGACGGAAAGATTTTTTTTTTTCTTTTTGCCTATTAGTATTTTATTATAATCAATAATAATAGCAAGATAAAGAGTTAGTTGAACATTAATTTGTTTATCTAAGGGAGAGGAAAAAAGTGGTTAAAAATTAATTGCTCTGACATAATATAACTTATTACTCAAACATATCTATATATCTATTCATATTATATACATATATACACACACAAGTGCAAACCCGTGCTACATGCAGAATGATTAAAATACGTAGTTGATTATCAAATCATGCTTTCTACTTTGCATTTTTTTTTTTGTATATTTTACAATTGTCATGAATAAAAAAATAAAATATACAATTAGAAAAAGAGAAAAGTAGAGAGTACTTATAGTTTTAAATAATTGAATAATATATTAAGGGAGGGACGACGTGATTAATAATGTCTCCCGAATTACGACCGAGTTTTGGTCGAATGTGGGCATTGTGGTGATGATATGTAGTATTTTTGTTTTGAAGCATATTTACATGCAAAACTTTCATCTGAAACTAAAAACAAAGCAATGAGGAAAAAAAATTGCATGACGAGACATCTCTTGACGTTTTTCTTCAAGTTCTATAGGGAACTGGAGATGGACGGCTATGTTGGACACAGATACGGTGGCCACAGCCACGGCCACCACCCTGAAAAAGAGAATGGCGATGGCTACATGAAGGCTCACAGAGGATATGGCCACGGGAAGCCTGGCCATGGTGGCCACCCTGGCCACGGTTCAGCAGAGGGAACCAAAGCAACCGGCCAAAACTAAATAATTACAAGACATGAGTCGTGTCAGCCCAGTTGAAAAAAAAGAACCGTACGTACTGACGATGGAAGCTGTATTGCTGATTGTGTGTGTGTGTTTGTGTGCTTAGTTTCTTGCAAGCCTTCGTATGGCGAAATAAAATGTGCAATCCTACTGGCATGGATCAGTCTACTAAGTGAGGTTTCATTCAAGCATGTAGCACTTACGGTTTTTTTCCCCTAATTTTACTTGTAGTTTTATATAGTTGAACTATCTTCCTAGTGATATGCGGGACAAACATAGGCGAAACGTAAAGGGGAAGAGAGAACGGGATCATCAACTGTGTCATATGGTTCTAATAAGACTCCAATTGGTACTTTCATCTAGTAATCATTGGTTGCATACGGTATCAAGGATGTATAGGGCAGTAATAGCAATGTCCTATATGTTTATTATGCAACGTTTTTGAACTTTGTATTCAAACATAAACATACAATATTAACAAAATAATCATCCCTCAGCATTATATTCAAGAAATCAGTGCCCTCCATGCTAATAATCTCATTTTTCAATGGAATATTTTCTAATGATTCTTTCAACATTTAACTGATAACAAGGAAAGAAACTGTTCGGATCATATGTATCTGATGTACAAGTCGGACACAAATTCATGGCCAGTCAAAATCAATGACGTTATAGACACAGGTAGTGACCTCATATGGAAGCAGTGCGAACCGTGCTATAAGTGCTTCAAGCAAGTTATGCTGCTCGTCGACTAAAGAGATTCTTAACATACCAAGACATCAGCTGCTTTTTAAGATAATGCAGTTGGTTAGGGGATACGTGGTGTGAATCCTATTCAAGGAAAGATTTGCCGATGCCACGTACAAGAATGACACGTACACAAGGGGCAACATTGCCAGGGAGAGATTTGGATTGGACAAAAATTCAGGTCAAACCCTATCCTTTAACCAGATATAATTTGGAAGTGGCCACAATAATAAATTTTTTTTTTGAGTTTAATGTTGTGCCCACATCCAATAAATTGCATATGTTAAATTATGCGTATCCAGTATCATTAGGCTTGCTAGTGGAGCGGTGTCCCTTGTCTCCCAACCGGGTCAAGTTGGTGGCAGAAAATTCTCGTACTGTTTGCTCCCTAACAATATAACCGACACATCTAGCAAGCTGAACTTCAGTAACAGGGCACTGGTTTTCGGAGCGGGCACTGTATATGCACTCCTTTAGCTTTCAAGAGAACAATATATTATCTGACTCTAAACGGTTCCGGGCCGGTTCATCTGAGCCCGAACAGTCAACCCGGACTGGAACTGGCCGGAACCGGCCCGTCTAACAACACTACTCCAAGCTCTCGTCAGACGCAGTATCTGTCCCAAATCGACGAACATGATCAGGGCCATTTTTGCTGTTCGCTATCTCATTGCCTGGTCAATTTTCAGGGTAATGGCCTTACCTATTTTCAGACCCATTTTACAATCCATTCCTACTCTCTATGTTCATGTAGCCACACCTGCCTAAGCTAACCGACAGCCTTGACTTCTAGGCTATGGATCAGGATGTTCATGTAGCCACACCTGCCTGAGCTAACCGGCCTTGGCATCTGGGCTATGGATATGGTTAGGCTGGATTCAGTCGGGCCCTTCTTTGCTTCAGCGTTATGACATTTGCTGCAATAAATTTTGAAACCTACCCTAACACTGCTACAATAAAACACACACCGTCAAAGTAAAGAAAGAAAAACCAATCCTGCTACAGCGATATTTTAATGAAAGCAACAAAAAGATGTACTAAGCTGATGGCACGATCAGAAAATGTAGATCAATAAAAACCACTGCAAATTTCATGCTTTCATTTACATACCGGTATTACTAAATGGCAGGACACCAAAATCCAATATTCTCGAGCAGCCAATGCTAATCCATAGTGTTCGCCCAAAAAGAAATTAATTCATGATGCTGATTTACCTGTGAGGCGTCAATGCATTATCTCATGGAGAACTTTTACTCCCCTTCACTGAAAATTGGAACTATAAAGGGTTTCATTTGTGCGAAATATACAACTGCCCACCTAGCAAAGCAAGGAAAGACACGGTGGCCATACTAAGTGAACAACAATATATATATAACAAATCACCATATTCAATTTTCCAAAAAATGTGAACTAGAAAAAGGAAAAAAGCAAAACTACAGTACAGGGTGATAGACTCGAAACCATTGCTTTAAGGACCGACAATACTAAAAATCATGCATATATTAGAAAGTGCATGCTAGCAATGAACAGGCGGAGTAGCAATTGAGTGGCTCAATAAGCAAAATTCAAGTCTAATGTTCTGTTTGATATGCAAGAACAACAACGCAATGGAATATGCATTTTATTCTGCCATGCCACATTTTAATTTGAATGTACTACTAAGAGTTAAAATGCGCATTTCAATAGGGATTTTTTTCTGAAGTTGATGGAATGGATATTTCCCATAAGAAAAGGTCCTCGAATGCACATTCCACCATTTTTCTCATGTTTATTTCAAAGCAATTCCACCGCATACTCAAAATTCACACAAAATCACTAATTTCTCCCAATGCTATTGTGTTACACAATCAAACTCATCCCTTTACATTCCAGTCCATTCTACAGAACCAAGTATAGCTTCAGAGCCATAAAAAATGTGAGTACTCATTAAACCTCCTGGGCCTCAAAAGTAAAATAAAAAAGTACCATGGTAGAATGATTCTAAACAATTACAGCTTCCAGGGAAAGAAGCACAATTAGAACGTAACTGCAAATAACGGTTTACCCTTTATTATTATGCCTCCACACATAATAGAATGTTTGTGTCGCATAATAGACTATAAAATTATGAAAGTAACCATATTTGATAAATGATGACCTTGACAGGATCACAATGATATAATAAGAGAATAAGTAGAACAGAAATCTTGAAACCAAACACCAAACATAACTATAATTTGATGGAAAAACATCAGTATGTTGAACTTAAGATTTAAACAACCACAGGAACGAATAATAGGAACTTACGATATCCAACAACTGACTATTGCAGTGATGGCCAGGGGCAGGTGGAACCAGCATAACCATTACGCATGATAAGTATGAAATTACAATAGGAAAGGATGAAGTGACAGGACTATACAGAAGTGCTTCAGGCCTCTGGGTGTATTTTGATGCATAAACACTTGATAAATAATCTAATTGGTATATGGCATAAAGCCCAAAAAAAAAAATTTAAACACGCGACATGTAACATCACCTAGCAGCAAATCATGATGTATTGCATCTTGTTAAACACTGAACAAGTATGTGGTCCTCAATTAATAGTACTTATTGAAGAAACATCCCAACAAAGAAATTTTAACGTTGAAAGTAGTAAACACAATCCCAATAATAGATTTCTTTTGGTTGTCAAATTATTACCGAGGAGCAAATGCTCGATTAACCATGGCAAAAAAGAGGAGGATCCATTAGGGAAGTGAGAAGCACACCTCCATTAGGTATCAACTAATGGGGATACTGTACGGGAGCAAGCTACGGCTTGAAGGAGCGCGTTCGCGCGCGCCTACCCATTTCTCGCTTACTTTTTCTCTCCATCTCTAGAAAAAAAACCTTCTCAGTACTGATTCGTATGGAATTAGCACGACCTGCTGATCAAATTCTTGGGGGGAATCATCAATTTTATAATGTTTTAATGACGGCTCACGCTTTTTTAATGATCTTTTCTATGGCTATGCCGGCGATGATAGGTGGATCTGGGTCTCGAACGGGCACTAAACCAACTTGAATCTGAACTCGGATTGAGCACAGATTAGCACAAAACAGAGGAAATTGCTGGAGTTGACTCAATCGGATGCCCACACGTCTCCTACTTTTAAGAAGATGTGTGTTATTCGTGAGAAATTTTCTCGACTAGGCACCTTCAAGTATTAGGTATCCGAAAGCCTACGCTTGCTGGGTAGTGAAGTGGTCCGTGAAGGTTAACTCACACTTGTGTTAAGCAAGCAGAGTAGTCAAGCCAGAGAGGCAAAAAAAAAAGCAAGAAGCGGTTTTCGTTCGATCGACGGAATCAATCGTACTTTCACAGCGGTGGACCGGCTTTCATAAAGAAAGCCGCCTTTGGGCAGCGAGAAAAGGGAAAGCGCGCTAGCGCGTGTAGGCGCCGTAGCTTGCTTGGGATCCAATTCCGAGATCAATTCGACAATGAAACTCTTCAAGCAATGTCATTTCTCTTGACACGATACAAAAGACAACTTTCGAGAGTAACTTAGCCATTTGCCTATTCGCATCAGAAGCTAAAACCAATGCCATGGGTCATCTTCCTACGCATCAATCAATCATGTATCACTACTAGTCTTGAGCTTCACGGAGACGAAGCTCTATTCCCCCCTACTACCTCTGTCCTCAGAGTTTGCTTTGCCTTTAGCTTAGAAGATCAGTCTCATTCTCCACTAAGCTTCTGAACTCAATTCACTTTTGTTTGAAAGAAGAAAGGACTTCTCTCTTAAAGACAGAAAGAGAATGACTAATCAACCAAGAGCCGGATCATTGAGTGTTGAAGAGTTGATGATAGGATCCTTTTGCCTTCGCTTTTAGCACTTTAATTAAATAGCTCTCTCTTTCAATTGTATGATTTTCTTTTTTGAATGCTGCACGTTTCAATCACATAGGTAGCTTTCTTAGTAATGGATGCAGAGTCAATGCAGTTAGGATAGCCATTCGGTCTAACGAGTAAACTACCTTGATAGAATGGAAAATGTCGAAGAACCACTAGTAGGGATATGGATGGAGTCTAGCTCAGTAAAGAGAGTTGTAGATTCGTAGAAAAGGAGAAGAACGAGAAAGGGAAAGCGAACTTCCTGTCACGTAATTGCACAATGACAAGGTTGCGCGTTGAAGCCAGGTAAGCACACGAAGGCTTGCACATCTTGTAAACTAGCGAATGGTGATGCATGATAAATAAAAACATGTTGAGACGTGCTCACTTTCATGCTCCATTTTCTTGTCTAAATTCTGTTGGCACAAAATTTGTTGCGTCAAACATTCATTTCCAAGGAATCTGTTCGGTCGTATCCGACATCTCAGCTCCCAAAATAAGTAAAATACATTGCCACAATTCCTGCTTCTGACCCTTCTATATCTGCTATTGAAGGTAAGCTTGGTGATAACAACATCAAGGCTGCTTCCTTTCCATCTGGATGCCATTTGAATAGCCTCATCCCGTTCCCTAGGCCTCTTATCTAGCTGAAGAGGGGGAGGATTTTTCGCCAGATTTCCATCTGAATGCCACTCGTCTTGATTTAAGTGTGTTAATCTTAGAATTTTATTTCAACTTCTTGAATGAAATGCTGATTCTTTGTCAAGTCAGACAGCATCCGGGTAGCGTTTCTAGGGAGTTCAGAATCAAAGGCCAACGTAGTTCCTTCCATTCATTCACTTTTTAATTCCAGCAAAATCGGTTCCCTAAAAAAATAAAATCTTATAATTGTACGTAGTTTTTTCTTTTAAATTTTAACATCACGGAATCACTTGAACTAATGCATGTGAGGTAGATTTTAAAATTACGCAAGATTCATTGATTAAGAAAGTACTTTTTAGATTTCTAAAAGAAAAATTAGTTCCTCATGCTTGGATGGAAAATAGGGAGTCAATTAAAATTAATATTTAGGAATGAACATGCTTGAAATGGTTTTAGGCTCAAACACATCCAGAGAGGGAACATCACCGGGTTACTGCAAAGTTGAGTACCTTGCTTGAATGTAAGATTACTTGCCAGGAAATCACATAAATTCTGAATAATTAATTATTCTTAGTTAAAACATATGTAATGATCTTACCTTATTAATCATGTCTCAGGATGTCACTTGAGTCCGACGATGTGGTCTTTTCGTATGGTAGCACTAAACTCCGACTGATAATCTAGAGGTCCTCAGTTCGATTTTCTTGTTCTTCTTCGTATTCCCTACTGTTGCCCCCGCCTATAAATTCGACCCCCGTAATCGCCAGCACACCCTCACCTCAGGCCTTATTCCATTTCCTTAGAAATGCTCCCGGGAAAAATGACGGCCAGGTTTCTCCTCGCTGCTCTCATCTCCTCTTTTGCTATCTTCTTGGTTGAATGTGGTGGTTGGGATCCGACCAATCCCCCTGTGCGGTGCCTGATATGGCACTGTCGAAACCTACACAGATCATCCTGATCGTTATTGTGGTGATAATCTTCATAGCGCTCGCGCTAGGTATTTGGTTGTACAAGAGGCACGTGGAGGCTCGAGAGGCTCGTACCGCTCCTCTACCACAGAATGGAGTGGTGGAACTGGCTTGTATGTAAATAGGCAATTAAGATGGCAGTAATTGATACGTAAATTACTAAAATCTACACTAAGTTACAATATTTGTTCTATTTTTCATATGGATCCTACTTGTAGAGAAGGTACATAACAGATAAGTTATTCCAAGCTAGGTCTTGAAGAACTTCACTCTATCTCTGATATGAATGTCGAGCCAACAGACACTGAGCCTGAAATTCAACCAATCATATGCACCATATCCCCTGCCATCATCACTCAGTTATCATCTTCCAATTTTTTACCGCTTGAACCAACTCATGTTAGTTACTTGAATATAATTTAAATACTATTGATTCTAGTAATTACCTAAATAATGAGTAAGTTATACATATTTCGAGTAGATTACTTGCCAGGAATTACACAAATTATGAATAATTAATCATTCTTAGATAAAACATATTTAATGATCTCCCCTTCTTAATCATGTGTCTACATTTCACTTGAGTCAGAAGATGTGATCTTTTAGTACAGAGGCACAAGATTTCAGCTAATAACCTAGTATGAGTTCAATTTTTACTGTAAAAATTATATATATTAATGATATTTTAAACAAATAAAAACTTGAGAAAAATAATGATCAATTTCATATGACCATTTGATAATATTGATGTTTCTTCTTCTTATTCCCTACAGCTTCATACTCGCCTATAAAATCCTCCCCCCTTCCTTAGGCCTTTTCAATCTCCTTAGGAAATCCTCACGGTAGCTGGACAGGAAAAATGACGGCTAGGATTCTAGTTACTACTCTTATCTTGTCTCTAGCTATGTTGGTTGAATGTGTTAATTAATTGGGTGTACCATCGATCCCCAGGTGCTCGATATGTCACTAGCGAAACCCGCTCTAATCATCTTGATTGTTACCGTTATGATCTTCTTTTATAGCACTTGCGCTAGGCTTTTGGCTTTACAAAAGGCGCGTGGAGGCTCGTGAGGATCACCATCTACCATAGAATGGAGCGGTAGAGCCCGTTTGTATATAGACAGGCAATTTTATGGTGTTGGCTCGTATATAAGTAGTAGCTTCTTGATGAATAGGAGAAAGAGAAGGGGTTTTATGTGTTGAAGTTTGCAAAGCAGGGTTTGGCTCAAATTTATAGGGGAGAACAACCAATAGAAAAGGTGTTTGGCTCTTTCTTGGAAGAAAAGTCCTTATTACATATGTATGTACATATTAGCTTATATTTTTGTGATAAACTATCAAGATATGAATCTACATAATATGTATGTATATATGCATATATGTATATACATGCACATGTATTAACAAAAATTTTCATGATAAATTATCGAGACAAGCATACCTCGAATTGGCCATCTCTTGTCTAATTCGGTGGAGGATTTTCAGGCTTAAATTTTATACATGACAAATTTTAGTACTTGTTACCAAACTTAATGTTACAAATAAATATATATCAGCACATATTAGCACAAATTTTTGTGATAAGCTATGTGGACATATATTTATGTATATATTTTATGTATGTAAAATTAATTATTCCTTTATTTATTTATCTCTTAATATTTATCTCTTCCCTACTTTTTGTACTCGACTATAAATTCTCCAGCCTTACAAACTCAAAATATATAAAGCCTTAGTGATCTAATGCAAAGGCCTCTTCCCTCCTCATTCAATCGTTTATCTCCTCATGGCAGCCGTGCAAGAACAATGAAGATGAGGGCTCTGCTTACTATTCTCACCTTGTCTTGATCCCTTGGTGTCTGACATGCCATACTAGCGAAACCCTTCTTATCGTCTTGATTGTTGTCGCAGTGCTCTTCTTTATAGCGCTTATGCTAGCTTTTGGCTTTATAAAAGGTGTGTGGAGACTTGTGAGGCTCGTATCCGTCCTCTACCACATGATGGAGTGGCCGATCGTCTACCACAGAATGGAGTGGCGGAGCTTGCTCATATATAAACATGTAATTTTGTTGTGGCAGATAAAAGAATGATCGGGAGGAATGGATAGTTAATAAAAAGGCCCAACTTGTTCCTATAAACTATTATTTTTCTGATAGAACTTGCAGGCATATCGGTTTAGATTGGCCTTTCAGATAATTTTAAGAGGAACTGTTGGTGTCGGTTATCCTCTACTGATATTGAAAGGACACTGAGCATTCCTGATAGAATATTACATATCTTTGTTAATGAATATATATTGGTTATCCTATGACTAGGATACCGAGCAATTGTGGGCCATCAAAAAGCATCAGGACAAAAGACTCAAATCCATCATATTTAGATTGTTGTGGCAAACTTTTATCTACCTCATCTGGAAGGCTCGAAATGAATTTATTTTTATTGTTGCTCCCATGAGAGAAACTTTTGACTTCCATTAAATTTATTATAAAATCTCGTCTACTAGTGTCAATAGTCTACTTAAGAAAATTAGGGCAGATGATCACAAGCTACTGCTTACAAATTGGGGAATCTCCCAATAAGTAACTTATTTTCTGTGGTTTGAGCCTTCCAACCTCGACATTTGAGAGTTCGCTCTCTATATATTTTGTACATTCTTGTTTATTAAATGAATAGAGCACCATTTATTCACATAATATATACATATATATATATCTTTTATGCATTTGAACTGGCGTCTCGGATCTTCCGGGCCGATAGAAAAGTAGGCTCGTGTTTCCAGTGCTGTGTCGATGAAAGTCGCTTTACCAGCTTTCGAATGATTCTTACAATTCCCTTCTAGTCAAATTCGTGTAATGTAGCATCGTTGTCGTCGGTTCTCGGTTATAGGATCAGATGTCCAACCAATGCTTCTCCCCTTCCGTTATGTGCCATTAAAATCGTTCTATGAACTTTATAGCGTGTATATGATTACAATCGCTGTTCGGGTTAACTTGACGACCCCGTTTAATTATTCCCCCCCTGGGACTAAGTAAAAGGAATTAATTTTGTTTATCTGTTGGCGGTGATGGTGGTTTTGGATCAAAGGGATCAAGCTTTTGCTTTGCTTTTCTTTTCGTTTTCCCCTTTCCTTTCGTAGATCATGAATCATGGCAACTGATGTTTAGCTAGAGATTATTAAACAATTAGAGGTGATCAATCATTCTTAGATCCTAATCATTCAACTGTCAAGTTTCAAACTATAAGACACTGTGGCAGGTATACATGAATACCGAGAACCGAATTCAAACCTCATGAGGTAAGTACTGAGTCGGGCTCTTTGACAAGGTATGGTGAGATAGTCGGGACGAGCTGTTGAATTTGTAACGTATTATCCTCTTAGCCCAACTACAGCACAGGCGGTGAGTACCAAAAAGTGTTCCTTCGATCGATCGATCATCTTTGTTTGTTTTACAAATGACAAGGAGCTAGGTTCCTAATGTAATTGCATCACTTTTTAACAATCACGAACTCCCAGAGCCGCTAGTTCGGCCACCACTAGCAGCCCTACCCCCTCTCGAACGGCGGCATCGATGTGCCAAGTTTTGTCTAGAAGATGCCACCGTTACGTTGAAATGGACTTCGAATTCCCAAGCCTCTCCTATGATCAGCACTGACAGAATCGTGAGAGAGGAGAAATCAAGCGGTGCGTTCATTAGGGGAATTAATGGGTCCTGTTGGTGTTTTAGGTTTTCCTTCTCATATCTACACCACTAGAAAATAGAAATTTAATGAATTCTAATTAATTTAAATTTAAACTAAATTAACAATTAAAACTATTTAATTATTAATTTTCTCCTATTTATAAGATGATTTAAATTTGATATGTAATTTACCTTTTAGCCCTAAAGCAGCAAATTGCATCTTGACCTGGGCCTACATATCCTAACACTATGATTACGTTTCGTTACCATGGAAAAGATTATTTCACCCACCTCCTAGGCTGCATCCACCTTGGTCGGTCGGTCGGTCGGTCGGTCGGTCCTTCCCTCATCTTTTTCATATTGATATTTTCGTTTCGTACTCAAGAATTTTAGGTTAGGGCATTTCACACCCTAAATTTTGTATTCCACTAATTTGCATCCTGTAGTCCGTCCCCAAGTTCAGATCACTAAGCCCGACATCTTACCCTCGTAAACAGTATTCCCCACGCTACAAGCAGTATAGATCCTCCCGACAAAAATCACATTCAATGTATATGATAAATTAGCTTATCAGTATGGATCGCCTTTAACTTGAGATCGATCGCAATAATTATTAACATTTGAGTAGTGTATGGTGTATTTCAATCTTCGAACACACTATTGTTTCTTGGGCATTTTAAGTATTGATTACAAGAAATGCTAAAATTATAATTGAAGTTTTAATTATAGATTGTTGCTATAAACCTCATTGTAATATAAGAATTTCATGTATTTGATTTATCAAATACACTACTAAATTACCGATATGAGTTGGTTTAAATGATTCGGTATTTGGTTCTTTTAAACAAATGTCATAGGTTCGAATATTTATGAATGAAAAAAAAAACGTACTAGAAAAATTTTACCTCTTAATAGATCGATTCAACTCGAACTAGATTAGTGAATATTATAATATACACTATATGTTGAGCCAATAAAATAATGAGTTTGTGCAAAAATGAACAGAATGATCACAGATATAGACAGACCCATATGGCTCTTTGAAATCAAATTACAGTGCATATACGAGTCAAGGAAAAATAAATAAAAGAAAGCAAGCAGTGCATAATTAGTTATTACATATGAGTACGACAATTGAAGAGGGATTTGATTTTGTACGTAGAAAGCATGATCATTGTCTCATGTTTTTGGGTTTAATTGTGAATTCTACGCGGCAGCACTGAATTCTTAAATGTCATCATTGAGGCATATCAGCTAACTAATTTAACTAGATCCTATATAGGTAAAGATTAAGGGCAGGGACAGGATCGATTGCCTAGCTGCTGCTCATATTGTTATTGCCTCATGATAAACAGATTGATAACCTTTTTTAACTACACCATTCATATATAAATACCTAGTTAATACAGTTTCAGCTAAATTGGTCTATTAAAAAATAAAACTTTTCACCATAAGTTTTCTTCATTTACAAAGGTTCGAACTGAGACTTTTTTATATAAGAGATCCAAGTGTTGAACCATTTGAATCAACTAATATTAGTAGGATGATAGCTCTTTCTCTTGATATATATATATATATATATATATGTGGGCATGATCAGTCTTTCAATTGAAACTAATTCTTATTTGAACATCCACTGGTCATGATCATAAGGATTTCTCCGTATATTCTGAACTCCTGCGCTAGAAATAAAGTTTCTCCCATGAAAGTTCAGTTTACCATGAACTTGAACGTATATCTGAGATATTAACTGTGTAAGCCTGTGTCTCTCGTTGTAATGCGCCCAATGTACAAATAAAGAGTCAACTCTCATCCATTTCAATCTTTGACCATAAATGCTTTCTCTCCCACTTTCTTTTATGCAATCAAATGTTTGGCTGAAACAAAAGCTGCTAAAATGACCAAAATGTCAACCCCACATCAGGAAAAGGTTATCTATATGTCCCTCTAAGTTAGCAATTCGATTTTTTTCCTAAATAAATCTTTGGTTCAAATCTTTTTAATAATAAAAATTTTTAATACTTACTTATTTATGAATCAATCTGTTTGAAACTTAAACTAATTAGACCCATTTAATTCCAGCTTGATAAAAAGTTATATTTCCTACGAAATACCCTAAAAAAGGACCTTTTTCCCTTTTCTCTCTGACCATAAATCTTATGCAATACACCAACCGCCATGAAGCTTTTCCTCCATGCTTTAACATGCTGTCATTATCATCGCTGTCTATATGGGCTCATAAGAGTTCTTCAGCTATAGCATCCTGTTTTCCATACAATCCCACATATCACCAACTCTCCGGCTTCTTCTTCCTCCTCCTCCTCTCCTCCTCCTCCTCCTCCTCCTCCCTCTTCTCTCTGTGGGTAGAGAAGGTCAGGTCACTCTCCGTCCCCTGGGCAGTGTTCTTATATGAGATTTATGTTCACACCTGCAACGGTGTCTATCTGATATTTTCGACATCTTTCACTTCGAGAAAGAAGAATGCAGCCCTCTCATAAGAACTTTAGGGTCGGCGGAAGTGATCACAAGGTATACATGATCGAGTTGTGAATTTCTGGGTCTTTTTCCTCTTGTAACAGCACCGAACTAATCGATTTGTACACTGGCTATAACCCAGTGAGAGAATTGGTTGTTATATATATATATATATATATATATATATGTATGCACACTCAAACTTGATATGATGTTTTCTGCAGCTACATTCAAAGTTCGAGTCTGATATGGCAGTTCACGGTCTACTACTGTGGGCTTCGATGGGCTTCTTAATGCCTATGGGAATACTTGTCATGAAAATGTCCGCTCGAGAGGAGAACCAGGCGAGGAGAAAGGCTTTCTTCTACGTTCATGTCATTCTGCAGGTACATTTACAGCTGCAGTGTCTATTCTGCACTTCTATCGGCTTATTGTTGCTAAGTTTTCCAGTAAAAACTTGCACACCGTATTTCTGTTACCGGAATTAACGGAAACAATCACGACTTCACAATCCGTCATGCTATGAGTTGAACTCTCTCAACATTGGAACAAACATTATAATATGAGATTTGAGATTATAATGCAGCATCTTTCAACTTTAGCTTTGATTTCATGATGGTGTCTATGTCCTTTTATATTTGTTTAAAGTGCCATAAATATGTCAATATTGTCCACATTATGCCACTAACCAATGCCATATTGAAGCATATGCTTGTAATGATGAGTATTTAGAAAGCAAAGAAACTAAAAGGAGGACAGAATATGCAATTAATTAAGCAACAGCCTGTCCTCACATCTCTCTGTATCACCTGTGTGTTTCAATGATTTCTCTGGATTTTCAAAAGAAAAGAAAATGTTTTCCTTTTTTATCCTCATGAATCATGAGCATGAAAGAGGTAGGAGGAATATGGTAATAAGGGGTTACAAGAAATTCTACTTTTAAGTATCGAATATGACCTATGAATTTCAATGAGAGAGTAATTCTGTTATGATAAACACCTTTCTCAAATAATTTTTTGCTTTTGTTTAATGGTGACAGGTAGTTTCAGTGCTTATAGCAACAGCAGGGGCTATTCTGTCCATTAAAAGCTTTGAGAATTCATTCAACAACTACCACCAAAGAATAGGCCTTGTTCTCTATGTTGCCATATGGATCCAAGCCATAGTCGGGCTTCTACGCCCTAGAAGGTAAATTTCAACCTTTTTCTTTTTCGGCCACATTTACCTTTCATCGACAACACGAGAGTCTCCTTCTGCATGTCATAAATTAGGCAAACCCGATCTGTAAGAGACAGATCTGTGAACGGCGAAAGCGAAACTGCATTTGAAGAAATGCAGTGAGCTGCTGAATTTTAGACGCGTTGGCAGATCTCGTTCTACTCGAATATTTAATGGCATGCAATGTGTCATGCCATTCTACTGTAATTCCCACTAAAAACTGAAGGAGTTTCCTTTTTCTTCTGGGACACTGAAAGGGGGACTATGAGGAGGACAACATGGTACTTTGTTCACTGGCTGCTTGGCACGACGAGCTCGCTCCTGGGCATCATAAACATCTACAGCGGCATCATGGCTTACCACAACAAGGCATTGAAAGGGACATGGCTTTGGAACATTCTCTTCACCGTACAAGTCTCACTCATCGCCTTCCTCTACCTCTTCATCGACAAGTGGGATCATCTGCAGAAGCAAACGTTGCCCCTGAACAGCAGCAGCAGCAGTGAACTGCCTGTAGACTCGGACTCAGGTCACCGCACCGTGATTGTCCATGGTGAAACCCAGAAACAGCTTATGGTTCTTGAGCCTTGCGGCAAGGCCAATGCCCTCAAGAACTTGTTCGACTGACTATTCAGATGAGTTCACTGCTGCTGGTCATCATACATAACTTAAATCCAGTAATCTTCCTTTTCTTAGAGATTTTATAAACTGAGGTTAAGTATATGTACGAGCCGTCAGTCCGATATTCAGGTGCTACGGCGAGTTAAATTGATTAGCTTCCTCTTCCGGTTTTTATGGGTCCATGTTATACTTTGGTGCTTGAACACTAGCTATAGTTCAAAGCATTACACTGTGGAGCATGGAGACATTTTAGGTGGACCCAGTCCACCTAGAACTATCAGAGAAAATTACTAATACTTTTATAAATTGTTAAAAAGTATCAATACTTTCTCCTAATATATTTACGGTGAAATGGATTCACCTTAAAATTTCTCATGGAGAATGGCTTGATAAGAATTACATTTGACATTGTGGGTAGAGGAAGATTTATAGCTTGTGTTGATGGACATTGCGATCAACAAGACTTGTATGTATGTATATATATGTATATAGGGTGTGCTTTTACCTGTGAATGACAATATTATATCTGTAATGGATAGTTTTGTGATTGTTCTTTATTCAGCTTTTTGATGATCAGCCCAATGCCTAATACTACATGTATGAGCTAAGATAACTCCACTAACTTTTTCTCGTTCAAATGGTCGAATTAGGCAATGCCACGCCATCGCAGATCTAGTCGAATCCAGGTTAGGACTAGATACACGCTTTGTATCTTGCCTCGAGCTGCCGGTAGAGCTTACAGTTTGGCTCGAGTTCAATTGGGTAACCCATTTTAATCTCGATCTTAGCTCAAGATCATACTCAACAACTTGTTCAATTTTAATCCCGAAGAAAGACTTGAATGTGGCATTAGTATATTTATACATGGGATTTCAGATAATTTGCGGGAACGTGCTGGGTAGCGGGGAAAAAAGGGAATTCTTCCTTCCCTTTTCTATTTCAGGCATCTGGATCGTGTCACATTGGGCCGTTTCGGCCCGATAACGGCATCAAAATTTTAACGGCCTGTGCTGACTTTATTGGCCCGGCACGGCCGGATAACCGAAGAGTTTTTTTTTTTTTTTAAAGGGAAGTGTTTTCTTCTCTCTTTCGCAGATTTTCTCTCGCTCTCTCGGTTGGTACCCTAATCACATCAGCTCACAACAGGGCCTCTTCCGCTCGCCGTTTGTCTGCATAGTCGGCTGGCCCTAGGGTCTCGGCCTCCTCCTCCTCCTACTATGTTCAGTTTGGCCCTTCTCAGCCCGCCTGTACTGCCTCCGTCATGATCCCAGATATCTCGTCTTCATCTTCCTCTTCCTTCTTCCGTCCAGCAACCATGATTGAAGCAAAACGAACCCTAAACGAACTACTAATCAAAGCATAATCAGTAACTGCTTCAAAGTCGAGGTATGTTCTTGTTGTTCCGCTGCTACAAGTTCGAAACTTTGCTGCATTTCAAAAAGAAAAACGCAACTGCTGCTGCTCAGATGGACTTCCGTGCTTGAATATCTACTACGAGAGATGCCAGCTTTTATGGCCCAACCAACTTACAACTGTAAGAGTGCTACAAGGAAATGGTGAAAAGAATCCTTAATGTTGCATCGTACTGGATTCTGGGTCAATAAGTGCATTCTACCGATAGCCTTTAATCCTTTTCACCAATATAACTTGAACAATTTACCAAGGCTTTTCCTTGATGGTCTATGAAATCAACTTGAATTTGTGTATAAAGTAGGTTTTGCATATGTGAGATGATATAAATAGAAGTCTAAAATCCATCACACAATCATTAACTGTGCAAGGTGAAATCAGAGGACCAAATTGATAAGGTCTATGATGGATTCAAATGAAACTTACTTGAATTTGGGAAATTTGTGCTTTCTCAAAAAATGGTTAACCACGACATCTTTTTCCACCTCCAGTATTCTTGGCCACTCTGCGGAGTTTGATTACAGAAGTTGAAGGGAGCTCAGAGACAAAGAGCTCACAAAGATGGTGAAGAAAGCTTCAAAATCACAAAATTCAGCTCCTCTTCCTTCCTCTTCTAGAGCTCTAGCCCCCACCACAGCAACTTCCAAAGCAGCTGTTACAGAGTATTGTCCACTTCTAATTCACCGTATCATCATTTCCCTCGTTCAATTGCATAATATGAGCAGTCTGATTTTGAAACCTCTTTCCATTCTCTGAAGCATGCGTACTTTGGTGTACGGGAATGCTGAATTTACTGGTTTTTAGTTAGTGCTGATACTTTATTAATTTATAATTCGTTTTTCAGTTCATATGGATAATTGTTGTACTTTGTGTTGGATTTTCCTCTTTTTGCCCAAAATGTGTTTAGGATTTTGCTATCATCTCATATGAGTCCCATCTGCTAAAATTGAAAGTGTTTATATCAAACTGTGTTATTATACGCTTTAATTAAGTTCAATCTTTTAATGTCACATTAGCCTTTGTTTCTGATTGTATTTGCAGTTTGGGACTATTTGTATGTTTTATTCAAGTGATGGTACTGATGGTTTCTATTTGTTATGATGTTTTTGTTGTTTCAAGGAGAATGGTTTTGAGAATGAAGTCAAGTGAGAAGATGAAGAGGCTAGCAGAGCTGAGTAGAGAAAGTGAGGAAGAGAGGAGACCCAAGACAGCGAAGGCTTCAAAAGGGTCTCAGAAGAAGAAAAATAGCAAGGCTGACTCTAAGAAGCCAAAGAAACCACCGACCGCATTCTTCTACTTCCTGTATGCTCTCTCCTTTGGAGAACTCAAATCAATCTTATTTTCCTTCTCATTTCTCTCTTCAGTTTTTGAATATTACAGGACTTATGAATTTAGGGTTTATATGTATGTTTTTTCTCATAATTGCACATTTAAGTCAATATAGCACTTGTACCCTCGCATCAGACTAGGACTTTTTCAATGCTTTTTTGGTGTTTTGGGCTGTTTCTACGCCAAGAGTGTTTTAGTTTCATTTTCTTTGCTCAAAGTTTCTTTAGGACATTTGTTCTTTCATATTAGGTAAATATCCTTGGTTGATAGCCATGTTTGAGAGGGAGCAGTTCACATGCTGTATGTTTAGATGGAACTGTATCTATGACTAGAATTGATGAGATTACCTCCACTGTAGAAGTTGCAAGTTGATTGATTTTTTTCATGTGAAAATTGTCCGATTTTCCTGTGAATGCAATTTCTGACAAGAATCAGTGTATCAGAGATCCTCCATGATTTTTCCACCATTCTAATATATAGATAAAATTTGAATTTGGAAGTTTGTACTTGCCTTTGCCTTCAAAAGCTTTTCTTGGCGCATAACTTAAGAGGTAATTCGGATGAGAATAATGCCTTTTGGGCAATTAAAGTAGTCAGCTGGGCCGTAAACAATGTTGATTATCTTATCTTCTAGTAGGCTAAGCTGTTTTTTTATTCTCAGTTTTCTGGACTGCAAGCCCTAGGCTATAGCTGCAATTTTTCAGTATAGTTGTAGAAGAGTTTCTTGCTACCTTGCTTTCTCAAGTTTATTTTATTGCAATTTGTGTTGTCAGTCTTGTTATTTTACCCTGGCATTTAGTGTGATGGCTGAATTTGATTTCGGACATTTGATTTGATCTGGAAAACTTCTGTTCTATAACTAGTGGTGGGTTCAAATCAACATTTCCCTGCAGCGGCCTATCTTTGGGTATTGATTACATGCTTTATGACAGACATACCTTTAAAACATCTGTTTCTGTAGGGAGGACTTTCGCAAGGAATATCAGGAGCAGAACCCAGATATCAAGTCAATGAGGGATGTAAGTGCCTGTGCAATATAACTTTTAGGTCTTCTATTATTTGTTTCATTCTCTATCCTTTCCTTTTTCAGTTTATTTGATGTTTACTAAGCATTTCACCATTTATCTTTCAGATTGGAAAGGCTTGTGGTGCAAAGTGGAAAACAATGACATACGAGGTCTGTCGGTATTACTGCAAATGTTATAGGTCTTGATTTTGCCACTCTGGAGACTTTTTCTTATAGGCTCTATGACTTAAAGGACATGTGTTTGTTCTTCAGTTTATGTAGGTGCAATTATGAGCCCGTAGGTTTCATATATGTTTTCTTTATCATCTGTAGTTTACTCTAATTCCATGTTTAGCTTACTATGAGCTAACTTCCCTGGTTTTAGCTGCGCTTTGGCTAATCACTGATTTTATTCTTAAAATCAAAAGCTCATAACTTATGGTTTGTTTCCTGAGGATGAACTCTATCCTCTATCTATAGAACAGCTAGTGCTTTCCCCTAGTTCTGGAATGCTTCATAATCCCTGTCAGAGTGCCTCAATTTTCAAGCCAGGATCTTGTATTTACCATGACAAGTGAATGGCATGAATTAGGCGAAATAGGAACTTGGAAGTAGAAATTCCCTCCGATACCATGATAATCTAGGAAGCCAATCCTCGATATCCTTAAGCTTTCTTTCTGATGCTAATTTCTCTCCCTACATAAGGAAAAGGTCCAGTACTACGATATAGCTGCTGAGAAGAGGAGAGAATTCGACCAAGCCATGGCAGCGTACGTGAAGAGAAAGGTCTGTTGTAGTTTCTTTGGATATGATTGTGTTGAGACTAGGCTATTGGGAAACTAACTGATTCTAAATTTTGCAGGAAAGTGGGGTAGATCCCGAAAGCGAGGATGGAACCGAGTCCGAGTCTCATGAATGAACGAGATGGAACTGTTTGCAGATATCCCTTTGTAGGTTGCCAAAATTTGCAGTTGTAAAACGTTGGCCCTCTGTAAATTCTAGGCAATGGTAATTAGTTAGTTCATCCCTGAGCTTGTAAACCATTATCGCTGTGCTCGCAGTCGACCTTGGCTGCATAGCTTTCAATGAGATTATTGAATTAATATTATAATGTGAAGCGTACCAAAGTGGAAATAGCCGTTTACCTGGGTCCTAAAGTAACCTCAAATCGTTCGCTTTGATAGCTGCGAGTAGTCACTTTTAGGATTAATACGAGCCTGTGAGTGATATATGGCTGGGAGTGAATACCGCCAGTACAGTAGTATAGATTAAAAAAAAAAATGTTCGAACTGGTGATATATGGATTTATATCTCACTCTATAATAATAAATAAAGTTGTTATAATTAGTTTTCGTGTGTTTAACTAAGTTGTCGAACCAGACATTGAGTGCATTAGTAAAAAATGTTCCATGTAAGTTGATAAATCCAGAAACTAATGTTTTAATATGCAAATTTTGAGTCATCGGTAATTTTTTATTAGGTTTGGATTTTTTTTATGGTTTTTTTTTTTTTTTGCAGGGCTTTACCACTCCCAAAGAAGAGGAGCCCTTCCATAAAGAGGGAAGGCAGGATTTTTTTTTTTTTTTAAGCTAGACCGTATCTCTTTACCTCTCCCAGCGAATAATTTCCATCAATATGAAGAGTGAACTAGTAAAATTAGATAAATGGTGAGGATAAAGTTGGCATGCCAGTTAATTATTTCCTTCTATCCACATCTCAAATCGGACTTAATCCTCACATGCTTTTGCCCGAAATTTCAATAATTAAAATCTGATTTTTTTTTGGGAAATAAAATATAATATTGTTTGGATCATGGCATTTATTTCACGTTCTTTCCTCTGCTCATTCTGCTCCCTACCAATTCATTTCCAACGAACCAAACTAGACGCCCATTAGGCCACGTATTAATCCTAAAGTTTAGGAGTTGTTTGTCTACCGTGTTGATGTTCTGTTTTACATCACAAATGACAATATCTAATTACAGAATTATAATCAACTTTACCATCATTAACTTAAACTTACCAAACATCACGATCAATTTAATATATTTTTTAAATACAATAGTCTTACAGTTCAACATGTAACCAAAAATTTCCATACTTCACTAAATGGACGTTTAATTTTGTGTGTGCATATATCTACATAGATATAATTCTATCTTGTCATGTGACGTAAGTAAATACTAATCAAAATATGATAAATTAGTAAATTAGTGTTAATTACTTGATTAGTTGGTCATAATTAATAATAATCAAAGCAATTTGATTAGTTCTTCCTCATCACATCATTGTGAGGTAGAATCATCTAAAATTTTTCGTATATATACACACATTATTGGATATATCCGATCCACATCAGCAATATCAAATCATTTTATTGCAAATGATGTCAATTTCCTACAGTAACAACTAAACTCAAATCTTGGATAAAACATTCCTATTTGGAATCCTTTTCGATAAATTTTAGAATTTAAAAATGGGAAATGATATTTATTATTATACAATTTGGCTTTTGCATTTTATTCAATAGCCTAAACGTCATTAATTTAGTTCTTATCCATAAGTTCGTGTTGCTCCTATCCGACAGTATTTTCCATAACTGTCATTATTGTATAACCAAAAACAAGATATTTACGATCCGACCATTTCCTGAACCTGTATATACGTGTGTCATGGATAAGGGCATCACAGTCGTACTGTCCAAGCCAAAGCTTAGGAACATGGCTAATTTTTCACTCATTCTCCACATCTCTATAACGTTCGCTGCAATCCTACTTGTTCCTGCTGCGTATGCAAGAAAATTCACCGCGGAGATCCAATCGGTCCACAAAAATGCCACGAAAGACCAGGGGAACTTCACCCATGTCTGCCATCCCGAGCGATATGCTCGTATGGGCCTGAACATGTCAAGGTTCTTGTTCTGCGACTCGTCGCTGCCCTACAGCATGAGGGCTAAGGACTTGGTCAGGCGCATGACGCTCAGAGAGAAGGTCGCCCAGCTCGGTAACAAGGCCTATGGGGTCCCGAGGCTCGGGCTGCCAGCGTACGAGTGGTGGTCCGAGGCACTCCATGGTGTGTCCGATGTCGGCCCAGGAACATTCTTTGATAAAGTCGTTCCCGGTGCAACCAGCTTTCCAACCGTAATCCTCTTGGCTGCATCCTTTAATGAGTCCCTGTGGAAGAACATCGGTCAGGTACGTATACAAAGTATTATACGTATCAAATTTAATTCTCACAAGTAGAACTTTTAACAAGTTTTTTTTTTATTAATTACAAGGTTGTTTCCACCGAGGCTAGGGCGATGTACAACCTCGGACGTGGTGGATTGACATACTGGAGCCCGAACATTAACGTTGTCAGAGACCCGAGGTGGGGGCGTGCACTCGAGACCCCGGGGGAGGATCCTTATGTGGTCGGCAGGTTCGCCGTGCACTACGTTCGGGGGCTCCAGGATGTCGAGGGTGCCGAAAACACAGCCAACCCGAACGAACGTCCTCTCAAGGTCTCCTCTTGCTGCAAGCATTACGCCGCCTATGACGTCGACAACTGGCTTGGCGTCAATCGGTACCATTTCGATGCTAGAGTACGTACGATCTTCCGAGAAAACCTTAACCATGAATGTATGTATTACAATGTCGGAAATTTGTTCGTAGTAATAATCTTTTGTTGTTTGGAAGGTGACCGAGCAAGATATGCTGGAGACATTCCTTAAGCCATTCGAAACGTGCGTAAAAGATGGCGACGTCAGCAGTGTGATGTGCTCCTACAACCGTGTGAACGGAATCCCAACTTGCGCTGACCCCAAGATTCTGAAAGATACCATTAGGGGAGAATGGAATCTTCATGGGTAACACTTCATTTCTTCACAACTTTTGGAAAAGAAATCCAAATTTCAGCGGTTGCCTGCTCTGTCAAAATTAATAATGTTAATGTTTCAGGTACATCGTCTCAGACTGTGACTCGATCCAAGTGATGGTGGAGGATCATAAGTTTCTCCATGACACGAAAGAGGATGCAGTGGCAAGAACCCTGAAAGCAGGTGAATTCGATTTCCAGATTCGATTGTTTACACAGTGAGATTCGCCGTCGTCAATGAGTAATTCGATTACTACTGCATCTGTGCCATGTATATAGGTTTGAATTTGGATTGCGGAATGTACTACACAAATTTTACAGCCAACGCCGTGAAGCAAGGCAAGGTTCAGGTGAAGGACATCGACACCTCCCTCGAGAACCTCTACATCGTGCTTCTGAGGCTCGGCTACTTTGACGGAATCCGTGCTTATGAAAAGCTCGGGAAATCCGATATATGCACAGACGAGAGCATCGAGCTCGCAGCTCAGGCGGCAAGGGAAGGCATCGTTCTTCTGAAGAACAATAGAACCCTGCCCTTCAGCCCTAAAACTGTACGAACAATCGCCGTGGTCGGACCCCATGCAAATGCTACCAGTGCCATGATCGGTAACTATGCAGGTATTCCGTGCCGCTACGTGAGCCCGATCGCCGGCTTATCGAAATACGCAAAGGTGATATACCGACCGGGCTGCAACATTGCTTGCAAGAACGACAGCCTAATATGGCCGGCCGTTAGAGCCGCCAAGAAGGCAGATGCGACCATCATAGTCGCCGGCATAGATCTGTCGGTGGAGGCTGAGAGTTTAGACCGAGTGAATCTTCTTCTCCCAGGTTATCAGACACAACTCGTAAACCAGGTTGCAAAAGTCTCGAGCGGCCCGGTGGTTCTAGTGATCATGTCGGCCGGCGGTCTCGACATTTCCTTCGCCAAGAAGAACCCGAAGATCAGAGCCATTGTTTGGGCAGGCTATCCCGGAGAGCAAGGGGGCCGTGCCATCGCCGATGTTATTTTCGGAAAATACAATCCAGGTAAATTCAACATTTTAACATTCATTAGATTTTTTTTTAAAAAAATTGAGGATTGGTAGTAAACTATCTAATATAGCTTCCTAATTTTTTTTTCCATTATCATTTTCCTCTTTTTTTTAACCTGCATTTTTCCTAAATCTATATTTCAATTTTCATATATAAAAATCACTCAAATGTAACTTAATTAAAATTTTATTTAATCATTTTTATTTTCATTTTTCACCAATTTTCCACCTCTAGCTCTTCCCATGTATCCATAATTGCTATTCATGACGTTTTATTTCTCATAAATGTTAATTTTCCACAATAAAATAATTAATTAATATTTCAGGAGGAAGGTTGCACGTGGACAGTTACGTCGACAACCTGCCTTTGACATCGATGCCGCTGAGACCAGTCAGAGAATTAGGCTACCCTGGTCGGACCTACAAATTCTTCGACGGCCCCGTCGTCTATCCCTTCGGGTACGGTCTCAGCTACACCACCTTCAAGTACACCCTAACCCGATCGAACCGTTCCATCAACATCAAGCTCGATCGGTACCAACACTGCCAACACCTCAAGTACAAGGAAGGCCACGATCTGCCCGGCTGCCCAGCCATCCTGGTCGACGATCTGGAGTGCCTCGAGGACATCGAGTTTGAGGTCGTGGTCGAGAATGTTGGCGCGAGGGATGGCAGCGAGGCCGTGATCGTGTACTCGAAGCCACCGGGCTCAGTGGCGGGGAGCCATCTCAGGCAAGTGATCGGTTTCAAGAGGGTGTTCGTCAAGGCTGGGGATAGATCGAAGGTTGGGTTTCGGATAAATGCTTGCGAGGCCTTAGGTCTCGTGGACTACCAGGGTTACAAGCTTCTTCCTTCGGGGAGTCATGCGATCCAAATCGGAAATAAGGGGCTGTCTTTCCCAGTCGTCATTAACTATGAAGATTAGCTTGTTGTTTGAAGTTTGTGGGAGATTTTCATTTCTTATGCAAAAATGTATCTAAAATTTAGGTAATATAATTTCCCTTTTTTGCATTTTGAGTTATCCTTCTACATATTTAATTTTTAGTGCACTTTGTAAAAAAAATATATTAATTAAATTATCTCGGAGAAATCACAATAAATATGTGCATAAATTTATTTATTTATTCCATACTAAACTTGGTTAAAAAATAAATATTCAGAATAGGCATTTCATCGGCCTTTAATTGTGCTCTTTGATTTTGTGGCTTAAGCACACATTAATGCGGTGGCCTTTTTTTAGTGTTCATATATTATTAAGAATGTTAATAGTAAAATGAAAGTTTCTAATACGGTAAAATTATTTTAAAATATAGGTTAAAATACGATATTATTTTTTTTATATTTGTAATGAATTAATTGGTTAAGTGTAAAGTGGGTTGTAAAATTTCCAACGACAAATTATATAGGATTGTATTACAAAAAATTTCAAATATTTCAGATATTCATGTGGAGTTTTAATGTATGCAATATTGTATTATAAAAAAATCCCATATTTTTACTTGAAAAATCTGGAATTTCTGGCAAAATCAAGACCTTCTGGATTCTTCATTGATTGTCTTATATTTCATTTTCCTTTTCTTCCATTTTCATTTATAAAGGAATTTAATAAAATGGGAAGGGAGAAAAAAAGAATAAAAAATATGGGAGTTTCTTTAATAATAATTTTACATAGAATCTCGCAATTCAGGCTATGGATGATCATACCCCACCATACGAATTGATGAAAATTTTGTCGAGGGGCAAAAAAAAAAAAGACTAATACAGTGAATTTAAATGAGGTAAAGTAAAATAATTTGGTTAAAAATAAGATATAATTAAGTAAAATATATAATATTTCTTCTATATTTACGAGGGATGAAAAATAATATAAAATATCCCTACATGTATATAATTTTCACTTTACTTATAATGATCTGAGTTTATATCAATTTAAAAATTTAAACTTGTAAATGGTGCTACTCGATTTTTCTTATAAACTAAGTTCTTTTTTTTTTTATTCCTCTGAAGTGAGATTTATTTCTCAACCACCATCCTCACATGTCAGTGTTATTATATTTTTCACGTGTCCTTGAATACTCGCTACTAACAACTAACCTGAGTCAGACTTTTTCTTCTATACTTCGATGAAGGTGGACAGCTGACAATGAGTAGAACTCTTTTTCCTATTCTCGAGCTATATAACTGACCACAAATTGAATATTATTCTTTCAATAGCTGACTTTTCAATGGCCACAAGTTTTAATTCGAGTTTGACGTAGTGTGAGATATACAGTAATCAGCTCTAGTACCATACAAAATTTTCATCAAATTTACATGTAAAAGATAAAAGTATAAATCATAGTACCCAGTTCTTGTTAAAAGACAAACTTCTTTTTTTCCTGAACAGCATGCAATGAATATATTGAAAAGCAACCCCCTTGGGAGCCTCACCCGCCATTGCCAGGCGTGCGACCCGGGGCGACCAACGGATTAGTCAAGTATGGTTGGCTGAAAGATGCCATCTCACCGCTGGTGGGACCTGCTTGAATACCGTGGCTGGCGACCAAAAAAAAATATATATATATATATATTGAAAAGAAACGACAAAAAAAAAAAGAAAAAAACAAAGAGAAAACATGTGGTTGTGGTTACATTTGAGCTGTGAACTAGGACAAGAGTCCACAGCTGCATTGATAGCTTGCTCCAGATATGAACTCCCAACTCTGGCGACTCACAAATTGCCACGTGGACAAAGATAGGCGTCAGTTGAATCTTCAACCCCCAATGAAACGAAAGATACAGATATCGCCGGATAACGATCTTAGCCCGCCACCGTTATTTAACCGCCCCGAACTCCCACTTCCTCTTCACCCGCTCTTAATTGTCTCACAGGTAGCCGGAAAATCAAAGCCCTCGAAAACCCGAAAATGGCCGCTCCCGCCATGGCTCTCTCCTCCCCTTCATTCGCCGGCAAGGCGGTGAAGCTCTCCCCCTCCGCCCCCGAGCTCCTTGGGAACGGCCGCATCAGCATGAGGAAGCCCGGCGGTAGGCCCGCCCCCTCTGGCAGCCCGTGGTACGGCCCTGACAGGGTCAAGTACCTCGGCCCGTTCTCCGGTGAGCCCCCCAGCTACCTCACCGGCGAGTTCCCTGGCGACTATGGGTGGGACACCGCCGGGCTGTCAGCCGACCCCGAGACCTTCGCCAAGAACCGTGAGCTCGAGGTGATCCACTGCCGGTGGGCCATGCTCGGAGCCCTCGGCTGTGTCTTCCCGGAGCTCCTAGCCCGCAACGGGGTGAAGTTCGGCGAGGCCGTGTGGTTCAAGGCCGGGGCTCAGATCTTCAGCGAGGGCGGGCTCGACTACCTCGGAAACCCAAGCCTGATCCACGCCCAGAGCATCCTGGCCATCTGGGCCTGCCAGGTGGTCCTCATGGGCGCCGTTGAGGGCTACAGAATTGCCGGTGGGCCGCTCGGCGAGGTCACCGACCCGCTCTACCCCGGTGGCAGCTTTGATCCTCTGGGACTTGCCGACGACCCCGAGGCCTTTGCTGAGCTCAAGGTGAAGGAGATCAAGAACGGGAGGCTCGCCATGTTCTCGATGTTTGGGTTCTTTGTCCAGGCCATCGTGACCGGGAAGGGCCCGTTGGAGAACTTGGCGGACCACTTGGCCGACCCCGTGAACAACAACGCCTGGGCCTACGCCACCAACTTCGTCCCCGGGAAGTGAAAGCTCTTCGTCGATTAGGATCGAGAAAGCACTGCATGAATCGGGCTCCTGATTGTATCGATCGTTCCGTGGACTTGTCATGTAAATTCCTGCAAGTTAATTGAGAGGACGATATTTGTGAGCTTTGTGCCAGATTCATAAAATCTTGATTTCGTGTTCCGCAAATAAAAAAAAATTGATAATTGGGATCCTCACCCTTTAATGGATTAATCTACTTCAAATCTGAATTATTATACATAGACTGAACTACTGGATATAAGTGTAGTAGTCAGCTCAGGATTAAGTATAAGAAACTAATATGGTTGTTTTAGGTGTTTTTGACACTTTCTCGCTTTTCCCAAGGTCTCATTTTCCAGTTTTACGAATGTAAAAAGTTTTACGGTCGGTGAGAATTTTAATTCTTCGTGGGGGCGGCTCCTGGTCGAACCAAAATTAGTTGGGATAAGTGGACTTTGTGAATATTATTATTAAGCAATTTAAATAAACATTAAACATTTAAAAATAAAGATAAAACCGAATCCCATTTCGAAATGGGCCAGAGTCATTTCAAGGCCCAGCAGCCCATCCCCTGGCAGGCTTGTCTTTCCAGTGCCTCGTCGTTTCTGCCTAATAGTAATGGCTGCGAGCAAACGATCTCTGATATGCAATCCAACTGTTCACCGGCTGCCAGAACCACCGTGCCCATGACAGAGAAACCAGTTTTGCTGAGGTTCCGCTGGTCTGCAAGTTCATCCATCAGCACAGATCCCATGATGATACTTGCCGTAGACACCTTATTTTGATCATCCGAAAGTATGACCTCGGAAAAATTGAGCAAGTACATGTCCATACTCGATACAATATAATATTTGAGACTAAAATCGATGATTCAATTAAATTCATTATAAAGTAAATTTAAAGTTATTATGAAGAGCATCAAATGTTCATAAAGTAAAATTGACCATTCTATCAAATTCATTCAATAACGTCCAATTTTATTTAAAAAATCATAATTAAATATCGAGAAGTCCAATATTAACATAATTAATGTCATTTTTTACTTTTAACTCATTAAAAATTAAAGATAAATAGAACACATTATCAAAAAATTGTGAGGTAGAAACTAGACAGACTTGAAAAATTATACATGAATTTAATTCTTCCTATAAATCTTAACGGAGTAAATTTTAATAAGAAAATTAAAAAAATAAAGAGTCAACATTCACTTTGGTCCCTTAATTTGTACTTAATCACCATTTTAGTCCCTAAACTTTTTTTGCCAACAACTAGGCTCAAAATCCATGTTTTTGCTAATAAATCCGTCCGACCGTTAGTTTGTCGTTCGATGTGTCACTTACGGGGTTAGATTTATACTTTTTTATTAGCAAAACATTAAAACGACATCGTTTTGCTGAATAAAAAAATGTAATAACTGTTTTATCATTAACTGTTGATCTTATTTCTAATGAATTATCATTGGTTGAAAAAAACTCGTTGGAAATATGATTAATAGTTAAGGATAAAACAGTCATTATATTTTTCTATTCAGCAAAACGATGTCGTTTTAATGTTTTGCTAATGAAAAAGTATAAATCTAACCCCGTAAGTGACACATCGAATGATAAACTAACGGTCGGACTGATTTGTTAAGAAAAATATGAATGTTTGAGCCTAATTGTTGATAAAAAAAATTTAAAAATTAAAGTGGTGGTTAAGTATAAATTGATGGATCAAAGTGGATGTTTGCTTAAAAATAAAAGGTGAAATAAGTGAGAGATTAGGGGAGAGAACAATGTGCGGCCGCGGAGTATTTCCTTTCCTCTGGAGCTGACGACTCTGGAGAGCAGAGGAGAAAACGGAGAGCTCTGTCGCCGCTACCACGACCGGATCCACAACATCCGACCTCGACTCGTCCACCCTCACCGCGCAAGTCGTGCTTCCCGAGCCAAATCTGTGGGGTCTGTCCTCCTTCTCCCTCGGCTCGACCATCATCTGCCTCCTCCAACTTCCCCTGTCATCCACCTTCCTCCTTCCCGACCGGTGCCCCTGTAGCAGTTCCAGATTCAACCGACCCCTCCGCGACTGAGACGACCACCAGAACCAGCCCGTCACTGTGCTTCTCCGATCTGACCGTGCTTCTCGCTGCCGATTCCGAGCCGTCCGAGCCTGTCCCTGCCTGTGGATGTGCCATCTTTGGGGATGGCGACGTTCTTTATTGTGGTTGAAATGCTTTTGTGGGCATTTCCGAGAATCCGGTATTCATATAGCAATAGCATCATGATGCTTTTCCCGACGTAGTTGTTTTTCCCATTCAGTTTGATGGGCACAATAGAGAGGATCGGTTGGAGGGAGGTTCGCGGAAGCCTTTAGAGATGAGATCCAGCTGAGAAGTTATTGGGAAAGTTGAGTTGGAGGCTGAGGAAAAGTTGATACATTGCTGAAAACTAGCAAAGAGAAGCTGAGAAGAACCATTGACAGATGGACTAGCTCAAATCAGTAATCTTATTACATAATAGATAGTGGATATCATGTAGAGAAATTGAGAGATAGTTGAACCGGGTATTCCTTACTTGATCATTGTGACCTGAGTTCAATGCATATATAATTGCTGTACATCCGGTAGATCATAAACGCAACCAAATATGATAATGTCTTTAAAACTTTTTGATGCTAAGCATGCTTGAGATGAAATAATTATGTATGGCTGTGTTTAACTCTAATTTTTTTGCATTTCATTCTAAATGCAGTCCATAGGAGCTTCTAGGGGCGTCAAATTCTGTTCCTGAAGCAGCAGGGGGAAGGGAAGTGATCATCGCTCTACAATCATGGCTCTAGGCATAGCTGTTAGCATTTGTATCATTGTTTTTGTTCTTCTGTTGATCCGTATCGGATACATTTCATATTGGAGCGGGAAACCCCTCGGCGTGAAATCTCCAAAATCTTACAGCACCCTCGTGGTCTTAGGCTCAGGTGAGCTTATAACTGTTTCCTGTGCTCTAACATTCATGAATCTCCAGTAGTTAGTTGTTTTTTCTATTTGATGCCTATTGGGATATGTTACTATCCACAGGGGGTCACACTGCTGAGATGATCAATCTCTTGTTGGCACTTGATAAACTTAGGTTTACACCAAGATACTACATTGCTGCTGCCACTGATAACATGAGTCTCCAAAAAGCTCGTTCCTTAGAGAACTCATGGGTTGAAAAGGTACATATATTTATTGGCCCTGTCTCTTTTTAGTTAATGGGAACTCACTTGTAATAACAAATAGAAAATGCCATTGTCTAGGCTAGAAGGGGGCGGTGGATGTATAACTTATGAACTAAATGCTTATGGTAATGATAACTCTAATGTGCAGCACTCTTTATTTACGAGTTTTTGGTGAAGAAATGCATGTTCTAGTTCAGGAGGGTACTGGAGGATAACTCCTTATGGGAACGACTCCTAACTGACTGCTCCATTCACATTGTTAAAAGATCGTGTTTAGCTGATCTTTGTTAACAACTTCCGAGTGACAGCTAAAGGATCTTGATGTCATTTTTTTAGGCATGCCATGATTATGAGGTGGTAAGATTTGAAGTTGGGAGAAAATCGTTGCAACCTTGTACATTTTCTGATGGTTGAGATGGTTAATGCTTACATGTTCTTGAGTGGAATTGTCATTCTTAAGAGTGCTGATTTTGCTTCTTGAGCTGAATTGACATCTTGTGTTTCAAACAAGTGAAACAATCTTTCTTTCTTGATTTTGCCAATTACAATTAATTTTTAATTGGTTTTTTGTTGTTTCAAATATTGCTTGTTGATCTTCACTTCAATTTAATATCAAGTTTCTCATGCTCCTTGGTTGTTTGAACGTGATTCTCTTACAAAGGCTCAAGCAAAATTTGCTTCTCATTTCAAAGATTAACGGTAAATGTCTGAATGATCTAATGGCTTGTGAATAGAAGGAAGAATTGTGTCTATCATTGAGCTTGCATGAGATGCAGCTTACAAGAGGTCTGATTCAGAATCACAAGTTAGAAAGCGTTCTTTTGCTGCAGTTGATCTTCCAGTTAATGATGTCTACTTTTTGGGCTTATTCTCAACTATCTCGCACGTATAGGCCGGCCTCAAGGGAGCAGCAGATGCAGCACAGTACATGCAGATATATCGAAGCAGAGAAGTCGGTCAATCCTACATCACTTCTGTTTGGACAACTATAGTTGCTCTCGTCCATGCGCTATGGTTAATGTTAAAGATCAGACCCCAAGTGGTACTGTTCCCAAAACCTTTCTATCTTTTCATTTTTCATTATTGTCTATTAGATGTTTGAATCTATCCAGTCATTGGTAACTATCATTTCCATCTGTAGATCCTCTGCAACGGCCCTGGAACTTGCATTCCCCTTTGCATGATTGCTCTCTTATTTAAGGTTGAGACCTCCCTCCCTCCCTCCATTTTCAGTTTACCATTTAGTATTTGGCTTTAAGTTTCCCTGGTATTCACAGACTAAAAGCTTCTTCTGTTAAATGGATCTGACTGCAGGTTATGGGAATCAGATGGTCTTCTATCTTTTACGTTGAGAGCATTGCAAGAGTGAGGAGGCTCTCCTTAAGCGGATTGATTCTATACAAGCTCCGGATAGCTGATAGGTTCTTTGTACAGTGGCCTCAATTGCAACGTATGTATCCAAGGGCGGACTACGTGGGCTGTCTCATGTAGCTTATAACTCTTCTCCCCATGCAGAAGAAACGACCACATACAATTGTCATAGATATACTTCCATCGAATTTGCTGCTGCTGCAGAGAAAAGATTTTTTATGTTGGATTTCTAATTTGCTGGTGATTATATGCTTGCCATTGCTGTAGCCTTGTCAGTGTAATATTTTCTGGGTGGTGTCCTATGGTAGGTTTATTTGGCTTGAAAGCTAAAGTCCCTTTGAAGCACAGGATATTTTGGATTAGTGCCCTAAACATTATACACTGACCAGATTCAAGAAGATTGCAGCTGATCAGTTCTGTTAGCTTCGAGGCCGAGTGAATAGAGTATCTTACTTATTGCAGCGCTTGTTCCATATATTGCAACAGTTAGTCTAAAGCTCGGCCTGAAGCCTAGCTCAGGTAAGAGGCCAAGGAGGAGCCTTATAGGTGGCTTCACCGGGAATTGGGTGGTGAGGAGGCAGCTGACGGGGAAATGATTGGGAGGAAAGAGCGAGTGAGTGGCACAAAGGGCTCAAGGAGATGAGAGGCTTCATCGGATGCCATTGAGCTTCATTGGAATGAAGGGTGAGGGATTGAGATCTCGTCATCTTCTGGCGGTGATGAACACAGAAGAGGTCTCTTCCTTCCTCCCGGGGCTGGCAGCTCTTTCTCCACTGAGATGTAGGACAGTGGAACAGTTCCAGTTTTCAGGGGGAGAGATGTTCAATCCTGTGTATATTTTTATTTCTTAAAAGAGATTCAATGAAATGCAAGTACTATACTGGATCATTCTTAACCTCAAGTCACATTCTAAATTGCGTGCATATCTGTCAGATTGGGTCAGGTGCTGGGGTTTCAGGTTGGGGATCGGCAGACATTTTTGCTTTGCTTCCGTATCATCTCAATAGATTACAGGGTCGGTCGATCTCTTGGGCCTTCTGATGTTGGTGATGTACTCAGCTTATGATGAATACTCTCTTCCAGAATGGTGAGCCGCAAGCATGAGGGGTGTGGTGGTCACTGGCTTTGCTACCCAGTACTGCAAGCGCCCAACTACCATAGACCCATGATTTTCGGCCAGTAGCAAATAGATTGGTTCCATACAAGTACAACCATAAGAAGACAGGCACTGAGGGCGGTCAGCAAGGCACTGGGTGATTCAGTTCTACCAATAAGAAATCAGATATTTCCTTCGAGCTTCTGAAAGTCGCCCTTCAAAAGCATGAGAAATAACTAAATGTTGTACATAGTGAGAACAGCTGCCCCGTCTTTGAGCAATCCCAGTAGCCTTGACAGTAGAAGTGGTCCCATCCAGGACGACATAAGGCTGATAGTGAAGATGGTATAGGACCTAAAGGAGCGGGAATCTTATGCTGGACCATACATGGAAAACCGGAGATTACAGTTTTTTAAACTCTGGAGGACATGGTGAGATGTTACCCCAATCTGAGATTAAGACAAAACAATAGAGAGTTTACCGTAAGCTCAGACTCGAAACAGTATATGTTGAATTGGACGCAGTACCTCACACCACAGCAAAACTTCGGGTTACTAATATCAAGGCAAACAGGGAGATTCCAGCATAGAGTTCAAGCTAATCAATCCATGTGTAACAACAGCTTCCGAATTTAGGCATCAACATGAACCACAAGGCTCCAAGGAAATGTGATTTCCTCTGATTTGTCCAACAGTGCAGCAGACGCTTTAAGGAAATCATATGCATACTATATATGAAATCGCCACAGAGAGAGTATCATACACATTATCTCATGCAAACATTTCCATATCTCTAACCAACCACATGCGGCTCAGCAGCAGAAAGAACAGAGGTGGGGTACAACATACAGCTCTTACGGAAGAACCAAAAGACTGCAACAAGCTAATCATCATCCTCAAGAACATTTCGGCGCCTCTGGATCTGGAACAAGAAGATATAAGAAAGCATGTAACCAAATACAAAAGTTCTACCTTGGGCAGAGGCATGGAAGATAAATGGTCAGGTAAACATACAGTGACTTTAGTCTGTTTGCTTGTTTGAGTGTTGATCTGCTCCAGCAGTGATATGAGTCTATCTTCAGTTACCTGAAGGATAGCCAACCAAAGGACAAGAAAAGCGTTGTTATCATCCTTGACATGACGTGAAAACGGGAAGTCTGAGTCTAAAAATAAAAGAGGCACCTTCTCAACTATCTGACCCATTTGGGCAGCTCTCAGAAGAACATCTTCAACACCTCTTGCTTTATCAGGTTTCACTAGAGCAATTCGAGCAACTGCATTTTAAATAGATTGACCATTACTGATTTTACAAATAACAGTACAGAGCATTCTCCTCTCGCCAATTTTGATATCCAATGCAGACCATACTACTCACGGAAGGGGAAATTGAATGGCAAACGATGCTATGCACTTTTATCTTTTGCGGCCCATTCTTAGAACACATTTGAGCACGAGTGTTTGGTACTAAAAGAATACATTGGTATCTAAATTACCAAGAAATCATTCTTTCTTTACAAATCACATCCTCACCTCATCTAATAATCACAGCATGAACGAAAGAGAAAGAAAAACTAGGCAATTTAATTAAATAATATCAGGAACAACATATGGAGCTTAAGAAGAAAAGGACTATAGATCAGTTCACACATGAATTCTTATGGGACATCCTACATGCACGCACTGTCAGACACAGACAGGCACGCATTGACAAGAACACTCAGATGCCAATTCAAATAAACACGAGAAACATAACCAAAAACCTTACGTCTTTCTCGCGCTTCAGGTAACAAGATCTGGCTAAGCATCATTTGCCGTTGTTCATCTGCCTCCCTACAGCAATCATTCAAAGATCCCAACTATCAAAATAAATTTTTACCATGCCTTGTTGATTCTCCGAAGGCCACGGGAGACATAAAAGAATGGCTTTTTGTAGGTCAGAATATTAACCTCTTCGCATCCTCCTGTGCCTTCTGCTGTTCAGGATTTTGCTGATTTCCCTGTTGCATTTATCATCAGCAACCAATGATAAAGCTAAAACAAGAAAATGAACAAAGATTACATTTCATGACAGAGATCAGTTACCATTCCATGTTGAGCCATAAGTTCCCGCATTCTTCTCTGCCTAATCGCTTCTAACTCTGGATCAGCCTAAAGTAAAAGAGAAGTACCACATAGGAAGAAGTTCGCAATATTCCATTAAACAAAAAACTTTACATTTCTGATCAGGGCATAATAAAGATAATTTGAGGGGGAAAACATGAAGTAACTTGCCCCATGAAGAAATGGAAAGAGAGTTAAAACTAGAGTCAAGCTGAACATCTAAGTAATTGTTTCTAGCGACGAAATTGCTATTACAATTGAAACCAGGCACAATTCAGTTCATTTTTTTGCTATTTGGCTCTCGCATAAAAATCATCCACATTCCACCAAATTTTCATGAGCTACCATTGTTATCATCGTGAGATAGATCGACAATTTTCCTATTTTCCAATACTTCCATGATCAAATTAGTTGCAGTTCGTGGTGTGGACATGGATAACTTCTTTATTGGTCTCCAGGATAGATATACTTGCGTCTTAAATGGAAGTTACTAAGACAGCCTTCACAATTAAGACACAATTGTGCCTTTAGTAAATAAAAAACCACAAATACACTTCCTAATCCCCGCCATCTTCAAGCCTTGTAGCAAATGAAAACTTGCGCATCAAGAAGTCTCTCTAATCAAAATAGTTGGTAACAAACCAACCACACCTTCAATCGCCAAAAAAGGGAGGGACGCAACAAAATTCTTATCCACTAAACATCTAGCAGCTTCCGCTATATGAAATCTGTAACTCGAACCCTGTCGCAGGATAAATCGAAATAGAATCTGAAATCGGATATCCATAGCGAGCAGAAACAGTTGCAGATGAAGATTGCAACAATGAAAGCCACAGAACATAAATGGAAAGCTTCAGTTAAGTTTAAGTTCGCAATTCTTGGAAGCATCGGAAATGCAATGCACGAGAAAGAAGGGCAGAAAATCAGCCGAAAATTTCGAACAAGGACGAAGAATCGTACCATGAGGAACAAGAGAAGACCGCACAGTGACCGATTCGGTGCTTCACAGAGCTAAGCAAGAGCAAGACGATTTGAGGACGGAGGAGAGAGGCTTCATTCAACTCTCTGATCAGTCAGCAGGGCGGATGAGGGTCGGATCGAATATGATGAGAAGAAGAATACATGAATTTCCCGGTGAAAAATAAGTAAAATATTATATTTACTTTAATCGCTAATATTGCTTTAATTTATTTTTTATTTTTGACCACAAATTATCCAGGTAGACGATTGCAACTTAAACATGTCATCTCTCATGTTCGACATCAACCAACGCTTGCATACTCAGTCTCTCTAGAACGAGGGAGGAGATCGGACAAGGTGGTCCGTTGCTCCAGGGATTTCTTATGTCGAGGCGGGGAACGCTCATTTGTTGTTATTTGTTTCAGAATTGTTGGTCCGGATCAATTCCAAAAGTGTGTTTAGAGCATCAAAGCTGATCGGAAGCAAAGTTTGACCCATCCCTCCTGTTATTGAGCATTTGCAAGCCTTAAATTTACAGCTCCATAAAGAAACGCCAAACAAGTTCTACCTACATCCTGACTTTGACTCTACTGACTCGAACTCGAGTCCTTAACCTTCCGCCTCAGCAAACCATCCAAGGGTAATCCATTGATCTTAGCAGCGAGTATGAAGTCGTTTTCTGTAAGCCCACCTGTCCAAAAAATGGGACAACGTAGACACCGTTTCAGCATAATAGACAACGGCAGAATCTCCAAAAGGAAATGGCAAAAGAAACGAAGAGAACTATTTAAGACTGACGATTCAAGGCACAACTAATGGAGATTCCACAAAATGGCTAGTAAGAGATATAACAGTTGATAGGGTACATGCTCTAATTCTAGTCTGGATAATTCAGAGGAACAGTGAAATTAATGAAACATTCCATCTCCTATGGATGAGAGGATGCATAATGATTATGATGAGATTAGATCCTTAACACAATTTAGGATGCGTAAATGTGCATGTCTTCGCAGGAAAACACAAGTCACACTTCAAAATTGTTAATTTAAATGAAGCTTTAGAGAGAAGCTTCTGAGTAAAATGTAACCAGTTGCAGGCAGCTTGGTGGCACTCGAGTCCAAAGACTACTCAGGTCCAAATAAGTGAAGCAGAAGGGCCTTACTAACTGAGATAATGATATTCAAAACATAGATAACAATATGGGTATAACCACAAAAATAGACTTGGCCGAGCATTTTTAGGTAAAATATCTGCGATACAAACTATGCAAGGAGTAATTGGCAATAAGAGAATAAAATATTTAAGAACCTCACAGAGGCATCCTCCATCAAGTGCTTACCAACAGCATGAGTCCATATCTCAATTGTTACACTATTCCATCCCACAAGATGGAGATCTGGATGATGACCTGCACCAATACCCAATCAAACAAGGTTACTCCATCATATAAATACATATAACTAAATAAGCCACTTCTTTAGACTGGAAAAGACAATTGACAACCTTCTGCTTCTGCAACTTCAGCCACAAGCCGAAACAACTCCAGCCCTTTGGTGAAGCTCTTAACTTTCCATGATCGGTTGAGCTTCAGAATACCGCCTTCACTCAACAAGCTCCATCCTTCCACCTATGAGTAGAGGCCACTAATTAATAGCAATATTCAACATCTGTGGCTGTCACAGCCCTCTCCTTTTTGTGATTTTCGCTTCTAGTGGCTTCTGAGGAAGGGTGTCACAGATTATACCCAACCTTAGAAATCAGAGAGGTAGCAGTTTCTTCAGTCATAGGTCGCAGATCCTTTGCATTGCAAGGCACACACTTCTGAGTCGCCAAATCTCCTCGGGAATAGAACAAAAATATTATCATCAAGAAAAGCAGGGACACACATGATTGCACGCAACTCAGCAATATAACAGGATGGTTGCAGAAGATAATACAAGCATGTAGTGAGAAAGAGCAGTGGTTGGGTTCTCTAAAGCTAATGGAAACTTGCAGCCACAATCAAAAGGCTGAGATCAACAATCACAGCAGTTTCCAAATAGGTTATGGACCATCAGACAAGGTTCAGTCCCATATTCCAAACAGTTTTATAAAATAGCAGGTTTGTAGAAAGAACTTTTACTAGGAAAACATGATATAATATTTGGACCAAACGCACCTCTGCTAGTGCAAAAAGCCCTAAATCCCTGTTGTAACTTCCTGTTTGATGGGTATGGCACGCAATTCTGGGTTATCTCAGTATCTTGAGTAATCGAGCTGTGTAAGTATAAATTTCACATCTGAATATGAGTTTATTCTGAAATTTGTGAAGGTATACCAACCAGATAGGGTAATTGAGAAGAGGATATTGATTAAAAAACAAGCCTTCAAGACCAATAAAGGACCCATAAAGCACATAATAGAAGCCAGGGCTTTTTATATAGTCAGAAAGATTATGAAGATGGGGTTTATGAATAAAAGATAATTATATGTTCCAATAAACAACTTAGGCACAGTACATGAAGAAATTCTTAGGTGATCCTAACCCACCACGTGGCGTGACAAAAGAGCTAATTAGTGTTAATCACTCAATAATTATCATAATTATTACTAATCAAAATAATTTAATTGGCTCTTCCTCACCATGTCATTATCATTACGAGGCCGATGAGGTAAGACTATCTAAGATCTTTTCCATTGCCATTGTGAGGATGGTGAGGTTGGACCATCAAAGATTTTTTCCAGTACATGACACTCCAACGTCCGGAGCATCCGAAAATGTTAAGAAAACATAAAGCCCCGTATCTACAAAGTGAATTGCCTAATCTGACTGGCTCGCTAAGCATCAGCAATCTCAATTATCAAACGGCCTGAATTTGTTATCCCCTAAACATGCGAATGCGTCTAGACAGAATTTAATTAATCAAGAAATTATCATATAGAGAAAAGCAAGCTCCCAAGTCTCCATTAACAATCAAATTTCTGACTACTCGCGGACTTCTTCTGCAGATACTCGTACAGAAGTCGATACCTGTGAAATCAGGAAAAAGAAAAAAAAAGGTTGAGCATGGAAGAATATGGAAGTGAGATGTACCGTCCATGGGAAGGAAGCAGCCTCTGAGCTACTGATAGCAATGGAACCTGAAACAGAAACCACCACAGCCAAAGATAAAACGAGAAGAACTGAACCAGAAGAGAAAAGAAGAACTGAACTCAAGTGAAGGATACTGTAGAGAGAGAGAGAGAGAGAGAGAGAGGAGGAACCTGAAGATTGTTAGAGAGAGAAGGATGGGAAAGCAGAAGCCTTCGGATCATTGTGCGGAACAGGGGGAAGAAGGAAGGGCGCTTGCAGGTCGGTTTCTAATCAATAGCGGCGGAGCATAAAATTGGAAACTTATTATAATTTCTCCTCATTTTCCGTTAAAGGGTAAACTCGTGTGTCTAGAAAGGGCGAGTATATATTTATACAATAATACTAGTTAATGAAATTTAATTATTTTTATATTTTTAAATAAAACCTAAAAAATAAAAAGAAATTCAAGAATACTTAAATATAAGTATTATAACAGATATACATATGATGAATATTATAATAATATATTAAAAATTCATTTGCTTACTGTGTAAATACGTTGGTATGCTAACTCTGAAGCTGTGTCTCAGCACCTCTCCCTGCAGAACTCCATGTTTCTGTGATCTCGGGCCACTCCCCACCACACCCCCCCGGATCAAACAACCACCCTTTCATCACCCTTCCCTACACCCTCCCCTTTCCTTGCAACCCCAACTCATCCTTGTCACCTTCTCCTTCTGTTCTGTCCTGTAATAAACTCCATCCATCCACCAGACCACTCCTTATCCTCACCCTCATCAATGGACCCAGACCCTCCTGAAATAAAGGAGCTCTCCATCCAAGCTAACAAACTCAATCTCACTGCTCCCACCCTCCAACTTAAACCAAATCCATCCCGAACTCACCATCTCATCCATCGTGCACTTTATGCAGAGGTTATTTCCGACCCCAGCTTGGAGAAGAAGCCCATCATTTCCATGATCGTTAAAGCGTGGAATCTTACCCATACAGTCTGTGCCACACCAGCGGGAAATAACATCTCTCTCTTTGAGTTTGAATCCGCAGCCGAGAAAAGAGACACACTGCTTAAAGCTCCTTGGACCGTGCTAGGATACCACATTGTCTTCCAAGAATGGAAGCCAAATACTACGGAGGACCAGCTCGATTTCTCCACCACCCCACTTGGGTTCAGGTCCATCATCTTCCTCTGGACCATCTCACCAAGGAAAATACAAAAGCCATCGGAGCCCTTTTTTTTAAGTTGCTGGACATCGACCTCGCAGGAGAATCATTGAGATCTGACCTGGAACCATTCATCTCATGGGATGTAGTTTACGTTCCAAGAAACTCTAATTTTTTGGCCCATTATATAGCAAAATGGGCTTCCCTTTGTAACCATTCTGGGCCCATCTCCTCTTTGCCTCCCTCGGTGTTCAGACGAGAGGAGATGCAAGTCGGCCAGAATCTTTTGATTATTTTGTATGCTTGAAGTCATCAATACAATTACCGCTTCAGCAAATGAAAAAAAAAAAATACATTGGTATGCCCACTGGCAGGATCACTGCTCCCAACTCTTCTTACCTTATGCAGGGAGGCTAAGCTTGATTTATTCAACTGCACTTAGAACGTAATCATATTTTTGTGGCGTGCCCATTGCAAGAGGCGGAAAAGAAGATTCAACATATTTGCAGCGCTCCGAGGAGCAGTGAAACTCGACACATGGAATAAAGCCCACATGTTATAGTGATAGTAGCTAAAGTCGGTTCACTCTGGATGGCTCAGCTCAACTAGTACCACATTGAATCAAGGTTCGACATGGAGCTGCAGGAAAATTCTGAAGTTACGAGAGTTAGCAAGGCCGTTCAAATGTCTCACAGAAGCTGGCGGCACTGCAAACTCCATCCAAGTTGAGCATCATAAGAGACGGTATGCTTATGGGCGTTTAAGTTTACTTCGGGGCAGGAAGGCAAGGTTGTTCTTTCATTAGAGCTCTCAAACAAGCTCTCCTCGGTATATTAAGGCTGCTGGGTTTGGCTGATGCCTGCTAACTTAGAGGTTCTGTGAAATACACTGCAATTCAGTGATGCGATTAATCCACTTATGATGCTCTCTGTTGGAACAACGTAGACACCATCAAGATAATCCGAGCTTGGGAGGATATTCGACCTAAAAGACAGAGCACGACGACTCAAACCCGTCTGATTTTCTGGACAATCCCTAGTGTGTGTCTTGCAACTAGCACAGACATCCTCAATAGACTACTATAAGAGCATCATCTGAATTATCAGAGAGGAACATTGGATAAGAATGAACTCGACTGAAGAAATGCCACTTCTCTACGCCAATATTATAGGTTAACAAGAACAATCAAAACTAAAAAGAGGAATCAGAGAAGTAACTGAAATTCCGAATCTGAGCGAATTAGCAGCAGCACACACCGGTTCCAAAGTTAAAAGCCTAAGAAAGCCCAACACGACCGATAGAAAAGAACTTGTAAAATACAAACCAACCTCGTGGTGCAGCAAACAAGGCACAGCAGATTACATGTTGACATCGTTTGTCCGATCGAGCAAGTGCCTTGGATCTGGGGCCACTTCAGGAGGGGATCTTCTTACGTACCCTTGAAGAACACCAGGGAAAGGGAAGGGAAGGAAGGTGACAAAGGAAGCAAAAGAAGAAGAGAAATTAAGTAGAGGAGATCAGTAGGTGTTCTGCCATAGCTGAGGGGACTGCTTAGGCTGCTGGCCCTGCGAGTGGGCCCCAATCAGGGAGCCATCCCTAGCCATCTGCTGCTGATGCTGATGCTGATGCTGCTGCTGCTGCTGTTGCTCCAGCGAGATCCCGGCAGACTGGTAGAAGTTTGGGTACCCAAGGGCCCCACTAAAGTGTTGAGATGGCTGCTGACCTTGTCTCAGACCCGCAGGCTGTTGACTTTGACCCTGGTAGTTGTAGTAGTTGCTGGCAGGAACTGCAGGCAACGTTCTTGAACCAGGACCGTGGACCCACATGGCTGAGTTATCATTCTGAAGGAAAGAGAAGCTAAAGATCAGATTCAGGTAGGGCAACGATAAAGATCAAACATAACAGAACAGCTCTACGAGGATCCTTCATAATAAACAACTTCTCATGAGATCGCAGTGACGTTTTACCCATCAGCAGTCCTAAAGGGCAAATTTTTGTGGTAGTCTAATGGAACAACTGTTTCACCATAGAGCACAGAACAAAACAATCTTCTGGATCTAAGATTCTTGTAAAACTATCTAGTTTTCGCTCTTAATTGTAAGCATCAAAGAGCAATAACATTCTCCACAGGATATGATCTTAAGGAAAAAAATAAGGCTTTTCAATCTGTGAAAAAAGTCATTCTTTCAAAGCAAAGAGATCTGACAGAATATTTAGCAGGCAATGACTTTCCAGAGGGTTAAGAGCATAGATGTAATCTGTCATGTTTCATCAACAAGACAATGTAATTTTATATTTCATCAACAAGATTTCACTAGCGGCAGCAAAAAGTAAAATGTAAAGAGCATATATTTTCTAGATCTAAACTTCATGTAGAACAATAGGGATCCAATTTTCATTAGCCTACCCAAAAATAAGGGAAATGTCTCCTAAAATATTGCTGTCAGAACAATCAACTGCAGCCATTAACTGTTACAGGTCCCACATCTATTGCAAAATGTCCACCAAGTGACCAAGCATGAAGGAATCATTTCTAGATGGGTCTAAGAGAGATTCTTACAAACCCATGAAAAGATCTTTACCTGCTGTTGAAGAGACAACAAATGAGTGGCATCCTTGTACTGTGAGCTCAAAGCATCCTCATACGTGATCGTGGAGCCAGCAGGAGCAGCACCAGGAGCCGGAGGCTGATTCAGGGCAAAGTTTCCTCCGGGAATACTATTTGAATTTCCGAACCCATAACCTGAAGCAATTGCCCCTGATTGGGGAAGGCTGCTCACAGAGAGACTGTTCTTGTATTGTGGGAGAACTGCTGCTAAAGACTGAGGATATGTGCTATTGCCAGCGAATGCCTGCTGAAAAGCTGAAGGCATGTATGAGTAACTCTGAGGCAGGAATGGGTAGCTGACCATGTTTGCAAAGTGACCCAATGGAAGGGTATGCTGAGAGTAAGGGTGCATTGCAAGGTGCTGGGGTAAGGCAGTGGCCCCTGTAGGGACAGACTGTGCTGCTTGCTGAGCAGTCGAGATGCCACCTGCCCTAAAAGCCTACAAGAGTGACAAGTAAATCATTAATATAAAAATCTGTCACAACAACTAAACGGTTTCGTTTAGTTTTCAAAACAATGGTCAACTCAGTTCAGCACCACATAATCACAGATTGTAATTATACTCCACTGCCCTCTCCAGCTATATCGTCACACCAAAAAAGCCATAAAAATTACATTAGCATTACAATGTTGCTAATAACCGAGGATACTAAGTGTCAAGCGCAAAATAAAATTTCACTAAGCACAATTCAAACCAAATTACAGATAGAGTGACCAACATCAACTACTACTATAGTTACTTGCTACAGAAGATATTCATTAATATTAGAGCTCATTAAGTTAGACCAGTCCAGATTCATCTGAGGCTCTGATAAGGAATTGCAAGAATTTATCATATTCCCTATGTTGATGTGACTCTCCATCTCTTACCTCCATGCATATGAACTCATGGAACACAGTTTATGTCTAATCTAATCAAGGACGAGAGTCTTCATCCACCAATATAACCAATCGGTAATTTACAGAGATTCTTCATTTCAAAAACATTTGCAAAAAATATACAGAAAGGCAGACTTACTTCTGTAGTTGACATAATGGAACTACTGATAGAGGGAGCTGGGTTGCTAAATTTTGTAGGCATTGACTGTGTCACAGGGAAAGGCAAGTATGGAAGATCAGACTCTCGCCCTGTCTGAAGAGTCGACGCCAACAAAGTGCTTGGTAATGAATTTGTATATGCAGGCTGCATAAAACAAAGCAATACATGAGATCCATCCTTTGCTCTTGAGAGAGAGAGAGAGAGAGAGAGAAGAGGGGATTTACCAGGACACTAGAAAAAGGCGCAAGGCTCTGCATTTGCGAGCCTGTCTGCGTGTGGCTGAATGCTGCATTCAGATTCTGACTGTTTTCATAGTTAAAACCTGGAGCTGCGGAAGTGAATGTGTACTGATTTCCTTGAACAGCTTCAGTTGTTTCTGGCTGCAACACTTCTGACTGTGAAACAGCGGCAGTTTCATAATCCACAACATTTGCTGCAGTTACATGTACATTCTCCGCATTGGAAGGAGAAGGCCCAAGATGCTCATCTCCAAAATGCTCAGGTTTCCTATGAGAAAAATAAGGAAGTTGTCAGTTGTTTAGAGCCGAGAAAGGGCAGCCTCTTCAACTGCTTAAAGTTGGAAAGAAACATTCCAGGCAGGAGATTTGTTCGCCCGCCCCCCAAAAAAACCATGTGGACCAGACTATGTCAGCAAATTGTAGTTGAAGCAGTTTATTTACTTTCTACAATTTAAAAAAAAATAAATGTTGTTTGAGATGCCACCATCAGAAAAAAATATATATATATGATAATCAGGCAATACGAAAAGTTTCCAACCTCTACAAGTAATCTAATCCATAATATACATTAATTTGGCACTGAAATCTTGAATTTCTTAAAACGTCAAGAGTAAATGTAATTTTTGTTTGATCTCAATTTGGAAAAGATAAAATTACCGAGCTTAACTTGACATGGACTTTAAAACTAGGAAGAAGACAATGAAGAAATTGTGGGCGTTGTTAGCAATAATGAAAACTTTACATTAAGAGAAGTTTGAGCTACTAGTGGTTCAAGCAGTTGAAGCAGTTGAATATTGAGACCCGGACAAACAAACCTAGCATCTGCTTGGGAAACTGAAGCAGTATCTGCAACAGAAGGAGCTTCAGCTAAATTAATCTTCGGGGACCGAAATGACATTGACCCGGAAAAGTTAGCAGCAACGCCAGCTCCAAAACTGCCGAAGCTCAAGTGCTGACAATCTGACGTATGGACCTGAAGGTGATCAGGGATCACAACAGCAGGACCATCTTCTTCTGATGAAACAGTCTCATCTTCCTTCTGCAAAAGTTGTGGCGGCACGTTCCCAGGTGCTGCTAGGACATCATCTTCCCCTAGAAGAGGGACAATTTCAAGTAAAATGGGTGCGGAAACAACTTCAAAACCTCAATGTAAGCACTTTAATATGCCAAAGCCTACACAAGGAGTGGGTGCTTCAAAAATAAGATGAGGCCACCTTTTCTGAACACTTAACAGCATAGAACTGGCCAAAGAACTTGATTCAGAATTTTACATCAAACAAATTTCAGGACTCTTACCTTTTAAGACTACAGCCAACAACATTTCTAATTGCCTATTTATTATTTACAAAACCATAGATTAACCTTTGTAGGACTCTCAACCAAGGAACAGGGCAACAAATCAAATCCATCATTGACCAATGTATCACCAACAGATCTTCAAGCAAGATGATGAAAGTAGATGAATTACATACAGTCAAAGCTACCTTCGCTGTGTTCATACTCCTGGAGATGAGGCTGGAAGGTAGTAGCATTCTGGTAGACATTATTATCGGACAGAGAAGCATCCTGACTATCCCCTTCCTCTAAATTTCTGCTAGATATGGAAGCAACTCCCACATGATTTACATTATTATCAAGGGGCCCATCATCTGAAAGATGAACCCCATCCAATTGGGAAGCTAAAATATGGCTGCTTCTTTCCATGGGTAGATCTGATCGGTTTGAGTACTGCTTAGATTCCCCTGGAGCCTCCAAGGCAGAGGATACTGCAGGACTCGATTGCTCGAATGGAGGCCACTCATCATTAGGGGGAACCTCCTGCTCATCTGAGGGCCATTCATCATTTGCAGGAGCACGCTGGGTGCTAGAGAATACTAGCTCAGAATTCAAAACTTTTGAAGATTTATCCTCTGACTGAGGATGAAAGTCGTCATGAGCAGATCCTGACTGAGGCAGACCTGTCTGATGGTTGGGCAGGTTTGATGTTCCAGATGAAACCTTGCCTTGTGGCTTACCCATTTTAACTATATCTGCCATTGATACCTGACCTGGGACTCCAAGCCAAACTGATTGAAACCCTGATGATGGCTGCACTGATCCAGAAACTACATCATTCTCCGCTCCCGCTTGCACTTTATTCTCCACGGTTGAAGAATCACTACAAGATTATAAAAATCAGCATTGTCAATAACAATACAATTATGTTAAAAAGCTTTTTATTGCAATTTTATATTTTCTCAAAATAGCAACAAAAATCACAAGTTGATTAAAAAAAAAAAAAAAGGGTTTAAGAACAAGAACCTGTGTAATGCAGGTGGTCGATTCCCATTATTTCCTGATGCAACAGATGCAAAGGACGAAGTGCCAGTGTAAGCATGCGCCCCATTTTCCTTCTTGGGGGTAGGTTTTCCTTGCAATGCAGCAGATTCTGATGAAAGTGGTCGGCCAAAACAGTTTCTAAGTCTGTGTTCAGGAAAACCAAGTACATCCACAGGACAAGATGAACATACCAGCAGAAACTGACACACTTGTACGGCCACGACTTGCATAGCGATCAGTGCCACTCCTGGCACCACGACTTGATGTGTTATTACTCCCACGAGATTTGGTTTCTACTGCATCCTTAGTCTGCAGTGTATGAAACTAAAATCAGATCCGAAAAGAATCAGATAGATTATCTTAATAGCAAAAGTTGATGATTATGAAAAACTAGAGCATGCTCCTCCCAATTCACTTGGAAAGTAAGAAATCATGTGTATGAATGCACAGTCATTTAATGGAGTTGGAAGTTCATCTACAAGAGTTGAGACAAACTAAAGAAGCCATTCTTGTCGAGAGAGATAACATTATTTGTGATCATTTCCATATTATGTATCTCAAAGGTATATACTTCAAATGCATACTCTTAAACAGTATGAAGAGGCCACAATAAGAAGTCATTACTAGACAACATTCAATCACCATTAAGAAATTTCAATAGTACTGGTGGTAAATTTCAAAAGAAATGAACTAAAGAACATGAGAATTCACCTCCTTCTTCTTCTCTCGTTTACTCTTCACCTCGTGGAAAGGATCTACACATTCAACAACTCATCCGTCAATGTTAAAGGCAATGAAATGTCATAACATGTCAAACATAAAGAACTTGCGCAGCTGCATAGAAGTACAAGAACAAATCGAAAGTCAAAGTTAACCTCATGTTAAAGAAATAATAGATAGTAAAAAAGTGTAGTGTTGTGTGTATCCCAAACACCAACACCATCACCACCACACTCCCCAAAAAAAAAAAGGATAAAGGACAACATTGACAGTTTATCACAGTGGTGACATAAAAAGAGCACAGTTGTTTCAAGGAAGGTGAAGGATGTTTGGGCGAACTGAACCAAAAAGTATATAATTACATGGAGATATTAAGCTGGACGCAAAAATCAAGCAAAAAAGGGAAAAAATTCTATACTAGCCCATCCAGAATTTCCTTCAGTAGAGGAAAAAGGATGGAAGCGATTTGGAAAGGTCCAAATGCAAAAACTGCTAAATTTACACAACGAGGGGCAAATTGTGAGGACAACGTCATTCATATTCCTTCTTTTTGCAATAAGCAAGACGCAAATGAAGTAGCTCATAACAAATCTCGTTGCCATTCTCCTCTTCTCTTCATGATACAGTTCTCTCCGTTTCTCCTTACCATGAGATCTCCAAAACGAAAGCAGTCTAAAAATGCTAGTTTGCTCAACTCAGTGGATTAAAACTTTTGAACCAAAGCATGCATGAAAGTTAAGCTTGCAGGGCAAAATTTTGCTACAGCAAACAAAATTCACTACCCAGGAGTGGCGGTATTTCCATCGTTTGGCAAGAAACTCCACTCGGTGGTTTAGTTTCAGCATACGATAAAAGGCACGACCAGTACAAGAACACATTTGAGCCAACAAACACGCAAAGCAAGAACAGTCAAACGGACAGCAAAATAATATTTTTTTTTTCATCAGCATAATCTCCGCGTAGCTGCCCAACTGCGGAAAATCCTAAAATCAGCACGAAGTCCCAGTCGAGAAGAGAGAAAATCTTTTAATATATTGAAAGCGGAAAAACCCAAGTTGCCAAATTTCATATTTTCGCATAACCCTAGCACCAGCATCAAGGAGGACAACGAGTTGAACAGACAAAAAGAGCTCCGCAAACCAAAAGGGGGACCTTGGGTGAGGAGGCGATTGACGGCATCGTTAGGGTCCATGTTGCAATCCTTGAGGGCGGCGTAGATCTCCAGCTCCGAGCAGTTGACAATCTCTTTTAAGCTCTGCACAATCTTCCTGGACCCCGCAGGGATTGCCGAAATCCCACTACTTCCGGCACCACCTCCGCCTTTGCTCCCCATTATCGCCTTGCCACTCTCTCCCCCCCAACTCGCAGACACACTCAAGTCTCTCCCTTTCTCTCTCAAAGGACCGATAGATCCAATTAGGGTTAGCTGCCGGACGGATTCTCTCTTCTCCCAAAGTGAAGCTCTTTCTCCCACTCTGCGTCTCTGCGGCGACGAGTAGAGAGATATCTGAGCACTCCTCTGTCTGTCTATATGTCCCTCTGCGTTTCTCTCTCTTCTCTTCTCTCAGCGAAAACCCTTCCTTTCTCTCTCTTCAGCTTTTTTTCCCCCCGATATTTCCCTTTTTCTTTTGAGAAATAAATTTGGGCACTTAGAAAAGGAAAATTTATCAAAAACTACAGAAGTTAAAATATTTTAATGAAGTTCAAGTAATAGAAAATTTAATAAAATGAATAAACAATATAGCAGAAATATAAATATTATAAAAAAAATAAAAAACAGTTAGATGCTACCTTGAATAGCTTTTTTAAAAAAATTTGAAATAGGAAAATTTTTTTAAAATTTTTAATATTTTTTAAAATTGAAAATTTAATAAAAATAAGTGAGGATCTAGTAAGAAGTTTTAAGAAATCAAAAAAGTTAAAATTACAGCCAAAGGTTTACATTACCATATATAGAAATTTTAAAATTGAACAAATAAACAGACATCTAAAAATTACAAAATTTGTATGTGTTTTGCAGAGAAATAAACAAACCTAGTACGATGTTTAGCCCACTGATATCATAGGGGTGAAAAAGTGAAGCAGGGAATTGGAGAGGGGCATTTTGGTAGTTTCTTGCTGTTGGAGGGAGGGAGCAGGAAAGTACTGTTCTAACCTTAAGAATGCAGGTACAAGTAGGTTAGTGATGTTTGTGGTACCTTAAACTCTGCTAAAAGAAAAACGATCCTCCACATCACAAAATAAAGCTCCAACAATTACAGCTTTAACAGGAGTGCACTCTAAACTTAACTAGGTATTAGTGTCGGAGATTTATGCAGTATCAGAAGAAGTTAGTGCCGCTTCATTTCTATTTTAACACGAAATTAAGATCTAATAATTAATAAAAAAAGAAGTCAAAATTAAATTAAATTCTTAAATATGAGTCTTTTTATATTTATAATATCTTTAAAACCAAATAAGATTTTTTAAGGGTATTATAGTAATATGAGAAAATGAGAAGTAAAAATGCTTATTATAATTCTCTATACTAGCTTTTAAATAAACATGTAAATTATTAAAATTGCATGCATTTGTATGAGGAAATATCAGTTAGTTTTTTTCCTTAGAATCGATAATTATTTTTTTAAAAAAGGAAAGATACTATCAATTAATCTGAATAATTTGTACTTTTGCTTTAATGAGTGAAAATACATATTTTTTTTCCCTTTGAAGTATATTTTGAAAGAATAAAAAAAAAAGAGAGAGAGAGAGAGGGCAAGGAAATGAGAATTCTAAATAAAAGAGCAAATAAAAAATATTTAGTTGTTTTCCCCCTAAAAATAATAACAAAAATATAAAAGGACGGGGAAGATCGTTTGACGGGTCAACCGGGCCGGATCTGATCCGCCCTTCGACCCGCCGTAATACCTTCAGGCCACTCAACTGGTCTACTAACTGACCTTGAAGCCTCGGGAGCCCATTAGCAGAAGAAGACGAGGCTCTTCCTCTGCAACTCCACCACCTTTTCCCGCTACCACCACCGCAGCTTCTTCAAGTTCAGCAGTTTCTCTTCCGTCAGGCCAAGCCCATCGGAGCTTCCCTCTGGCTCGGCCTTCTCCTCCTTAGCGCTGAACCTAGGCTCCTGCCATGAAACTAAACTCCCACGGTGGGCCGGGCTTATGATTATCTTATGGCTTCTAGTTCATAACACCTCCATCCATCAATTGAAGCCTTATGGCGGCCCACATATCGAGGATTGCCAGCAAGCAGGAAGAGAGAAGTTGGGCCGCAGTGGAGTGGAGGAAGGTTGGGAGATTGTCAATGACGGGCTATCTCGACGCTGCCACCGCCGCTGATCCCCCGAACGTGGCAGGCAGGCAGGGCTCACAGGCCTTTCTCCGATCAGTTTCTCACCGTCTGCATGGCTATCCCTGCTGTACAAGAACAATTGTTGGGAAAATTTGAGCTTCCGATGAAGGTCCTCACCTTTTCTTTTGATAATTTTACTTTGAGGAGCAGGACAATGGGAGCTGCGAGTCTACTGAATTCAATTACATGAATTTTCATTCCTAAGGAAAATGACAGTGGTAAAAAAAAAGGGAGATGATCAAGAACTCATTTCTCTGTTTTTGGTGAAATTTCTGACACGTGTAGTGGATTTCTTGCTGAGATACTCTTGAACAAAATCTAGCTCGACAGTCAGAATTATGAGCATGCCTCTCCTTGTGCAGCAAAAGAAGGAACACATGATGGGGACTACTATCCAGGCAAGATCAAAGGCTCTTGAGATTATTCGGTGAATGCTCGCCAGTTCGGGTGAGCATTATACTCTCTTTCTCCCTCCGGACGAGGTTTTGGTTTGCACCACCCAATATCCCGGTTAGCAGAAACACACTTCAAGACCAATCTGAGATTGGACCGGGATCCTTGGAAAATTCCCGTCGACCCTGGATTACCCACTTGGTCCTAGTGAGGGAACCACTGATCACCCATTAGTCCTTTCTTTTTGGTGTTTGACCCTTTTAATTTCTGCTTCTCTCATTGCGTTGTAGGTGTAAGTTTTGTCGAGGCAATTAGATTTCATGACCTCTAGAACTCTATTATGTCTAAAGGCAGTGAATTTTATTTCTTCAAGCGATTTGTTTTGACTAACAATCCATTTTGTGCGTTTGTCCTCAGCGAGTTGCATCAAACCAATAGTGGTTTATTCAATCCATTTCTTTTTGCTGAGTGATTGCATTATCTTGATTTAGTGACATTTTGAAATGATTCACTTGTGGGTGGGATTGTGACCATGATTTATATATTGAAGTTAATAAAGTAAGATCAATTAAGAATGGATGCAGTAGCTTCTTTTATTTGAAATGTGACTCAGAAACGCAGGAGGAGAATGAGCTGTCATCGAACAAGTGCACTGTTTTCTTGGCCTTTTACCGGTCACTCTTTAATATGGAGCACCAAGAACGGATCTTCTAAGTTCTAAGACGCGCTTCTAGAGCAGGTGATTTATACTGCTGGAAGAGAATCTCAGTACCAGAATGCAATTAAGGCAGGTATTACCCCTTTGGTTACAGCTCCAGTAGTTGTGCATCTGGAACAGGTGATTTTCATTCGCTGTCTTAACTGATCAATCTGGTGTCTCCCTCATCAGGATGCATTAAGTGTATGAAATCTTGTATGTACTGGCATTTCGTTTGTTTCTCATGTGGACTTTGTCGAAAGTCCCCAGCTGTTCATAATTGGCCACAATGGAATATGCATTTCACCTTCAATTCCTTTCTAATGCCTCACTCAATGCATGTACAGCAAATACTTTTAAACAACAAAATAGCCAATGCTATTGAAATAGAGAGCATCTTAACTTACCATTTTAAAACGTGGTTTATTTAGGAACTTGGACCAAAAGAAATGCTCTAGTGTCATTACCATTTCGAATTCTATCTCAGGTAGCCTTAGCTCTCCATGACAACTGCAATGGGGGGAAGGACATTGGAATTTGGAAAGGTACCAATGTCCACTTATTTATCCTCTCTATGAATGACTTGGAAAATGGATTATTCTAGATGGTGTGACCTGAAAATAGTGAATGGAATACGCGAGTCGGGGGTATTATCTGCAGGATTGATCCAAGCTTTGAACTTTTTAGCGCAGGTCAAATCTTGAGGTTTTGCAACAAAAGCTATCAATTTGAAGTTTTTCCTACTGATCCAAGTGAAAGAAATTATATTGGCATGCAGGGAAGACAAATCTTGGGTCTTGAAGATGGAATACCAAGTACTACATAGCAAGTCAAGTTCACATTGTTGTGAGGAGTATTGTTAATTTCCTAACGATGACACTGCTGGTTAGAGTCTACCCGTGGTTGAGCGCCATCAACAGAGGAAAGCTTCCTCGTCCAATGAACAATTCAGTTCTAAAGACATTCTTCTTCAGCTATCCGAGGATTTCACAAGTAGCTTTGTTCTTCTTTTTTTTGTTTTCAGTTTCATGTTAGGCTCATTCTTGTCCGGTAGGGTCTGATCCGGTCTGTATTCGAGCTTCAAGATGGCTCCAGGGTTATTGTCACTGTGGGGAAGTATTTAACACTGAGCCACATGGATATAAATGAGAACAGGACCTAACCAGACTTTCGCGGTCTTCGTAGTATAACTAGATGCTCTATTCTCATTATTTCACTCCCTGCTCCCTTTAATAGATAAATATCATAAAGAAGTATCCCGTACATGGCTCGGAATGATATCACCATGCATCTCTCCAGCTGCAGCAGGCTTCTACAGGGATAAGCTCATTACAGGGCATCTCAGACTCAGGTTTGTCTCCAAAATTCTCTGTCGCTCTCGCTCTGTTTCTCCCTTCCCTATTGCTTTGTGCAGTCTCTTAGTTTGTTACATATGCTCAGCAAGGGGTTTCCATTTTAGCATTCTCCTTGCTTGTAAATAAAACTGGTAGGAAGCTTACCACATAGGTTTGATAGAGAACATTATCAATTAAACGGGAAATATCAGTGGTCCTATCATCAGCAATAAGCCATGTTCTGTCTTCGTTTCCCTTTGTCTCTTAGGGTGAATTTGTCATGCACAACAAGCAATTACTTGGTAATATTAGCACCGACTCTGTCTACTTTCAATTGCAGGAGCCAAACCTCTGCCTTCTGAAATACCGACTGAGATATTCCCTGTGGAAAGGAGAGGGAGAGAGGGAGATTGTGTGATTCCTTGTACTGCAATTTGGCTGTTGATCATTGCTTAATTGTGATTATAATAAGCAGATGGCTTGTAGAGGACAGATAATTACAGGCTTTTCTTTATCAGCTTCAAAACTTTAACGGTCTCAGTAGCCCTTGTCTCACTAAAGCAGAGACAAATGTGGTTTAAGTCTCAAGCTTGGGACCTTTCAGGGATATCTTTACCAAATGGGCTCTAACACAAGCTCTACCCTTCATCACTTGCTGTGCCAGTGGAACGTGTGTTGGGTGTTTACTTTGTTGCAGTATTTCCTTTGCTTTTTGTGTGTAAATAGGGTCAACACGATCGAAGTTGCTCGGTTGTGATTTATACATGACCATTTGTCACAATTCCGTGTATGCCCTGCCCCGAATGCTTACCGAAGCTACTGCTGCCACCTTTGAGTGGGGCCCAATGTCAATTTCAACATCTTAATCGCACTGGCTATCGGATTAACTGGAAGGTATCCTCGGACTACCATGTAAAGCAATTCTAAGCCCTTGGATTACCAAACTAATGGTCACTTAGAGACCCATCTTTTTCAGGGAGCATTGGAAAGGGAAGCCAAAAGAGGAGTGTAAATATCTGTAAATATCTCACCGATGCACGTTTGTTTTCAGAAGTATTTGCAATATCATGAATTGCAGTGCGTACATACAAATTTTATTGTAATATGAGTCTATGAGTTAAAATTTTAGAGTATATTTGATAAAGTATTTGCATTATAAAGCCATTGCAGTCAAAATGCGTGAATTTTTTTTTACTATAGTCAACCTTAACTCCATTTTTTGAATTTTATAATTAACTCTGTATTCTCTCAAATATTCTCTTTTTTTTTTTTGTTAACTCTTTCATCTCCATTCCTCTTCACCTTTACTAGTTTCCCCCATTCTCCTTCCCTTCCTTTCACGTCTATTGAACGAGGAGTTAATCAATCGATAGTTGAAACTAAAATTGCCCCACAAAGCTCACTGGCAAGAGCATGAGACCATGAATCTTATGAGACCGAATGATCAGATTTAAATTCCAGACACAACGCACTTTTACCTTTTTGCCCGTTTCGCCATGCACCTCTTTTGCACTTTCACTTGCTTGCAGCTCCAACCTATCTAGTGCCTCCTTTCTCAAGTTTCCTTAAATTCTCCACCTTTCTGCTGTGGCACCAAATCCCCAATTCATTCCCACAAGGAGAAGGCACTGATTCCTCGGTGTTTATAAAACCCGAACAACATACCAGACCTCTTCCCTTCAATAACCCAATGTGCTTGCTTCACCTCCTCTCATCCTCCTCTTCCTCTGTTTCTTGACTTATTTATGCTCTGAATTTCAGCTTGACAAGACAGAAACTTGAAATCCAATGCTTCCGGCAGTTGTCCCCACCTCATTCATGGATTCTTTCGCTCTTCGGGTTCTTGCCTGCTCCCTCATGTGGCTCTGCATCAGTTCAGGTGATTGCACTATCACATAATTTTCGTCCAAACGCATTGTTACCATCTTACATTCTCAGCAAGATTGTTACAGAACTGCTCTGCAATCCGGAGAACTGGTCTTTGTGTTGTTTTCGGTTTCTAGTCAATGAGCAACCAGCAGATCACCATGGATTTGAATCTTCTCCATCTCATAGGTCTGGAAGCAGCAGAGGAACCGCATCCTGCATCGACAATGCTAAACAAGATACGTCGAGGGGAAAAGATCTTGCAATCGTCCGTAGCATTTGATGTTGAAAGGGACACAATCCCGATAATAAACCCGACAACACCAAGCACCACGACACCTGTTATAAACCCGACATCACCTCCACCTCCGGCCATATTGACGCCGACACCTGCAACCCCAACTACCCCGGTCTCCACTCCTACTACTTCCTCTGGTGGGGCCTGGTGTATCGCAAATCCCAGTACCTCTCAGACTGCGTTGCAGGTAGCTCTAGACTATGCTTGTGGCTATGGCGGAGCGGACTGTTCGCCGATTCAATCTGGAGCTAGCTGCTACGAGCCAAATACAGTGCAAGACCACGCTTCCTATGCCTTCAATGACTACTACCAGAAGAACCCGGCTCCGACAAGCTGTGTTTTCGGAGGAACAGCTCAACTATCTAACACCGACCCAAGTAAGCTGTTTGTTCCGGGTGTAATATTAGATTACAATGCACTTTACACTTGACATCAACTCACCTAAGTTCTTTGTAATATGATAATAAAGGTTAAAAACTTTACGGTGTGAATGGTAAAGTCTTTCCATTCAAAATACATGGAAACCAACAATGTTATACCCATTCTACCTGCACTTAGCAATGTTACAACCAACTTTCCACTCCTAGCAGTGTGATCTACATACCTCACTGACATGGAACTCATTTGATGTACAGGTCATGGAAACTGTCATTTTGCATCTCCCAAGTAAGAATCTCAATCTAACCTCTGAAACTGTTAAACTGAAACGAGCACGGCGGTGATTCTGACATAAATATACTAACACAGGTCAAGCTCACCAGTTACACCGACACCAGTTACACCGACACCAGTTACACCCACACCAGTCGTCCCTTCACCGCCTTCACCAGTCTACACAACCCCGACGGAGCCCGGAGGATCAACAGTTTTTGGAGTTGCAGAGCCAACGGGACTTCCCAGCTCGGCCAACTACGCCACCTGTAGCCTGCTTGTTCTCCTCATCACGAACGGCCTGATTCTCGCAGCAGGTTATGTCTAGACAGAACCAGGAACGAGGAGAAAGGCGGTGCACTTGGTTCCTTGCCCGTTCCATGTTTCTCCGAGCGAGGACTGGCAGGGACAGGATTTTGCCATCTTATACTTGAAACTTTTTAGTCGATATAGTTCGATCTGTCTATACCTCTGGTGCACTAATCAGGAAGCTCCCGGGGTGACGAAAGGTCACAGAAATATTTAAGATGTCTTTGCGGACACGTTACTACAGCTAATAGCTCTGCAGAATCAGCAAAATAAGATTTAGACAAGCCCCAGAGTAGAGTTTTACTTATGCAGTGTATAGGATTACCTCACATTGGCCATCATAATAATAATAGCATTCATTCGTCTTTCCGGCTATGCTATGACTCCGAATCTCAACAAGTGTCACGGAATTGATGTATTTTCATTCTTCTGCTGGTGACAAGGTATGAGATGAGATGCATAGAATGTTGAGTAGAAATTTAATCCACAGGAGCTGTCCTCGCATACAACCTCGAGTATAAATTCATTTACAGAGTAAAAGATTTTCCCATAACTTTTCCCTGAAACACTGGGCATAAAGTTCGTAGAAATGGCAAAGATTGAGTGAAGAATACACTATTTGCGGGATCGAAAACTCGAGTTTGTTCAGTGATTATGCTGCCAATGGCATACCTGTTACATGGATTACAAAAACAGAGAGTAATCACCCGAGATAGAAGGAATATAAGTCATATTGCCTTTAGTTATCCAGTTATGATTCAAGAATCCTTTAATAAATGATGAGGTTGTAGGTTCCATGCGCTTGCACATTGTTACCGGACTTACGGACTTGTAAGTTGTTCATGGTTTGGAGAGAAAGAGATGTGCTCGAGTTATCCAGCAAGTTGATTTTTAGCCTTGGTATCGTGAATCAAAGATACAATTTAACCAGGATCAGATACTTCTTTCTGACATACAGAAACAAAAAGGCAATAGAACAGATAAATACTTTGCTTTCATATATCTTGGCAGCTCTGAGAACAGTCACGGTGCAATGCCTGTGGGAAGAAATAGAACTGAGACCTTTCTACGAATATAATCGGCACAAGCAAGCAGCGGAGGTCGTTTAGCGGAATATACAAGAAAAGAGAGAAAAGAAGAGCCAAGAATGCAGCCCAAGCACCGTATCCTCCCAGCAAATTTAAAGAAGTGAATGAAAGAGAAAGAATGTCAAAGCTATTTCCATCTAGATGAAAAGAAGACACTATGGTCCACAAAGAATCTAGATACCATTTAAGGTAAGTTGAAGACATGTCGTGACACGGAAGCAAAGAGAGAATTTCTTTGAACTCACTTCATCCATGAGATGATACGTACTTCGATATACAGCATGATGTGTCCAGCGTTTGCAACATGGAAAACCCCTGTCCACACCGGAGAATCCAAAACTGCTACTATCACGGCCAACTTAACTGTCAAAAGTTCACATAATTCAGTGCTGCTCTGTACATTAACTGTGGAAGGGGATCGAATCGAATACAATTATGTACAAAATCAGTTCAATGCCTTGCCAAAAGTTTATGATTTAGTGGTGGTGTATACGTTTTCAGTGAACCACCAAAAGGAACATGTTGGCTCGACCTTGCAGGTCCACTTCGCGGTTGGAGCCCGTGCTCGATCTTTCAAGGATTCAGACCCATAATTAATCGCACTGTAAAGGTGCGGTATTCAATCTGTGCGAGATCAAGTTGATCGTAGAGTCTCAATAATAATGGATGGATGGATCTCGAGCCGCTCGTCATTCAGCTCTCAATGAAAGCGAAATAAGATAATTTAAAAAAATAGACAAAATAAATTGAAATTTTTATAATTTCATGAATTATTTTTTGAATTCAGGCCGATTAGCCTTACACGCATCCCTGTATTCATTCTCTGCGAGCAACCAGTGCATGGAATTTTTGGGGATGACATAGTTTAACCGACGTGGCTAGCCAACTCAGGGTAGCTAGGCAACAGTTTGCAACAGGAATTTCGAATTGTGCCTTGATCTTGTAGAAGTTTAGCTAGCAATCTCACCATTCCAGCAAACCTTCTCATCTCGGAGGACTGAATTTAAAAACTAAGGAAAGAAAGGGGGCTTTTAAAAGTAAAAAAGAAAATGGGCCAAGCCGAATATTAGCCAATGAGCCATTCAAAGGCCCAATTGTCCTTCCAGGAATAATGGAAGCTGGGACGGATCCATAAATTATTTTCCATTAGGAAGTTATTAAGGAGTGAAATAAAAATAATTCATTCAAATTATAAATAAAATTAATAGAATTTATATAGAATTTTACAGATTTTTTAAGATCGTCCCTGTGCATCCTAAATCCATCTCCGATAAGAGGTAAGAGATGGTATAATAAGAAGTGAAACTGTTGCGTATGAATGAATTGCTAATACTGTTATTATTTTTTATGTATAAAATATGAGAAAAATGGATAATAAATATTTGGAAAATGGAAAAAAGCTCCATTTACTCAATGTCAGCTTTAGACAATGAACTGAATACTACCCCTGACTAGTTCCCCCCAAAACATGGCAATTTAGGAGTCCAATAAGGACATCGTTAACTTTTATGTTGGAAATATAACGATATGCTATTTTTCGGTGGTCCATGAAACCCGTACTGAAATACGAGAAAAGAGCTAAACTCATGAATTCTAATTAGTACAACATTGAAAACGATGTGATGTCCTTGTTGAAAATGAAACAAAAAAAAAAAGGAGAAATCGTTGTTCCGCGATGTTAACATATTTTACCACGTGTCAGTGATGACATGATATATATATTCGTTCAATCGGAACTTAACATGTAATCAATCAGTAAACAATACGAGGACAAATATATAAATAATAAATTATGATTAGACGGATATAATATATCGACACGGCATGCGTCGTATGACCTCTGAACGTCTCCATTAACTTGTTCCCCGTGAAAAACGTGCGCTATTTTGATAGCCCAACCCCCACGAAAACTAACACTAAACCATAACTGGATAAATATATAAATAATAAATTACGATTTGATAGATATAATGCATCGGCACTACATGCGTGGTATGACCGCTAAGTGTCTCCATTAACTCGTTCCCTGTGAAAAACGTGCGCTATTTTGATAGCCCAACCCCCACGAAAACTAATTAATTATAGCGTATGACCCCGTGACTGAAAGTCAGACAACTGTAGTTATCAAGAAACAAGAAAGGTCAAGCAAATGTGTGGCTCCCGACATCATCGGAAAAAATGTATTAAATACCCATTTATCCACGTGTCCCAATTGTCTAGCATGTTATTTATCTGACTCAGGAGGCAGTATAAAATATTATTTGACATAAAAATAAGCAAGTGGACTGCCAGAAACATCTACATCTACATCCACTTCGTTATCACGTTAGACTCTTGAGGAGGATAGAATACTGATGTTACCTAATCAATTAGCTAAGCATGAGAGATTTTTAGGTAAATCGGTTCATCGTGAACTGTTATGAAAAAATAATGGTACTCTGTCGCTTTCATATTTTTATAAAATAAAATATCACTTTTTTTCTCGATAATTCATAGTGAATTAAATTCACTTAAGGATTTCTCTCTAAACACAACCGCTATTGTCTCCTACTTTCAATACTTTTCATCGTAAAAAAAATCACGTTATTAGAAAAATGGGGAAAAATCTTGAAAAAAATACGGATGTGTATCATCTTCCGTTAGCTTAAACTTTAAATAGACATGTATGTAAACTCTTTACAAGATCAGTGAAAATTTAGCATAGAATTAGAGAATGTTTCTGTGCAAATTCACGTCTCGATAGACCGATTATGGAATTCGTGGTCAATAAATATGAGCTGGGAATAGGAAAATCCTGTATCATGGTAAGTTGTTCCTTTGGAGTAACTTATGTTAGTGTCCTCCTCCTAGCTAGTTGTTAAGAACGACCAAAATACAAAAAAGACAGTTCTAGAAATATGAGAGAGTTGGATATGCTCCCTATTAGATTAACTTCCTATGTTCAACATGAGTTGAAATTCTTATGAATCTCGTGAAAATTTAACGGTTTAAAGGTTTCAATATCCAATGCATAGAAATTTAATATAAGATGGGCGAACGAGGGCAGAAATATGAATAAAAAAATCAAAATCAAGATAATGAAACCTTTTTTTTTTTGGAACACATAAGGTAACTCGTGTGGTTATAGTTTAGGAAATAACTAAATTAGAAAGTAAATAATATTAAAATGCATGGATATTATCTGAATTATCTATAGAAAATATCGAGAAAATAAACTATTTAGATGATTAACATATTCTTATTTTCTGAGTGATTATAAAAGTAATATTTCCAACATAATAAAATGATGTGTACCTTAATTTATTCATTTGAAGGGGAAGGACACACTTGCATTTGTCATGATATGTTACCCTTTTTTTAGTGGGTTGCAGGGCACGTTACCCGTAGATCATTGCCAATAACCTCGATGAGTAATTGACCGTGATGGAAGACAAGTTATCGCGTAACTTCCCGAATTTATTATGTTCACCGAATAATTTGGAAGCATATGTGCTAGTATAATACCTAGAGATTTTCTTATGAAAGAGTACGACTACAATATCTTTGACGCATAGATTAATCATAAGTAAAAAAAAAAAATGTATATTTGATAAAAAAAAAATAATCTGCAATAATTTGGCTTTTTTATTTTGAGATACCCTTATTTGCCCACATTCCGACATATTGGAACCTTAACACTTTCAGGGGCATCTCCTCGACTGGAACAACAAATGCCAATCAAGCAATTGACTAGGACTCCGAGAGTCTCGTACTTTAAGATAGTGTCGGTGTCATTATGTTGTCTTAGAAACTAGCTGTTTGATTTAAAAAAGATGATCTATGTTTATTGTTTAATATTTTCTCAAATATGTAAGCTGCACATTAGTTTTAAAAACTTATTGCGTAGAATTAGTTAAATGAATTAGTTTATATGCGGTAATTTGAATTTGCACTCTGTTTACTATGTAATCCATTAGGACTGAAAGAGGCCGTGGCCATATTTATCTAAAAGCATAATTCTATAGGTGATGGATGATATTCAATTTTTCTTGTAAATTAATTTTTGATTAATCAATTGCTCGCACGATGTGAAATTTATTTCTCAGCACTCACTCTCACTTGGCTTAAACTTGTCACGTACTTTTAAGCATCCGCCCCTAACAACTGACTTATAGTCGGATGTTTTTCTTCCAAGTTCTAACGAGGGACAACACATGACCAGGAAGCAGACTTATCCTTCTGCTCCTGTGTTAATAAACTTTATACAACTTCGGTTTTATCTTATGTGTTCGATTCACTGGCAATGAGTCGGACATTTTTTCTTCTGGTCTTCACTTATGGGCGACGAGCTCCATATTTAATTCTGGTGTAGTGTGAGTTCACATAATAACATGCTCTGATACTATATATATATATATATATATATTCACTGAGCCTATAAGAAATCGGGTCAATTTTCACTTAAAAACCTGAGCTTATTAGATGGTGGTGTCCAATTCTTAATATAAGTTAGATTTTAATTTATTAACTGTTTGATGTAAGATTTATTTCTCGTCAGAAATAATTATGATACATTCAAAATCTTTGTATGGTAATTGGAGTACAAGTTGAATTACCGTATGCGCATTAGCCCATTTAAGTAATCCCACGAAATGGACTTTTAAAATTAATACAAACCCACAAAATGAGATTATCGATTAATTAAATATTAAACCGCACCAATATTTGACCATGCTAATTTTTCCAAATAAACTATTAAAGTATGTTCGAGACTTTTACATACATATATATATATATATATATATATTAATGATGTCACCGGGAATTTCTTCAAATAAATTTTTTTTGTATTATATTGGCATTCTATAATTTCTATCATGACAAATTATAAATTATTCCCTTTTATATATTTTATCCAATTAAATGAATTGAAAAAAGAAGACGTGATGGACTTAAATTTTTCAAATTAAGGAATTGTATTATAAGATAATAATGTCCGGGGATTTTCCACAGAGTGTTTTCCATTGGTTTTTCTAGAGAAATTTTTACCAGTAGGCATATGGAAAACGTGAGAAATTGACTGCCGAAGTTTCTGTCAGGTTCCAAAGGGAAATCCTCTTGGAAACATTTTCTTGTCTTGCGGTCGAAAATTAATTCTTGAAATGTTTCTTGCACGATGCTGCAATAGTGACGGATTTAAAAAATTTGCTCGGGGACGAAACTCAGAAGGAAGATTAATAAATGTACGAGTGTACGGTGACAGGAGCGGGTAGGTTGTGCATTTCACCATGAAACATGTCTCGTCGAACATGATGTCTTTGAGAAAAAGCTTTGGTCTGCTTTCCTTTTCTTTTTATTGCTAATTCGCTGGCGCGGGAAATTCGATTCTTTTAATCACCGAACTATGATGCAAGTAAAAATAATAATTATAAATCATCGAATTCCATTTTTAATTTATAGAGTTGACTATAAATTATTAAATTAAATTATTAAACAATTTAGAAACTAAAATGTAAAAGCACTTTAGTATTAAAGAGAGAAATTCTTCTATTCCTGATAATTAAGTCGGTAGAGGTGAGAAAAATACTAATCATTATAATAATTAAAAATAGTGTCGATAATGTAAATTATTATTACAATTGAAATGAACTTAAAATTAGTTATAATCCACTACATTTGATAAATAATCATGCAAAATTAATAAAAAAATTTAAGAATAAGCTCAGTTACTTTATAATAATAATTAAACTTACGAAAATTATTAAAATACCTCTAGTAGAGAAGAAACAATGAATGAGTTTTAATAGAATACTCGGAGGCTATGATATTAAACTAGCTCTATTTAATATCCGATTTCTAAATTTAACAGGGTAAGTTTTGAATTCAAAATTCAGAATTCAATCATGTACAGTAAGAACCGAAAACCTCGGAAAAAACAAGATATCGAAACCGGATCATCCCTACTAATAGAGAAGAACTTGATATTTTCAACATCTAGAAATGAACAATAATGTTCAAGCATGCAAAGTCCTTCATCACTTGTTTAGTGCACGTGTTGTTGAACTGTCTTTTTTCTCCTTATCCAAACACACTTGAAATCTCCAAATCACAACAATAGTTTTCTGATTAACATTATCTTAACCAGTAATAGCAAAGACTAATAATAGCGTGTCGGACAGTAGACCATAATCTTCGTTCGATGTTGCGTAGAGATTCTTAGATAAACTCAATCCGCCGTGAATTCATCAAGGAAAATTACCGTTACTTTAACATGAGAATGTACAGTGAAGTATTAGTCATTTCCTCTAACGGTTAACGGTGAGTTAAGCTCGTGCAAGAATTTCTCGATATTAATTAATTGCGAGATGGGCTGCTCTAGCTTCAACCCAGAGTACTGTTGCGGATGCACCTGACGAAATCATCAAATGAACTCGACAGATAGACACGCTCCCTCCGGAGCAGTAATGGAACCTTTTTTTATAAGTGTCATGTTATTTGATGAACGATAATAATAACTATATTGAATACACGCTTATTGTTAAATTATTATAAGAGTTTTGTTGTGTGTTGGGCTATATTATTTTAACAATAAGTACTGAACCGAAGAAAATTGCACGTGTTTATTTTTTTTAATAAGTCACTCAATATAAATTTTGATTGGTTGAAATTTAGTAGACTCCTGAATACTTGATGGTGCATCCCGAGAAAATTTTCTCTCTTTAATGTTTTTTCGAATGGGAAAGACGAATGGAAAGTTCAAACGCGATGCTTTTTTTTTTACTAATTTTTATCATATGCTATCCGAAATTCAATGTATCTTAATTGATTTTGTTTAAAAATAATAGTCGTCTAGTAAAATTTTTCTCATTGCGTACTTTCACTCTGACAAGATTTAAATATGGGACATTTAAAAAAATACTTTTATATGTAAATAAACCTATCAACCAAAGAAATAATTCAATTTGCCTCTAAATGAGACAGTAAGTAACTCTTTATTCATCACACATATGTGTACACGTTAGGCGCATGAATGAGTCAGGGGCCCGATAACACTACGGCCGATTGCATATATATATTTATATATATAGAATGTGTTGAAATAAAAAAAATTAATAATTAATAATTCTTCAATATATTCGCGATTGAATACGAAAATCTAAATTTTAGATAACAGGTAGCTGGATTATCAATATTGTATCATATTTATTTATTTATTGAAAAAAAAAACCTCATTAAATACCAACAGTTAACAGCTGCCTCTGGGTTATAAATAACCATCTCATCCAACGGAATTGTTCCATCCACTGACTGAGAAGAGCCCATCGAGTACCACAGAGAGTAGCTTGACAATGGCTTCTCTTGATGATAGCATTGCCGTCTCTCCCACGGTGGTGAGCGTTCAAGAGCTCATCAAACGACCACTGAATTCTGTCCCAGAAAGATACATTCGTCTCGATCAGGCCACTCAGGCCCTTCCCTCGGATCCCGATCAACTCCTAACCGTGCCCATCATCGACATGAAGAAAGTACTGGAGTCGTCCGACAAGAGCTCGAGCGATGAACTCCAGAGGCTGGACTACTCTTGCCGGGAGTGGGGTATTTTTCAGGTCAGTGTAAATTCTACAGCAAAAGGTCTCCCCCTTGGATTGCAGCCTGGTTTTTTTCGATGATCTTGTTCTACATATATATGTTCGCCGAACAGTTTTCATTTTGTTCCTTCAGCATCTTTAATTGATTTACCTTGCCTTAACAAGATAATACATGGAAGCTGGTTAAGTTTCATCTCCAAGATTCCCTTGCAAGAGCATGAAAATAAATAAAACAGTAAAACCCCAATAATTAATCACCTAATTTGCCCTAGAAACTGTTCTGGTGAACAATATGCAGCTGGTGAACCACGGGATAGGCTCATCGTTTCTGCAGAAGCTAAGGCACGAGATCGAAGAGTTCTTCAAGCTTCCCCTGAAGGAGAAGATGAAGTACAAGCTGAGACCTGGAGAATACGAAGGGTACGGGAACGTTGCGAGGACGGAGAAGAATCTACTCGACTGGTCAGACAGATTGTTCATGACGATCAATCCCATTTCACGACGGGTGCCCTACCTGTTTCCCGAGCTCCCAGAATCTCTCAGGTTCATCTCTAATCCCCTCATGATCAAGTTGTACACGAACTGTTGGATCGGTTTTTAAAGTTCTTTCATTTCCATTACAGGAGTGCCCTGGAGACCTACATAAAAGAGTTGCAGAAAATCGCCATTCAGATCATCAGATCACTTGCGATATGTCTGGACATCGATACGAGCCTGATAATGGAACTGTTTGAAGAAGAGAACGCATTTCAGACGATGAGGATGACGTACTATCCGCCGTGTCCGCAGCACGAGCTTGTCGTTGGGCTGACCCCGCACTCTGATTCGACGGGGATCACCATCCTCCACCAGATCAACCGTGTGAATGGGTTAGAGATCAAGAGGAGCGGCTCGTGGTTCCCTGTCAACGTCCTGCCTGATGCATTTGTTGTGAACGTCGGAGACACCATGGAGGTACATAAAATATATGTTTTGGGAGTCGACATCCTGTTCACAAATTCCTTTTTTATCATTCTTATTTGTTTTTTTTTTTTTAATTATTATTATTCCTGAACATTGAAAACGTGCCAAAATTCAATTTAACTTTATCCAAGACGGTTCACATCTTAGGAAGACTTAACAGCCCACGTCTTCGGAAGACTTCCCACTTGTTCATACTTAACCACCCGACATACATACATACACACACATATATACACATATATGGGCATGAAAAGAAATTTTGTGATTTTGGTTGATGGTGAAAATATAAGGAGCATAATTAAAAAATTGGAATTATTTTACAAGATTTAATTATATATATACACACATTTTTGGATGTTAAAAATATCTATGATATTTGAAAATCTGCTAAAATAATAGGAGGAGCATTTATATACCTTTTTCAAGAAATGGAATGTCTATCTCATCAAGTTTAAAGAGCATCATTCTGAAGACGAAATATTATCAATTTATAATTTCAGTAGGTCAATGTCAGCTTGTGTAACGAGTGTGTGTGGTTCAGATCTTGAGCAACGGGATCTACCGTAGCATCGAGCACCGGGGCATGGTGAACACTGATAAGGAGAGGATCTCCCTTGCCGTGTTCTTCAACCCAAAGCTAGAAGCAGAAGTTAAGCCGGCAGCTTCTCTCGTAAACCCTAAGAATCCTGCACTCTTCAGGAGGATCACAATGGAGGACTATGTCAATGGATTGTTCTCCCATACCCTTAATGGAAAGTCGTACTTGGACCGAATGAGGATCACCGACAGTGATGAAGAGCCAAATTAGGAACCTAAAGGAGTCGATGATCGATGTTCATGTTAACCAATTGAGTACTTGTATGCATAAGTTTTAATTGGATCAGATATCTATCAACATGCATCTTGTTAAGATCATAGCTAGCCTGCCTTTAGTGTGATTTCTAATTTATGTATTTTGGTCCTGAGTGGAGGAGTCCTATGGCTATGGTAAATTGATGTATCTGTACATTTATGTGGTACAATTTATATTAAGTCCGTGTGTTTTTCCGTTTTCAAAAAGAGGCTTGTGAACTCGGGAAAGGGATATGAGAAATAAAGGAATAGAGAATCACAAGAAATTTTACAAACAAGAATTAGATTTATGAACTTTGAATTCGAATCGAAAAGAAAATAATATTAGCAGTACATCAAATTCCATTTCTCAATTGATTTGCATTTGAACTGTCTCGAGCTTAGATTAGACAGACGTGGACATATCTATCTCGGCTACAAGATCAAAGACATTATCGGTGTCTTGTTGACATGGGAGATGCGGCAACTAAAACACTAGTGACTAGCGAGTGAACAGCAGTCTTAACAGGATCATGATCGATAAAGATTCGAATTTGCTGCAATTTACTCGAGCACTTAGTCACAATATGTTTGTTAATCGGACATGCCGTTGTACCGTGGTTTCAAAAAACACGTGACAAAAAACACCATTTGTAGTTCGCATCAAATGTTATTAATTGGTACCATGAAACATGTACGAATTTTTATTTTTATTTTTTGAAAGAGGGGGAAAAACGATGGCCAAGTAGTTCGTTCGTGCAGTGGGCAGAAGATAAATTAATCATAATTAATCTCCCCAACAAGACAGAAAAAAAAAATCTGATGGCCTACTTGTCCTTGGGCCCAACAAGAAAGTACGGTCCAATTTGGCCCATTTCTTAGCCCAAAAATAGGGGAATTAGATTTTGCATCCTGAAATTCTGAAATCCTGACATTTCTCATCAGATCTTTTCATCATTACAAAAAGTACCCTTAACTTATTACTTCCAGAGGCCCACTATGGATTTTAATGATTCCATGCGAGAAACAAATTAAAATTATTCTGAAGTGTGATATTTGAGGATTAGTTCGAAGAGTTATCTCTTGAAATCAAAATATAGCTCGTGCAAAAGTTTAAGGGTGTTAAGTTGCCAGGAAAATACTTTAGGGTGCTAATTGAAATGCCCCCAAAACCTTGTCATCAACCCCACCCGTCAGCGCGAAACCTGAAGATTCTCCATTTTTCGTTATCGCCAGCGCCAAGAAAGGAGAGAAGGCGGTGAGAGAGACTCGACTCGACTCGACTCGACTCATCAGGAAGGATTCCAGGTAGCGATGGCGGCGGAGGAGCTGAAATCATCTTCATCTCCTGAGACTGAGGAGAACCCAGCTAGCCGCGTCATCAATCCTAGCCCTGAAGACGATGAGGAGCTGGAGGAGGGAGAGATCGTTGGGGAGGTGGATTCGGAGGAGAGCAAGCGGGTTGTGGCGAATCAGACGCACCCGCTCGAGCACTCCTGGACCTTCTGGTTCGACAACCCATCTGCCAGGGCCAAGCAAGCGGCTTGGGGCGATTCCCTTCGTCCGATCTACACTTTCTCCACCGTTGAAGAGTTCTGGGGGTGAGGACCCTTAAGTTCTCTGTGTGCTTCGATTCGTGTTCCGATTCTATAATTTCAGCTTTATATGCGGATTTCTGATGAGTTTACGAGCGATTGCGGATTATTATTTGTAATTAGATGTATTCTGAAGTGTGGAGAAATAGGTTTTGTTGTTCCAGGGAATGCTATGCTTTTTTTTTTTTTGCCTTGATATGGAGAAAATTTAGGAATTGAAACTATGGTATGTATTTCTTTCTTGTTAATAGCGTTCATATTTGTTTTCATGGCTGCAAAACATCTATGGAGAAATACTATTGATGTCCATTAGGTTTCTGTTAAGTTGAGGATATAAACCCTTATGCGTTTGGACTCACTCTTAAGAAAGAGGCTTATACCTGAAATCGATCGAAATTAGAGTGGGAGATCCTTGGTTGCATTGGATCCTTTTTAACTTTTCTACATCAGCCCAAAAATTGAAGCTCGATTTGTTAATATTCTATTCACAGGAAACCTAGAAAATTAGGTCATTTTCAGTTTTCAAGTGTGCATTTGTCGAAATTATGGATTAGATTAGGATCTTTTGTGAGAAAGGTTCAGTGTTGCTTTCCTCTAATTTTTACTTCAGGAAGGGCTTGAAGATGTATCTGCGGTCTCATTTTTTGGAGAATGATTGGTTACTTTCACATACAATGCATCCTCACAACATTTATTGTACTTTCATGGCTTTGAGTTTTTATGTGTGCTGGTTTTCGAGATCTTCCTTTTGAAGGATGTAACCTGACCCCATTTTTCTCTTGCATGCTCAGTCTCTACAATAACATACGTCACCCCAGTATGTTGCCTGATCGAGCAGATTTCTATTGCTTCAAAAATAAAATTGAGCCAAAGTGGGAGGATCCTGTATGTGCTAATGGAGGGAAATGGACAATGAACTTCAATAGAGGGAAGTCTGACACCTGCTGGCTTTACACGGTAATATTCAATTTGCGATGCTGTAGATAAATACCTCAGTTTCTGTATTCCCAGCCTTGATTGTTTATTATACTTATTCTCTATCTGAAATTGTTTGTGCCAATAGTTGCTTGCATTGATTGGGGAACAATTCGATCGTGGAGATGAGATTTGTGGAGCAGTTGTAAATGTCAGGGGGAGGCAGGAAAAGGTCTCTCTCTGGACCAAAAATGCATCTGAGTCTGCTATGGTAATCCACCTTAATCTCTTTTTTTCTTTTTTGTTCAGGAATATTATCAATTGTAACACCACTTTTGTGTTCATGAGTATTTTTCTGGTCTCTAGAGTTGACCTACATTATTAAGCCTGTCCTATCTACTTAGGCAATACTTTATGGCTTGAATTGTTGCTGTTGCTGCTTTGCTTTGAGCACGAGGAGCAGGGCTTGTCCTCATCATATTTCTTTTTGGAAAGATTAAGCTTTGTAGCAGATTTCTGTGAGTTCCATGTATAGCAGGAACCAATCCAATTGGCTGCCATGGTATGACCACGTAGCTGAAAGTCTGGTGATGTTATGCTCAAAATGTTGCTCAGTTCAGTAACTGAAACATACATGATGTAAATTAAAATGTCATTCATTTCAAATTTTAGCTTGTTTTATTGCATTTCATTTTGGGGCCTGTTACAATTTATGCTTTCTGGTTTTAAACCTAGAATTTATCTTTATTTTTAGTTCCTGGAGAGCAGGAACAGAAAGCCTCTTGCTCCTTCCGGTGCTGAGAGAATCTGAACAACTCAAATCTGATTGAATCCTGCAGACATGAATTGACTGATTTTTGACTTGATGCAGATTTTATTATTAGGGTTGCTACGTTCTTCATTTCACCCGAGGGTTATATATCTATGGGCCAGTTTGATTAGGGCAACTTCACCTGAATATTTGTTTGTGCAGGCAAGTATTGGGAAGCAATGGAAGGAGTTCCTCGACTACAACGAGACCATCGGCTTTATCTTACATGTATGATCTCCTCTTATGCAACGGCTAGGACGATGTGTGTTATTTGTTTTGCCTGTGACTTTCATAAGTTTGACTTCTCGTTTGAAAATTGCAGGAAGACTCAGAGAAACATGGCAAAAATGCAAAAAATCGCTACACAGTTTGAGCTCCTCGATGCTGTTGTATCTTCTGAGATAGTGAGATTTCTTTTTTCTGGCAAGTGCAGGTGGCCAGTATCCTAGTGCAGGCTACTGGCTGAATTGAGAGTTTAAAAGCGCTGTTTGCCTTGTCTTCTAGGTTGGTGACTCTAATATTGCAGCATGTTGAGTCTTGGTTACATTCGAAGAAGTGCGTAATGCTCGAGCTTTCCTTAACGGTTACATGCCGCTCTTTGTTTTGACGTTTTCAGGTCTATGTCTTGCTGAAATTGTAGTGAGAAGTACTAAATTCTCTCTAATTGCTACAATCTTAAACCGAGAAAAATGGTTTTCACTTGATGTGGGATTATGGATTCAATTTCCGTCCATGGATTTCTCTGTGTCCCAGTGTTTTTCTCTGCTACTATTCCCTGCAAAATTTCCAAACCCCCCTCAACATGTCAATTTCAAATTTAAAACTAATCAAGAGCCAATCTTTGAACATTTGGGGATTGACCTTGATACTGTTGATCGTCTTATTACGACTCTCCATTTTCTTTCCATGTACAGGGAGGTGGAGCGCGGCTGTGCTGAGCAAATGGTAGAAATGTCACTAATTTCTTTCTGTATCAAATCAAATAGAAAAAGCTAGCGCAAGCTAATAAGATGATCTTAATTAATCCGGCCATGAGAATTTTACAACAAAATTGCGTCCATTGATTGTGTTCTTGCTTGCTCATTAGCCTTGTGTTGGATGGTTGATCGAAGTAACCGCCCTCCACTTCCATACTACGTACGGTACTGATAGAGTCCGCCGGGGCATTGCAGCTAACAGTCCTATTCAGACAACCACTAACTTTGAAGGAGCACTTCCTGTCATGCCATATATCCCATCCAGTTGGATCCCTAGGCGATGTGAATTGAGAATTCTTTTTGACTTACCATTTAGATCATAGCTATATGTTATGGGCTATTTTAATTAAGATTAGACAGATGATTTAGATTACTTCTCCTTTTGGGTGACAACATCTTCCTCCCCATTCCAATGGATAAAGAGAAAAAGCATAATTGATCAAAGCAACCACTTAGATAAGAGCCATTTTCATACTTCTTATTCGATTCAACTCTCTTCTAGCAACGAATTTTTACTATTCACATGATTTTAATATGATAATTTACTAAAAGAAGAGAAGTACGGAACTATCCATCCCGACCAGCTGATATAAATGATTATTGAAATTCTCTTTTTGTTATACTAAGACCTATTATATAAAGTTTATTGAGATTCGTATGTTTTAGCTCCATTAGTTATGCCGTCCCTTCAATTAACCTATAATTATTTATCGATAAAATCTCGAATTCTTTTCATCAAAACTTGTTATCCGACTTGCTCAATGGGACTAATCAGCATGCAAAGATGGTAACATCCGGATACGCACGCAAACTCGATTTTTTATTTTTGTCCCAATTCCCCTGCTATTTGGCGCTTCAAACTTGTAAAATTCCTAAAATTTGTGTTTTTTTTTTATTTTTAAGTGTCGGAAATGATATAAAAAATTAATAAATTAACAAATATGGATATGTATTTTTATTGATAAATTAATAAAATAGGCCTCCTTATTATGGTTGAAAATGTTTCCTTTTTTTTTTCCTATGCTTATCTCGTTGTATCTTAAAATTCACAAGTTGGTCTTCCCATACTACCGTGGAAATTCTAACAGTGACTATACCTCACCACGTGGTAGGAAAATTACTAATTGAATTTTAGCAAACGAATAAATGAGTGATATTAATCCGAATATAATTATTGATTATTAGAATATTTCTATTGTTTTCGTATCACTTTATTATGAGATTGAATAATCCAAGATTTTATAGGAAATTCAACACAATTATATTTATGTGTCTCAGTGTGTGTGTGTATGCCTCGATCCAACAACCTCAATTGTCTCATTGGACTTATTAAAAATATATATATTTATTTATTATTATTTCGAGTATTTGACCAGTCCGAAAGATATTGTATATTTATATTATATATTAATCCGCCATGATCATGTTCTAATTAGTGATGTAATGTGTGATTGAAGAAAGATCTGTGATAATCCCGATTCCTCATAACCCCGGCATTAATTGTCCTTTGGTGTGTAACTGAATGCAAGGACGACGCCGAAGCATCGGCCCGGACAATAATGATTTAGTTGACCCCTCGTATTATCGTTTTGTTGTGTTAATTAAATAGAGAACTTAATTAATCAATCTTGGTTGATTTCGATTAATTCAGGTTCGAAATTTATCGGTCCATTTATAAGGTGTCAAACTTCTCTCGAATAATGATTTTTCTCAATTTATTTATAATATTCAAATACGAGATCTCGATTATAGGAAAGATGTACCGAACCACATTTCAAAACTTATGTTGATTAAGCTATACGACAAGCCATGTCGATTCTACTCTGTCTTTACTTAAGAGGACAGCTAGTTAACCATGTCGTCGATTCTATTACTTCTAATTAATGGAATGGTGTTATTAATTGCTTTTATTTTTTTTCCCTCCTGAACCATAACTTAAATGTTAGGCTAATCATGTGCAAAATGTGCTGTGCTAGATAAACCTCTAATTAAGTTGAGCAAATAAAACTAAAACAAACCTTAAAGAAAGGGAAATGTCTGTCGTAAGTATTTGAAACAGATCACAGGAGATGGATCACTTAGACGACACACACATATATATATACACATATTGACGAATACATGTCTAAATTCCTCAAGTAGATGGAACAAAACAAAAGAAAATGAAAACAATACATGAAAACACATCTCCGGTTTTTTTTTTTTCCTTTTTTTATTTCTGTAGATTACAAGGAATGAGAACATTGATCAACAAGTTTCATTAGTGCTTGGATGAAACGTTGGTGAGTTAGATTCGATTTTCACGTGTAAAATTGACCGTATTTCTTAATTTGGCCACTCTTCCGAGACTAAATATTACATGTATAGTACTCATATATTGTGAATGTGTAAGAATTAAGAATTGATTTAAGTGAAAATACAGGTTCCACCACAGCCCACGTATTTGGCTTAATTAATAATCAATTTTGATTGGCTCTTGTACATTTGTAAATATGTGAGTAACACGAATTGAATAGGATCATTCATCATGTTCTTTTCTTAGTTCATTAATCTTAACAGCCTAGAAAGCAAAACTCTTACATCTAATGCAGAGATGGAGACACAGGAGAAGGATATCCCTAGACACATAATATGTATATATATAGTCCCATTCACTGTTCAGTTCAGTAGGAATATTCACAAGATCAAGAAATTGACATTAAAACTTTATTACTCGTATCGATCACAATCTTCTCAAATTAATATTCAATCCCTGGTTAGGTTCGCCATTATATTACATAGTAATTACATGAACAGAAATCTGTCATGATTCCAGAAAGCCAGTCAACCTGAGTACCGAATTCCTGACTTCCCTTAGATCCCTCCCTTTCAGTGTCCGACCGATCCCGAAGCACACCGAGAAGGCTATCTTCCCCGCAATCCTCCTCCCCACGATCACGTGCGGCGGCACCATCTCTCCACCGTCATCATAATCGTAGAAATCTTCCGGTTGGATCCTGCTCCGGTTACCCGGTTCCCATTTTTGATGATAGAACTTGCAGGGAATGTCGATGGGGACTGTATGAATCACCATCTTCTTCTCGGTGTTCTTGCTCGTGGACTTCTTCGACTTGGCACGGCCCTTCCGGGAGCTTGTATCAGCAGCGGGCGTGGTGTGATCGGAGGAGAAGATGATATCGGATTCTTGAAACTCTAGATCCATGGAACGAGCTAGGGATTTTATATATCAAACTTGGGAGAGAGGAGACTCCAAGGGTTTTTCTCTCATGTAAGACGTGCAGAAGAAGACGAGGGCGAAGGACAAGCAAAAATGAAAGAAGAAAAGGATAGAAGAAAGGAATTATTATTTATAGAGGACGGTGATGGGATGAATGAATAAATAAATAAGAAAGAGAAATGAGTTGTCGCCTAATGCGATCGCCTGGACATAGTACTAGATAAAACATGAACATGATAACAGATCTAAGATCACAACCTTAACGGATTAATCCGATGAATTACTTTGAATCTCCTTAGAAGCTAGTTAACACATCTTAATTTATCCAATTCTATGTATTCGTTCGCGTGTATGCAGAACATGGGGTTTAGTTGGGTGAGCCGCGAAATCCGAATGTTGCCATGTAAAAATAAAATACGAGATCTTACTCTATTTTCTTTATTCCTCATTTTTTTTCTATGGGATTTCTAGATTAAAAATCATTTTTACTATAGGAAAAATAACCAAATAAATGAACAATAAATGATTAACTTGCAGAAAACACCCCTCGAAATCGAAGCGTAGTAAGTGTAGGCTTTGGATTTGTCTTTGTTGTCATTTTGCATCATTATTAGGCCTCGTCCATTACAAGCAAATCTTCTATGTAATAATATTATCATGTAAGCATTGAATTTCATCATTTTCAAAATTTCTTAATAAAATTCTAGAAACAATTGATTGGTTATTTTATATATATATATATATATATATATGAACTTCTTGCCCTTTCTTTTCCATTAATTCAATTCCAATTTAAAGGTAAACGAAAATGGATCTTGCAGCAAATTTGTAAATACTTTCTCCACATTCCCATTCACCTTCATTAAGATTAAATAATATCAAGGGTGAATTTTTCCTTCCCCTTCCTTCCGCTCTCATTTTCTCCCTATCCAAACAAGGAACATAGAGTAAAAGATGGAAAAAAGGGCTCATATATATAATAAATCTATCATATAATATATATTACAAATCAATAAGTATTTAACATTTTAGCAAAAGTATCGTAGGCATATAATAGATAATAAATACAATATATTAAAATGTTAAATATCAATTAAGTTATAACATATAATGCTACGTAGGAATTATCAAATATATGTGTGTGTATATTTATATATGTATACACACAATACGTAGTAAATTGGAAATCTGAACCTCATCCAAGACGTAGTAAAAGCAAGTAATCATTTCAAAACCGAGCCGCGCGGGGCGGAGCGAACCAGCCGTAGTAATGTTGGCGGCGGCGCCAATTCCAAATCAATGATTGGGTGGTGAAGGCGTGAAGCCCAAGCCTCACTCAGCTCGCCGCACTCCACGGCTTTACTTCCGCCGTCGGAGCGGCCCAGTGGGGCCCGCATTCAAAGGAGGCGGATACGATAAGCCAGTGTTTATCGGACACGTACACTCCACATGTGGGCTCCACCTCCATCCCTCCGATCGCCCTGATGTATATTGTATGTATATATATGTCCACGTTCTTGCGTGGAAGGAAGTATGGATTGTTGCCGGGTTACTTCTCCTTCGTCTCCTTATTATTTCTACGAAATTAATTGTGTGGATTTTGCATTTTACAATTGCCACGTCTGTTATTTCTGAATGTATAGGTCGATACAATAACTATTAAAAAACCTTCATGAATAATATTTTGATATCTTTTTTCTTTAAATAAGATTTTGATTTCGGTTTCGATTTCGATTTCGATTTCAATTTTACAAATATGAAAATCATCACTAGGAAAACTTTATTTCTTCGAGATCAGAACCTTGGCTTGTCAAGTTCTTATGAGTGTCAGGTACTCCATGCTAAAAAAGAGAAAATATTCGGACGGTAGGTTTAACTGAAATTGGAAATTAAGGTTCTAATTTTATGGCTAAAAATTAAGTAGTCCATCCCGTTCAATTGTATTCGGAGAACGAGAAATTTTTAAATGATTCAATCTCATTGTGTGATTGTGCTAAAATGAGTTAATTAATGTTAATCACACGAGCATTTAACTTAATTATTACTAATCCAAATAAGTTAATTAGTTCGTCCTCATTATATTATTGTGAAATAGGATCAGAGAATACTTCTTTTTTTTTTGCCCGAGAGCGAATTGTATGTTTTCCACGAAATAAAAATTACATCGAACCAGCAAAATCTCCGAGAGATAATTGACAGTTCATGTTAGAGTTGACCTTGGAATGTTCTTGCCAAATGGCAATCATTAGGCAAAAAGCAAATGCCATGTATTGGACTTTTTATTCGATCATATATATATATATATATATATATAACAAGGAGGTTGATGAACTTGGAAATAACAGGAGAAATAGAAAAATAAATTGGCACTTGAATATTATGCTGTTAAGAGCCGAATTTGTAGTCTTTTAGTCTCAAATCGAAAGCGATATCATTATATCAAACTCTTTTAATACCGGGTATTGGATTCCGTACTGTAATAATCCAGCAGTTTGCCGCAGAGATGAGCAAATGATTACTTCCTTTGTGTCTCTGTAATCTCAACCCAGCCAGATTTGTGTTTGTGCAATTGCCAGTTGGGTCAACAACTTTTAGATTGACCGACTACTTAATCATCCCTTGTAATCAAATCCATTAGCTGCTAAGGAGCGGGAAAAAAAAAGGGCTGCTCCGATCCCGGTTTCCTTTCCTAAAGCACTCGTGAAAACGTCGTGAGTTGCAGCTCAGTTGGAACGTAGTCAACAGTAATGACTTAGGCTTTGTGTACTCTCGAACAAGGTGACAATCCATTTCAACGTGCTTCTGTTACATTAATTGCTGCCCATGTTCCATGATAAAGCTTAATAGTGTCCGCAGAGAACGAACGGTTATTAACTGGGCCGGGCCTAATTAGATGCTTCAATGGTCAAATGGGCCTCTTTGCAAAAAGTCGGCCCATAAATAGCCAGAAGAAATGCAGGAGTGCGGTAGCCTTGCGGTAGAAAAAGGATCGTCGACCGTCCGGTGAATTCTGTTCCCCAGAATCAACGGCCAGAATCACCAGGAAGAAAAGATCACAAGACCCATCGGCCCATCACTTCTCATATATATCTATTTATTACGTTACTATTTTTTGCCAAGGAAGGAGAAAATATAATATAATTACTAACGTGGGAAAAAAAATTCTTATATGCAATGAGTATACCTCGTTAGTATATGTTAGAAGTTAATAATTATTCAACATATCAGTAAAAACAATTATGAAAGACTCGCTGCTAACTTGGACCCTCTAGTTCTGTGTTAGGGTTTTTACTTTTGGCCTCCTTTGGTGTTTTATGGAGGGGCATGTTAGGCAATTGATGGGCAGGAGTCGAGCCTGCCTTGGCCATAAATAGGTGTCGTCTGGTGGACGCTGACTCCGAGAACGGGTAAATGACGTCTCCGCCCCTCAGTTAATAGTCAGCCGCTCCTTGCCGCGTCAATCGCTTGAATTGAGTAAATCTCTTGGTTGGCTCAATGGTTATCTGAGCCAAAAAAGGAAAAACCAAGAATTTCTTGGATGAATAAAGTTAACATGCTTATTGTTCGAGTTGATAGATGGCGTAATAAAACTCGGTTCACTTTAAGAATCCCTCAGCAAAATCCAAAACTTCCATGGATTGGCTTTTTGATCATTACCTCCATAGCCATATAGAGCATTCGTCTTCGAGGTTGATTTGCTTTGGATTTCCATTTGAGATTCTTCCATCTCCATCTGAACATGCAACTTTCGGCGTCAACTCTGTCACAATCATGCTAGCTTTCCGGCACTGACCCGATTGTGATCGATGATATTGATGAGTATTATTTAAGTTTGATTCGGATGACTCGAGTCGACTCGAGTCGCTTTCTGGAGTAATATCTAACTGTAAAATTTTGCAAAGTGGCAATCTTAATTTGCGAGCTTGCATGTCCAGCTTGAAAGTAGTAAGAGATGTGTGCGGCTCATAGCTAGAAGAAAGGCAATAATTTCAACTGTCCATTGGCATGGCATTGAATGCAGGGTTTGGTGTGTGGAATTTAATTCATGGGATGACAAATAATAATGAAATCACGTTGAACTGTTCCACGGGCTATATTGCTGCCGGCCGGCCCGTAATGCTTGCTAGGGTTCTGAAGGCAACTCGAGATCGATCGCCATTGTCGGTCGGTGTTGAGAAAGCTGTTGACCCATGCCGACGACGAATAAATACAAAAAAGGTGCTCAAACCACTTGGTTCTATAGATTGCGATTTGCACCACAAAATTTTAAGAAAAGATGTAAAATCTCGTGTCTAGATATGTTTATAATTATTGATATGCTTGGTCGACTACTCTAGAAAACAATTTAAATCTTTCTGGTGGGACCGTCATCGAGGATGATCTTCGTGGCTTTCAAGATCGGCAACTATTGCGCGTCTATGGTCCAAGTAATAATGCAGCTGTGTGCAGAGGCATGTGTTGGGATCAGAAACATTAAAGAGCTATAGGTGAGTTCCGTCGACAAGAGAAAACAAAGCATGAAAAGAAAAGAAGTGCCGAGGATTATACCACATCGCAAAGGTAATAAGAAGAATACTGAAAAGGGGTTTAATGCACTAATTAAGGCACTTAATCTGAATTCTAATTTCAATTCTCTGCTTCATCGTGTCAAGGATATTGGGATCCAATATAAAAATGTCATATCGTGTCAATTAGTTTAATCTATTGGATTAAACAATGTATCTTGGTATTATAGAAGGTTATTATATGTAGGCTCATTTATTTGGTTGAATCTGAATATACAAGAAGAAGTTCACCTCATCATCAGTTATTCTCTTTCACGTGGCATGCATAGTTGAAAATACTTCGCTAAAAGATATAGAAAGAAAACTATGAAAAATATAAGCCTACTGGTATTACAATCTATTCTAGAGATCTTTTTTTAGTTGACTCGCTAAGATTTAAGTTGTATTGTTCTATCAAGAGATAAATTAGATCTCTAGAGCATGATTTTCTTCATTTATTCGAATTTGAAACTTACTTGAATGTAAATGGTATCGGATCATCTTAACCAAGTGTATATATATATATATATATATATATATATAGTCTTTGGAATTGAAAGTTCACACTTTATTAAGCTCATGTCTGAGAGAGACGCGTTGACTCGTTGGAACATTGATTAGCTTTCAAGGTTTTTTGAGCAGTTGACCTCGAAGGTGGTCCGTCAACCCCATGATGAATGAATACGATATATATTGTGTATTCACACTAACACGTCCATTTAATGGCCAAGTAAGGTCAAAGGAAGATCATTCAACTAACTTTCAGTAGAGTAAATGGAAGACTACTGAATCCTTCATCTCTGTTAGTAAACTTATTAGCATCCATAATCCCAATCATTATTAGATCTGCCTGCTGCCTTTGGCTTTCGTTTGTGTAAATGGAAGTCCCACCTAATTTCTTAGTTTAAATTATGCATAAATTCTCGAGAGATTTGAGCTCCTTTGCGCTATATAAACGATGTGACAAAAGATGTGAATTACCGAGCATAGGCAAAAAAAAAAAAGGTCCGATCAAACTCACCAATCATCAATCACTACTTGAAAATTAATGTTCATATCATGAGGTTCATGTGGATTTATAAGTGAAAAGGAATGCGGAATCAATAGATATCATCGGGATAGAAATCGAATCAAGACCCACACAGATCAGACACATTAACACTCACAGACATGGACCTAATTTTTCCTATTTATGCTTTTATATATACAAAACAAATAACTAATTGGTCGGCATTCAACTGTGTGCTAGGGTTAGGGTTATGGTTCTTCTACTCCTACTTGTTGACTTACCGGCTCGCGGAGTGCTTCCAGTTGATTTCGGGAAGGGACACACTTTTTTGATGGTGTCAGGCCGCGTGGTTTTATTGTTCATGGCACGTCGAAATGCAGGGTAATTTGCATTGGATCATGAACACGAAGACGACGCGAGGGCTTCTTCCCGATCAGTCGAATTAAGTGTCTAGTACAACAACATTGTAGAGACTCGGTCGTCTGCCAGACTAGATCCAATCTCATGGAGATATGATCATCAGTACCACAACGCACCCGCGTGAATTTAATGCCACCCCCATCTAACACCTTCAATTCAACTGTTAAATTCCTCCCTCTCCCTCACTCCCTCCGCCATGGCCATACTCAATTATTTCTCCCCCATTATAAATTACCACCACTCAGAATCACTCTCCTCATTCTTCACTATAAAATCCCTTCCAAGCACAAGCTTCTTCCTCGCTCCATAGCTCGATCTTAAGTTCCCATCTCTTCTAGGTCCGGTGTTCGGAGCTGTTCGAATACTACATGATGGCTGGTTTGAGGATTGGAGAGCGGCGTCTGTTTAATTACACGGTGACGTTGGTGGTAGGGGTGGTATTAGCCTTGATGAGCAACGGGGCAACGGCAGATCCACAGGTCCCATGCTACTTCATCTTCGGGGACTCGCTGGTCGATAATGGCAACAATAACCAGCTGTCTTCGCTTGCTAGAGCTGATTACCTCCCCTACGGGGTCGACTTCCCCGGCGGACCTACCGGACGCTTCTCCAATGGAAAAACCACCGTTGATGTGATCGGTAAGGCTCCAAGATCAGATCCACTCGAGCAAGCTAGCCCATTCTTTGATGCCTTGAGATGAATCAACTGCATGCGTCCGTGCAATCTATAAGTATAATCTTTTGCATGCAATGGAATGAGTACGCCTTACACTGAATATGCAATCTGTGAATTGATTAAATGTTTTTTTTTCCCAGTATAATAATAATAATAATAGTTGCTGTTTGAATAACTAATGCGATGCGGCTACCCTAGAGAGGCTGACATTTAACACATGTGCTTTTATTACCAAGATCGATTCCTTTTAAATAAGCTTTCATTTATATTCGAATGGAATGACTTTACTTTTTAGTTGATTACTGTACATATATGTGTGTATGTATGCATGCATCGCTAATTGTTCGGAAAAGCGTAATGCCTATGATTAATCTTTAGCTGAGCTTCTCGGCTTCGACGACTACATCCCTCCCTATGCTACCGCCAGCGGTGAAACCATTCTGAGGGGAGTGAATTACGCGTCTGCTGCTGCCGGGATCCGTCCCGAAACTGGACAACAACTTGTAAGAAGCACATACATATGCACGTACACTCGATCGAAATTAAACCGTCTTAATGTCTCAATCACACAAATTGCATTTTTTGTTTTTCGTATAATTGTAACACAGGGAGGAAGGATAAGTTTTGCGGGGCAGGTCCAGAACTACCAGAACACTGTGTCACAGCTGGTGAACATACTGGGGGATGAGGACAGAGCTGCGAATTACCTGAGCAGATGCATTTACTCGGTGGGGCTGGGAAGCAACGATTACCTCAACAACTACTTCATGCCTCAGTATTACTCGACGAGCCGCCAGTTCACACCGGAAGAGTACGCGGACGAGCTCATCGGGCAGTATGCCCAGGGACTGAGGGTGAGTTCATGCATGTACCTAAGTACGTGCATCATTGATGATCTTTTTGGAAGGAAAATATATGGTAATAAGATATGAAACGTTACCCGATGATAGAAAAACATGACATTCTAAGCTCGATTTTCGTAATTGGGATTTTTACTTTATTTCTCCTTTACCATAAGCCTCTTTTATAATCAAAGAACAGAAACACGGGAAAGGTCTATGATGCAATGGTCAAGCCCCCAGGTTTTGATCTCTAATGGCATGCTTGTATCTTGAGAGAAATTCTTTGTGGTGTTTCAATTATAGACATTATACAACTATGGAGCAAGGAAGGTGGTGCTGATAGGAGTGGGCCAAATCGGGTGCAGCCCCAACGAACTGGCCCAGAACAGCGCCGACGGGACCACCTGCGTCCAGAGGATCAATGTGGCCTGTCAAATATTCAACAACAAGCTTAAGTCCCTGGCCGACCAATTCAACACCAACTTCGCAGATGCTCGGTTCATCTATGTCAATGCCTACGGAATTTTCCAGGACTTGATCGAAAGGCCCGCTGCTTTCGGTACGTTGCATTTTCTAGGAAAATTCGTTGATGGGTTCGCTTCTTGGCTTCTTGGCTTCTTGGTGTGTAATTTGCATGGAAATTGCAGGCTTCAGAGTGACGAATGCTGGGTGCTGCGGAGTTGGGAGGAACAACGGGCAGATTACATGTTTGCCCCTCCAGACACCGTGCCAGAACAGGAACCAGTACCTATTCTGGGACGCATTCCACCCGTCCGAGGCTGCCAACGTGATCGTCGGGAGAAGATCTTACAGTGCAGAGTCCCCTTCGGATGCTTATCCAATCGATATCCGGCGCCTTGCTCAGATTTGAAAGCACAGAGAGACATGGAGGATGCAATTTCACTTGTGCTTTCTCTGTTTTACTTCCTTCTTGTATTCACTATTTTGTTGACATTATCATGCCAGGTCAACTTGGCAAGATAAATGATAAGGAACGTTCAAGAGCATGTAATAGATGAAGATAAATGTACGGTTTTTGGGCTTAAGCTTTCTTGCATACCAAAACCCAGAATTTCGAATGAAATTATATTAAAGCTTAGGCTCATGGCATCTCAAGAAAGAGAGTTAAGTGCACTCTTTACGAACTTATTGCACAACTGAAAGGAGCAGGCAGTCCCAAGTTAAACTGTAACATTAAGCTGCTGAGCTGAGTCAGGTGAGAGTACACTCGGCAACGTTTTCCCATGAACGGCAGGTCTTATCCTCTGTGTCGGTCTTGCACAGTGCGAGGCGAGAGATTGGGAAGCTGAGGCTACTGATGGTCTTGTCGAGGGAATTAGCCTTCTCTTGAGCCACCTTCTTGCCCTCCTCCGATAGGTCCCCATATAAGAGGCTCAAATGAGGCATGTAAGCTGCAACCAGATATCAGGCAGACAAAAGTAAGGTTGTATCTCGGACAGAAATAGAACAGTACTCAGATGTCCATTGCCAATTCCTAAACTGGGACAATGTAATCTTTATGGGCTGTTTTAGCTTGCTCAGCAATGAACTTGAGTGAGTTTTCTCGAGCTTTTCAGAAACATGAATATATAGATAGACACGATATTGGAAGAAAGAAAACATAGGGTTAAGGTCTGAAACTTACGTGTTGACTGCATATAACCGAAATGCCTCCAGCAGTGTGAGCTGGTTTCCACAACCTGAAAAGAATAAACCTCATCAATTTGGACATCAGAGGAGAACTCGATACAATTCATGACATGCTCGGATGTTTTTGCAAGTCCCTTCGCTTTACCCCACAACATCTAATTCCGTACACATCTTGCTGAACTAGATTAGGAATCCTGTGCTTGATGATCCTACCTCAAGTTCTCAACAGATTGATTGAGTTAATCGATTAAAAATTTCCATGAACTGTGTTCAAGAACAAGGCTAACATTTTAAGTTTGATTAGGCTGTGAGCTGCGACACTATCGGGGTTAGGAAATAGACTAGCTGTTGTTCAAAAATGCCGCACCAAGCAGAGCTTCTCTAATTCATTTTGCGTAAATCGTTCTTATTAATGGAATCACAGTACTTATTGGGGTGGGAAAAAACGACAGTACACATAACTTCAACTAAGCTGACAAACTGTCGAATAAAATTGGCTGATCAGCAGAATCACCACAATAAGTCTCGATCCCACATTAAAACATTGGTTTATGATTTCCGTGCTGTTCTATTCACAACGTAGCCTATCATCGAATCAACAAGCCATATACCTCCCATACATGGAACATGCCAAGCAAAGTAAAACGAAGGTTTATGCTTGATTTCTGATATGCCTGAGTCCATCTCCACCTAAAAGCTGATGGACGATGGTATCAATTCTCTTATAAACCAGTTCTTGAATTCCCAAGATGGCCAAGTAATCAATCACGCAAGAGCAGACATTTAAGACACAAACGCAGGAACTTAGAACAATTTCAGTTTCAGAGGGACGTTTGGGTTCACCTCAGCCGTCGGATGGAGGAGGAGATAGACGCACTGGTAGAAGAAAGTGCCAGTGGCCACACGATCGACTGTAGCGGTGTAAGCCCGGAGACCATCGCAGGCTGCCCTGAACCTCTTGAGCGCCTCCTCCTCCGTCAGCTCGATGGCACCGACAACGGTCACGTGCGGCTCGAACTGGGGCCCGCCGAAGGCCGATCTCAGGTCTCCCATCAGCTCCCTCAACCTCGGCGCAACCTCATCCTCCGGCGGGAGCCCCCAAACGGAGTAGACGAACTTCGGGGCCACTGATTGCATTGAGAGAGAGATCAAAAGGTGGAATTTCTTAGAGGGAGAGAAGATTGAGGAGTTGGGCTGCCTTCTCGAAGGGGAAAATTTATTGCTTTGATGGCAAATCGAAGGGGGGCCGTGGGAGCGGAGCTGAAGCATACTAGCATATGCTCCGAATAATGAAAACGCACCGACAAGGTCACGTCAACGCCGATAGTAATTTTTTTTAGAAATCTTAATTTAACTGTAAATTAATTTTAATGTACGTTTTAATTAATCCGATATCACTGCATGGTATAAAACTTAATACATATATATATATATATATATGCATATGCTAATGGCGAGCTGAACCGGGGGCGGAGAATAAGGGGAAATAACATTTGGATCCCTAATGTTTTTAATCTATGCCATTTGGCGCATAAAGTTTGCATTGATGTTATTCTTTTGCAACCCAGACAGGAAGCTGCATGACTTAACTCCAAACGCTGCTACAAACATGCCTATGTCCTTGTGTAATATAAGACAAGCTTGAGACCAATTACGATGTTGCGCTTATGCAACAAACTATTCTAATTAACAGGATAGGGAGGCCAGTAGCCATCCAATTCCATACAGTTCTCCATCGTCCCCATGTAACTGTTGCCGGGGACCCTTGCGCTGTTGTTGTCTTCTCCACCATAGCTCGTCTCAGGACCGAGCTGGTTGTTTGTAGCCACCACGGAAGAAGCAACCGCCTGGGGATTAAGAACTGGGTTCACTTCAATTGATCGAAGAACCGGTTGAGCAGCTGTGTTGCCTCCGATATTCAAGTTCAAGCCGGATATCGTGAAAGATCCCACAGAACCCGGGATTAATTGGTGTTGCACCTGCGGGTAATTTATTCCCAAGGATCCACTTCTCAGAACCATACTGCTGAGGTCGCTCAGGTCCGGACCGCACAAGTAGCTTCTCCCGAGCAACTGGAAATTTTCGGATTGCATCATCGTTGACGGCATGATGCTTGGTCCGATTTCGGGATTGTAAGGAGGGATTGCCGGCCTCGACTGGTTTGTAGGGTACTTTTTCACTCCAGCGCTCTTTTGGAAGATCCGGCAGACAACCCAATCATCCTGTATAATCATATTGTTAAGGCCAATCAATCCTATCATGCATGTTGCTTGTACATAATTAAAGACTTTTATCAGCGCATTTTTCTACATATACAGATAATTTTTTTACTTATTATTCTTTATGTTAATTTAAATTAAAACGTACGTAGAAAGCATTTTAGCCTGAATAAAACTAGTGTAAGTCACTTATTGTAAAAGAATTTTGAACTAAAATATCTAAAAAATGATATTTAATTGGTAGTATATATAGAAGAAAAATACAATGACATAAATTGACTTGCAAACTGCATGACATAACATGTTCATGTTCTTTATAAAAAGATACATAAGTTTAAAATTAAGATGATGTTTCGTAATTAAATTGAGAATAATATTATTATATCAAATTTCATTTTTCTCTATCCGAGAAAACAAACCTCTCCAATCTACCCGTTAAGACCCTGTACTTTTGTGAATGATTGCTAACTTTAGTTTTTACAAATGTTGCATGGATGCAAAAATCTATTAGAAATATAATCTTGAATGTCTTTTTTACATACTTGAAAATCATTCATGTGGCTAAACATTTTCAAGTATATGAAAAGAAGGGTAGCTTATTTCAGTCTATTCGTTTATGCTAAGCTTATTTCAAAAAATCAATCATATTAGGTAAATAAAATTGGAGAAATTAGTTAGAATCGTTATTATCATATAATTAGTACATGTAAAATATCAAGAAAATGCAATTTACACACACATATTATTTATATCTTGGCACAACTGACAATTTTACGTAGGCAAATAAAAAGTTCTTGGTAATCCTGGAATAAAATAATATGGAGGGAGTTATAGAGCTTCACCTTGGTAGTTCGAAAGGAGGATTTGGCATGAATACGATATTCATGCATGACCCAGTTAGATTTCTCTCCTCTCGGAGCTCTCCCTCGATAAAAGACCAGTGTCTTTTTCATCCCGATCAATTCAGATGTGGTGCTGTTGAAGATCTCCTTGTCCTTCCCGGTGGTTTTCCAGTAGCCTGTGTTTGTCGCCCGGTTCGTTCGGATGCCAGTCGGGTACTTCCGGTCTCGGAGGCTAAAGAAGTACCATTCCTTTTCTCCCATCTTAGCCTTACCTGTCAGAGATAATCTATTAGAAACGATATAGTTTAAGTATCAGGGTTTTGAGATTATTTTCAGGGTTACAGGGACCATGCCTGGAAGTTCCCAAGGCTCGCACTTGTTTAGATCGACATCGACGATCGCTCTCCCGGTAAAGTTGGCATCGGATATCTTGTTTATCAGATAGGAAGTGATGAGCTCTTCATCTGTCGGGTGAAACCGAAACCCCGGAGGTAGAGTCTCCTCCTTGCTTTTGCTCTCTCCCTCCATATCTTTGATTTAATAGGCTCAAATTTGGCTTCGGTACTAATTTGTCTTCTTTCTAAATCAGAAAGCAGCTCCCCAACTACAGGAAAAAAGGATTATTGGCCTTGTGTTCATGAAACCCTAGAGATTGTTAAGCTTAGGAGGCGAAAGAAGGAAATTTTCAAAGACTAAATCGACAGTGTGTCTACCCCATTTTATTATTTTGATTTTGAATAATATGACCGATAACAATCTTCACATATCTTTCCAAGACGTAGGAGAAGAAGGGAGAATTGGGATCTTACTTGCATGGGTAGAGCTCAGGTGGAGTCCTCGTTTGGGTTTAGAGGAAGAGAGGAAGAGGAGAGGACTTTTATCCTCAAGAAAGAGCTTTTCTATTTTTTTCTTATATAAGAAACACCTGTTGTTTAAGCTACTATGGCTGGAAATGCCCAAGAGGGATTTGGGGGGTACTGTCTCCTTCAAGCTCTCACCTACTATGGCTCTTCTATCTTAAGGAACAATTAACGTCCCCTCGTAATACCTCTACACCAATCCCGACGTGCCCCAGGCCGATGTATGGGGTGGGGTTTCACTCGACCGTACCTGTGAAACAGTCCAGCATACAACACTCCAAAGATCTGGTTCGTGATCAAGATGGTGTGTGTATACATATAGATTGTTAAATTTTCACCTGATTCACAAGAGGTTGAATTCATGTCCAACCTAAAAATTCACATTAATAGAATGTGATATTCACTCTCTTATAAACCATATATCTTTTCATTATTTATTCGATATGAGATTCATTTTTCAACATAGATCATGACCAAGCTATGGAGCCAAAGAGCAATTCACAAATTTCGTAGACTTCTTGTGCAACTATGGATGTTGCATTTATATGTGCAGCATGATTTTGCATTCTTTCTATGCGACCGACAGACATATATGTGCGTGTGTGTGTGTGTCTAACACAGTGTGCCCATATATGATCTTGTATTAACAGTTCAAAATATCAAGAAGTTAGGTTTTCTACAAACGCTTGCCTGATTAGTTCGTGTAAATCATAAACGAAAAGAATAAAACTTCTCTGAAACTCTTAACCTTCTATACTTAGCCAGCAAGAAGAATATTAATTAACCTTCTATGCCACCTTATTTGCTTTCACTTCCCCGTTTACTCTCAAGTAAAGTAAATTCACCATTACGGTTTTACATTGATGCCACTTTCTACTTTCTGATCCTCTTCCTGGTCTTGGCAGGAAAATGTCGATTGAGTTACAGTGTTTTAATAATTGTATATCTATGTAAATTAGATTAGCTTGCTGGGAACTGCTACTCGGAAATGGCAGGGAAACTCTCAGCATAGCATACACATAGCTGAATAAGATTCAGCTCTGTCTGACTGGATCAACCCTTAATTGGGATTCTTCCAATCAAACAACTGGCTTGCTGCTGATGGAAAATGTAATTGAACATGTGATTACTGCAGAAGATTTTCCAGACATAACAAGCTAGAAACAGCTTGAGATGTATTGGAAAAGAAACTTAATATATTTAAAATATGTGCATTACAAGTCACACAAGAAATCATAACATGCCAAATTCGAAATCATATAGTTATCATCATATATTTAAACTAATAAACCTGCACACTCCCTCACGTAAACGACAAAGAAAATTCCTTGATCCCGAACTGCTTCATCGATACACCTCATTTCTTTAATGATCTGTGTCTCCGAATACTTCATCCAAGTCTTCTCTCTTGCAATTATCGTGCAACGACTCTGTCAACTTTTTCGGGGAAGTAGTTACGGGTATCTGTCATGGGAAAGACCCCTCTAGAAGCTGGCAACGAAGAGCCCTAGCTACTGTCACAGTTTCATTCTCGGCCAGCTGGTTGCATAACAGTTCATAAATTTTAAAAATATCAGTAACGGAATGGCTGATTACCTGTGCTGCCTGATTATTCATTCATTATGTAATGATTCCACCAGACTGCATTGTTTTGGAGTGAATTGGTAAGAACAGCTAGCTTTAACATAATAACAAAACTAATTATTTCTCCCAAAGGATGGAATTCTTAGCCCATTAGTGCCTGAGATTGGATATCACCTAAATCTCAGTCTAGTTTCCACTTGCTCGGTTCATACAATCCATTGTGCCCTAACCAACCGGGGAGTTTCTCCTATTTAATGATCTTCGGGATCTTATCCAGTGAAGGTCCTGCAAGAATATGAACCCTGAGGTGCAACCTCTCGGAGGATCCATCCTCCTAACCGCAGTTTGTTGTAAGGGTGCATAGTTGGTGGGTAGCCCAGCATAATATCATGTCAATTTGTCTACTAATTAGGGTGACTAAGTTTTCCAGCAAATATGGGGCAGATCGCTGTTATTGGTTTAGCTAGGAGGCAATGGGTCCATGAAGGCGAGGGCTCTTGTCAAGCTTAGCAATATCTACCTGATTGGACCGGCCTAATCAGCACATTTTCTCATCATCTGTAGTTGATGTTGTTACTGCAATTTAATTACAAGTAACAAACACACAAGTATGTTAGGGATAAATTAGTTTGAGACCGCACTTGCAAGTAAAATAATTAGGCAATTATCGGGTTCCAAGTACGCCCTTAATCAATGAAGATAATGTTTGATGTTCTTGGTTAGGGCAAGAACTGGTTCCAAGCTATAGATACACTTGAATGTTACTTGTACATGAGATGTATTTTTTTCGATGAAACTGTAAGATTCCTTGACCTAGCAGCCGAGACTAATCCTTGCCCAGTGTCGGTTTGGCCACCAGGTGCTTCCAGAACCATTACCACTAAGGTCAAATCCCAGATGTTAATGAGCATATGCAGAGATGTGCCAACAGTATGTTCAAGACCCTAATCTATAATTCGAGATTCCTTGAGTTGGTGGCTGGTTATGAGTCAGAGCTAGCAAATATATGAAGAACTTGGGTTCTATAAATAATTTAATTTCAAGTTGTAGCGGGCATACAATACATGACTTTTAATGTAGCCTTGTTTTAGAACTCTTACAGTGTGATGAATTAGATGTGTTAGGTTAGAAGAAGGCTTAACCTTAATAATAAATCAAACCCTTTTTTGATTGCAAAAGAGACATATGACTATGGAATGTGGATATGAGGAAGAGAGAATAGCCAAAATCAGAGTGATAATATTGCATTAAATCCTCTGCAAGAAGAACCAGAGACAGAACCAAATCGAGAAAAACTTAGCTGATGAGGAAGACCCAGCTCAATTTGATTATGCATCTTGTCATACGAATATTAAGTTTCTCTACGAGAAACTGGTAGCTTCTCCATAAAGAGGTAATGGCTTCTTATCTCCATCCACAACTATCTCCAGCAATTTTTTCTACTTTCTATTGCTCGTCCAGATATAAGGTTTCACATTCGAACTTTATCAGGTTGCTGTTAAGAGGAAGAAACAAGAGAGAAGCCTGAGCGAAAGTTGGAAAAACGTAGCACTACGGGAAATCTTGAGATAACAACTTTGAAATGAGCAATAGAAGCCATGAACGATCATGTGCAGACCTTCAAAACGAAACAAAGGTCTTATAAAAGCAAATCTATGTTTTAGAGAAACCCGAAAACTTATTCAGCTTCACAGTCCGTGTCGGATTTCCAGAGGATTGCTTCAGCTATTACTCATGATTAGGGACTATATCACAACTATGATTAGACGCTGGGTCTTTCCCGAGTCATTTCTAATTGATTTGTTACAATGCAATACATTTTATGCACGTCATTAGTTTTATGTCAGCACACATGTTCGTATGTGGCTTGTAGCTGGCACTTGAATTGATATAGACAGAAAGTTGTATCTTTGATGTTTGGTAGGGAAAGAACGATGGATTGGATGGAATGAAGTTAATTAAATCTTCCTAATCTATTCTGCTAGTTTCTTCTTTTTATTTAATAATGAAATAATACTCTCCAAAAAAAAGGATCTAATGTAGTCACATTACTCTCCACATATGAACAAAAATTCTAATATATAATTCAATTAGTGGAACTTTTTGTATCCTTTAGTATCTTATTTTTCCTATCCTTGTCTAAGATCAGATCACTGAGACTTATTTGTAATGGGTAGACATACTTTCAATGTTTGAAGAATCATAACTAACCAAATCTTTATAAAACATATTGGAGAAGCCAGTGAGAGAAAGCTGTTTTGGTTATTTGTATGAAAATTTTCGACAAGGCCTACTTAAGGGAGCAAGCAATTGAAACATCCACCAAGTAGAGACAGTATTAGTTATTAGGCAATTATTTAATTTGCCATTAATTTTTCCTAAAATATTAAAACTAATAAGAAAGTATGTTACAAGTTTCTCTGCATAAACAGAAGTGCCTATCAACATCATAGCACGAGTAAGGCCACACGTAGAACAATATCAGAAAGCAGAATCTCAGGAAGGAAAAATGTCGAGGCAAGCGATCGTGTCCCAGACTCGTTTCTCTTTCACAGATATTGATTTCTCCGTGGAAGCAAACTTTTCCAATGGAATACCTAATGTAAGCATATCATTAATTTGTGTTTATGGGGGTGAAAAAGAACGAGAATAGGAGAGATTTGTCATAGCAAGCAGTAGGGTCGATTATGTTTAGTGTTATAAGTGTAAACTGCAAGCACAACGCTGGAAGTGGAAGAGATTTATTGCATAGTTAAATATTGTCTGATTTGAGAATTGAGGACTTGGCCTAATGACACTACTTTCGATTTACGACTCTTTAAGAGGTCCTAAATTTAAATCACATCGATGAGACTTCTTATACCTTTTATTCACGATCCTTCTATCTTCTTTTAGAATTATGTATTTTATTTGTACGTAAAAGATGTAAATATAATCCTTCACCAAGATGAGGCTTTCACAGATAAATTCTTAGGTAAATTGAGTATATATATGCGGTGATCTTGATAGATGAATATTTGATACGTTTGTAATATATGAGACATCTGAAAAGGCTTTTTCAAGCCCATTCATTTTCCTTTCTTTTCTTGCCTTATGCCTACAGAACCTTTTGGTAAGAGCAACAAAAAAGAAGATTGATTGAGAAAGAGGATTTTATATAGTTAGTATTACTCCGGCCCTATGACTAGAAGGTTCTGAATTTGTTCACTTGTAAGCTCTTATATCCCTCTTCCTTTTACTTTTTTTTTAAGTTTATGTACCTCCTTTTCCTTCGGGAAAAAAAGGTCGATTAATTTCTGGGAACTCAACTCACTAAATTCCTTGAATCCCCAACTGTCTACATATTCGAAGAACTTGATAAAGTAACAAATGAAACAAAACAATTTGAAAACAACAAATGAGCCCACCCAACCGGAGATTTACTGGCCTAGACTGCGCTATGTACAAGCAACATAACCTCCAAACGCCAATCAGGCAGAAGAGAACAGAGAACATTAATGCTATGAACAATATAATTTGTCTTGTCGTCTAAATAGTTTAGGTAGCAGAGGCCGATCCACTGCGATTCAAGCTCCTGAGAAAGGAGCCGGATTTTGTGATTTCCCGCAATGGCTTGTCGGTGAAGCGGATGAGGTTATAGACCCAGGCCCCCGAGATTGCACCGAGCGTCGGTGCCAAAAGGTATATCCACAGCCCTTTGTAATGGCTGTGCACTATCGCTGGCCCCAAACTTCTTGCTGGGTTCATTGATGCTCCTGTTATTGGCCTGCCAGAGAAGACTAATATACGTAAGTATGGCATGGTTTTTTTATTATGATTGAAGAATTGCTACCCACTGTGAACCACAACTAATGGAAACTGCATCTCCACCGATCTATCCATGGTCACAGTTCTACTTACTACTAACTGGCTCGAGTTTCGGTGGATCAGCTAACAGTGCCTAGGAGAAACTTGAGATGAAGTCACATATACATATAGAACAGTGGTTGTAATGAATGCAAAGGGGCTGTGTTGTGTCAATCCGCTGTCACGAGAGTCAGAATTACTCGTAATCGTCCTACCATGGCTAGCCCAGAAATTAGAAGTGATTGTGGGAATATGCATTTCCAAATGATTGTGTGTAATCAATAATGTAACAACGAAGATAGGATAGAAGAGGGATTAGTATCATTTACCCAGCAAACATCACGTTAAGTAGAACAGTTGCACCAACAGCAAGACCGGCGAGTTCTCCTATCTGCAAGGCACTCCCACATCATAATCACAGAAATTAATCTTTGACCAAAGGAAAAAACAAAATACAACAACAAAGCTTTGTTTCTTTGTGAAAAAAAAAAAAGGAAATGGAAAACAGATTGAGTTGGTGGCTTTCCCATATCCATTATCCACCACCCAGATCAACATGTTCTGATCATCTACTTCAATTGCCCTAAACAATTTCAAGTAGAAATTGAACCAACAGGACACCATTTAAACCGCTCTGATCTCGCTGATGTGGGATATCTTGTTTTATACAGTTTCCAACTACTACGTACAGAGACTGATTAGAATTTGGTAATCAAACACAATCTAATTATTTTTTGGCTTGCTAATACTTTTGAACGTTGTAATTAGGTGTTGAAAGGTTATTACAATATCTGACAGTCAACACATTAAAGGAGAGTATACATACAATACACACACACACATATATTTATATGGAAAGTAAATAAAGCTTATGATAATTGAGAATTCACTGATTGAAACTCACGGCTCTATTATCAGTGGCGACGCCGGAGATGATGAACATGAGGTAGAAAGTGATGATGAACTCTATCACAAAGGCCTGCAAGTCGGAGCCAGCGGGCTGAGTTCCGGCGAACTGGTTTTCCTTTCCGGTGAACAGCAGTCTTAGGGTTCCATTCGCTAGGGTCGATCCGATCACCTGTGCTACCACGTATGCTGGCACCTGTGCACATTTTAGTTAATTGGGTACAAATACTTTCAGGACAATACCATACACTGGTTCTTATTTATGTAATCAGTTTTCTTTTTCCTGTATGTATCATTTAATATCTAGATCGTCTTGACTAACGAAATATTAACCCATTAGATGGATAAATAGAACTCCACATGCAAAAATACTTAATTATCTTCAAGTGTATCAAAAAAAATCGAACTGACTGAAAAGAATACGAGGCAACTGTGAATTTATGTGCAATAATTAAAGAAGTATAATTACTAAATTTCTACATATCAAATGGTATAAAACATTTATCTCGCATATTTGTAAAGAAGCTCCATCTTATTATTAAAAAATTTTTAGGTGAGTCTACCTCACCACGTAATATGAGGAAGCATCCAATTAAAATGTAATAAACAAGTAAATTAATATTAACAATCCCAACAGTTATCATAATCAATACTAATCAAAATATTTAACTGATTTTTCTTCACCACATCGTCATTGTGCGAAAGTACTATTTTAAGATTTTTTTTTCCTTATTATTAATCAACAAAAAAATCTATTTTTGCATTGAATTTTGGTAAGGTTCGAAATCTTTTAATTCTAACAGATTCATTTACCTTTTTTATTGCACCTTTCCTGCTTATCTCAAAATAATTCTTTCCGTCCATCGAGCAGAGGTAAAAGATTTTGAAATATCTTAATAATACAATTAGGGGGAAAAAAAGATTTTTTTTTCTTTTAAATTTTTTTTGAAAAAAGACTCGACTGTCCAGGGCGGAATTGTCCTCTTGAAGACAACTAAGAGGAGCTGAAGGGGATGAGATGAGATCAATATCAATCTACCTGTTTCCAGGGGAAGCGCTTGCAGGTGGCAAAGGCGATGGTGACGGCGGGGTTGAAATGGGCGCCGGAGATGTGGCCGACCGAATAGACGAGGACAGTGACAGCGAGTCCCCATACGATTGAGATTCCTGGCAGCCCCACCACCTTGTCGTTGTTCAGGTTCACCACCACCGACATGCACCCAGCGAAAATCAGAAAATACGTCCCCAGCACCTCCGCTATGAGCTGCACAGATCACCGCAATTTCAAATCAAATTCATTTAAGCGGTTCCGTTGCCATCACCACAAAGACAAAAGTTCTAAACGGAGCCGAGGAGGATTAGTCTAAAGTGCGAACATCTGGGTCGTGCGAAGGACATTTTTATGACAGAATCGAAAAACAGAGAGAGGGTTATGTGAAGAAAACAGTTAACCTTCTGAATGAAGGGGAAAGAGCAGCGAACGGCGGTTACTCCTTTCTTCGACTGGGAGGAGGCATGAACATCGTCGTTCACATCCACAGCAACGCCATTGCAGTCTCCCTGCAGGTCATCCTGTGCTGCAGACATTCTGACCGCCTGCTCTGTTCTTTCAGATCAGAAACATGGAGAAACGAAAGGAAACAGAAGGACGAGAGGGACGAGGGGCTTGGAATTTGGATAAGGGAAGAGAACGAACCGTTTCTGGGTCCTTTACAGTGGGAAATTGATTACTTGACAACAATATAAAGACACGATTTTTTTGGGCGGGGACATCGATGATGATCTCTGTCCGTGCATCGTTGAGAGCAGAGCAGACTCAGAGCGTTGAAGGCTGATTCAACTTCCTCACCAACAAAACAGAGTGGAAGTATATCCTTTAATGATATGGATAGTCGTACATTACGGTTGGGAATTGATCATTTATGATGATAAAGTTTCGATGTGAGTTGTCATTTTTCTATTTTTTTGCCTTGTTTCTGATGTAATTTAATTTGAAAAAGAAAAAAATTTTAAATGCGGAGATCTCCTCATCCCCTTTTTTTCCACTGCGAATTTAAACGTTATTTTTTTTTTCTATTCTACAGAGAAAAAATATAAATTTTTTAGCTTACAAAATAAAAATTTCAGAAATTTGATGGGTCCTCATAATTAACATAAATTCGTATGGGACCGAGCCATTTAAAGATAAAAGCTAACCAAATTATGAATATTTAACATAACTGTTACAGTAATATTATTGTTGCTTCTGAAACATTTGATTTTTTTTGGGAATTAAGTAAATTATATAATTAATATTTTGGAATTACCTAAAATTTGTGTTATTTTTTTCCTGGATTTTTATTGCAGTGAGTTAATTTCTCTTCGGAGCACAAATTATCCCGCAAATTAAAGATTAGAATTTGAAACTTTCCATTTGAAGAATGCTTGAAAAGGAAAAGATATGTAAAGAAATAAATTTGATAAAATAAAATGAATTAATGTTAAGAAAAGTTTGTGATTTTTGTATTGATCTTGGCAGTCCGTCCTTCCATTAATTCTTATGACATGGATAATTATGTGATAATTGGGTCGGGATATTCTCGTGTTAATTAACAGAAACAATCATAAGATATGCATAACAGTTATCTAAGTAAATCAATGGAGATTATGGAGATTGTAAATTTGACATTACTCCTAATTATCACTCCCATAACTTTTGTCACAATTAATCGATTTAATCAATGTGTGAAACATATTTTAAAGTAAAATAAATAAATAAATAAATAAATTTCACTAAATGGTTCTGCATAAGTTCTTATAATACAAAGCCCAATATACAATAATGACATACTATTGATTTTTTTTTAATTATTATTCATTACAATTCAACCAGCAACTTAATGAAAATTCAATAATTACCGGGGGTGGAAGAAAGATCAGAACTTAATCTCAAAATGTCTATAACTTTAGGTACCCTGTAAAACATTCCAAATATGTGACTAATACAGTAATATGTTTTAGCTGATGCTGAATTAATTTTGTCATATGCTATGCCTTGTAAAAACATCATTCGAGTCTCCGGTTCTTTTTCTCTCTTGAACGCGCAGCAGCTCCTTATTTTGGTGTTTGCTGTATTTTCAAATTCTGTCCGTCGAGATACGTGTGTTTCGTAGAGCAAAAGACCGCGGAATAAAAAAGTGATGCATAAGTCGCAGGGAAAACAAGAAAGCTTGATTAAGATGAACCATAGGATGAAGAGGGGCAAAGTCACCAGCCATAAATTATTTATAATTGATTTTCAGGTCTTCTGAAAGACAAAGAAACTGGAAAATAAATAAACAAAAAAGAGCAACAGTACAGGATTTAAAAAAAAAAAAAAAACAAACAAACAACCAGCTGATCTGGTACTATTCACTGTACCTGTTTACTGACTGACTCTCAAATGGCAATTTGAAACACCCAAAGACCTCAATTCCTCCACAGCATGTCGGATTTCACACCAAACTGTAAGACGATGCTCGAGCAGGACATACCGAGATTACAGCTCCCCCCATGACCTCAACCCACAAAGCTTATCTGCAATTTATGCAACACGGCCAGCCAGGAACATCATGGAAACATGCCTTTTATTATTATTATTTTTTTGGTTAGGAAAGCAAGCGAAAATTTTACAGTTTTGTCAAAGAAAAGAAATAAACTTTTTCGACTATTTCTTCTTTGTTATTGTAAAAAAGATAAGATCATCATGTGTATATATATGTATGTATACTGGGTATTGTACCGTACCTGGTGCTAGAGTTCCCAAGAGTGAGTTCAAGATCGTCGGAGCCGAACTCTTCATGAATCCTCTCCCCTTCCCAAGGTTTCACTAATCCCGTCACGCCGCTTCTGAAAGCAAACTCCACTGAATTTGTACACTCTGCCATCGGAATATCTGCATTGTCATCCACCCCAGCAGGAATCGCTGGCGAGCATGTCCCGCTCTGTCCTGGTGTCCACATCCTCGATCCTACCCTAGACAGAGAGTCATCCTTGAAGCTAAATGGGTTCTGAGCTACGAGGCTGAACGTTGGGGATGATGGCCGACTCAGACAGCCGAAGTCGAGCATGCCTTGCCTGCCCGGGCTTGGTGGGGTCGATGCTGGCAGGAATGAACCATGTTGCCCATGGCCCACCCAAGCCATTCCACCGTTTGGATCATCCCAGTCATTCTTGGTTCTCGGAGTTTGACAGGTCGGAGAGCTCAGAGGAGGAGTAACCGGAGCACTTACGGATCCTCCATGGAAGAAGAGGTTATAAGGATGCTTGGACGATGTCGAGGATGATCCCGACGAGAGATTTTTAAGCCACGGAATAAGAGAATTCGCATCGGAGCTTGCATTTGGATTGGGAGGGCAATTAGACCGAACTGGGCTCGGGAAAGAAGACGAGGCAGGACTCGGGTCGTAGGATGCACAGGGGCTAGGCTGGTAAGAGGAGTAAGGGCTCGCCGATGTGGATCCTCCCATGATTTCCATGCGTTCCGGGGGTTTGCATCCCTGCAGATGCACAAGTCTCTCATAGTAAAATAAGAAGCAGAGCACACACAGAGGAAATTGCAATTCCTGTCAATGATTTCTAATGCCATGGAGAAATGTAATTGTTCAGCGACAATGTTCATCCAGCCCAACCCCTGAATCTTGGTAAATTTTAGATACTTTCGGTGATTCTTTCCTTATTTGATAATCATCAACTGGCATGAATTGTAAAAGAAGAAGGTCAGCTCCCTATTCTTGATTCTAGATTCTGATAGTTTGAAAGCTATGACATGCTAAATCTATCCCGATATTTTTGGCACGATGGTCCGACAGTGGGACGCACCCACATGAAGGAGACAGCAATGAGTAAGCTGTTGAATAATGTTAGAGCGAAAACGAAGCTTTCATTGAGAAAGAAACCAACGTAGTCAACATTTTCAAGCCGCTTTATCCAAAAGGGCAAAAAGAAAAAGTTAACATAACATCCCAAAAGAAGAAAAATTACGGTAAAGTGCCACGGAAATGAGACCCTTTTGTGCAAGAAGGAACCCCCATGTAGACTAATCCACGCTAAGAGATTTCACAACCAAAAACTTCAAATCAAAATCCTGTCTTTACGAAAAGCCACGCATGAAGATTACAGACCAAAACAAAAGAACTTTGTCTGAGGCCAACGCTAATGTCCAAAGCCACGTCATCTCCAATAACCCAACACCATCCCCATCAATCAAACCCAGTCAGCTTTATCAAGGCCAAAGAGAGGAATCCAAGAACGGAAATTTCACTTTTAACACAGATCATCATTCTGTAGGGACTGCAAGAATTTTATTCGGTTACTAGAAAAGTCATTCGGCATACAATAAGATAAGGAAAAAAAGAGAGAAAATTAAAAGAATACAGAAAAATTTAACTTGAGAGAATTAAATTTATACCTAATTGTAAGTCACATTAGTTCACAAAATCCTTTTTTTCGGTCACCTACATGAACTTTTTGCAAGCATTAAGTCTTCTCTCTAACTTTCCGCTCTCCCTCCCGTGCTCAAAAAGTTAACTAATTTACTATCACCCGGGAATCTCGGACAATAATTACCCACACACACACACAAGTAACTATGAAATGTAATATGTAATAAATTTATTATATAAATTAACCTTCAAATTATATGTAAAATTGACTATGGCACACGAAATTTACTCATGACACAGATTACTCCGTTATTCTAGCTTTTCATTGTGGTCCCTGTAGTGAAACGATCGAGACACCCCCTGGGATGCATCTGGGTGTGTCAGGTGTTTGGCAGTGGTGATCCCTGGAGAGGTGACGCCGATAATAACTACTCTGCAACAACAGCCATCCCCAGAGAACAGAGTCTCTGTTTCTCACGAGAAAATGTCCATCCGAAAAGTGGAGGACACAAGACGTGATCTTGTGGGCATTGAAGTAAACCAGAAAAAGGAAAAAGCTAGCCTCGATTACCGGGCCACCCCTCAATTCGTCAAAATTACTTGCTTTTTATGACGGGTAATCACTTGCTTTTTCAGCTTTATTTGAGAGAGAGCCTAGTTATGGTGGCCATGGTGGTCTGGCTGTCATGGCTTCTTCAAAGTGGCAGAGGCATTGCCTTGTGTGGGTTGCGACGAAGAGGAGGAGGATATCTTTTGAGAAGATCCTGTGTTTCGTGCAGTGCAATCTTTAAAAAAACCAAAAAGCAACGAACTGAGAAAAAAGAAAAAGGAATGGACAAAAACAGTGTCCTTTGCAAAATCTGGTTTGCGGTCGCGTGCTGGACTCAACCCTAAAAAAAAAGAAGAGGAAGAGGAGAGGGGGGAGAAGTATTGCGCCTTTAATTTTTATTTTTACAGATAACATATTTAGACTTCGAAATAGCAGAGGAAAAGAAAATAAAAGATATACGAAAAGTTTCATAAATCGAGCCTTGGATCATAGTATTATTTATATTAAATCCTTTTTTTAGCTTGCAAAGGCAATTGTTCACTATCTGAAATATAACTGAAAATCGCTGGAAAGACAAGAAAACAAGAGCAGAGGTTTTTTTTCCGTCCTGAATCTAAAGCTTCACAAAAAAGGGCACGAGAAATCCGGAGATTAGATCATCAGAACGCCACCGAGTCAACTTGAAGCTCAGCCATTTTAACAATCAAAGCAACTGGGACAGAGACGTCAGCAGCAAGCAGTAGCAGAGCAGCCGATGATTAATCCTGAGCTAAGACAGTCGATGGACACGGAGCGAGAATTTAGATTTGGTGCCTTTGTTCTGCTTACCTTTCTGTAAGTGGTACCGTCTTCTTCGACTGTCCAGCCGGCCTCATTGCAGAGTGCCTTGAGGACCTCGTTGTTGTCGCAGTGCTTGGGGAGCTTGTAGTTCCCGTACATCCTCAGTCCGGCGTAGATCTTCGCGGCGATCGCCCGCCGCCTCCTCTCCCTCCTCTTGTTGTTCTCCCGCTCCCTCCAAGACGGTGTTCTCGTCCCCGACGCCATCTCCCTCCGGGAACGCGAGCTCTCCAAGCTCCGTTGAGGTGGGGGGAGTTAGTATGTTCTGTTCTGTTCGGTTCTGGGAGAGGTTGAGCTAAAATCGTAGTGGGTGGAGTCCTTTGCCCCTGGAGAACTAGCTTATTTACGGTATTGCCACTCGCGGTCTAATGGCTTTATTTCCAGGATCACGGAGGCCTCACGTGTGAAGTGTTTTGACAAAATGCAACGACGAAATGCAAAGCTAAGGTGCCCTTAGAAAAAGTGTTATATGTAACATATACATCGTGACATATGTATTATAAATTAGTGAATGCTTAGTATATTAATAAAATTCGCTAGAAATATTTGACAGATTATAATAAAGTTAATTATTTATTCACTTATAGCAAATATTACGCGACACACTCGTCATACTGAGAACCCTGTCCCGGGATATGTGCCTTCTTCATGTCTCCCGTAGTTTTCTATTCTCAGCTAAACGTGTCGTGTTAAGAGCATCAGTTCAACTGCAGAGAAAAATTCCTGATAAATGACGTTGCTAAGTAGATGGAATGTGATTTGATATCGATGGCTCACTCGAATTTCCACCAAGAAATGATCGTGCCATGTGTTTGGGCAATTTAGGAGGAGTGCATGATTGACTGCGTTAGCTTTAGGAGTGATCTTTGTTCCAATTCTAGGTTTTAAGGCAGCCCCGATATGGTTGATTACTGGGAAATGAAACGTAAAAGTTACGCGGATTAAATTTAATTTCAGTGATAAGACATGCCATTGGATAAGATATCGTGTTCTCACGGTGAACTAGTCTAAACACTCAATGTCTGTTGTAGAACTAACTATCACGTTATTCTTGTACAACTTTCTTGTCAAGACGCACGGAATATCCGGATAATCCCGAAACAAGTACTTGATGCAATTCATGGTCGGGCAACGTGCAATTGAAAAGGTCACATGAGACAGGAAGAGCAAGTGGGTTGATACTGATGCAATCATTATATTTTCTACCTTTTCTTCCAACGAGAGAATAATTGATTAATGTCTACTCTAGGCTCTTTTTTTTTTTTTTTGGCATCACACAGTATCTCGGGTCAGCCGAAATGTATTTCGAGACTAATCTGCGTTCGGAGTGAGATTTCTAAAAAAATTCTCGTTGACTCTCTCAACTTATGATTCAATCATGAAATCATTTATTTTTGGGTTTAGTGAGAGAATCACTAGACCAACCTCAAATTAGTGTTTTTCTTTTTATTAATGAACGAACTGTGGAATAGAAATAATAGTGGAGAATTTTTACTCATGAAAATTAAAAAATATATTTCTTAAATTTTTTACTGATAATAGGATCGCTGTATTAAATGCATATTTTTTTCAAGTTCTAAATAATCTGTTGAGGGAGCAAATATACTCAGGGGACATCAAATTTACTAAAACTTTCACCTAAGTACAATAAAACTCTTAAGTTTATTTCACATAAAAATTTAACCTATTTACGGTGGCACTTAATTCTCATATAGACTCAAATTTACTCACTAATCTAATTGATATGGAATTTAATCCTCAACACGCACCCCACTTGACAACGTGGCCTATACTTGCCACTTATCCTTAAACTCTCGCTCTCAATAACAGATCTCGAGTGGTGCATTTTTCTTTTGGTCTCGAACAAGGAGGACAAACTAACAAGAGGTGGTTTTTTTCTTCCATCCATGAGTTAACAATTATACGGGTCGGATTTTTTCTTTCTTACCTGATAAAATGTTACCAAAAGCCGGACGTTTTTACTTCCGTTCTCGTGCGATTTTTTTTGTCAATTAGAAGTGTAATTGGGTCAGGGGTCTTGAGAAATTCTTAGATGATCCTATCTCACCACGTAACGTGAAAAATAACAATCAAAATATACTAAACGACCAAATTAATACTAATTATAATTATTAGCCATCAAAGTAATTTAATAGCTCTATCTAGTTTATTGAGGGATCTGGAACCAAATTGCTCATGTTGGTCAAACCTCATCAGTGTCCATGTAGTTAAATTTACCATTTTTTAAATTATAAATATGAGCTATTGAAAACCATAAATAAATAATTAATGAATGGAAATTCTTCTACCCCAAAAGTATTTTCTTTTCCTTTTCGGTAAAGTAAAATGGCACCAAATTCCATATTCTATATTCCTTGCCCTTCAAAAAAAAAAAGAAAAATCTCGAATATAAAAATTATCATATAAATTATCATATTGACAACAACCTGACAGAAAACGCGGCGTTTCTGCGAGCTTGCCACCTTGGCCGTCGACTTTGTTCCGATCATCTCGCTTCTCCATTTCTCTCCTTCGAATCAAGGTAATGGCAAGGAAAAGCTCTTCGATTTCATCAGCTGTTTAGGGTTTTAAACTCCACTCTCACAGCTCCCAGCTGCAACTTCCTGTGCCTATCTTTTCCTGTCTCCTATTTCCTGGAATTTTCCGGGTCAGCGGTTAGTTCATTGAGAGGCCTGTCAAAGGTTGAATTTTTCTTCGACCGATATAACAGAAATCAATCGTCCTGTCCTGTTATTCCCGTGTCGGAAAATCTATATTCTTGCTGCGTTTTGTCCGGAGAAATGATGTTCTGCTTTGGGTAATTTTTCAACTCTGCGTTCGTCGTCGTCTCAGGTCCATTGATCTTGGAGTGAAGAGCGTTGACGACTGGGATCTTGGTAATGTTAGGGATCGAGCATTTGATCTTATCAGCAGTGATCTTACATCCCTAGAGCTTCTACATGAATTGAGCTTGTTCAGGTCTCATTCTGGTGTTTTTTCCAGGGATCGACCGTTTAAGCCCCTGCTCTCTTCATTGAGTTCAAATCTCGCAGTTTCCGATTCTGGATTGTTATGTGCTTATGAATTCTTATTGCCTGTCAATGAAGGGGATATAGCCTATAAAGGTTTGTTCATTGAATTTGAATTCCAGGTTTGGCCATTCCGCAGCCAAGTATACAAGCCTTTTCCCCCCTTTGTAGGAGTTGGTGATATTGAATTCATAGCAAGTCGGGTTGATAAAGTTGCGATCAGAAGTTAGCATAAGCTGAAATGGATGACTGTCAGGGCAGTTCCAGTTCACTGCCTCCTTTCCTATCGAAGACATATGAGATGGTAGATGATTCTTCATCTGACTCAATCGTCTCCTGGACTGAAACTAACAAAAGCTTCGTTGTTTGGAACCCTCCGGAGTTTGCCCGTGATTTGCTCCCAAGATATTTCAAGCACAATAACTTCTCGAGCTTCATCAGGCAACTGAATACTTATGTAAGTTGAAATGATTTCTAGCTTATCTGGTTGGTTATTTTAGTATATACTGAAATTTATGCTTTCAATCATGTTGTACATTAATTACATATTTTCATTTTCGGTAGGGCTTTAGAAAGATTGACCCGGAGAAATGGGAATTCGCAAATGACGACTTCATAAGGGGTAAACCAAACCTTCTAAGGAACATTCACAGAAGAAAGCCAGTGCATAGCCATTCAGTTCAAAATGTCCAAACTCAAGGGACTATTTCTCCATTGACTGAGTCGGAGAGGCAACGCTTGAAGGACGATCTCGAGAGGCTTAAAGTGGAGAAAGAGTCAATCCTTTCAGAGGTAGAGAAGCATGAAGAGGAGAGGGCAGAGCTCGATCTTCAGATTCAGAGCTTAAAGGACCGATTTTATTCTATGGAACAACGGCATAGAAGTATGGTCTCGAACTTAGCTGGCGTTTTGCAAAAACCAGGTCTTGCTTTGACTTTGCTGTTTGAGTCGGAACCTAATGATAGAAAACGAAGGTTGCCTCGATTAGGTTACCTTCAAGATGAGGGAAGCGGAGAGGAAAGTAGCATTGGAACCGCCCAGAATTTAAACAGAGAAAAATCAGAAGAAGCTTCTTGTGGGTTAATCTCTATGATGGATCTCTATGACCAGCTCGAAGCCGCCTTAACTATATGGGAAAATATCATGAGCGATGTTCATCAGACGTTTGAGCAGCGTGTCAAAAACTCAAACAATTTTGAACTCGATGAGGCCACCAGTTGTGCTGAGGTCCCCAATATAGACATGAATTCTGAGCCTGCTGTTGCAGCAGCTTCTGAACTGCCTGGGCCAGCCCCACCAAAGGAACAGGAGGCTGCTAATCCTGTGCCTCCAGGTGTCAATGACAATTTCTGGGCACAGTTTCTGACAGAGAATCCTGGTTCTTCTGAGACTCAGGAGGTTCAGTCAGAGAGGAAAGACAAGATTGAGGGCAAGAGTAGCTCCGATAGAAAGTACTGGTGGAGTGTGAAGACTGTAAGTAACCTGGCAGAGCAGATGGGCCATCTTACCCCTGCAGAAAGAACTTGATTAGCGATATGGCTGAGTTTCCTTGATTTTGATGACTCAGTGGCGGTGTTGTAACAAATTAGGTACAGAAATCTGTTTGATCTTGCATTGGATTAATGTTCTGTTAATTCCCTGGTCATCTTCATTTTTCACCTAGATGTGATGACTATTACATGAATCTTCGGTAGAGCATTCAATAGACTGTTAAGAGTGTCACATATTATCTCTTACTGTGTTCAGTTTGTGTCATGGTACTGGTTGTATTATTTGTTTGAGTATTTTGTTGTTGGGTTAGTTTGGGTATTGAGCTCTGTCTGATTGTTCTGGTCCTGTAGCCTTTGCTGATAACTTGGAACAAGCAAATGCTATTTCAAAATTCGCAAAAGTTAACACCTCTTTGTTTCCCTGTTTGGAAGCAGTTTTCTCCATGACCCTGAACCTCAGGGATTCAAGGGCTCCCTAGGAGATTTGACTCTTTCCCTTGTCCACTCCTGTTTGTCCTCAGGCTCTTTCTGTTTGGAGAAAACTCTCTTCTGGAAATGAGCTCATCATACGGAAGGAAGTCACCTTCGGGATTGGGAACAAACTAAGCTTTTGGCAGGCGTCGCCTTGACTTCACTAGACTTCTGCCTGTTTTGTGTATCCTTCTGTTGTTCCTAATTCCTTCATAGGCTGTTGCTCTATAGTTTGAAATGCATTTTTTTGTTGGCTCTGACAAAATTCTTAAGCTTCATTCAGGTAGGACTATACACAGCTTTTTGATAAATGGGAATAGGGAATGTTCTTTTTCGGGTGTTAACCAGCTTCTGAATAGACAGGATTCAGCAGTAGATTTACCTGGGATCTGGAATCAGTTTCATTTAAGGTCTGATGTTGGCTGGACTTAGAAGTCAGAAGTTGAGCAAAGATGCAGTGATTTGCCGGCCATATTCTGAATTGATTCCTTGCACTTGGTTCTTTATTTTCGGCTGTTTCCCTTGGCCATTTACATTGACAGATAGGCATTCTTCGATATTCTTTTCTTTGGTCAGCCCATTCTTCCTTATTCAGTCATGATGGCATGCTGTATTTGCCTTGTTTTACCCAATCTTTGCTTGAGCTGCCAATTTGTTCCCAAGAGCGTGTAGCTTTGTTCTTCCGTTTTAAGATCTCAGACATCAGCATACTATGTTTATGTCATTCTGCTCTAAATCATTTCTTTCAAGATATTGACATAGTTCCTCGAATAGATGAGCCTATAACTGACAGTAATATGTCACTTTGCAGATTCTAGTGACTGAGCTGGGTGCCTCATGTTGTGAACAGCAGGAATTTTGGGTGAATTGACTTCCCTGCTATCTGATTTTTAGATTCATCGGCTTATGCTTTGTAATATTCTGATATATACACACACAGGCTATCAGACTATGTACATTTTGGCATGTCTCAAGCTGAAACTTTATGTCTTGTATTCAGCTAGGGGAAATTGTCTATTTGGAACATTTTGTAGGCCGGTTTCTGGTTGAACTGATTCGACCAGCTATCACTGTACGGTTTTAAATACATTGTCAGAAATTGAAGTTACTATATTTGTGAGTGAAAAATGTCCGTTTTCATGGTAATCGTCCTCTCTCTTGCAATTCATTGTTTGTTGGATGTCATCTTCTTGGTAACACTAACACGGGAACGACAAAAGCCTGGACCCTTGTAGAAAGCAGCATCGTGATCATCATTATGTTTGGTGTAAATATTGCCCACTGGATTTTCGATTGGTGCAATTCTTTTGCACCAACTAATCATTTCTTGGAGATCACTCTTTTCTAATTGGGTAATTCAGAATTCAAGCAACCATTATCTATGCCTTTACTTTTGCATCCACTCAATCAACATACAGACACACTCGATCTCCCTCCACATTGTGCATCTTTCTGTTGACCCAAAAAATAAATAAGCAAACAAAATTCATTCTTCCATATCGTGATTCTTTAAATCATAAAAAGAAGGTTCAAAAACTTAGAAAGAGATAGAAGAATAAGTAATTAAAAGAACCCAAAAGTCCAATAAAAAACGATTCAATTCAAAATCTCTTAATTTAAAGTTGAGACGATGCAATCGTATCAAAAACCTTTATTATTTAATAATAAAATTGAATCAATTTCTTGTTGTTTTCTCACTTTTTTGCTTTCTTTTTTCAGTGGAAATTTATCATCATTAGATCCACCTATAATCCTCTGAAGGATGATTAGGATAACATACATTACATTCTTTTCAAAGGTGAAATAATAGATCATCGTGGAACTATGGCCCTTCAGGTAATCATCTGCACGTTTTCTTCCAATTAACAAGAACCCATAATTATTTTGGACAAAGAGTTCACCTTCCATTCTCAACTCACAACCAATATGAGCTGAAAATTTCCTTCCCAGCTCTGTAGTGACTCCCTTCATTATGGGCATACCTTTACCATATGCAGTCAACATCATTGCTTCCACTTTCGATGAGCTCCACAAAAAAAGATCGAATATGGCCAACTGTTTCCCAAGAGAGTTGCCTTCTTGCAACTCCCACTAACATTTCACTGTCGTCTTGCTTTCTATCCACAAGATGGAACGAATATTGATCACCATCGTTTCAGGCACTCGAACATGTTTCGAACATGTTAGACAATGTAGAAGCCGTAGACATACAACGGCAACTCGTGTAATTATGAGTTCACGATTTGATTTCAGCCCAAGAGAACAGGAGTTTTTCCCATCAATTTGCATATCTTCTTTAGGGGCGAAGGGACCTGAAATTTCTGCCCTGCAAAGTGCCAGTTGACATTAGCAGAAACAGCATATTTTTTGGAATGAAACTCGTCAAGAAGTGGAGACCACCGTTGGAACAAGAAAACGACAATCCCCACAGAAATCACAGCAATCAGTTCTTCCTGGTCTCAACCGAATCTGTTGATCGTGGTTAGCCCCAGTTAGTGAGATCATGATCAATGGTTATGTACGACCCAACCCATTCAGACCGAGTCAGCATCAAGTTCTCAATTGACAAAAAACTTGAACTAAGCTATCCAGGGATCTGCATGCGCTGAAGTTCTTTCAAGTTCCTGTGTAAACACAAGAAATCAGCATAATCTGAAGCAGAGAAACTCGGGATTTCACATCATCAAGACAGCAAAATAGGTTAACCACTTCGATTCTTCTCATTTGTAAGACTTTCGATGAGCACACGAATAACTCGAATTATGCCCCATCGACTTTATCTATCTTCCAACAAAAGAATTTGTATACAATATCGATAGAGATGGGAAAAGAATACGGGAGGAGAGGGATGGTAAGGAAGAACAGGGAAAAGGTATACTGTCTTCTGTATTCCATTATCGCTACAAAACGGGCACCGATATGGATACTGGCATCGAGACATCTCCCCCGAAGCCCGGACTCCTGCCCACGCCCGAATTCGCATAAAACGTGTAACCTTGGCCCAAACCACCCAAGTGTAGTGGCCCGTTCTCGCTCCTTTGAAAGACCCGAGCCAGGGATGCCGCTTTTCTCCGGGCCCGCTTGGTTCCTGTGAATAGGAGGATCTGGAGCAAGCCAACTAGTGATGGTGCCTTGATGATCTGCTCCATCACCTCTGCCCCACCACTCCGGCACAGCTCAAGCAGGGCAGCCACTGCATTCTCCTTCCCCCGTGGAGTCCCACCCTGCATCACTCCAATCAGGCCTGCAATCGCCGACTCCTCCTCGGCCACCGCTGATGCCCCTTGAGGCTGCCTCACAATCAGCGACAGAGCACCAGCTGCCTCTTCAGCAACCCTATCATCCGCTAATGCACAAACCAGGGCCGCCACTGCCCCAGACTTAATCATCTTAACACAATTTTCTGTGTGTGTGCTCAAATTGAAGAGGGCCATAACTGCATCCTTCTTCCCCCTCGAAGTGCCATCTCTCAGGAGCCCCGACAGGGCCTCCACAGCTGCTTCCTCTTCAGCTATCCTCTTCTTATAATCATGAACTGCCGACAAGCTAAACAAGGTGGCTGCAGCATTCTCCCTTGCTTCAATCGTGTGCCCAAATCTCAGAACCTCAACAATCGACTTCAAGGAATCACTTTCCTCCATAATCCGACTTTTATTCTTGTCATATATTGATAAGTTAAGCATTGAAGTCACAGAATTCTCCTGAGCGGCCGGACTTGTTGAAGAAAGCAACTCCCTGAGATAAGGTATTGCACCTGCTTCTGCAATGATAGCTCGGTTCTCCTTTCTTGTTTTGGCCAAGAACCGGATCTCTCTAGCAGCCACAGATTTGGCACCTTGAGAACCATCCCTGAGATCCTGAACAAGAAGAGCTGATGTGGCTTTATTGGCTTCAAGGACAGCCTTCGAGGGAAAAGCCGCTGCTAGAAAGTCTGCTGAGGTATCGATGGCTTCGAGTGGCTCATATGCAATTCCATGAGCAGAGCACCACTGATTGATCAAATTCCTCAAAGCCCGATTTGGTACCAGCTTTGAGTGGGCCAGTGTTTGACCTGTTTTGGGGCAGGTAATATGGCCTTCTTGTACCCATCTCAAGATTGAGCTCCGATCATACGTTTGCCCTGTGGAAGTTATCACTGGGTCCTGCATGATGTCCAGCGAAATTGGGCAGCAGAAGTCCTTTGGAATCGCAATGAAGGTCTCCGCGATCTCCCGAGTAATCAGGCCCTTTGTTTTCTTCTTCTTTAGTTTGTTAGCGATTCCATTCTCAACTTCATCCTGCTCTGACTCAGAACTGTAAAGTAGGAACCTGCAATACCTTGTGAGAGCTATAAACCCATTAAGCACCGAGACCGCAGGCTCCAGGTCACCCTGATGGTTCATGACCTGCTCCTCCAGAAACTCAATTTCAAGCCTACAACTCTTAGCATCTTGAATATTCAATTTGTCCATAAAGAACATCTGCAGCTCAGTCAGGCTGGGGACCCGTCCGTTCTCAAATTCCTCGAGGAAACTGAAAAACTGAACTCTCATGGCCTCATCATGATTGTCTATGTACAAGCGATCCCTCCTTGCTTGCCTTTGCAACAGCTCGATCTGCTCCCTCATGTCTTCACTCAATTCAAGGTCTTTCATTGGCAAAACATCCAAAAGAGTGTATATCTCCTGATTCAGATCATGGAAATGCCCTGAGACTGTCCGGTTCTGAAGCAGGAGCCATAGTTTACCTGACTGCGAACAATAATCGAGCAGTATCATCGACCGGTACAGCAACAGGTAGAGCTCCTTGAAGCATAAGACTGCAGGAGGAGGGAGGTTGGATCCCGAATCCTGCAAGTACTCCAACAGGACCACGAAGACCTCGATCCGACGAATCAAGGAGCAGGAGTTCCTGCGCTGGAAAAAGAGGGACTTGCCAGAGAAGCACGAGACGAGCTCGACCGAGATTGATGCAAGCGTCTGTACGAGGGCCACATCAGAGAGGTCCACAGGGGCCAAGAACAGTTCTAGGGACGGCGACCTTCCCCTCCTCATGGATGAGAAAATAGCAGCGCTCGCCATAGATAGACTCAACCAATCCGAGATCGATTAAAACCAATTATCCCACAAGAAATTGACGGTTCAGACTTTCTTGCCCAAAATTAGATTTTCTACCTTCCTCTGGAGACGGTTACGCAACCTCAGACCCCAAAAGATTCTGGGTGCTGCCTATTCTGTCCGAAGATCGCACTTTGAGGAGAAATTTCACACAAAGCAACAATCTAGGAATCTCCCAAATCCAAGAACTCGAATTGGAACACAAAAAACAATCAACACATCAAGAGGGTTTCCAGGAACAATAAGAAACTCTTACTCGTGGGATAGTGGTTCTTACTCCTCTTCTTCCTCTGAAATGAGAGAGAGCAGATTTCCGTTGAATATTCGTGAAAGGGCCTTTTTAAGGTCTGCGGAAAGAGGAAAAATCAATCCCTGTAGCATATGCGCGTTTGGGGAGGTGAATGGAAGGTAAGCAGGGGCAGAGACTCATGAAATTCCACAGAAATCCAATTCGCACTTCTTTTTCTTTATTTATTGATAAGATTAAATATTAACTCTCCATTGTTTTTCCACTTTCTCAATTCCTTAAATTAAAGATTTCCTGCAAAACTGATATGAAAAATTAGAGATGATTCGACTTGATGTCAAATTTGAATATGTGAATGAAGAAAATAATTTATAAGAAAAACATTGACATATTTGTTTGAATCTGAACTGGTTGGATTTCATTAAATTTCTACGTATTAAGGGATAAAAGTTGGGAAATGAAAAAAATTCCCCGAGTAAAATTGACAGCTTTAAGTCTTAGCGAGCACTTATCCATATTCCTGTCCATTCGTTTTCTGTTTTCCGTTTCTTCATTTTTTTTAAAGATAATTATGAGGAAAAAAAAAAAGGAAAATGATTTACTTCTGCCCAAAATAGACATGCTTACGTGTCTTATTTACTGTTTTGGGCCTCTGAAGATTATCAGCAATCCATCTTGCGAATCTCTGCATTGTTGGATTCTCCTCTCGTATACCCTTAGTCTGCCGTGAAAACGGCAGAAAACACAGAACCTTTCACTTCCATCGGGTCGGTGTACGGATTGGAGAATATCGATAAGGGTTCTTTCGTGTTCAAATTGAACATTTAATTTTACATGATTTGAAATGAAGCCCGTCTCAAATTCGATCATGAAAAGCATAATAACCGCATTGAATTTTTTTAGTCCTTATGTTAGCATAAATCATACATATTTCTTGATGGAAGAAATGAATAAATATAATTGCACAGTAGAATGTCATTTCTCCTGATATCGTAAAATTATTGGATAAAATTCTCGATAATCTACGAAGACAATATTATTTTAACAACCATTAAGATTTCTGCGAAGAAATACTGAATTCTCGCAAACATGTGAATCTAATTTCTTCTAGTAATTAACAACAAATAAATAAATAAATGTCCCATCGTATACTGTTAGCATTGTATTCCTTTTTTTTTTTTTGCGAGGATAAATAGCAAGAAATCGAGCTGGAAAGTTTTAAAAACATCTTTATGAGTTGACTTCCTGACAAAATTAGTGTCAACTTTTCACCAGAAAGGAGTTCTTTACCCTTTTTTGGGCAAAATTACAACTTCGGCAGGGTTGAGCTGCTGTTCTCAGTTCTTACCTAAAAGGAGAAGATTGATTAACTCTTTAATTGGTTAATATTCTTGGCCCTGGTCGTTTGTTGAATTCCATTCTCTGGTGAATTTGTGAAAGATGTCATGTCTCACATGTAGTTGATACCAGACCGATGCCAAAATTTCAATTTCACGTGATAATTTAGGTTGCGTTATTTGACAGTCAATTTTTATCTTTTATAAACTAATTCATATTTACATTAATTAAAATCTATAGCATTTTTTAATATGGTATATTGTCAGCAAAAAAAAAAGAGTCATTTTACAAATTAACCCATTGACTAAATCCTGAACAGTTCCAAAGGCTCAACCGTTAAATTAATATCAGATTTGGCAAATATAGGATTGAATGCCTTTTTTATATCGTGATGATGTGTCGTACATCATATATTTTTTTTGTCGCCAGCTACGGTATCCAAGCAGGCCCCACCAGCGGTGAGATGGCATCTTTCAGCCAACCATACTTGACAAATCCGTTGGTCGCCCCGGGTCGCACGCCTGGTAATGGCGGGTGAGGCTCCCAAGAGGGGTGTCTGCGTACGTGAGGTCTCGAACCTGAGACCTCCTTAAGCGGCACCGAACTGCTTACCACTCGGCCCAACCCCTCTTAGTTCGTACATCATATATGGTCATTATGAGAAACACAACTTTCCCCCAACAGCCGGTAAGATCCTGCCACGCGTCATCCCACCATCTTTAACGGCCGACAGTGGTTCCCCGGCACTAGGCTCCGCTAAGATCGCGCCACGTAGAGACAGTCCACGACGAGAGACGAAGAGTCAACGAAAGAGACGGGCCCCAGCTGTTTCCTCTCCTCGCTGGAAAGCAAAGGCAAAGAACAGTTGAGTTACTAATCAATTGATTAGCTTAGCAGACAATTAGCGAAAACCAAAAAAAAGGAGGAACTAATTTAGCAGGCTTTCAATTCATCGTTGACTCGAGGGAAAATGGCACCACCGGGCTTTAGATCGGTAATATCGCCATGCCCTAACTGCCAAGTCGATTGGACGGCTTTGACTCTCTGAGGGTCGGCCGCTCTTTGTTAACATCGGAGGCCATGGTGTAGACACGTGTTGCACAGTTTGTGGAGAGAGTAAAATGACGATGCCGCCCTTAATCGAGAGAGATTTTTGTGTGAGCCCCCCGCTTACGAGAGATGTGATAGATTGATCGGTCCGGTCATTAATTATTCTCGGCGTGTATTTCGATTATTTTAGGAATACTATACGTGCCAATAAAAAAGAGATGTGACAGACTTGATCAATTATTGTTTTAGTAAAAATACTTTTAATAGATTAAGAAAGATGGTAGCCACTTTTTTTATTATATTAAATAACTATTAGACGAGTTTACGGATAACGTAGTAAAAGTCTTATTATTATTCCAGCAACATAGATTGTTTAAGTGATATGTCCATTGCCTCTTTTTTTTGGTGTAATTTCATATTTAAATATTATGAACATAATTTTTTTACTGAGAATCTTTCATTGGATTCATTTGTTTCCACGCGTCTCAACCATTTCCAATAATTCTCTTAATTATATCACATCCTTTCATTCATTTTAAATTCTCCAACTCCTAGCAATATTTGCAACTCCCATAAAAGTCTTCCAATTATTATTGACTTCAACAATTTTTATTCACTAGATCTATTATAATTCTCCGATTCCACTTCTTTTTTTTATCTCATCTCACACTAAGTTTTATTTTATGCTAGCTAATAGCTATGTATTTATTCAACCATCCTATTATTTTTTTAATTAGTCACCTTAATTTTTATTATATAATACATAATTAATAATTTCGTGTATGATATAAATAATTATCTAGTACTAGGTAATTTAAATAAAAAAATTTAATAATTTATAATTATTTTACTCATTTATTTAATGGTGTAGCTAGTGCTCAAATGGATTTCCCTTTTTTCCCTTCTTGTAATTAGTGATGCCTTGACAACTTGAGGGCTAGGACTAGCTAGGCTGCTGCACATTCTTCACCTAATTCTTAATCCATCATTCTTTTTACATGCGAAAAACAGGCATCCACTGACACTATACTATAAAGTGAAAAATCACACCAAGGGGGTTGGATCGAGTGGTAAGCAGTTCGGTGCCGCTTAAGGAGGTTTCGAGTTCGAGACCTCACGTACGCAGACACCCCTCTTGGGAGCCTCACCCGCCATTGCCAGACGTGCGACCAACGAATTAGTCAAGTATGGTTGGCTGAAAGATGTCATCTCACCGCTGGTGGGACCTGCTTGGATACCGTGGCTGACGACCAAAAAAAAAAGAAGTGAAAAATCACTGTGCTGATTGTAAAAAATAAAATAAAATAAATATGTATGTACTTTTCATTCCTCTTCTCTCTGTGCATGTGTCTCTGTTTTTTTTTTTTTTTTTTTTTACATGTCAAGTTAACCTATCCAAGAGAAATTTATTAACATCAGGAAACCATAACTACATCATTCACCCGTCGTACAACTTATCTTGCTAACCAATTCCATTGCAAACCAAAAACAAGACCCCCAAAAAAATTGCAAATAAGAGGTTCTGGGCATCCTTGTTTCTTTATCTTTTGAACATCTTAAAGTTGTATATTTTCTATCGCACATCACTTAATTTTAATAAGTTAAAAAAAATCAACTGTAAACTGTAATTTAGCATAATTGATTTATTAGAAGGTAAAAACTATTTTATTTGTCAATTTTTTTATTCACAAAATTTTAATAAAAAATATTCTTCGCAAAATCCGCTCAAATTGATCTTAGGTGAAACCAACAACACCTCTTGTCTTGAACCACCTAACCCTGAAAAAACCTTTTTGGTGATAGGCAACATCAAACAGCGCAGTCCCACGGGCATGCTTACAGGACCATGCGAGTGAATATTCAATATTCACGGGCGTGCATGACTACATTCGTCAACATTCAACTGATGGATACTACCAGAACCATTGGGCTTGTCACGATACGTAAACCTACGTGGCATCTCAAACACTCGATTGACCATTCAAGACACGTACTAGAAAAAATCTGTCTCCACATTGAATTTTCCTCTACCTATAGATGCAAGGAAAGAGACAACGTCATTGTCCTGCTCAGTTCTCCAGCAGTATTATGGTAAATTGACCATTCTTCAGTTCAAATCTTACCACAAATTTTATGTATACAGAATCCGATTCGTGACATTGTTCACATTAAAAGTCAAGACAAAGGCCATTGAAATCGAAATCTCGTACATGGACCAAATTCCCACCCAACCACTTCTCTTCCATTTTTCTACCCAAAACTGCTTCCCGTTGGGGGGGATTGATTTTCGGGACACTGTGGACGACGATTAATTAGTTGGCCATTTAATACGTGGAAATATATAATTGGGAGCATGTAAGCAAATGTAATTCACTATACATAGTCCAACTCTTGGAAAACGCACTTCCCCAAGTCAACACGTTTAACATAAATTAGTTTGGACCGAATGCATGTGATGGAAAAAAGATTTGCGTTTGATGTTTTTTTTTTTTAATTAATTTTTTCCCCTTGTTTTCATGCGGCGCCCCACTTGACTAATTGAACGTTGCGGAGAACTTGGACTTTCTTTGATCACGAAAATTATTTATTTAATTATTTTAAATGTATATTATATTTTGGCATTTTCCTCTGGAGGAGCTGCGTGAGAATTTTGATTTATTTATACTCCATGAGGTGAGAATTCTATTTCTAGGACAGTGTCGGAGAAGTTGCACGAAGAGCGATTGCTGTGAACGAACTGAAGTACTTGGAAAATGGGTTTGGTCTGGCTGGAGATAATAAAGGAATTGAATTAATGCATAAAGAGTTTAGTTCAAATTAAATGGATAGTACACATATTTAGTAAAAAAATCTGGCAAAAGAGACATGTGCATATACATATAATTCGTGAGTGGTTTAAGATATCATAAATTCGATTTTTCATTTGCGTGTACATCCCATAATGAGACCACTCACATGTACTTGTATGCACATGAATTTACAAAAATCATGGACTGGTTGGATACTCGGGAGAATAAACTTCTTGTAATAATAGAATTTTTACGAGAAATTACTCATAGGATCTGCGTCTTCCACGTGTTTTTACGCATAGAAAACCCTAAAAATTCTATGTAAAGTCGAGATTTTTTCCATAAAGTTATGGTGGCTTATTAATCAACAAAAAACTTTTAAATTTTATGTGAAAGCAATTAGAAAATATTTATATGATCACTGTTATGAACTCGAAAAATGATTTAAATAAGTGTGAAAATGAAATGTTGGTTATATCTATTTGATTATTTTCAAAAATTAATTAGTTAATTATTCAATTGCTATTCTATGTATACTTTCACGTATTTATTATTAGATTGACGTATTGCACGCGTTTGCCCCAGAAAGTATGCGTATACTAATTAGGATTTTAACTTCTAGCGCTGCAGCTTGGAAGTGCATGCAGCAGACTGTCGTTTCGATAGGGTTAGCTGTTGAAATGGCCCTTTATTGTTTTTGACTTGTTGCATCCTTCTATAAATGACGCGAAGGAAAAGAAAGAGGAAGTTAGATCCATCAAGCAGCATTAAAGTTGGGACCCTGCGATTTGTAGTGTCATGCACGATCTTAGTCGACTCGGGGTTGATTGACTGACTTGGTTCGATCAGATAACCCAATCCCTAGGGATATCACTGAAATTGCTTGCCCTTGCTCTGGAGTGCTCTTGGCAAGCTTTTTTCTGATATGCTTGATTAATGGAGTGAGATTCACTATTTGCATTCAAATCTAGTTTAGGAAAAAAAAATTCTGGATACTTTTTTTTATTCGTACTACTGGTATTTAAAAGTTCAGTGAACCTTAATTAATCTAGTTTGAACCGAATGAACCGATTAGTGGTAAAACTCTTACTTTTATCCAGGAAATCAATTACACGCAACACGGGGGCCTCAAACTGGCCCCGGTTAGGCCCATTTCTCCTACTAGGGTCTAATTTGGGCCCAGTTTTCGGGCCTCCAGCCCAGAAACCACATTCGGCCCAATCAGCAGGAGATTGCTGATGCAGACCGTCAACTTTGAAGGCTCACGGAGGCTGCCCGAGACACGCATACAGCACATAATTCCTCCCGTTCCCGCAAGCGCAGTGGGGCCATGTTCCGTCTCCTCCCGCCACGTCAGCGTCTCTTCCTTCCCGACGAAACAGCACGAAAACAGAGTCGTCGAATTTCACTCCATTCCATTCCGTTGCCTTCCTTCCTTCCTCCGGGGTTCTCCCTTCAACACTCAAATCTCTCTCTTGGAGTTTGTCCATAGCTACTTCCTTTTCCATCTCCCTAGCCATGAATATATTTAGATTCGCCGGTGATATGACTCATCTGATCAGTATTCTGGTCCTCCTCAAAATCTACGCAACCAAATCATGTTCAGGTAGCTTTTGCTTCCATCAACTGCTTCCATCTGTCCATTTTGATGTCCAACCATGAGCTGGGTCTTTTTCCCCAGCGTATCTTCGGAGCTTCTCTTTTTCCATTTGTTTGCTAAAGTTCATATTTTCTGTCACAGATTGCTCGATTACGCTTACCGGCGGCAATTGGGTCGGTTTGTTTGCTGAATTTGATGACAAGCCTTTGAAGAAATTATTTCTCTGTCATGTATTTTGTATTGTTGTTGACAGGGCATTTCACTCAAGACCCAGGAGCTGTACGTGGTAGTGTTTCTGGCTCGATACTTCGATCTGTTTACTGATTTTTATTTCAGTTTATAATACTGTAATGAAATTGGTATTTATCGGGAGCTCTCTAGCGATTGTGTGGTGCATGCGGATGCACCGCGCTGTGAAGCATACCTATGACAAGGAGCTAGACACATTCCGACATTATTTCCTTATCCTGGGCTCTTTCATATTGGCACTTCTTGTTCATGAGAAGGTCACATTTCAAGAGGTGACTAGTTTTCTGCTTTCTTCCTTTTTTCAATTTGGCATATGCTATCTGCAATTTTTATACTTGGTACGTATGTCACTTGTTATGACTCACATTCGAAATGCCTTTGAATGTCAATGGTGAACGTTCAGTCTTATGCCAATCTTATTGTTGGAACGAGTCTGTTCTAGAATTGGTGAGAGGCCGCTCTGTCGCCACTTCTCTTTGTAGAGGAACAAAATATCCCAGAGATTTTTTTGCATTTTTCTGCTCTGTTGCACCGAATTCCTGGAGTCACTTTTTGCTATGTTCTTGTGTCAGTTTTAAAATTTTTGTGCTCATGTGGTAATAAAATATTTTCTTATATGATATGGTCAGCAGAACATAATTGAGATTGATGCCTTAAAATGTTTGAATTAAGGCCTGTTTACTTTACAAAAGCCAGCTTGCTCTGCCTGATGCCTTGCTCTTGATATTTTAGATACACTCGATTGATGACTTACTGTATAATCTATAGCCTCCTCTCAGGTAAAGGCAAAAGTAAAGTATTTGTTAGTATAGCTGGACCTCTTTTGAAGATCAATCCAACTATCACAAAGTGTCATTCCTTGACTTTCTTATGCTTGACTTGTATGTTTTGATTCTCTTCACGCTGGTGCTTAATCTTGTTGAAATGGAAATTATGTGTTAATTTTTTTTCTTTAGATACCTGAAGCATGAGAATGGAGCTTCTTGTTTGTGATTCCTTCTATTTATACTTTGGCAGATATTCTGGGCGTTCTCAATATACTTGGAGGGTGTTGCAATTCTTCCCTAGCTAATTTTGCTGCAACGAAGTGGAAATGTTGATAATTTGACAGGGCAATATGTGTTCTTTCTTGGGTGAGTGTTTTCCTTTAACCTGCACAGGTTATTCAGAAAAAGGACATGCTGGGCCTAATGTTCTTGTCCAAACTGCTCTATATGCAGATTTCTTCTACTACTACTTAATCAGGTGATCAGGAGTTGGCTATTCACCACACTGATATTTGACCGATCCATCTGTCAATTCCTTTGAATTTTAGATCACTTTTAAAAGATGCCAAAGGACTGGAGTGGATGTAGGCAGATCGGAGGTAAGTCTGATCAAAATCATTCTTGTAATTTTTTGGCTTTTACAAGATGGAATTGAGAGGCAAGCGTTCTTTATCCGTGCTCGTGCTCCATTTCTACCGCTTTTGGTTCCCTTAGCAGTTGTTTGTTCTGTTTGGGATGTGTGTGAAAGTGGGACCCTATTGGACTAACTTCCAGTTGATCTATCCACTAACCATTGTATGCTGCAGGCAATGTAGAGCATATTTAATACGTGGTACTAAGAAAGAGCGAGATTATTTCTTGTTCTTGTGAATGGTCAGATTTCGACTCAGATGTTGAAGACAACGTGACTTTAAGGTAGCCAAATGTTAAAAGAAGAAAATGAAAATGCAGCTTGAACGGAAAAAATATGTTCCAACTGGGCCACGGTGTCATGCGCTTGGTGGTTAGTCATTCTGGGAATCCAAACTCATTTCCAATTCCAATCTAAAAGTAAAAATAATTTACTGATATTCGTGATCAAGTAGTTCCTAATTTCCCTGGCACATCCTGGATTGTAGACCGACAACCCCAACACAGCTTAAATGTGCACGGTCCTCCCTGGGCCTATGTGAGCAGCTTTGATTCAGGCCCGCGAGAAAGGTAAATAAAGTTGGGACCCAGAAGAAGCTCGGGCCACATGCAGGTAGAGATAATCCCATGCATCGGGCCCACTAAGAGTCCACAATAACGCAACAGCCGCTTTCCTGGACCTGACAAGATTCTTCAGAATTCGTGTTTCTTGAGGCCGAGGATCTGGCTGGGAAATTTTTCTTCCGTTGAAGTTTTATGATCCTATTGATTGAGATTAGAGAGAGGCTCGAAATTGAAGTACTCCCCCCCCCCCCCCCCCCCCCCCCCTCTTTTTTTTTTTTTCATTTTTCACACAGGAACCGGTAACTGGGTGGCTGTTGGGGATTTTGCTTCTCTCTCTGGCTGTGAATTGTGATGTGTGGCCTATGTTTCTTCCCGACGGTTCAAACGAACAAACACAAAAATCAAGAAAACCCCAGAACATGAGAGAAGTAGAGTAAGAAACAAGCGAGGTTAAATCAGTGGAACAAGATTTCAACCACCAATATCTTCTTTCTCTTTCTTTCTGGAACATATCAGCTGTTGTTATTCCGAATATGGCGCTTCTTCACTTTCAGGTGCCTGCCCTCTGAACATATCTTCTTGCATTTCTTCCACTCCCACACGCCTTTCTGTCCTGGAAATGTAGTCTTTTATCTACATGTTAGTAATTTGTGGCCATTGATTCGCAAAGAGGATTGGGCTTTGATCTGTTTCTCTGCCCCTACATATTGCAAGAAAAATTCCTTCTTTTCGTATCTGTCGGAAGCTCAATTGTCTTCAATAGTCCGTGAGAACTTCTGTGAGCAGAAGTCTGTTTTCTTGTGTATTTTTGCTGAATTATCTGCAAACTTGCACTGATGAGTAAGCTCACTACTTCATATGACTCTGTTAATGGCACATAGTTTGCAACACTCGTGTTTTGTGCACTGTAATATTCTTTTATTTTTGAAAAGAAGTGTGCAATACTTACTCTAGCATCATTCTTGAATTTGTAATCGTTCAAATATTCATGGCTCAATCGCGTGATGCTGCAGGGTCCCTCATCTCTTGTCAGTACTAAATGTTCTAAGAAATCAGTACATCCTGGGATGCAGCCTTCCCTCCTTCCTAAACCGTTTCTTCAGCTAAATGGCAGATCATTATCTCAGTGCTCCTCTGGTAAATCTAGCCCTGCAAGTCAATTTTTGAGGCTTTCAAGAACATATAAAGGCCCCATATCAGAAAAACAAGGTTGGGATCTCGGGAGATTCATAAAGACATTGTACTTCTTCAATGGGCCACCTTCTCCAGCTAAGGTTGAACCGCTGTCTATAATATTGTCCAATGGACCCGATAATGTCAATCAATCAATTCAAATGCCAGCTGATCCTGATTTATGTCCTTGCAACTTTGATGCAGTTCTTCGAATTCATAATTGAGAAATTATCCGGGCCAGCTTCAGATCCTGCCAAGCGTGAAAAGAGAATGGAATCATCTGAGATTGTCCTAGTAGCAGGGGCCACTGGTGGGGTTGGAAGAAGGGTTGTTGACATTTTGCGCAAGAAAGGGCTGCCGGTTCGCATCTTGGTACATTTCTCATGGCCTGATGACAGTCCTAGTTCATCATTACAATTTTCCAAAACTTTGTTTGCTGTAATTTGCTTTTCTGTTCTTTTATATTGCTGGTTTTTGTCTCCTGTGATTCATTTGCATTTTTGTGTATAAAATCTCATTAGGTTAGAAACGAAGAGAAGGCAAGGAAAATGTTCGGCCCGGACATTGACATGGTGAGCTAGAAAAAGTAGCAGATTTTTGCTTATATTCAGATGGTCATTTTGGGTATTGAGTTTTTGTATCTCCATTTGTTACTGAAAACTAAGACTATACATTAACAATCAGATATATGTCAAGATGTTTCGAAACAAAATCTTTCATCGTATGTCTATCCTTTCGCGGTTTTCACTGTTTCTCAATACTCCTTTAAATGTACACTTTTAAGAATTTCAGATTGTTGGAGATATCACTAAGGAGATCACCCTGCTGCCCGGGTACTTCAAAGGTGTGAGGAAAGTCATCAATGCAACTTCTGTTATCGTCGGCCCAAAGGAAGGGGATACTCCTGATCGTGCAAAATACAGCCAAGTATGACAGTTGGTGTCTCCTGTTGTTGTTTTTGGTCTCACTGTGAAATAAAGGAAATTATCAGCATTTGCTTATTTATCTATTTCTGTATTTTTCTGCAGGGGATCAAATTTTTCGAGCCTGAGGTATTCCAAAACTTCCCCAAGTCAAATTTGCTCTTATCTAGCGTGCTCAATTTGAAGTACCACCCTTATTCATCTATGCAAAAGGGTATATTCTTATTCGATTTGTACTAACAGATCAAAGGTGACTCGCCTGAAATGGTTGAGTACATTGGGATGAAAAATCTGCTTAATGCTGTCAAAGGGAGTGTTGGACTGAAGAATGGGAAAGTAATATTTGGTATTGAAGGTATTCTCATCCTGTTGCCAATGTGCTAAAGTTCGATCATTGCTGATGTTGGCGATTTCTCTATCAGAAACAAATTTCAATTCAGTTACCAGTTTATTGTCCTTTTAATCCGTTAGTTTTTTTAATCAGATGGCAAGTTTAAGGAGCTTCCTTGGGGTGCCTTGGATGATGTTGTGATGGGAGGAGTTAGTGAAAGTACGTTTTTTATGGACCCTTCTGGTGGCGAAAATGGTGGATCCACTGGAGTTTTCAGAGGTTTACTCACAACCTTGTGTACTTGTCTCCAATTAAAGGAATAATGTACTGATTGGTTTTCACTACTTACTCGTTTTCATTTTCCAGGAAATGTTTCCACAGCAAATAATGGCGGCTTTACAAGCATTAGAGCTAAGGTGAGCTTCTTGAAGATCATATTTTGCTGCTTAAGCTTCGAACATGATTGAACTCTGCGTTGCTTTATTTCGTTGATCAATGGAAAGTGGTCCACAATATTGGATTCTTTTTTTTCCCAGAATTTTTCTGTGGCTGAGGATCTCTCTGCATATCATGGTCTAGAGCTTCGTCTTCAGGGAGACGGTCGTCGCTATAAACTAATCATTCGGACTAGCCGTGACTGGGACACACTGGGCTACACCATTGGCTTTGATACAGTACGAGGCGAGTGGCAATCAGTAAGCCTGTCTAGAACCCAGAATTACAATACTTGTTTGTCAAATGTGACTTCTTAAAATCTCTCATGTTGTTCTGCAGATTCGCTTACCGTTCTCATCTCTGAGGCCTGTATTTCGAGCAAGAACAGTGTTTGATGCGCCGCCCTTTGACCCAAGCAGCATCATTTCTCTGCAGGTGTTCAGTAAGATATAGTTGCCTTCTTTTTCTATGAGATTATAGCTGGACTGTGTTAATTTTGATGTGAGAACATAATGTGGCAGCTAATGTTCAGCAAGTTCGAGTACGATGGGAAGTTGAACCCTACTTTTGCTGAAGGTCCATTTCAGCTGCCTATTTCCTGCATTCGAGCATATATGAAGGAACCAATCACTCCCAGGTTTGGTTCAGTTTATTTATTGAACAATAATCAAGTTTCCTTGGAAAAGAGTTGCGAAATAGCTACCAAGTTGTTGAAGTCTCATTAAATTATTGTCTGTGTTCATTTCTGCAGGTTTGTACATGTGGGGTCTGCGGGGGTAACAAGACCCGAGAGGCCTGGCCTTGACCTCACGAAACAACCTCCAGCAGTCCGCTTGAACAAGGAACTCGGTTTCATCCTCACTTACAAGTTGAAGGTACAAACTCTTATGAATCTGTTAGTACAATAATGCAGAAATTTATCAGCACATCTTAAATTGTCTATCATATTTGTGGAGCAGGGGGAGGACTTGATACGTGAGAGTGGAGTTCCATACGCAATTGTGAGGCCCTGTGCACTTACTGAGGAGCCTGCTGGGGCCGATCTGATTTTTGATCAAGGAGACAACATTACAGTATGAACTTTTCTTTGATTCTGAAGCATTTGTTCATAATATGTTCTGAGAATTCGTAGATGTAACCAGTCGAGTCTCTTACCCATGCAGGGAAAGATTTCTAGGGAAGAAGTTGCTCGTATATGCATCGCTGCTTTAGATAGCCCGTATGCTTGTGACAAGACATTCGAGGTTTTGCCTGTCAAATCTTTCATATTCATCCAAGCACTCGTGCCTTCTGATGTTCTGGCCGAGTACTCGTTTCTTGATCACTCTGCACACACTTTCTTTCTCAGGTTAAGAGTGTGGTTCCCTTCAGCGAGCCCTTTACGGTTGACCCAGAGAATCCTCCTCCGGAGAAGGACTATGAACAGTACTTCAAGGAGCTGAAGGAGGGCATCACAGGAAAAGAGTTACTCGAGAAAAGCCCCACCCCAGTCTGATGCTCGAGTACACAGAGTTCCCATCTCTCAGACTCTGCTTTTTAAGTCCAAAAAAGGGCATGAAACGGTCGTAGAAATTTGCGGTGAGGAAGCCAACCGATGAATGGAAGTTTTAGGCTCACTGCATCAAGTGAATGTTTTGGATGCATACCTACTTATACACAGTGTGAAAAGAAGCAACTTGAAGTGGTAAATAGAGGATGGACTCTGATTTTCGTTTGAAGGTGTTCCATTTAGGGCAGGAGAGGATTTCATACATCGGTATCGCTCTTGATTACCATCGGATCCCGAGTTTAATTCTCAGAGATCCAGTAATCCCATGGCCCCACCATTTTGTGAGTATGCTCATATCTTGGCAATCCTATGTCATTGTAGAAAAATCAAATGAAGATAACACGTGGATAACAAGTGTAGCCAATTAATCTGCATGGATTGGGGGAAGAAGTTCAACTCAATAAAGAGCTGAAACTTCTCCATCGAACCTATTCTCTCCAAATCTCTCTATCTGAATATGGTATAAGTTTTCCGACCAGATCACGGGATGAATTCTAACTTGAAAGAGATAAAGTCAGTGATAACATCAGGTACACGGTAGAAAGCAGAATATTTTGGGACCATGTGAATGAAGTGTATAATTCGTGCAGGAAAGATTAAGGTTCAAGTTTGAAAATTGACTTAATCTGGATCATACCAAGGGACAGTCCCTTTGTCACACACAAAAAAAAAAAAAAAAAAATTCAAATCTTTCCATTGAATAATCTCGTACCTTGTTACCCAAGAAAAAATAGCTCGGACATTTTCTTCTAGTAAAGAACTTATTCTTTCTAATTTAAAAACATTGGCTGTCAGATATCTCGACTACTGTAATACATACATGCCACACGATGCGTGAAACATCTTTACAACATTTAACGGTTTCGAACTACCCACTCGACAACTTTTAATAAGCTTTACACGTTTGTAATGATATATACACATATATATGTTGATAGTGTGAAGGCCAATATGGAATATAAGATGTAAGGTAGCTATTTGGTGCTCTGGTTAATCAATTAGGGAATATATCTCCTTCATGACCACCAACAAGGCTGCAAGGGAAAAGGCAAAACAAACACACAAAATTAAAAGAAGAAAAAAGCGACAACTGTATGTTTCATGTCAAGAATCGACATGAGAGAGATTGTGTTTGAGTCCAGTATAGATGCCTTGGAACAATGTCGGAGTAGGTTTCCATATTTCCAAGGTTTAGTCACATTTCTGAGCTCTGCAGTCATTTCTCTCCTGCCGAATACCTTTCCCGAAGAGCTTAGGAACAGATTCCTTCTCGCTGAAGGAGAGCAGAGTCTGCTCTTCTCGTATTCAAAATCGAATTCCGAAGGGTCGAAGAATTTTTGGAGCAGCCGATCAGAAACAGACTTGGGCACGGTCTGAACTTGGGGATTTGTGCTTTGATACAACAAGCTTGAGGGAGGAGGAAGAGACATTGATGATACGCGAATAGAAAGTATGGGGAGAAAAGGGATGGATTAAATACTATTGAATTTTAAAGAGAAATAAGTATGAACTCATATGATCTGATTAAAATGATTTACCATTTTTCTTCTTAAATAAGGAAACATATTCGAATTTTGAGAATAGAGAAAAATAGAATTGCGAGAGTTTTATTACTTAGTGCATCGATTTGATATTGAATTTGAATTAGTTTGGATCAATTAAATTTATGAATATTTGATAAAAATGTGACATACGGGTGGGGGAATACTACAAAAGGATAGATAAGGATGGGTATGGTTTGTGCACATTCATGTGTGTGGCTGTAAAATGAATTTTCCACAGATGCAAAAATTAGGCTGAGGAAATCTCAAGAATTTTAATTCCCTCTTCAGCTAGGCGTTCAAATCTTCAAATTCTGAAAGCTCATTTGATCTCTTTCGACCTAACCGAGAATTTAAAAAAAAAAAAAAAACGCTGGATATAGTGCACTGCAATTAATAATGGACACATAAATTTCAAACATATATCGTGGTAATTATATTCATTATGTTTGTTGATGTAACTATACTACGGTACTATGGAAAAGGTTTATGGATTTAAAAGAGAATTGAGACTAAGACAGAAATAAATGAAACATTGAGTTCTATGAACGAAAATCATATTAAAGATTTCTATGCACCTCATTTTATTACGAGAAACAGAGCTCATCTAACGGTTGGTCTCCGAGCATTTGATATGGTAATTAATTTATTGAAAAACATGTACAATTGGTAAAGAAATATCATTGAATCGTGATGAGGTTAGTTCAAGCCTTCGTGGTCGCATGGCCTTGCATGCTTCTCGCTAGACAGCCCACACATCAGTTAGGCTGGAGAAGCAACTGTTGATAGATCCTCTCCAAGCAAGATCCGAAAGAATTTGCTGTCGACAAATGTTTTGTCCCGTTTACCATGGCAATTTGACTGTTCGATTAAATTTGCTGACTGACTGATGGGCTAAGACGCGACATTCGAAATTTAGAAACGAAATTTCAAAATTTAGTACACATGATAACCTTTCTGACCTTCAACATGTTAATTAGGTTCCATTTTTAGCAATAAAACTCGCAACACCTATTTATTCATCTCTTCTTACTATCACCTCTAAATGTATCAGCAGATTTGGACCTGTGTTCCCACATCTAGGTGCCTAAAAGCCACGAGCACTCCGGCAGCTCACCGAGGTCGGCGAACAGCAACTCGTCCTCCTCCCCCATCATGGGAAAGAGCAATGCCACGCTCGGGTCATTGTCGTCCCGGACGATCTTGCTATCGAAAATGGGGCTCTCAAAGACCGAAGAGGTTGCCAAGTCCATGTCGGTGAACCACCCGAAGAACACGTCTTCCCCAGTCATCAACGGCGATCCATCCTTTCTGCTGCTAGCGAACTTCTCTGCAGACTCGATCTCCGGTTCAGGTTCTTGATCCTGCTCGCCTTCCACATCTAGAGTACTAACATTTGTACTCTCAGGCTTGTCCGTAGGATTATCTGTGGTTCCGGTGGCTGCGTTGCCATTCCGATGGTTTTGGTGGCGGCGGCTGTTTCTCGGTGTTGGCCAATTAGGTGATGACTACCATGGTCGGGTTGTCCCGGCTTCTTTCGACCTGTTTCCGGGCTGGGCAGCCCTTGGAACTACTACATCGGTAGTATCCTCTATAGAAAAATTGAAAAGAAGAAAATGAGTCGATTCATTTCATCCACGTATCTTAATTAATTTCATGCACAACATATTAGCAAATTATAATTGGCACAGCTGATTATTGTATTACAAATAGAACCTTCAACAGTGATATGATATTTTAACTCATCGATGATAGTTAGGAATTGAATATTATATTCGCTGATTAGCAATATGATTAGGCAATAATTAAGGCATATCAGAGAACAAGAGCCCAAGAACAAAAGAGTGCACAGGCTCCATTTAAGTACTGAGAATGTGTGTCAAAACCTAACCTATAACCTAGCTACAAGTATTTATGCGAATTGAGTTGAGACAAGGAAGAAGGTCTGAAGTCTGAACTTTCAATTTTATACATACATATGTATATATATATGGCATGAATTAAATTAAGTCACCTTGGATGTGGAGACCCTTTGATGGGTTTCTGTCCGTACTTTCGCCACGCCCAGGAATCAGATGGCCGAGCTGCTTCCCCGGCCCTGTGCTGTGACCCTTCCCACTCCTTAATTGGGATTGAGATCACTTTTTTCTTTAACGATCTTTTACTGGATACATACAGTCCAGATAACGTGAATATGACTTATTTGATGTTATCAAAATGAGATATTGTTCTGTGTCGAATGTACATCCTCCCACAGAAAACCGGATTTTTTTTCCAGTCCCATCCCCTCTTATAGTTGTTTACTTTTGGATCTACGGCCAAGTCATAAACTAACATGAGTTCAAATACCATATTATGTTTTTTTCAAGAATCCAGGTAGAGTCGTCGAATGCCCAAATTAAGATAAAAGTTTGCTGAGATTAGCAGTGGGTATGTATATGATATACCTTCCCCTGGGAGATGATGTAGAAGGCGACTTCATAATATCAGCAAAGGCGCCAGTAGATGGCAGGCATTCCACGAGACTTTTAGGTTCGGGGGTCCGGCTAGTTCCGTTCTCTTCGTGATAGGTCCTGAAAACGTTGCGGCTTCTAAACCTTCTATCCATAGCTCTTCGAAAGTGTTTACAGAGTTACAGAAGAGTGGGAGAGAGGGTTTTTGATGAGTTGTAGATGGTCATGAATGCGAGCGAGGGAAAGAAAAAAAAAAATTAAGGAGAAGGTAGTGATAGGAAGAAGATGACGATTTTATAGTATAATTGGGCCGTCGTGTTGACAGATTTGCATTCGGGGTATTGATTAATTTAATCAGTTTATTGTAGACGTGCAAGCAAATGTGATACATATAATAATATGAGAATGAGATTTTAGTACAATTGGTATTGCTCTTACCCTATGAACCAGATGTTTTGAGTTCAATCTCACTCGTAGAAAAAATTTCAGACGACTCCCTTTCTCTGTCTTCTATAATATTTTGATTGGGCACTAGTCGATGCACATTTGATTTGACTTACCTATGTTCATTGCCCCAACATCCCAGGTTACTAAGTGTTTTCTTTCACCATTTTACGAATACCTGTGAAAGTTTTGGTACATGAAATGGTTTGAACTTTTGGAATTTTAGGGTTTGCGAAGTTTTGGAATTGTTAGATCGTTTTATGACTTTGATCATAATTATAAAATATCCATGTGAAGAAGAAATACTAGCATATCCTTTTTTCTTCGCCACTAGTATTCAAGCGCTCTTCAAACTTCTTTAATCCGCGATTATTTGTTAAAGGATGTGTGAAGTTCTCTTAGTTGTCAACTTCTTCACTCAGAATACTCGAACTTAATATCTTATTTAAGTAGAAGAGGTGGCAGGTAAAGTAAATCAATTCATGTTAGTGTATAAGGTATCATTCCCCCGTTCACTCAGTCCTAATAATCTTCTAATTAATCATTTTTTTACAATTTAACAAATGTATTATTAATCTATTTGAGTGAAGCGTGAAGCAATTTGAAATTACAATTATTCTTATCCCACTAGCTAGTATCTTTTTCTACGGCATGTTATTCATAGAATTATTATAAAATGACTTCTTCTTTGCATCCAAGTTAAATATTGTATGGAAAGAGAGAGCTTAGTGTAGTGTTATTATACTCGAGTTGCTGTGATCATCAACTATCAAGAGATTGTAAATTCAATTTTTATTGATGTTTTATATATAGTGAATGAGAATTAATAAGATCCGAATTATTTTCCTATGCAATATATCTAATTAATTATTAGTTATCTTATGACACAGAATAGAAAATTCTAAAGCTTCACCTATCCCAAACACACCGAATCATTAAACTGGCGATGCTCACTTGGAAACGGGGACGTTGGAAGAGAATTCATTTGCTATTGCGATCCGTGCAACGTGGTGAAGAGCAAGTATAGAATCCAGTTATTTAATTTGACTCAAAGTAAAAGTCAATTAAAAACAGACCTTTCTATAATTTTTTTTCGATTGTAAAGTGAGATAATAATTAGATTATAGGAAGGAAGGATGAATGAATAAAAGGTCACGAAAAATTCAGAATTATACATAAAAACTCTTAATTTTAGATTAAGGGCATTGTAATTATATTTAAACCCTAAGTCTCTTTTATTTTATCATTTCACGTTATCTTGTGTTTTGGGCTCTCTTATGTCATACACTAAAATTTAAAAAAAAAAAAGCATCTAAATTAATCTACTATGCATGTGTGAGAGTTTTTCTCATTTAAGAATGAAAATAATCGACATCGTCATTGATTGCATCACAATTTTTTGGCTATTTTAAAGAATCTGACCATCCAGATGACGTATGACGGTGTCCTTATAATGAAAATTATTTGTTCTGAGAGTTTTATTTTTTTAAAGTACAATGGGACCAGTTGTTGATTAGTTATCCATATCTCCTCTGATTAATTCCATTAATTAATACTAAGTAATATCTATGCTTACTCTTAAGTCTCATCAGGGAAAGCCTTTCTGATCCTGTAGTTATCGCTAAGGACAGGAGGATTCCTTCGATGTTTGGAAAAGTTCCTTAACAGACAAATTAAGACGTGGCCTATTGTCTTTGTGAAAGAAAAGAATCCCTTCATAGAATTATAATATTCCTTTTTGTGGATGTTTAGGTTCAACTTTGGATCAACATGCGAGTCATGACTAATTCAATGTTTCGGATTAAAGTCTTACAAATGAAAAAAATTTCTATCATGAGAGTTTTAATTCCTTAGTAGACGGACACCGTTCGGACATGAAATGGTTACGATTTATAAGGTTTTTGAATATTATGTGTTTTATATCGGTAAAAAACTACTTCACTCTCCTGTTTAGTGTACATATACCTAAGACGGAACCAAATTGAGATGCAAAAAGACAAGGGGTTGAGGCGATACATCAACATGAAGCAATCGATGTTATTGCAATTTTATGGTATTTTAAGATAAATATAACTCCGAACAATTAACGAGAAATTCGAATTAGTAGAAGGAATGGGCCTGGCTTAGGCTTAGGCTTAGGCATACATTGTTTTCATGATTCATCTGGTCACTTCTAGGTGGGCCTATTATCACAAGACGAAATTTATGTGGATAAAAGCCGGATTCAATGCCCTCTGTCGATAAGATGATTGCAAATAGCTTTCTATTCTTTTCTTAGTGAGATAACGGGATGTGCTCCGTAAGATCATGGTAATTCCTATATATAGCAACATAATCTCGTGTTTTTGTGATATTTCCGATATATTCACGTGGAAATGGTCCTTCAAACTGTCATCGATTGTGCCCCCATACTAACTAATAGGGTCGTTAAAAGCAATGATTTCTCAATGAGTTGAGTCCTTTCCAAGATTTCTACTCCTGGCAGAAATTACTGTTCTCTGATCGATCACACAACTTGGTGTAGGCATTAAAATCTATCAATCGTTAGGTTGCAAAAGATTCACGGGCCACTTCCCTTCGGCAAACTAATGCAGTAAAAAGATATTCGGTTTAAACCAATCGGGATTAGCATCATGGTGCTGTCACTGAAAACGATAAGCAGCGATCTTTATCGACCTCCCATTCCCCGATTAAAGTTACAGCACTTCGATGATTTCTCGATTTACAATCAGAAAAGAGGAGGAGAACAAACTCAGAATGCGGATAGAGTGGGCTAAAGACATCATCTGCATTTACCATGGCAGCACTATAGCTAGTCTCAATGGTGCACTACTATCACATGAGCATACGCATTTAGTTGTTTCCTTCTTCATTGTGCTGCACTATTGCTTGAAGGATAGCTCGACTGACATCCCTCGCTTCAAGTGGTTGTGCTTCAACTGCTGTTACTGCAATCGCTTCCATGGTGAATACCCGGTTGCAGGATATCCGAGCTTGCATCACATTGAGGCCCAACTTCTCGAAGGCCTCCAAGATCGAGACCAGTCTCCCTTCCGTTCTCGCGCACTTAACTCTCACCACGTACGACTGCCAAGCAGCATTCGTGACCTTTTCGACCCTCACCTCATTCTGTGCAATACTAGATTTAGATATCTCATGATTCGAGAATTCTATGAAACGAGAGAGGGAGAGTAAAGGAATGGGACCTTGAGCAAACTTGAATACTTCAGAAGTCGTCTGTTGGCCTCCTGAAGGGTTCGACAGTCTCTAGCAAGAGCTGCCAGCTTGAGCTTGAGCTTGTGAATGTAGAGGAGAAGAGCAACCGAGATGACAGAACTCTGTCCAACCTAATACGTAGAACAACACCATCACAACGCATAACTCGGTTAGCACGGTATGTTCTCGATCCAAAGAAATATTTCACATAATGAGATTTTACAGGTTTGGAGGCAGAGCTTGACTGGAGAATGAGAAGCTTTCTTCTCAGTGCTGCTCTTTTTTGCATCCGACGGGCCATTTTTCATCCGCCTTTCTCTCTGTCCTTTCTCTATTCTTATGCGTCAATGGACTTTCTAAATCTGTAATGGTGAGATGAGCTTGATGAAGATGGTCCTGCTTGCCTAGTTATTATATAGGGAGAGGAGTAGGGGTAAAGAGAATGTGCTGACTAGACATTCATGTCTTGGTTAACAGTTGGGGGTTGCCTCAGCTGTTTTGTCTTGTTTTATAAAACCGGACATTGCAAAATGGAATATTAATTTGGATGGGAATATCAAAACCGCATAATGTAGTTGACAAAGTACACTCCTTGCAGGAAGGCAGCTAAAACTAGCTTATTGCTATCCTTCTGGTACGAAGGCCGGCGAGCTGAGCAGACCAATCAATCGACTGCTAGGCTCGCCTAATTGGTGATTCATGGTAACAGATATGGACCGCGGAATGAATCGATCATTACACTGTCTCGGTCACGAAACAAAACCCGGCAACAAAGGTCAGACCACCAATGGCCGAACCCAACAGGAGAGACAGAGCTACAACACAGAGGAAACAGAGCAGGGTCAGGGGGGAAATAGAGGGAGCATTTTTTCCCTTCATTCACGAGCCTAATCCTTTTCTTCCTGTCTGTACTGCGCAGTGCAGTGCAGTGCAGTGCTGTGCTGTATCGTTCGTTTGGTTCCGATTTGTCTCTCCGGACACAGCCAACGGGCTCCTATCCAGTGTCTGCTTGTGAGTAGTTCACATGATCTGACTATGGGGATGTACTATTTTTGGCACATATGTCCAACAGCATTAGCTTTATCAGCAATTCCTCTGTTTTATTCTTTTATCGTTCCTTCCACTTCTGGGGGGGCTCAGCTTTATTAGCAATACACACATAGATGTGTATGTGCGTTGCAGTTTTTGAGGACAAATCAAGATCCATTACACAGGTAACTCACGGGCTCGTAGGTTCAATCTCTTCATTGTGCATAGGGACTAATCTGAAGTCATGAACATGTAGACATGTAGGGTGCTCATGTATATAATTTCTTTGAAACGAAAAAGAGAACAAGAAAAGTTAAAGTCCCACCCAGCTGCTCCCTGTAGTCAGGCACTGTTGTAGCTTCCTCAGAGGAATGGCATCTCGAGGTGATAATGCTCCCAAAATTCTATCACAAGCTTAATTGGTGAGGAGGGTTAAATGAATAGGAATGAGCTAGAGTGATCTCGTGATCAGCATGCGATTGGAGGGAAGGAGAAGGGGTTTTGGTGCAGGGTTCAACTTTCTGAACTTTTTTTCCTTGTTTGTTGTGCATTACTTATAACGTAAAAGTTCCTTGTACACCGATCTGGTACCTTCTGTAAGTGAAAATGTTGTAAAAATCATGTTAATTAACTGATATATTGGTAATTCTGAATTCAATGAATTGATGAATTTTCCTGGTTCGTTAATTTCCTTTCTTGGGGCCATCTACTACTAGACCCATGACCCCTTTTTTCTTTCAAATTAATTAATCTTCATCTTTTGAGAAGTGTGGCTTTCCTTTGTGTGCTTCTTGTTGGCATGCCATATCTTTAAATGGGTTCCGCTTGAAACTGGACCTAATTAAATTAAATTGACATTAAATCCCATGCTTGGCCCTTGGGTAGCTCGACTTCGTACTTTTGACTTTTGCTAGTTTACTCGCTCACAATAAAAACAGATATCAGTAGCAACAATTTGATAGCATTCAGCAAGAATGTCTTTCATCTTAAATTGACACTTCAAAGAAATTCTATCGATCGTTATTCAAGTCTAACATGACTGAAAAGTATATCTTAGTCACGGCGGCTGTCGAAGCTGATAATTCATTTATTCTCAACCCTTTATCCAGTCAAGAAAATGACAAAGGATATGACCGTACATGTTGAAACAATGACAAGACGTATATATGAACTTCTTCACAAGCACAACATGCTCTCTCCCCTCCTTAAAAAGTTGTTTTGTTCTCTGATATGCTAATATCCCTTCCTTCACATCTCTTGTGACTTGTGAGGGCCAGTGCCCTTGTTTCCATTCCATCATTTTTCTCTTTTTCCAACCGTCCATTGACAATACAAGATCAGAATATAGTCCGTAACGTGCCATTCTAATGTCTTTATAGGAGTGTATAAGCGGAAATGCACTTTGGTTTATTGGCACCATCCTCCATCCAACACCAAGAGTTAGGTGCTTGATACTAGTCGTGTGAGACTCCTGCGAATATAAAACTTCGTAACTCCATCACTTACTTTTTACATTTTCTCTAATCCGTACAGATCAAAGTATCGGAAAGTCAAGTCAGACTCCAACCCTCAACCCCGCTTAATTTCAGGAGCACTAAGGAGATAAGGGGGCATCGGACACCCTAAGAGAAGGATCCATAATCGATCATCCCCATAAGAAACTTGACATTAGCTGAAAATATTTAGCTGTACAATTAGTACTGATGGAGATGTGAACGTGATGATTAATTCTCTGCTGAGCATCAATAAAAGGACTAACACGAGCGCGTGAACGAGCGCAACGAGAGATGTGTAATCACTGCAAGGACTTTCTCGTGAGATGTCATATCCAAGAGTCTCCAAAAGAGATGAAGGGCTTTTGGCTGAAACTCCCACCAATCTAATTCCAATGGAAGGGGGGAAAAATCTAAATTTTTCTATAATTCAACAAGTGAGTTATTTCGAAAGGGTAAAAACAAACGATCTTTCCAGTCATATATAAGAAGCTTTTACGAAACATTGTTCAATTTGTTATCGAGCTTACAATCAATTGGATCTATATCTAACTCTCTTTTTTATTTATGATTTAATTCTCAATACCTTCTATCATGTAACAATACCAAGACTTTTATTTAACTTTTGGATATGAAATTCAATTATGATATATATATATATATATATTGAGAGAGGGAAGTTCAAAAAAGTTAAACTTTGCAAGCGCTGCTGTAAAAGTTCGTCCACTTGTGCTTCACGGCCATATATATATATATATATATATATCTAAATCTATATACATCTCAAAAGGTGGGTTGCAGAGCTTCTCAGCTAATTCCTGTCTGTCATTTTGTTCAAAGATATTTTGTTCCCTTTTATTTTGATTTGTTCGGCTGTCAAATCCTACTTCACGTAGCACCATGGAAACTTCAAAAAACCATGGGACTCTTCTCTGGTTTTCTTCTCTCCTTTGGTCTACAACAACAATTGTGTCTTATGATTGGACTTTATGTTTTAAAAAAAAAAAAAAAGAGCGCAAGGATATTAGCAAAGATGTTTATCTTGTTTCTGTCCGAGACATTCTTGTGTTTGTACTTTAATGATCATCGGTCAAATGATCAAATATTGTCTCATACTTCACAGGAAAAGTTGCATTGATATTTTGTGCCTTTTTGGATAGTACTAAACTGTTTACTCACATGATTCAGCCTTGAATGCCAAATTAAGCTTAGAATATACTATGAACATGATTCGTCAGGCTCTCCTACCTGTTAGTAATCTACCTGGGAATTTTTTCACGGATCCCAGTCCAACCTTTTATTGATCTCGAGGTGCGCTTCCGCTGGCATGGGGATACTGCATAGTGAAAAAAAAAAAGAATATTAATATACAATACCGTCCATTGATTAAATTGCAACACTGTCGCATGCTCATGTGATGGGGCCTCAATTGGGCCTCAATAGCCGCAATGTTTCCTAGGGTAATTCATTGTCGGGCTTGTATCTTCTCTGGCCGTTGACACATGGATTCCAGGGCTTCTGAAATTTTAATAACATCTCAACTTTTTCGACCGTACGGAGATTAAAGGTTTAGAATGAGATATAAGAAAAATAACACTGGGATGTTGAATTACTCAATCAGCTCTTTGTTCCATCCACAGTTCAACAAGTTCTGGCTATCAAAGTAAGAGATGATGTGCAGATGGACCAATTGATTTGGGCTCAGGCCACAAATGGCCTCTACACAAGCAAGTCAGCCTACACAACTGACCAAAGGCATCGATTCTGTCCTTCCCAGATGCAAACCAAAGAGTGGCAAATCCTATGGCGAGCAAAGATACATGACCGCCATAAGCTATTACTTTGGAAAATTGTCACTTCAAGTCTCCCTACCAAAAGTACTCTATCCCAAAGACTGCAGATTCAGAACACATCATGCATCTTCTGCCATAGTGCTGAGGAGACAATTAGCCATGTCTTTCTTCACTGCCCCTTCAGCACTATTGTCTGGTCCTTAGTTAAATACCCAGTCAGAATGCAGGCAATGGAAGACATTTCAGCCACTGATTGGATTCGTATAATACTAGGGATCAAGAAAGATTTTTTTGTACCAATTGAACTGCAGCATGAGTTCTTACTGCAAGCTGTAATAACTTTTGATACTATATGGCAGTACAGGAACTCTTGTGAGTGGGAAGGTAAAGCTGTTGGACCCAAAGAAGTGGCGGATATTATCATCAAGCGAACAAGTTCCTATGTCATGGCATGGACAAGCAAGGAGCAATTCCAGTTTGATGGGAAGATATTAAATCCACCGATGCAGCTCAAGTTCTCATTTGATGTGGCAATTAAGGGACAACGCTCATGGGTTGCAGCTGTTTCCACAAATTCTTTAGGAGTCATCCTATATGCTTGGATACGTCATTCAAGTAGTGTAGACCCTCTTGTGGGGGAAATGGAGGCTGTCAGCTTCGCAATAGAATGTGCAAAAACCATCAAGCAGACAACTCTATTTCTGCAAGGAGATTCTAAAGATGGCATCGAAGCACTTTTGTCTGGTACCCGTACTGGTAACACTGAAGCAGATCGCATTTTGCAAGCAGCATGTAATGAACTAACTGCCTTTGATTCCTGGGAGGCTATATATATTCCCAGAAACTATAATTTCCTAGCCCATAATATTGTTCAATGGGCATCATCTTGTAATTTTTCGGGGCTCGTTCCCATCTCATCACTTCCCCCATCAGTGTTTAGGCGTGAAGAGATGTAAGGGGCCCCTTGAAACTTTTGTTGCTACGATTATGTCTAAATATATGGATGTCATTCTCAGCAAAAAAAAAAAAAAAAGAATAAATGGACATGAAGAGTTTTAAACTTACGCGAGTTGAGCGGCACTCTCCTGCTACTTCTAATTTCACTGGCAGTGCATAGATCCTTGACGTCTAAGTGAAATTACAGAGGTGTAGACAGAAGACCCGAAGTCTGGGAGATTAATTCGACTGATTTCTACGGGTTACAGGGATTTGTGGCCGATGGCATTTCACTCATGGCAACTTGATTTCTCTTTTATGCTTCCTGTATATATATGTGCAAAAAACATGAGCTTTCAGCCTTGGACTTATTTCCAAGACTTCATGCGGATTTATCCTCTTTCTTCCAATTGCATGTGTCAATGGAAAACGTGATTGGATTATACAATCTCAAATTCAATGAGTCTTTTGTACGACCACGAGTAGTTATCACTCAGTTTATTGTATTCCCTATTCTTCTTTCTTGCGACCCACCATATGCATGGCTAGGTCTTTTCATAACTATGTATAAACATGACTGCTGGGTTCATAAATAACGTTGTTGAACCACCGCACTGCTTTTTAATCAAGTCTCTTGCTGTTTCTTGTAATTTAGAATCAAATTTGCATACCTGGGTAGAATAGATAGAGGGCACGTAATCACGACTTCGCGGCCAGTCCCTTTTCAAACATAAAATTGAAGCTTTCATTGTTACAGAAATCACGGTAGAGTGAAGGAATTGCAGGGCAATTCTCCTTTGGCGGAAATTACATATATCCATGCGCATGAATATATGCATTCTATCTGCCAAAGGAGAATTGCACTGTTATTCTTCTCTACCTCCTCCAATACAATCGAAACCTGCCAGTAAGTTCAAAGATCGACATGAATCTCTGGCATGACCAGGAAAGAAGGCCGACCTTTGCTGGTCTGAGTTGCTGTTGTTCCTGCAACAGCAACCCTATATATAGAGGAAGAATTTTGAACCCGAAGAGCGGATATGCGCACACACGGAAAGCAAAATATCGGTATATGCTGAAGGATCATTCTTCTCTTTCTGTCCAAGGCTCTCTCCAGTCTCTTCTTTTCGCATAGGTTTGCAGCTTTATGTATGGTCCCCCTCGGACTCTCACGTATCGTAACAGATGTTCTCTCTACAGAACATGTCTTTAGATATTATTCCCAAGGGTTAAGTTTTCTCGGGATCGAGACTATGAATGAGCCGTGAGGTGAGATGATGATCACTTCAATGTGCAAGTCAAAATTGTGAGCCAATTAATATCATCACATCCCAAAATGTTGGCCTTGCCGTACAACATCCGACAACAAACTTTCAGCCACTGGCTGGTCGTTAGCCCTAGAATTGATAGAACTGTTGTTTCTACACCGCATACATAATACATACTCATATCATTGTATTACACAAAAATTCTGAAAAGTTTTCGATATACTTTCATATTTAAATTGATTCTGAGGATGATCCTTACTATAAAATCAAGCGAGAATCACTCTACATAAAAACCCCTAAGACTCGATCTCTAATCTGAGTACATACCCTAAACCCAAAACCAATAATTCTCTTTCTGTGTCTCCTCTCTTTCTTCCACGCATATATGTAATCTGCAATCTGCTGTATTCTTATAACCTCAAAGCAACAGCAGCACAACCCATTTGAGGCCCTTAATTGGCAAACAAGTTAAACTCCAAGTGAATGCCATGATTATGTGGTGAATTAGTAGGATTAATCCATTCATCAATACATTCAAGAGCTTATCGAATTCGGTCGGTTCACATAAATGGATCAAGTATTCTAAAAAATAAATTACGTGGAAATGTTCACGGTGATATATGTTCATGGTATGATAGTAATGGAAGAAGATGCCGATGGAATCTTCCATTTAGCAAAGGCAACTCGTCTTGGTCTTCAAGCTAAAGCTAATTCCCCTGATGTGATAGGTGCACATGCAGAGATACAGACTTTGGAATCGAGATAAGTGGTAATATCAGATTAGTCGATTGTGAAATATATTAGAATGTAATAGATGATGACATTAAGGGTTGATATAAGAGAATTTTATAACAAATTACTGGACGGAATGTACGGAAATTTCAAAACATAATTTCCATTATTTTAGTCTCACTTGGTATTACCAAGGATAGAAGGAGCACAGCCGGTAATGTGGATCGAATTCCCTGGAAGCCAAACGGTCATATATTACAAGAACCAGCAGGTTCTGCCACAGGATTTCGTAAATGAAAACCCTCTAGTTTAGGACATGAGGATCAGGCCGAGAAGGTGCCAAGTCAATTGATACGGAAGGGTGAGAGTGAGCTCAACTTGTAATACTTTATATTAATTCAGGGGGAATGCTGGGGTATTCCGGAAAAATTAATACAGATTCTGTACGTTTAGTGTCGTTGATCCATGCCTGCTTAGCTATGTCATGTGCCTTGGTGTCCTGAGAATCGTCTAGCCATCTATCAGTCAGTCTTCAGGTGTACTTTCGAAGCTTGTCAACTTCCTGTGCTATGCATGAGGTGGTTCCAGTTTGTCAAAATGATGCAGTGTTTGTTCCAAGTTTTGTTCAGCCTATGCAAGAACAAAAATAAATCAGTGGGGGAACCGCTGTGAACTGTTTTATATTCTAACGTATGATAGTCAAAATTGATCAGCACAATGTAAATGGCGACATATCATACATTTTGTTCTGCAAATGAGAGAGGGTGGCATGCAGAGAAAGGAGACGGTTTCCGATGGTGATTTCCCATAGATTGTAGTATATTCCAATTTTCCATTTTGATTCCCTTAAGTCAACACGATAAAGACGACTATAGATGCACAGATGATTTTGTTTAGAATATATGGATTCTCTTTGTTCGTAAATCAGGTCTGGAGGCTTCCATTTGTAAGTCTCCAAATGTGTAGTCAAAGATTTTTTCAAAGTTTCTGATTGTTTTGTTTTCTAAAAATCATTCACCTCGATCAAGTGCATAGTAATTCAACAGAGTGTGTTTACCTTTTTATAATGTAGTCAGAGAAATTCATCTCTTTTACTTACCTCCATGAGTTCAATGTCGAGGATGGGTTGTCAAAGAGGGCATGTAGCGTACTGATCAGATTCCATCTTTTTGGATGGTGCAAATTGTAGGGTTCCCTCCTACGCCGCTACAATTCCAGCTAAACAAGCTCAATGCAAGCCTGAGGCATGCTTAGGTTCAATACAGAAAAATTGCTGGGCAAATCTCCTTTGGCAGGGAACACTCTCTTCATTGTCGGGAAATTTCTTACAAAGACTCGGTCTGAAGTGATAGCCTCTTATCATTTACATCTATTTGATTCATGATGAAAGCTCCACAAGGATTCTTCTAGAATCAACTGCTGTGAATGATATCGATCAAGAGGTCAAGAGGAGATCTCATCCTCAACCGAATCTGTAAAAGACTTCCCAATAACCGATCAGTGGGAGCCTGCCAATGGAGGAACTTGCCCTGTAATATGCAACTGCACCATAATATGTTCCACTGGGTTTCTTCTCCTCTTGCTTGTTCTGTCTTATAGCTAGTTTGCCAAAGAAATGACTGAAGACTGGTTCCTTCGTGTCTTCATCCTGACAGGTCTCGATTTTGTGCAATTCCTGAAACCGCATATCCACTGGAACAATACCAATCGTTGGCAACAAACGGCTCTTCAGGGTGTGGGCTCGTCTCCTTGCAAGCTGCCCTCTGCAACTCTCTTTAATTTCCTCATATCACTTTATTCCATGGCATCCATGTTTTGTTGACCTCGACTCAAGTCGAGCAGAATTCTTCTTTCGTACGGCCTCATTTGGAATTTTGTTGTACGTACGTACTTCTCATGATGCTCTAGCTAGCTAGGAAGGAAGATCCGGGGGCATGTTCTTCACCGATCATCCGACCACTTTCTCAGGAATTATTTAATTACTGATTCGCTAAACGAAATTATAAATGAGAGAGAGAGAGAGAGAAAATGAAATGAAATATGCAAAATTCATCATTTTATGAGGAAAACCGAAGCTGCACCGCGGATATGTAAGGTGTTCCCTTTTCTCATTGCACCTTTTTCTTTTTTTTTTGGGTTCCCTTTTTTGTATTCGCTTTAAATTTTTTATTATTTATTCCCCTTTTTATGCGAATATTAAACTCTGCCCTTTCAAAATGCTGACTCTTCATGTCGTGCCAACCTCTTTTCTTCTTGTTCGCTTCGTGGCTTGAAGCCACACATAATTTTGTCCCAACTTTCCTAAGAAATATTCAGTATATATCCAATTTATCTAGATACATTGCCTTGCATGAATCAGCAGATAATAAAAGCATTTAACTTTATCTGTCCTTAATTTTTTGGTAGTATACTATCCGATACCTAGAAATCTAATAGATTTTAAGTAATTTAGGTTCAAGTTTGTTTAACTTATTGTAGGATAAAATTTTTAATCGAAAATCTTGTTCATTTGTAAGAATTATATGCATGGCCATACTTAAGACGAAAGAGTAATAAGTAGTACGTTTAAAGGGAATAACTTATGGTAGGAATTAAAGAAAATAAATCCACTTGACTTCATATTCTCCAAAATATACAGTAGAAAATAGGAAGAAAGTTATTTAAGGGGGAAAAAAAAAGAAAGAAATCAATTGATGACAGTTTCTTCTGAGAGCACATTCTACGGCTATATTCCAATTTCAATTTGGTCACAGCTGGAAAGCCGAGGAAATTCGGGGGGATATGCAATGGTACATTCTCATGGAAAAATTCTCCCACAGAAGGGTAAATGAAATTACCCTCGATCGATGCATTTAATTTCTATCAGAAAAATTCAATGAACTCATTCTTTTTCCTTTTTTGATTCATGTACTTCCTTGTGAAACATGACAGGAAAAGGAGAGGAGAGAAAAATAATCCTATAAAAATCGTTTTTCGGCTTAGGAGGTGCTTAGGAGATGCATAACACGATACAAGAACAGAATACTGAATGATCCAAATTTTCAAATCTTATTTTTATTGTCACCCATCCTATAGTTCTGCCACGTGGGTTATTAGAAATATCTTTCCTTTTTCACTTATATTCAGTCCCATAAACAAAAAAAAAAAAACTCATAATTATAAGAGTTTTATCTCTTAATAGATTAACTCTACTCGAACTTAAATTAGTTATGATACGTCTGGACTATAAATGTGCACCGAGAAATACAAAGGGTGTTCTACGCCTATGGGGGAGGGATGTAGGCCGACACAACTAAGCCACAAAAGCTGGGCTTTACCAACGATGTGACCCATTGGACTAACTCACCAGGCTAGGCTTGGCTTCGGATCTTCCCAGAATATGCCTTCTGGTGTGTGGGAAAATATGAAACTTCGTGGTGAGCTATAAATACGCACACTGCCATTGCAACTGTTCATCGAGTCAAGACTGAGTTGAGAGAACCCAAGGAGGGAACACAGTCAACATTCTGGTCTCCCATACTTCTTTTATAACCCTTTCTTGTCTGTCTTGTTCTCTTCGTTAACAATAGCAGCAGCTGAATCGTTCAGTAAGTGCAGTCGATTATCCCACTCGTATATAGTTATTTATGAAATGATTCAGTTATTGAACTGTTGATTTTTTTTTTTTATATATTCCTTTAGATATCCCTTCTCAGACTCTATCCTAAACCGATGGAGCATTAATTATGTGTTCCACCTTAGATTTCTCAATTCAAGCTGTTCTACCTGACACCGGTTGTATCCCTCTCGGCCTCTTGCAGTAGTGGATCGGTCAATTGCAAGGCAAATACTCCCTTGGCAGTGAGCAAAACGATGGATTGTTATAGAACATTTCATAATCAGTGGCCCCCACTGCCAAAGGAGATTTGCCCGGCAATTCACCTGTCCAAATTGGGTGTCCTTAATTCCTTATCATCAGCATATGGATGGTGGCCGGTATTCCTCACACCCTTCAGTTTACAGTTCACTTAGAAGTCTACGTACATTCTCCTTCTCGATATATTGCTTCCCTTGATTTAACATGTAGGCCCATTGAAGATCACGTTTGCACTAATCTATACGAGGAAACAAGCTGGAATTTGATGGTAAAAGAAGATATTTAGCACGAAAAAATGGAAGAAAAGTAACGAAATGGAACATGCAAAACCTTGTTTAAAATAGGCATGTAAGAAGTATATGTACACCCTGCATATCAATTATTAATTTCTCATGGCACGAAAAATTGAAAACTGAATCTCATAATTAATTAGTTGTGTCTTACCGGAAAAAAATTTAATTAGTTGTAATTCTTGCCCAGGTTAGTTGACTAGGAATTAAGGTCAACCATATACAATTGTTTTGAAAGCATTAAGTATTAATTTAAGACTTAGGGCAACACTTGGTCAGAAAAGTGAAAGCAAGAGTTTATTTATTTATTTATTTATTATAAATGCACATTGCAATCGGTAGTTTGGCTGCTGTTTACCCTACTTGCCTGTATTTTAAATTTTTAAACATGTGGACCCCGGGATACTGTTTTTCCTTTTTTTCCTCTGTAAGGCTGACTAGATAACACCTAATTACCTTCAATAATCTATCACCAATTAGCCATTTTAGTACTTCTTTTTCTGCCATTTACTATATGAAAAGTCATAATAATTTATCAAGCGGGATCACGTAACAAACCGAGACAATCAAGTTACATAACTATGAACCTCATAATTTTAGATAATTTGACACCACTTTTTTCTTAAATAAAGTATCGTGCATAATTCATATAAACATAAAAATTTATAATTTGAAGAATTACCTTTTTAGTAGAATTTAAATCAACCGAAGTCCTACAAATTTTTGATGTATCAGAAAACAAATTTCATACCTTATGAAGAAGACCAAAGCAACATCCAAACTGCATGGGATACGGCTCTCTCATGATTGCAATGCTTGAAGAAATTCCCCAAATTAAGGCGTTACTTAAAAGAAACAAAGAAGTTATTTACTTGTGCATCAAGGTCAATTGCATAAACAGTATGATATCATCCTTGGCCTTTCTCATTCATGCCAGGTGCACTACACGTATGTTTGAAAGTTGAAACAAATCTTAACAATTTATTTTATATATGTAACAACGAATTTAACAGTAGCATCCCGTGAAATGTATTTTTCTATATATAAAGATCTGCCTGTAAACCATAAAAAAATATAATTAAGACATTACTGCACTACTTCTTAACCACAAGCTCTTTTTTTTTTTTTTTTGTGTAGTTATACCTATTAAACATAATAATAATTAGTCATAACTGATTCAACTTGGAGTTTTATTATTGATGAACAAAATTCACCTAGCTAATTATGGAATTTGATCCGTCACACAATTCAAATACAAAATCTTATTTAAAGAAAAAATATCAAATATCTTAACTAACTTATATTAGTTTGATTAAAAAACTTTGGACCCAAATCATTATTCTACATTTGTCTCTCACAAAATAATATATTTTGACCGTTCGACTAACAAAGTAATAAATATAATGGATGTTTGAGACAAAATGACGATAAAAATTTAGAAGCTAAACTATTGATTAGATTTAACATTGAAGAGTAAAATGAATGTTTATTCAAAATAAAGCATAAAAATCGGTAAAAACGGAAGCTGCTTTCACAAAGACCCAGCTGCATGGAGCACGTGCGAATTCAACGCTCTACTTCGCCGTGATGAAAACCCAAACTCGGAGGCCAGTTTCGGAGCAAGACGCTCTCTCCTACATATATATTCTCGGGGCCATGATTCTTTCCCCATTGTCCCGCAACCATCCAGATTGTTCTGTGTGTCTCTGCTGCAGCCGCCATTAAATGGAGCAATCCGAAGCAATTTTAAATCTCCTAGATTTTTGCTGGTTCGAGCAAGAGATCTTCGGAAATAAGGTTCATACGGCGCTATCTCAATCGACTCCCGATCAGGATCAAGAAATTGCAGAGCAACCATCAGGATCAACAACAACCGAAATTGCCCGCGTCCCTTCGATCCTGTTGAGGTCGATGAGCGACAAGCTGAGCTTGCAGGCCAGCTTCCCCTTGGATTCACCTTCCCCGAACTCTGTCCTCCGCTCGCCGGCTCATCTGCACCCTACAGAGTCAGGGAAAGATATCTCGAAGGAGGAAGTTCTCTCCAGCTTGGTGATACGGGGAGCAGGCACAGCTGCGAATCCGCAGCAGAACAACGGAAAAGACGACGGGAGGAGGAGGGGGAGGAGGAGGAAGAAGAAGTCACTGAGCAAGAGCCTATTGGAGCTCGAGTTCGAGGAGCTAAAAGGGTTCATGGATCTGGGATTCGTCTTCACTGAGGAGGATGGAGACTCGAGCTTGGCTTCCATACTACCGGGGTTGCTGAGATTTGGAAAGAAAGGCAAGGAAGAGAAAGAACAAGATGAAAAATCTCAAGGAGAAACCGATCGGAAATTTCAAGAATCCGACCAGAAGGTCTCTCCATCTTCGATTTCAAGTTCTTACCTTTCTGAGACATGGGAACGGTTAGACCGGGGGAGGAAGGTGGAGATGCCATTCGTGAATTGGAATTTTCCGGCTCTGACCAATGAGATCGACATGAAAGACAGCCTCAGATGGTGGGCTCATACTGTTGCATCCACCGTCAGATGATTTCTTCAATAATTAACAAAATGTAAATATAAAAGAATATTTCCATTCTTGGTTCGATGATCTTATGGTTTCCGATTTGATGTACAGAGCTTTTCATTGAAGTATATATGACAGCATGAATTTTCCACCGGATATGGTGTCCGCTCCTGTTTCTTGGCTTGCTCTGTCTTATTCTGTTACGCAACTCGGGAATTTGTAAATGAATTTGAAGGATTGCCTCCCTGGAAATTCTTCTACGTTATCAATTTTTTTTTAAAAAAAATTGCTATGATGAATTGTTTGATTTGGTCCTCTCTGAAGAACGATTCGCGTGAGGGACTTGAGACGAAACCCACCAGCAGAAAAGAAAAATAAAAGAAAATATTTTGAATTTTTCATGCTTATATACAATTACATTTCTTTCTTAAATAATAGGTTATTTATCATTAAAACAATATAGTTGTAATAACAGAAAAAAATTGAATCAGCAACAGATGCATTTTATTTTGTTTAGCTCAACGGACATATTTAATAAACGCGTTAAAATAAATTTTCTAAATGGAGCAACTTAATAACTAAACTCATGGTCAAATTAATTGTGTTAAGAGATGTAATTTTTGCAACATGGACTCTCATTAAACAATTTGGCTGGGAAATTTTAAAATGAATGTTTGTGAAAGCGGGACAAATTTGTTCAGTTTAAACTTAAAACTATGAATAAAAGGAAATTACAAAGCAATCCTTTAAAAGCAAAACAATATATATATATATATATATATAAATATTTTATGCAATGATTGATGGTGGGGTGCTGTCTCTTAGAACTTTCCAGAATGTGATCTTCCGTACCCTTTGTTGACTAATGGCCACTCACTTGATTGAAATAGTAGAACTTCAAGATTGAGTGGATCACATCCAGCTGCATTAGTGCTCGAATCTTCTCTTATTATATGTATGGATTGGCAACCCCTGCTCATGTACTGTCGTCTTTTCACTACAAAAGAATCCTCGATTTTTTTAATTAATCATCTGATTGTTGATGTTGTGATAAAAGAAAATTCTTGTTACTGTATTCGAATCTAATGAAGCTAAAATCGTAATGTGACCTATCTAAAATTTGCCCATTATTATGAAACATTCTTGTAACAGGTTTTGGTTATATGAGTGTGATTGGTGTGCTTGGATTGATGCACGTTGAAATCTTGAACTTTACCTTTTGCTTTATTATATTTGAATACAAAGTATTACTGCGATATGAAATTACATAAATTAAAATTTTAAAATATCAATGATAAAAAATTTTACACTATTAAGTGAAATTCTCGGATTAAACAATTTTTCAGCCATTTTGTTTATATTTACCTAGCATATATATACCTTAACCACTTTCATTTCCAATTCATCTTGAATTATATCCAGCACGCCCGGGGGCTACAGCCCTACAGCCTAACACCGCGCCAAGAGGAAACAAACATGCTCATCAACTCCAATACTTAGCCTCGATTCCGTGATATTTGGTTTGTAATTCCCAGAGAATTGCTTGGTTCTCAAAAGCTGAGAAAAATGGTTTTCAGTGTACCTAATTTACATGGAAACTTTAAAATTTCAAGCGGGCTTTAATCGTAAAAGATGAAGCCAAGTTCATCTATGAGTTTCATATATATATATATATATATATATAACAGGTGAAAGTGATATCCGTATCATCATGCTTCCTTTGATCTTATTTTCAGTTTTAAATTTTATTCATTGTACATAAAATGTAATTTTAATTACTTGAAAGGATATTTGGTGCCGTTGTGTGAAACCGCAAAATCTAGGCAAATAAATACATGTATATAAGGAAAAAAATTGCCCTTAAATCTAAAAAGTGATAGAGGTGTAATAGCCCATTAATATATTTTTCTCCGGTCTTTTCTATCTGTCCATGGTTATGATCCTATTTATTGCCCCTTTTTGCTCGACCGTGATGTTTTATTTTTTCTTCTTCATCATCAATATACTAATATAATTAAATTGAGTATCATAATTTTTATTTCTTTTGTTTTGCCATTAATTTTATTTCCTTTATCTTTAAGAGAATTCTCATTCAAAAAATTAATTATAATTAATTACTTACATTAATCGTACGTAAGCCAGTATCTCTCTGGTCAAAATTAATGTGAAAAACAGTGTGGAAAATAGGAGAGTGATTACCAAGAGGGGTTGGGCCGAGTGGTAAGCAGTTCGGTGCCGCTTAAGGAGATCTCAAGTTCGAGACCTCACGTACGCAGCCACTCCCCTTGGGAGCCTCACCAGCCATTGTCAGGCGTGCGACCCGGGGCGACCAACGGATTAGTCAAGTATGGTTGGCTGAAGGATGCCATCTCACCGCTGGTGGGGCGTGCTTGGATACCGTGGCTGGCGACAAAAAAAAAAAAAAAAAGGAGAGTGATTATTCTCTGCATCCACATTACAGTCGACCGTTGGGGTAATTTACCGCTCTCTCCCAGGATTCCAAACGGAAAATAAACGAATTAAATGCTACAAAATCTGCAGACCGTCAATACCCACGCTCTGTCGGCTGCGCGTGCAGCTCACATCCGACTTAAAAAAAATGGCACTCTATATTGTTGTAAACGGCAAAAGTCGCAAAACGGCCGTTCGGCGCCGGCGCTGGTTTTTATGCGACGACCAGATTACCTGGACTCCATTTACAAAAATGCCATCTAGGCCGGACTAAGTTTGTCATTTATAACTACTTTGCTACACAACGAGTTACTTCCATTTTTGCATCAAAAAGAGTTGCCTTTCCACCTCCCATGATTACTTACTGTTATTCTCGCTTGTCTTCTTCTTCCTTAACCTTTTCCCTCGTTTTGTTCATTTATAATGCTGTTGCTCTCTGTGTTCTAGTTACCGAGCTCTCTAATGGAGGCTTCAAGGGTGATCCAGAGCTTAGACTCGCTCTGGTACTTCAGCAACAGTCTCTGGGGGCCAAGGGGAATCCTGGGTCCCGCTGTTGATCACGAGAAGCCCGCTGAAACGGAGCCTACTGGTACGGTTAAAAGAGAAGCAGAGCTGGAGAGCTCGGAACAGGGACACTGCCATGAGTGCTCCGGCGGTGAAGAACTTGCAGAGGAAAAGGCAGAGGAAGAGAGATCATCTTCATCTTCAGGAGGAAGAAGAGTGAGAATGAGGAGGAGGAGGAAGACTGGAGGCAAGATGGAGTCATCTGATCAGCGGGGGAGGAGGGTTCTCGGAGAGCTTGATGTAGGCTTCAGTGGTTGGAGGAGAGATCAGCAGCTATGGCTTGTGGTTGATGGGATGCCTCCATTGAGCGACAGGATTGCCATGAAAGAGCATCTCAAGTGCTGGGCACATGCAGTGGCATGCACTGTCAGATGATCTCGATTCAACTTCTCCTCCTCCCAACTGAGCTGACCTGATTTCCTTAGGATTTGACAAATGTTGGCTAAATTCGTGTTTAATTGCTAATTATCCCTTGCTGTAGAGTTGATCTGATCCATTACTAATGTAGACTCGCATTTTAAGTAAACCACCTAAACTCTGAGTAAATCACCTTTATTTCAAGTAAATTATTCAGAGAAAATCAGATTTGGTACAACGATGTTATCCCTTGTATGGAGAGGTTATGGATTTAATTTTCTGGTTTTCTCAGTACCTTTTTATCCCAATTTTCTTCAATTCCGAGTTGTCCAAATCATATATTATTGCCCGCTTTGTATGAAATGGGAAATCTCTAGCCGCCACCCTCAGTTTCAGCATTTTCTTCCAGTTACCGGCGCAGATTGAGGGAGTAAGTCACCAAAACATTGAGCTAAATACTTCAAGTTTGTCTAAAAACCACCGGTATCATAGTAACTAGGTAAATCTTGATGGTGCTTCTTCAAAATGATATGGTAAAAAAAATCGATAAAATTTATTGAACTCACAATCTTATATGCCATCGTTCATTCATCCTGTCGCAATCAAATTGTTCTTCTCTTTTCTCTGGTTACATGATACAATATGCGTGCAGATACATACATTCACAATCAGTGATTAATTGTTTATCCTACAACAAACCCAAAACATAATTAAGAGTTACCAAGCAACATGCATGCCTTGCTCTATCTCATTCCTGCAGAATCTCTTGGCTGTTCTCTTAACCAATTGTGGATTGGAAAGATGGGAACCCTCATGTATTGGTCACAGGTCACAGTCTCTCTCTCTCTCTCTCTCTCTCTTCAAAAGTATTAGCTGGTCAGTGTGAAGGGTCAAGAGGTCTTTTGAGAACCTCCTGTAACATTGACTAGAGAGAGAGAGAGAGAGCAATTTTGCAGTTGTTTGGACTCTGGAGATGAAAAGGTTAGGTTTTGTTTGCATGTGCTTCCAATTCTATAAAAACAGGCAAATATCCAAACTCAGTTCACATGGCAGCATACTGTGCCACATCCACTTTTTTGACTTCCTGCATAATAATCTTTCCTGCTGGGATTTTCTGATGCCCTTTCAAGAGATCCGCTGCACAATCTCTGTCCCTTTTCGTTTGGGCCCGGGAAGCACCCTGGCTCTCTTCTAATAATATTGATGAGATGCCTTTCTCCTCTCTTCTTCCACCTTCGCTTCGCACTCTGTTTTATTATTATTTTTTCACATAATTAGATTTTTAATAACAATTACTATTAAAAAAAACCTAGAGAAAAGCTTGACGGGAAAATTTAGAATTTGGTCATAAACAAAACTATTTTGGAAGTACATTCCTTAATATCTAATCTAAGGGCTGCAAATTAGGCCTTTATCTGTGACTTGACTTTAGTTCCATGTGTAAATTAATCCGCTAGCCAACTAAGACCCAATTTGATTGAGTTTGGACTTTGGTTGTGTCCGAGCTTTCACTTGTCATTCGCTTACTCCTTTTTCAACATGAAGATCTAGACTGCTTGAATTAGTATTTAGTGGGACTTTGAAGAATAAACTAGGGGTTATGAGGATGATGTTGCAAAAATTATTGGAAAATATTCAGAGGCCTATATCATCACTTTGGAGCCCGGTTTGTCCTCTTTGATCAAATGCTGGGCACTCATAGAACTAAATGCTTGATGTTTCTCTGTTGGAAATTGGATTCAGGCAGTGAGGAAAAAGACAGTTAAATCATAGTTGACGTTGGTCCTCACAGAATTGATGTTTGGAATCATTCACATAAAACAATACGAGACACAACATTTGATGATTCAGAGATTTCTCTTCCACAGGTATTCGTGGATGTTTTGTGTTTTCTTCTGGCTCTTTCCACCCCAAAATCCAGAAAAGCTGTTGCATCTCTCCAGAGTCCTAAATCTGGCACTAAAGCAAATGCTCGAATATTTACTGTTGCATTGATCGGGACCATAGTTGCAGAAACTCTCATCTAGGTCCCGACAGCTCCATAGCTTCGATAATGAATGAAGACCCTTCGTGGGTGTTACTGTAATTGCGAGAGAAACTGCATGTTCTTGGGTCCTCGACGTTGGTGTTGCCTCCACCTCGTAGCTCCTCCGGATTTTCTAACTGTCCAAGACTCTCTAAGACCTTCAGGATCTCTGACATCCTTGGCCTGAGGCTGGGGTGAGGTTGAGTACATTGGAGAGCCAATTCAACTGCCTTCTCAAGCTCTAGTGCGTCGAAACAACCCCTGAGATCCCGATCAACCATTACCTCGAGCCTCTTTTCTTCGTTCAAAGTCCTCACCTATAAAATCCAACAGAAGATTAGCATCAGATTATATCTCGGAAATGATTGCCAGTTCTTCATTCTTCATTCTTCGTTTTCGGAATGATTTTCTGGAATGCCCTTTGGATCGTTTACTCACCCAATCAAGAATCATTCCTTTCTGGATCTGTCCATTCCCCGCATCTAATGCCTTCTGCCCTGTTATGAGCTCCAACAGCAGTATCCCGAACCCGAAAACATCAGTCTTTTCTGAGGACTGCCCGGTAGATAGATACTCTGGGGCTATGTGGCCAACAGTACCACGTACTGCTGTGGTGACGTGTGAATCCCTCCTATCCAAGAGTTTTGCTAGCCCGAAATCTCCCACAACTGCCTCAAAGCTCTCGTCGAGCAGGATGTTTGCAGCTTTGACATCGCGGTGTATTATCTTCGGGTTGCTCTGCTCGTGCAGGTATAAGAGCCCACGGGCAGTCCCGAGAGCTATACGCATCCTTCTGTTCCAGTCCAGGGAGGGCCTTTCCCCGCAAGTGTCTAGAATATAAGGATATCCATCGTTAACCCAAGATCTCACTAATTATAATATGATTATGGCAATATGATCATAGGAAACTCTGATGGTCACAACTGATTCCTTTAGGTCAAATGATGTTCGGTTCATTTGATGCAATCAAATGGAAAGGGAATAAAATTCAATTGACATAAAAAGAGCTATCATCTTTTATGTGGCAATTTCATTTCAAAGGATTTCTATTCTGCCCAAGGTGCGTTGAATAAGAGGGACATATGCTTTAGTTTGTCTCAAAACTATGAAAAGAACCTCTTAGGCGATCGGCAACACTCCCATTTGGCATGTAAGGGTAGACGAGCAATCTCTCTTCAGGTGTCATGCAAAACCCATAGAGGCGCAACAGATTCCGGTGAACAGCCAATCCAATCATCTCAACTTCAGTCTGAAACTGAACCTCTCCCGTATAGTTTGGATCCTTTAGCCGTTTTACTGCAACCATTGTATTGTTCAAAAGATTCCCTTTGTACACGACTCCAAACCCTCCCTGCCCGAGTATGTTTTTTGGGCTGAAATTTCCTGTTGCAGCTAGGAGCTCCCGGAATGTGAACCTTTTCAGATGGCCAATATCAAGCTCGTAATCTTGCTGCACTGTAAAGCAGAAAAGAGGTAACAGTTTGGTACTTGTAAGCTAATGCTGAAGTTTCTGTAGGAAGTGTGACGTACCATATGAATTGAGGAGAAAACGTGATCGGTACCAATTGATCCCACAAACAACCAACATCACGGAGATGACGAACGTGCAGCTAATCCCAGTAGCAACTGGAAGAACCCATTTGTTGTGGCCCGATCTTCTGGGAGGCAAGCCTGTCCCTGCAGGGAAAATAATGACAAAGTTCAAATCATCGAATCACTTGCATAGAGTTGTTCCAGAAGTATTGAAGAATACCATTCATAGGTTTTGGATCTCCTACACAAGTCTGTTGATTGCACAAGAAGCTATTCCCTGTTACACTGGAATAGACATGGAGAGCACAACATAGTAAACCATTGATAAATTGACTCTGCTAAAGAAACTTAAAACGAAATGGACTCTTTTGTACAATACTGCCATTTTTTTTAATTAAATCCGAAGGAAACTTTTGGAACACTGTTTCCATGTTCTTGAGTTAAACATTAGACCATAAAGAACATGACCTGAGGGTGTCTCAAAGCAGATTGAAAATAAAATCACCATTCACGATGGTCCTGTCTAGGTATGAGGATTCCATTCTATGCCTTTGAAATCTCACCTGTAGCCTTTTGCCAGGATATTCGGAGTAGGACCACTGAGGTTGTTGTATGATAAATCCCTGCAAGACATGGTTCAGGTAAGTTAGAGCATGCTATCCAGTTGATAAGGGAAATAAAGGGAATTTATAATCGAAAGAGAACCATACAAGAAAGAAAGACCGGTGAGATTCGCGACGGTGATAGGAATCTGTCCCAATAACTTGTTTCGATTCAGCCGCCTGAGTGACTTAATGAGGAGGACAGTTATTTCACAGACTAATAATAGATTGAAAAATTAAAACATTGTATATTAAGTTGATACTCACAGGTAAGTTAGATGGGTTAGGTAGCCTAGCGAGCTCGGGATTCCACCATTGAATTGGTTTCCCGAGAGATCGAGAGTTTGGAGCTGGGAAAGTTTTCCAATCTCGACAGGGATGGGGCCAGTCAACTGGTTATTTTGCAGCAGCCTTAGAAATCAGATGAAGTACAGTCAGCAACAAAAAAAAAAAGCTTACCATGTTTCTAGTTTATTGAGGACAGAGGAGATAGCATACTTACAATGTTCTTAGATGAGTCAAGTTCCCAATGGTGGTTGAGAGTGTTCCTAGCAAACCATTGCTGGCCATTTCACTATGAAAAGCAATCCAATGAGGACACCCATAAACAAAAGCAACCGAAGACTTTGCAGCGCAATGAAATGGAAGATTCAACTAGAAATAGGAAAGGTTGCAGAGGTTCCTTGTCGCAGATAAGTCACTGAGTCTTCATATTCAACTAAAATGAGAAGAATGGTGGACAATGACGAAGCAAACTTACAGGGAGACCACATAACCCTCTGCAGAGCAACCCACCATATTCCAAGTACATGGATCCACAGAGTTAATATCCCAGCCACTCATTACTTGTAATTTATCCACCATTTTACTCTTAACTGACATCAAAGCAGCAACTGTTTCACCCAAACCCAACAAAGAAATTTCCCAAACAAAAAAAGATATCAGTTGTTTCATTTCATATGACTTATGAGAAAAGCAGAAACATAGAGAAAAGGTTTCCAGTTTACCTTCATAGTTGACACCCTTTGGAGAAAGTAGACTATCAGCTGAGCTAACAAGGAAATGGTGGCGAAAAGTGCAGAGAAGCAATAGAAAGAACAGAAGAAACTTTGCCATGAAGAGACCGCAAAACAAGAACATTTCTTCCAATGATTTTTAAGCCAAATCTATTTGACTCAGACCCAGAAGGGCGGCTTTGCTGAAATTTGTCTTCTGATTCCTGAAGATAGAGCTGGGCATGCTTTGATTTCAAGTCAGTCCTAATCAAGATTTACTAAACCTCTTTGCCCAGCAAACCCTTTTTGCTTAGACATTAGGTTCTGGAATAGAATTTTATGGAAGTGTTTCACTAAAATATGCAAATTTTTTAACCAGGCAATTCTAAATTTGTTAATTAGCTGTCAAGTTATTCTTGTTTGCCTCCTTCACTGTCTCGAGTAACCAACCAGAACTGCTTCAGACAAAATTGTGGAAAATAACAACCACATTATGGAATCAGTAATTTAAGTGGTATTGGTGAGTGGTCAGATGGGGATGATTAAAGAAATGTATTTGAATGAGCAGTTTAAGAACGGAAGACCAGGGAAAGGATAAAAAAAATTATGCATGCTAAGCTCTTTGGTATTTGAGCAGAGCAGAGAGGGGTCTAGAGATTTGGGAGTGACAGAGATTGTCCCCTTGTATTCTTCGTTGGGATAACATTTTTGGTTTCAACAAAGAAGTTAGATTTTCTATGAGTTCACTGTTCTTTCATTTGTGTGTTGTTTGGAAATCAGGGACACGTCCAATAGGATCGAATACACATGACATTCGAAAGTAGAACATCAAAAAAGTACAATATTCAGACAATGCAGAGTGACATGAACGGCGCAGAGGCTGGCGACAACTGAATCCACCTCCTGTAGATGTGTTAAGACCGTTCCCCTCGTGAACTGCGGCAGTGCATCCTAGAACACGAAACTAATTGCTTACCAGAAGGTTCCGTTCCGACTTCACCCAAATGAAGCTGTAAATACTCTTCAAGTAAATTTTCACAAATGGGCATGAAGAGGTTATGATTAAACACCCATGCGAGGGGAAAATTGTTATCTCATATAAAAAAAACTTAAAACTTTTTGAGTTAAATGTATAACTTCTGGGGATTTCGTGAGCTTAAGACATTTGGCTAGTATGACATGAATCGTGAGACGTGCATTTGCTAGTAGTGGCCGTAAGTAGAACACCCTTGGCCATTAATAATCTTTTAGCAAATTATCAAAGTCCAAAGGTGGTCCTGTCCAGAATGGTGCTCTTCAATACCTAAATTTGAAGTTTCCATTCGGCCTTACACCCCTTGGCCATCAATGATCTTTCTTACCTGACCGAGCTTATATCACAGGGACCTTAAAGTCTGGGGCTCTGACTTCTCCATTATTTTTCTAGACTGATACTCAAAGCTGTTCCAATCTATGGTGCTGTTCTGGGACAGGATCACTGCCAACCTCTTCTTGATGGGGCCTAAGTGTGCGAGCCAACCCAGTCTCATAGTAAGCTCGGAATCCTGATATATACCGAGGATGACAGCCAGCTGATTCGGTCATCGAAAAGATGTCTGCAGTCGAACCAGCACTGGAGTGCTGCAAGCTGAGATAAGCTTAGAATCCAATTTTTGGATTTGGGGTCAAATTCCAGAGTTACATATACATCTTAATCTGTGCAACATACATCGCTTTAATGATTGAAAACATTTTCAATCACATTCTGTTAAAATAAGTTCCATACCTAACCTGTAGATGAAATGGAAGTGGACGACGAGACACCGTTCTTTGGTAGGAGATTGAGGAAAAGTTCTAAAGTAACCAACATTCTTCTCGCTTCCTTATCAACATCTGCATCGATAATCTGGTCGCATGGTTAAAATCATATCCTTGATTATCCAGGAAGTTAAATTTTCTAAAGATCACTCAGGATCGATAGAGCATACTTGACTTCCAGTTTCTTCGATGTCACGATATTTCCGATGAGGGAGAAGTTACATCAATTCACGATTTCTACGTCGTCCGCAAAAGTCTTCATATACTATTCCTCTTGGTATATGCAGTTTCAGTTGTTTAAGTGTAGACTATTGATACGAGATTGAGATGTTGTCATCATTTGTAAATCCCTCGTCAGAGAACCATAAAAATCATCACGTTTTAAAGTAGAATCTACTCACTAACAAAAAGGGGCAAAAAAAGGGGAAAGATAATCATGAACGTAAATCCTTGAGTAACCCTACGACCTGCTGCATGGTGGGCCGCTTTTCCGGTGATTCCGCCGTGCACAGGTACCCCACCCGTAGCGTCTCCACCATCTCCCTCACCATCTCACCACCACCAGCCATCCTCAGCCGCGCCTCCACCGCTTCCTCGGCCTGTCCTGCTCTCACCAGCCTCCTCATCCAGGCCAGGCTCTCTTCGCTTCCGCGCTTCCCCGTCAGCAGCTCCACTAGAATCAGCCCAAAGCTGTGCACGTCCTCTTTCAGCTGGCAACCCTTGTCCCCCACCTTTCTCGACCCTATGTCGCCAATTCCCATGTCAGAGATTCGAGGCTCGAGGTCATCAGCCAATAGAACATTAGATGGGACTAGGTGGCCGTGGCATGTGCCTGCGTGGTGGAGGTAGGCCAGGCCCCGAGCTACGCCGACCGCAATACGGTGCCGAACGATCCAATTTGTTTTCTTTGGGTACGCACTGGAACGGGGTTGGTCCCATGTATCGTTGCTCCAGTCTTCCACGTTAGGCTCACCAGCTGGGAGCTCGTGGAGCCACCGGTGTAAATCTCCATTGGACATAAACTCCGATAATACCAGCTTCTCCTTGCCTTTAAATGACAACAATATAAATTATTCATACATAGATAAATAATTACGTGTCGTCAATCTAGTTAATTGCTGATGGTAAAAAAATTAAGAAAAAAACGGAGACAGGTCGTTTGCAGTGTACTATTATTTTTCGTCCTTGCTTTACACAAAATGACTTTCTTCAACAAAACTCTAAAACGAACATTGTGGATAAAAGAAAATAAAACCAATTCATAGAGTTATGATGTTCCATTTTCCATACAGAATTACCTTAAAGTCGGAGGAAACTTTCTTTTTCATTCCAGACAGCGCGACAATAATAAATTTCAATTTCAGAAGTTTTTATGCCAACTTGGATAAAAAAACATCATCAACAAATTCCATTAACGAGTGCAGCACGATATCATTTTTTTTTCAACCAATTCTTCAATTAAGTTTTTTCGGCCAAAGATGTACTATCTTTCTGTTTTTTTTTTTTTTGCTGAATTAATTTGTTTCTGTTCAAATGTCAGATATCATCTGTCGGATTTATTGATGATGTTCACCTAAAATTTATCTTTAAATACGGTAGGTCAATTGAATGTGCTGAGCTCGGGTCAGAGAAACTTGCAGAGCTGAATGTAGTAAGCAGGCAACTTCCTAACCAACCCACACCACTGCATTTACAGTAAGGCAGGAAGGTTACAAAATCTGGAAAAATTTTATGGACGTGTCGGGGATAAAAAAATTTAACCCTTTTTCGAGAAGGAGAAGAAAAAACATATTCCATTTGAAAAAACATTTTGAAAACACTAAAATTAGTTGACAATTTTTACATGCCTTGTCCTGTCTACACGGAATTTCAAACTCGATCCTAGCCCTTATCTATCTATCAGACGGTCAAATTTCAGCATTAAAGAAAAGACAGTCCCCCGAAATTTTGCGTGCCGAATTAAAAAGATAAATTTCACAAAAGTAAAAAAAAAAAAAGAGTCAAAATATATCTAATTTTTTGCACTATTATTCAGAGAGATTTTTTTTAAAAGCAAAATTATTAGGACTTGTGGGATGATACGGTACCTGCGATGCAGTAGCCAGAGAGAGGGAGGAGGTTGGGGTGCCTGAGCCTGGAGAGGTCCTCGACGGTCGCGACGGCGTCATCCTCATCGACGGATCTGGCGCTCTCCAGCACCTTGATCACCACGTGCAGGTCTCCGGGGAGCACAGCCCTGTAGATGGGCCCACACCTGCCCTCCGCCAGCAGCGACTCCTTCCCGAAGTGTGATGTCGCGGCTATCAGGTCCTTGAACGTCAGGTTCATCAGCGGCTTCTCGAACATCACCACCGGCGCCGCCGTTGGCTCCTTTATGTCCACCACCCACGACGTCCCCGACTATAACAACATTCGATAAATCAATCGATTCTGAGAAACGGAATTCAATGAATAGTTCCACAAAGCTACCCAATTTTCCATAACGCAACCACATTACCTCGGTCTCAAACGAGAACGGGCCCGATTTCTCGACCTTGAAAAGTTGCAACTGAGCCGGTTTCGAGATTGCCCATTTGTTCCTCCGCGCCAGTTCCTTCTTCCTCCGATAGCAACAGCCCACCACGATCGCCATAGTGGCCAGTAGCAAGGCAGAGGAGCAAGAAGCTCCCAAGATAAGAGCTTTCGAGATTCCCGACTTTCTCCTCCTCCCCCTCTTCTTATCTTGCTGCTGCTTGTTTTTCTCCCTGGTGGATGGTTTACTAATCGGGTGTTTTGTTGCTTCAAATTTGTGAAGCGGGGTATGGACCGGAGCGAAGGTGCTGCTGCTCAGGGCTTTGGAGACATTGAGGTCGATCCTCCCGGCGCGAGAGAAGGCAGATTTTCCGAACCTAGCATACTTCTCAGGCTCGACAGTGCCCGTCAAGTTGTTGAGGGAGACGTTCAAGAACTGAAGGCCCGATGTCGGAGGAAAATCGCCGGGGAAGTTTCCGCTCAGGGAGTTGTTCGACACGTCCAGGTATTTCAATTTCAGCAGGCTCGATATCGGCCTTACGTTACCGGATATATGACAGCCTGAGATGTCGAGCCGCTGCAGCTCGGACAATCCCCCGAGCCCGCCAGGCATGGTTTTTAGGTCGTTGCCAGAAAGGTCTAGGACCCGAAGGTCCGGGAAGCCCGAGAAGTTCACCGGGTTAGTGAACCGGTTCCCGGAGAGATTGAGGATCCGAAGTGAGGACGAGCGGTTCCTGGAGTTAACGACGTCCCCGCCGAGGCGGTTCTGCGAGAGGTTCACCTCGGAAAGGACGGGGAGGGACCAGAGCCAGCTGGGAACGGAGCCTTGGAGGGAGTTGCTGGAGAGATCGATGCTCTGTAGCCGGGACATATTCCGGAGGAACTTCCATGAGATCGTCCCGCTGAGGTTCTTTGCAGGAAGAATTATGCGGCTGACTGTGCAGTTTGTGAAGGCTGAAGAAGAAGAGGAAGACGACGACGAAGCACTGGGGAAGAACCACGAAATGTTGAACCCGGAAACTGAGTTGAATGCTCTCGTCAGGGATTTGACATCAGTGCTGTTACATGGGACGGTCGACGAAGACGGAACGATAAGGGAAAGCAGAGCGAGTAGGACGAATGCCCCCTGGAAAGTCGAAGCTTCCATTTTTCTGGGGTGGGCTTCTCTGTTTTGACGTTGTTCTGATAATTCATGTGCTCTCCATGCTAGACTGAGAGGTCGAGTGAAGGGGAGAGGGGAGCCAATAAAATAGCAGGCGAGGGTGAGGGAGGAAGAAGGGGGGCTGGGTGCCCGCGGCCGAGGGTTTGGAGTCTAATGCTGACAAAATACATTGTGTCCCGTCGCAATTAAATATGTCTTATCTAAACATATTTGAATGAAAAATTTCGATAATTTATATATCACATATTTATTTTTTATATCTAAACTAGGTTGATTTATTTAATGTCAAATATCGATAGTATATAATTATATTATAATAATGTATGATATAATTATTAAAATAATAATATTTATTAATAATTAGTATAATAAATAAGTAAAATTAATTAATTATTAATCATGTAATATCATTTTTAATAATATTCATAATAATACATGTAATATTTTATATACCATAATATTTTTATATATAAATTTATTAAATAAGTCAATATATATAAAAATAGTGAATACATTTGAGAAACGTATTTAAACGTGTCGTGTCATGTTATACAGGTTCAAATCCAGTTAAACACGTTTATTTATCGTGTCAGTACAGGTTTGTGTCTAAATAGATTTGACCTAAATCCGTCTAATTCCTTGTCGTATCGTATCTTGTAAAAAATTACCAGGCTTAAGTGGCATCTTTATCTTCTTATATCACAGCTGCTTGACGTCCAAAAATTGTATTATAAAAAAATATTAATTAATTTATAATAAATGAATAAATTCATATTAATTATTTAAATAATTATCATAATTATTATTAATTAAAATAATCTCTAAATGATCTTTTCTAATTGTATTATTATTATGAGATATAATATAATAGATTTTTCTCCTTGACTCCAGTGTTTTTGATAAGTAAATCCATGAGACAGATGCCTACACTGAATTAAGAAAAATAGGTACAGAATTAACCCTATCTAATGAATGAGAATATGGCTGTCGATTTTCAATTACAGGCAACTAGTTCAACCAACAGACACACCATTTCGCATTGGTTGGGCCGTCAAGTTCTCAACTGCTCCCTCGCACGTGACATCCGTCCCTTTTCTTTCCACCGTTTGTGTTCAATAACAAAAATGTTGATAGATTCCTCAAATGGGACAGTTACATCAATCAACTAATCCACATGAATCCAATACCAAAATTCCAATAGAATGACAACTGAGATTCAACATTATTGTAATGTCATATCTTTTCTGACGAACGCTGAGTCTGAAATCCATGAAATAAATATCCACTATTTTACAAGTAAAACTAATAACGAATGGATAGTTCATAACTATTTGTCATCATCAATGGCTATATATTTTTCAGAATTGTCATGGAGTATCGTTCAATCTCAATAATTTTATCTACAGGTCTCATCGATATTGTTAGTTATTGATTAATGTATGGAAGGGTTGAGGTGTCCAGATTCAACTGTCAACTGATACTCAAAGCACAATCTCCACGCCGAGTTGGAGCGAGTAAGAGACGAAAAATTGTTGAGAATAGAGAGATATCTTGAATTGACGTGGTTGCTATTTACCGTTAAAAGATAACTAAACCCTTATCTATATTTTATTTTCCTTATCATATATTATTATAATTTTCATTTTTCTTTGGCTCAATGTATATTTTATTGGAACAGCTGAATTAGTGGGAGGCAATCTACCTTTCGATCTCTGCAGCTTTTATGGAACTAATTTCAAAAGGGGTCTGATCTGATTTAAACTTAAAGGTGAGATCATATGAAGTGTTAATTCTGATCAGTTGAAACCACAGCACCATCGAGAAAATTATTCATATATATGTGTGTGCGCGCTTGTGAATGATCCACCAAAACTTTATTTTTTAAAAAATCTAGTTATCCATGATTGAGTTATGGGCCATAAGTTGGAGAGGGCCTTGCATGTAACAGACATACCACATGATAGTGTTGACGTGATGTTACGAGCAAATAGGATTGAATTATTTTTAGAAATTTTTAATAAGATCTAAAAGGAAGAAATAAATCCTAAAAGAGAAAAATAATCATTGCTTTGATTGACTTGTAATACCATATCAAAACTGTCACGTGGTATACCTTTCACCATAAATTGTGGACTGTGTTCTGCTACTAAAGAAGAAATTTCTTTATTTGAAAACCATACCTATCCTGTTGGAATATCATGGATTAATAGAAATTCGAAAACCCAGAGAATTTTGAAGAAAACAGAATGATCAGACTTGCGAAGACTTATTTCTTGTTATTTCTAGACCTCTTGCAAGCTTCCATCATCCGTACGATTTCTTTCCACTGAGCTGAAAAGATTCTTGTCTTGTAATTATTTAGTTTTGTAACACATTTAATTTTTATACAATGTACCATGAATACAAATAAAATATGCAATTAGAAACAGAAAATTGAAGGGTGGTTAGTGGTAGTTATAATCTTAAAAGTAATTTTACAATTTTATCCTATTTATCATTTTTATTAATTTATTTATTCATAATATTTGTGAAATTTCAAAAAAAAAAAAAACCAACTAATTTTATCGTAGACATGATACATCAAAAGATGAGCTAATGGGCATTTACACGAGAAGCCCAATATCTGACCAAGGCCCAATTTTCGGCCCATTAGTCTTACTTTCCTGGGGCTTTAAGATCCATTCATGGCCCAATTCGGACGGTTATTTCAGCTTTTCAATTCCCTCTCTGTTCAGTGACTTGATTCAATCTACAGATGAGATGAGATGAGCTGAGATGAAAGAGAGAGAGAGAGGGGGAGAGGAGAGGAGAGGGAGGGGAGAGGGAGATCCAGCGAGAAGCATCGTAGAAGCTTATCTTCACCACGTATCTTCACCACGATCCAAGTAGTGCGATCTTGGATCTTGTGGCTTTCCCATTAGGTCTTTTGTCTCCGGTAAGCATCTAGTCTCTCCCGATTTGAGTATTCAAAACGTCGGAGTTTTTCGGGGATTGGGAGATTGCGGCGGTTCGTGTGATTGGAACTTCGGTTTAGCGTCTAATTCATATTCTGTTGTTTGATTGCCGGAATCGCATTTGCCATGGGGTTTCTGGTGACAACCCTAATTTTCGTAGTGATTCGGATCATCGCGTCTCTTTACACCAGAATTTGCTGCAACAGAGGACCTTCTGCTAATTTGTGTGCTTCTTTCACTTTCGTCTGATTGCGTCTCCTTCCGATTTTATAATACAGACTGTGCTTGGAATTCGCACGACAGTGTAGCAGTGCTATGAGGACATTATACAGGATAGAGCCCATGATTTGCTCAGATTTCCCCTGTTGATTTGTAGGCACTTTGTTCTGCCCTTCGGTTTGCTTCGAGTTGACGAGAGGTTTCTGATTTTCTTGAATTTCCTTCTATTCCGAAGTTTCTGTTGCTGGTTTACGATTAGTTGACTGCCAAGCTTGTGGAGAGAGCTTTATATATTTATTCATGTGTTAATAAAGAGACTGGAGTCACTATTTACCGTGCTGATACACGCACAGTATTCAGTGGTCACCTGTCCTTTGCTGTAGGCTGATGAGAATCTCTGGTTTCTTACTTTTTGTTTTTGTGAAGTTCATTAGTAGGAATATGCTGTTTGACTTTGTGTTTCAGTTGATTTCCAAGTTCATTTGGGAAACTGAAATGGTAAAGAATTTAAGTTGAGAATTTGAATGAAGGAGTTGCCCAATTCATGGATAACATCTGTAGTTCAAGTTGACCTTTCAATTTATGTATATTCACATTTGTTATAAAATGACTAGAGCAATTAATCATTAGCTGCAATGCTGGTATGTATCACCATTCCCATTTAGAAGTGGAAGTCTTTTGAGGTGGTAAATTTGTTGTTGTTTTATAATTGATGCAAATCTGTACATAGCAAGTTCACTTGCATCTTCCTGAATCTTGTTGAGGCCCTTTTCTCAGTCTTCAATTGCTAAATTGCTGTGTCAGTAAATCTACCTTTCTCAGAAAGAATAATTCACTAACTTTATATTTATACGGCAGTCTAAAACGTGAGAACGTTGATTAGTATATCATAGTAAGATTTGTGTTCTTAACAAGATTTAGTACGTTCTTAGATTATGACCATGATAGTCTCTTCTTTAAGAACATATATTCAGGAGGTTCTTCTCACTTTCCTAATGGGTCATCCTATTTTTTGCTATGGTTAATTGAGAATTTGCTCCATGGTAAGAATTTGACCATCAAGAGGAATCTATTATTTGCATTGTGTTTACTACTTCCAATGTGAAAATTTCTGCATTGAATGTTTCTTCAAGAAGCACTGTTATTTGAGTACGGCATGCTTATCCAGAATGTAACAAGATTCAATACATAATGATTTGCTGCTAGGTGATGTTACATGTAGTGTGTTTAAAAATTTCTTTTGCTTTATGCCATATACCGATTGGATTATTTATCATGCATTTATGTATCGAAATACACCATTAGGCCTAAAGTACTTCTGTATAGACCTCTCACATGATCCTTTCCTATTGTAATTTCATACTTATCATGCATAATGGTTATGCAGGTTCCAGCTGACCTTGGTCGTCACTGCAACAGTCTGTTGTTGGGTGATGTAAGTTCCTATTATTTGTTCTTGTGGTTATTTAAATCTTAAGTTCAACATACTGATGTTTTTCCATCAAATTACAGTTTTGTTTGGCATTTGGTTTCAATTAAAGATTTCCTTTCTACTTATTCTCTTATTTGATTATTGTGACCTCCTCCAGGTCTTTATTTACCAACTACGGTTACTTTCATAATTTTATAGTCTATTATGCTGCACAAACATTCTATTGTGTATGGAGGCATAATAATAAAGGGTAAACAATTATTTTCAGCATGTTCTAATTGTGCTTCTTTAATTGGAAGCTGTAATTGTTCAAAATCATTCTTCCATGGTACTCATTTATCTTACCTTTGAGGCCGCCCGAGAGGTTTAATGAGTACTTGATGAGTACTCGAGTTTGTGATGGCTCTGAAGTTATACTTGGTATTGTAGAATGGAGTGGAATGGAAAGGAATGAGTTGGATTGTGTAATGCAATAGCGTTGGGAGAAATTGGTGATTTTGTGTGAATCTTGAGTATATGTGATGGGATGGCTTTGAAATAAACATGAGAAAAATGGTGGATTGTGCATTCGTAAACCTTTTTTTAATCTAATATCCATTCCATCAACTTCAAAAGAAGAAAAAAATCCCAATCGAGATGCACATATTAACTCTCAGTAGTGCATCCAAAATTAAAATGTGGCCTGGCAGAGTAAAATGCATATTTCATTGCATTGTTGTTCTTGCATATCAAACGGAACAGTAGTCTTAGAAAACTTGAATTTGCTTATTGAGCCACATTATTGTTACTCAGCTTGTATATTGCTAGCAGCACTTTCTAATAGATGCATGATTTTTTAGTATCGTCAGTGCATAAGGCAATGGTTTCAAGTCTTATCACCCCCAGTTCCACCCCACCCCCCCTCCCGGGCCCTCTCTTCCTTTCTCCCCCCTTCTAGGTCACATTTTTTGGAAAATTGAATACGATGATTTTGCTATATATTGCTGTTCACTTAGTATTTACTGTGTCTTTCCTTGCTTTGCTAGGTGGACAATTGTATATCTTGCACAAATGAACCCCTCGTACTTCTATTTTTGAGTGAAAGGGAGTAAAGTTCGCAATGAGATATGCATTGACGCCTCACAGGTAAATTAGCAGCATGAATTTTTTTTTTCAGTGGTCATCATGGATTAACTTTGGCTGCTCGAGAATATTGGATTTTTGGTGGTCTGTCATTTAGTAATTCCGGAATGTAAATGAAATCGTGAAATTTGGAGTGGTTTTTATTGATGTGAATGACGTGATCGTGCATGATCTGCAGAGCTTAGCACCTCTTTTTGTTGTTTTCACTAACTGGTTTTTCTTTCTTTGCTTGGACGGTGGGAGTTTTATCGTGGCAGCATCAGTGTAGGGTTCCATTTTAGTTTCAAAATTTATTCCGGCAAATGTCATGACGTAGAAGCGAAGAAGGGCCTGAATGAATCCAGCCTAGCCAGTTGGACGGCCTGATGTACGACCTGGATTGGCCAGGTGGGGCTACAGGAATTGTGAAATGGGTGTGAAAGTAGGCCCAGTCCATTGTCAGAAAATGGGTCAGCAGATGCCCTTAAGACCCAAACATGGGCCTGTAAAAGGCCAGATCATAGTGAGGAAAGTGGCCGTCATCATGATCCTAAAACTGGGCCACATTAATAAGCGCAGTTGGTGGTACATTGCATGGGCCTGGAAATGGGCCTCTAGATCACAAGCCCAGCAACGTGGGACTGTAGTGGCCCATAGTAGGCCCACATGAACAAGCCCAGCGCTCAGGATCGTGGGAGTGCGCACGAGCTGGCCGGGTCAGGGCTTGGAACGTGGGCCTGGGCCAACGGGCTACATGAACATGGGCCAATTGTCCGTCCATCAAGGTTCCAGCCCACCTTCCTGGGCCGTTCGGGGGCCCCACATTGACTATGCCAAGGAACCTGGGCCTTCACACGGGCCAATTATGGGCCGGTACATGAGCGTGGGTTGGCTCATGTGCAGGGGATGACGGCACAGTACCACGGGTTGCTGGGCCGCTACCAAGCCCACTGGCCCCGTACAGTGAACCCTGCCTATGTATGACCCGCACGAAAGTTTCTCTTGCAAGAGCTTATTGCGATAGATGGGCTGGTGTATGGCCCACCTTCGGGCCATCTCATTGGCCTTAGAAATGGTCCCTCTTTGAGGATCTGAACATTGATTCTAGATGAATATCCGCGGCAATGAACCCGTTCATATCTCTCCCTATGAACTTTGCAAATTGAAGACATCTGTCAAGTGTAAAAATTTGTACTCCGGGAAAATTGAAGAAGATCAGATTTTAAGAGCACGTGTTTGTCAGTGACTGGAAGCATGCCTTCGCTAAGTACTTACGAAATGATCAATCACCTGTATTGATCCCCAATTGCCTGGACATGGGTGGCATTCCAAACTCGGACCTCCCACAGCTGCTGAAATCAATATGTGCATTGGGTTCACAGGCACAAATACCGATGCATTTTATGCTACCAGTGCTTTCAATGGGGCTCCGGTTGTGAGAAACTTTCCGCTTATCAATAAAGCGGAAGAGATTAGAAATAGAAGCAAGCATAACTAATTATTCCAGCAAGGTTGACAATATAAATAAGCAGAATCAATTGATTTTCCCTCCTTACATGTACCTTATACATGAACCTACTTGGATTCATCAACTGGCTTGTGGGGTAATCATGGGTCCAACAAGAATAAATCCTCATTATCTTACCAAAAAATAAATAAGCAGAATCAATAATAATGAAAAGTAGAAGACAAAGTCAAATCAGGTACACATCTCCACCCGAAAGAATCCAACTTCAAAATCCACAAATAATTCAAAGTAAATTGCCTAAAAAATCAGGATCCATGAAATCAGTCTTTAGTGTGTGGTATTTCCAAATGGCAAGTGAAAGCACCCACATGCATAAGTGTATAGCCATCCAGCGCTCATGAATTATAGCATGAATTAGTGAGAACTAAAAAGGCATGCAGAAAGCATATGTCTATCCATCTACACAGGGTTCAAAGAAACGTAACTGGAATAGCAAGAGCAATCACGCTGATCTTCCGGATAGAATGAAGAGGGGAAGAGAACAGTTGGGAATTTCCTCCCGATTGTGCGGGGCATAGACCAGATGCGACTGGAAGGAGCAATATTTCAGTTAGAGATCCTTCTGGCAGGACCAAATGGCTTAGCATAAAAAACACTCCAAACAGTGTTAGTCACCACTGACCACCAGTGCTCTATACAAACGCCAAGTTTCATGCCTCTTCATCTCATTCCGATGATAGTCAAGCTGCCATTTTTGACGTGAGAAGTTGCAAATATGGCTAGAGATTTGGTGGGATAAGGACCCATACCTACCAAGTTCAATCGCAAGTTTAAGATATGTATATTACATATCGGGTCAGTTGTTAAAGCTAATGAGTAAGAGGACAAGTTACTAGCCTTCTCAGAGCTAGAAAGTAGTAGAACAAACTATTAATTGACGAGTATCACATTTGCACTTTCACTATAACTAAGCCACAGAAATTCACAATTTCAGTAAGATACCTTCGGCAAGCGAGAGGGTTTTCTTGAATTGTGGGTTGAAATCCTTCAACAGCAAGCCAGTCAGCAGTCACAAATGTATCTAGAGGTGAGACTGTTATGCATCAATGTCGTTTATTATATAGAAAAAAAGATGTATGAATGATATCTTACATCTTTGAACTCCATGTCATTTTCATCAATGCAGAACAGATCCTTAAGCACACCAGCAGCTCTTTTAAATTGCAAAGGGTTTTCAGTGGTGAAGCTGTATGTTGTCTTAGCACAAAATAATCTACAAGAAGGTAACCTTTGCCTTTTTGCTGACAAATAATGAGGTAAAAATTTGTTTCCTACGAATAATCTTATAAACCTCATCTCTAGGGTTACATTCCTAAAGAAAAAATGGCAAACTTCAATTGAAAAGCAGTTACCTCCACATTTATAAATTTGAAGGTTCCATCCACATCTTCGTATGTCAGCACAGTTGACATATAGTCGTGCATGCATTTGATTGCCTCCTGCATTGAAAACAGCTTAAATTCAGTTTCATCTCCACTCAAAGCTCTACTTCTCCATCGTACGCTACTCCTCAAGAAGAAGCCAATGCAATCTAGTAACTCTAGTTTATTGACTCTTGCAGAATGATATCCTTCAAGGCATCCAACACAACTCCACTTCATATCTGGAGAACATACGGAGTTCCTAACCAGACACTAGAGTCACAATCTGGAGATTCGCAACCTTTTAACTTCAACTGATAAGATAGACTCGTAACTTCTGTGAAAGCCTTACCTGCATGATTTTGCCTATTTGGTACTCAACATCCAGTGCAAGAACCACCACATCTGGAGATAAGTTGATAATGCCGAAGCTTTGAGCGATTACTTCAATAGCCTCCTTTGGTACAGTGCTCATAGTTCGCCAACTCTCTGCGGAAGTTCACAAGACAAGCTCTCATTGGAGTGTGTCGATTGGTCAAGAACTGAAGAGCTCGATCAGGAACCCTATATCGCACATTAAACAGTGTGATGATCAAGCAAATACACCACGCCCTTTTTTTTCCCTAATAAATCAGTGTATTTTTATTACTTAATCTGAAAGGTCTAAATGACTTATATAACAATCCTATGCCAATTCTGCAACTTGGCCATCTTCAAGGCAAGATGCAGAGCCCTAGCCTCACATTACCAGAGATTATACAATAACAAGGAACCAAAGACTTGCAAGGCTTTTACGTCACCAATCTGTCTACAGAAAGGTGCAGCGGGAACACAAAAGCTTACAATATCTTTACTACTATTACCAAAGCATGTTAAACCATTTATCTTCCAAGACAATTCCCTCTGAACAACAGGACAGAAGAAGTACCCCGAAAGAGCTGGTACCACACAGAGGAAAAAGTTCATCCTCAGTTGAATACCAGGGGAGGACTGAGCTCACTAATCTCCATAAGAAGACTAATTATTTCATGAATTTGAAGTTTCCACAAGGATTTCCATAAAGAAGAATCGGCAGTGGAGCTGCTTGCAGAAAATATATGTTTTTGGTCAAAGTGACAAAATGATTTAACAGGATGTTATCCTTTTGGGTCAGGAGACCATACGATCCAATCAGAGCGGCATACATCAGAGAGATGAATGCTGACAATACAATTTACAGTGCTACTAGAGAACAGATTATTAATCAAAACAACGCAACATTCAGTCCAAGGTCAGGAGTCGTATTACCTGAGGCGATTGGTAGGCCTGAAGGTAGACCAGGAATCCAAGGATCCGTCCATATCATTCTATCAGTTCCATCACCAATTGACTTGCAGTAACCTCCTCTAAAGTAGATTTACAGGACTTCCGATGCATACGAATTATTGAAATTTTTCTGCCTAAGAAAACTCCCAGACTTGCATCGAATTGCTTTCGATGATAGGCTGGTAGAATAACCTGAAAAAGACCAAGCTAATTTAGAGAGCATAGCTCTATTCTTGTCAGCAGCCCTTCTAAATCCTAGCCCACCCAATGCTTTTGGTTTACATAAGTTATTCCATGACATTGGGGTAAAATATCTATTATGTTCACTGTCCTTACCCCACCAAAATTTACGAATAATTTGATCCATCTTATGAGTAATACTTCCTGGTATTGAGAAAGCTGACATAGTATAAATTGGTAGACTATTTACCACTTTAATCTTCCTAACTTGCAAAATTTCCTTTGCTTTTCTTTTATCATGTGCCATTGTATTTTTTGAGAAGTACCTGACTTATCCAAAGTTATACTGTCCACTCCAATGACAGAAATTGTCCATTATTTTTTTTATAGTTTCAATGTTCTTTTGAGTCGATCAAGATAATACTTTAAGATCATCTACAAATAATAAAAGTGAAATCATTGAACCCTCCCAACTTATTTTTATACCCTTGATCTTATTTTTGTTTTTCACACTTAATAACATGTGAGAGAGAAATTCCATTGCAAGAATGAACAAATAAGATGAAAGTGGTTCCTCTTGTCGTACTCCTCTCAAAGGCTTAAAAAATCCAGCAAGTATCCAATTAATTAAGACAGAGAAGGCAACAGTGGAGATGCATTAATGAATCCAATTGATAAAGGACTGATGAAAACCAAATTTTTTCAATAAAGCAATGATCAGTGACCACTCTATTTTATCAAAAGCCTTTTCAGAGTTGATTTTAATACCTATCCACCCTTCCTAGATCGAGAATTCTTCATTACATGCATTATTTCTTGCATGAGAAAACTATTTTCTGTAATTAGTCTACCTTCCATATATGATGTTTGATATGGGCCTATTATTTTCTCCATAAGAGGTTTGAGTCTGTTGGCTAAAATTTTTGAAATTATTTTATAAGACACATTGGTTAAGCTAATTAGACTAAATTCCTTAAAGTTACACGCACCCTTCTACTTGGGAATTAATGCTATGAAAGTACTATTCCATTCTTTCAAAATATGATCCGATTTGAAGAAATGAATGATAGCCTCACTGAGCAGATCACCAACATCATCTCAGTTCTTTTTATAGAAAATTACTGGAAAAACATCAGGTTCTTTGCTTTTATAATTTGCCATTTCTTTAAGAGTATTCCAGATTTCAATTTTATAAAGTATTCTTATCAAGTCAATATTCTCCAAATCGGTTATAACTGGGGCTATAAAATCATCTAAACAGACCGGGAGAGGAGGGTTTTGAGGTAGTGTACAAGTGTTGGAATATATCTATAAAGTATGAGGCAATCTCTGAATGTTCATACGACCAATTTCCATTGTCCAGCTTAATACCATTTAGTTGGTTGTGTTATCTTCTAACCAATGTGAATAGATGATAAAAGCTGGTATTCCTGTCTCCATCTTTTATCCATTGTTCTCTTGATTTCTACCTCCATATTAAGTCATTTTTTAGAAGTAAAACTGTCTAGCTCTTTCTCTAAATACAATTCCTTTCCTAACCAAGGTGGTGAATATTCCATTCTTTTAAAGCCATTTTTTTTTTGTTTTTTGTTTTTTTATTTTACTAACAAATTGGTAAGGGTATGAACCGTTGCTTTTTGATTCCCATGCCTTCTTAACAACCTCCTTGCAAGAAGGGTCCAGTAACCATGCTACAAAGAATTTGAAAGGTTTAGGTCTAGAATAACTATTATTTTGATTTATTGGGATTATGGCACTCGGAAACATTAGTTTCCAATTCTGATTTACAATTGCCCTATCTAATCTACGCTTTATAAACCCAATGCCAACTCTTTTATTTCTCCATGTAAAAAGGCCCCCATGAATCCCAGATCTATGGTTCCTGTGTTATTCTATAAAATCTTCAAGAAAAGTGCTGGAAGGTCCAGCAGCTGATTTACCTCCCATAGTTTCATCATTTGTTAGAATTTCATTTAAGTCACCCCAAATTATCCAAGGTTCAGAAATATTTGCAGCAAAGTCATTAAGATCTTTTTAAATTCCAATATGGTGGGCCATATGCACATGTCACAATGAAAGTATGCGCAGTCAATTCATGTGTGATTTTAATGTGTATGAGATGCTTTGTTGAGTTGAGAACCAATACCTGAATGTCATTCGACCAGAGCAACCAGAGCCCACCTGCTCTATTCACAGCATCTGTTGAACAGAAGTTCTTCATTTTGATCCTTTGGCTACCTGCAAACATCTTTCACCATTGCATTTTGTTTCTTATTGGAAGATTAACTCAGGTCTATGTTTTTTACAGAGGGCTCGGACTGTGGAGGGTCCTCTAAGGCCCCTACAGTTCCAACTTGGATAGTTCATTAAGGCCAAAGAGATTTAGATAAAGTAACATTAATATTTTTGGGTATGAAACAAAGTTACGAGTAATATTGGGTTTAGGAAAAAGTCAAGGTGCGCAATGAACATCAGCTTAGTAAAATAAGAGAAAGATGGCACTACTTAATAAAAACACTTTGGATCAGTCACAGGACTATGATAAAACCAATAATACTCTGGCAGATCAAAACAATTACTCAAAACAATGACAGCACAGATTATTTAGAACAGAATATAGAGAGTACCCTAAGTCAAGCTTTAAAACGTAAAACTTATCTAAGAACTCTAGATTATACAAGAGCATTTTAGAACAAAGGACAGAGAACAATACAACTTTATAATTTGGGGGAGGAAAAACAAAGATATTGAAGCATTCAGTCAATGGTTCAAACATGTCAAACACAAAGAATGAAATGATTTTTGGGCGGATATTCCTTTAGGTTTTATGCTATTTGTGGGTTTAAAATCTTTTCTGCGGCAAAGAAATTTTTGTACAGGTTTAAAAGCCTGTCTCCCAGAAGTGTTTAGAGTCTTTAAGTATATATGCAGTTCATGGCCAAAATCTTTGATGTGCACTTGCAAGTGAGCACCTGAGGAGAAAAGTTCGGATCATTAACCGGAATATTTTGCTTTGCCTCTGGATCTGGAAGAAATTGAAGCAGAAAGTTAAAAACCCTCGGATATTTGACTGTGATATATCTAACCAGAGCCTCTATTCGCGTGGATTTCCCCTCTGTTATTTCTTCCTTGCTGTTGAAAGATAAAGTTCTGAAGCAAAATCAAGGCTTAAGCGTGGACTCGGCTCTGATTCTTAAGCAAGCAAGGAAAAATCTACTCCTCCGGTGCTACTACCTTGCCTGATCTGAGAGGCTTTCCCAGGGTACGGTCTCGCGGGCCCGTTCATTTAGTCTCTTGATCTCTTTGTTGGTGAAGATCGGAAAACGATCTAGAAGAAATTTCACAGGATGAAGATGAATTAGGGATAAGATTGTAATCAGGCCCCAACTAGAGTGGGAGATAGATAGCCTCGAGATAGGAGAAACCGATCACGATAGGATCGCTGGAGTAGATCTCAAAGAATCGGAGCCACTACGGCTCAAACTGAAAACCCTGGTTTGTGTTGAAGACGCGATCCAGAGAGCTTTCCACATACAGAGAGAGATAAATGACGAACTCTTACAAATACACCACGCTTTGCGCGGACTCCAGAAGAGAGAGCCTACGAATGGAGACCGGGAGAACGCGAGAGCATCGAATCCCCAAGCAACCGCAACTACCTCGACGACGGAGAATTTACGCCATGGAAGAGCTAAACATCACATAACTGCCGCTCTTCCGCGCTCTGCAAGCGGTTTGAATCCAACCAATTAACGAGCAGAACGAAGGAAAGGAAGAGTGCTACGTCTCTCGGCGACTCTGAACCGCTCTTTAATGGGGCGGAACATGGGCCGAGCTGGGCCTTTTTAAATACTTTATGGGCCCAATATGTAATAATGGCCCGTAAAGAATTTTGGGCCTTGATTGGGCCTCACGGCGCTCACGGCTTCGTATGTTGGATTGTCGTCGAGTACTATTTGAGGTGGACTCGGAAGTGGCCTCCAAGATGTTTACGAGTTACTGGGCTCGGAATTGGAGTGCCTCGATCCAGCATGCCTACAGAAAAGGTAATAGTTGTGTCGATTGGCTGGTTAATTATGCCTACTGGTTTTCCCTTTGTGTTTATCTTTTTAGCTTCTGTTCTAAGGGGCTTGAATTATTGTTATTTGATGATTCTACTAGGGCCACCGAGGTATTACTTGACAATAAGTCTCTAACCTGTATTTCGCCCAAAAACTCTTATCAAGTTAAAAATTCATCATATCAAACTAACGTTATCAAAATGTAAAATGGCATGGCCGCCAAGGTCAGAGCAGAAGTTGTGGTTTAGCACGGTTGACGAAAATTATTGAGATTTTCGTGTTACAAGGTGTACATACTTATGTCATTGTGGAACCAATAATTAAGCAAATAGATTGAGGTGCCACGAATAGCAACATGCATGGAAGGAATTGAAACACATGAAAACTTCCAATTGGTTTGCAGTCGAGGCAAATACCACGGTATTTATTTGGACCTCATTTCCAATTGATTTGCAGTTCGATCGATTGAAGACGTCGCAGAAATTTTTGACTTGGCATTCATCTCATGAAAATTTCTTCTACACCCAAGAAATAAAGAAAGAGAGCTCTCTAAATGGATCAAAGTTAAGCAGACAGAGGACCCATATTTTCCCTGGAAAAAAAAAAGGGAAAAGGAAAGGAAAAACTTAAACTGGCAGAGGCTGTAATGGCTGCTGCACCGGCTGAACATTCCCTTGCCAAGCCCAGACCACATCCTTAAGCGATGGCTTGAGATCATGGTCGCAAAACTCCTGGTACTCCAAAGTGTCTCCGGCCGCTTTCTTGACCTCCACGATCGAGAGACACGGGGTCACCTCGAAGATCTCAGCATCTATGGCGAGCTGCCCCTCTTCCTCCCTTCTCTCCTCCCTTGAAGCTTCACCACCCCATTCGCATTGTCCTTCACTAAACTGAACCTCTCCGGAGCTGCGATCTCCTCGAACTTTGATATGATGGTCGATGCGGGCTTCGTGCTTGTGAACCTGGACTCCAGCTTCTGTTTCACGTCCGTCTCGAACAACCCCGAGAGATCAAAACCCTGCGATAGCGAGATGAGGTCAAAGGCGTTGAAAGAATTGGTCCTCGAGGTAGCCATGCTTGGTGGATTCGATGTTTTCGTATCGGGCTTGTCTTTAGGATCTGAAGGTGTGAATGCAGCACGGGCATCGTTTGCCAGCAGGCTGGTTTTGGTCCAAGGGCCATGAGGGATATCGAACTGCTTGAACCCTCGCCGAAACCAATTGTTGTCCATGATCTTTTCCACGGTTATTCTAGTCTTGTGGTTGGGATCGAGGATCTTGGACAGGAGCTTCCTGACCTCTTGGGGAAACCATGAAGGACATTTGAAGCCGCTCTTGATGATCTTTCTGTAAAATTCCATGAGATTCGAGTCGTGGAATGGGAGATATCCCGCCATCAAGACGTAGAGGATGACACCACAGGACCAGATATCAGCTTTGGCTCCGTCGCAGCCCTTCTTGTTGATCACCTCCGGTGCCACATAGGCTGGAGTCCCGCACGTTGTGTGGAGGAGCCCGTCTTGCCTCCGGGATTCCCAGAGTGCGCTCAGCCCAAAATCGGTGACTTTGAGTCCCCATTCTCATCAAGGAGGAGATTTTCCGGCTTGAGATCCCGATGATAGACGCCCCGGCTATGGCAGAAGTCGACGGCCTGGATCAACTGCTGGAAATACTTGCGAGCCACATCTTCCCTGAGCTTTCCCTTGAGCAACCTGTTGAAAAGCTCACCTCACTTGACGTATTCCATTGTGAAATATATCTTCGTCTTGCTCGCCATGACCTCGTAGAGTTGAACTACACTGGGATGCCTGACGAGGCACATAACAGAGATCTCACGCTTGATCTGGTCGATGAGCCCGACCTTGAGCACCTTCTCCTTGTTGATGACCTTGATTGCGATGTTCTGACCCGTCTTAAGGTTCCGGGCATGGTAGATCTTGGCAAAGGTACATTGACCCACCAACCGACCGAGCTCATACTTGTGCATCAGGGCAGCCCCTTTCTTCTCCATCGATCTTCCCCCCCTGTCCGCCGTCGATCATCTCTAGAAATGTGCGCGGACGCGGTGCGGCAAGGGGGAATTGGTGCCGGCTACAGTGCCGATTGACAATAGCTGTTCCTCCATCTTGGGGAGATCGTTGCCTTCATAAAGACAGGAAGCCGGCAAATTGGCTGGAAAGACCTAAACCTTGCCCAAGGACTGGCTTGACAGAACCTCCTTTGAAGCCGAGAGAGACGGATGAAAGAAATAGCAATAATTAATGGGTTTCGTGATGGATTTCCAGCAAATTCAAATACCAAACTCTCAACAAACTGAGGAACAAAAGTAGTAAGTATCGATTTGGATAGTACAACGTGTCATATCCTTTTGATTTGAACAAGTCCCCTTGATGGTTAAAAAAAAATTAGTGAAAAGGAAATTAGTAGCATTGATTGACATAATTTAATGCATTTTCCTATTGAGTAAAGCATTGATTCCATATTATGTAAATTAAGAAAATTCAAGATTGACAGGAAGTTTACTCCTCCTTAGTAGGACGATTTAACTAGAATCTATATTAATTGTAACTCATTAAATTTATGAATATCGTGTTATTTAGAAAAAAATAGTGAGAAAAAGAATCTACAATAGAACGGTCCTAATGGGACTAGGTTTCAGTTCTGGGTCAGGAACAGTTCCTTCAATGTAGGGACAATTTCCAGGGGAGAACTTATCAGGAAGATGGTCGAAAATGTTCGTATCTGTAAATTCTTTTGACGTCTACCTGCATGTATGCGTGTGAGGGCAGATGAGGAATAAGTGGAAGAGAACAGGGCTGGAGATAGATACTCTCTTCATATACATGCCGTATGTATCGAGAGAATTATACTAGTGACATAAAATCTTTTATTGATCAATATAGAACCCTCTTCTTTTTTTTTTTTTTTTTTACAACGACGTTATAAAGAAGGGGTTACTTTGTTCGAGAAGCTTGAGCCCAATTAACTACTAATATAACAAAAAAAATATTTTCCTTTTAGTATAATTGAGAGATAATCCAATGGTAAAGATAACAATAAAAGAAAGTGCATATAAAAAATTTTATGTGTAAAATCTCAATGTAGGAAATTTTACGGGTCCGAGTTCATAATAACTTTTCAATATATCAATGAATGTTATGCTTTCTTTCGGTGGATTAGTTACAACTCAAGAGACAATCGCTTGAATCATCAAAATTTGTCATCCAAAAAGGTGATTTACCAACCTGATGGAAAAATAGCACTTGGAGAGTTCCCTTTTCGATCTCCAATGTTCAGAGCCCCAGGAGTCCTGAGCTGCTTCCTGTCAAGGTATGATCTTGCATTATTCGCAAGCAAAACCTGCAACGGTTTTTTCCCCTTATTTTACCCCCCGATTTGACTTTTCGTTTTCTGTCGCTTCACTGACGTTGCCTTTGGCCGTCCTAACCAATCCCTAATTGCTGCTATCTTAATTACTTTTTGATAAATTAAAAAACTCTTAAAATTCGAACGCCAATTTAAAACATTACAAAGGTTCAAATTAATTGACCCGAACTAATCGAGTTCATATTGACCTCCCAGGTGATTCAGTGTCCCACTAGTCGGATTTGTGTCACTGCCTCTCTAGGGTAGCATCCGACCATTGAGGACCGTATGTTTAAACCATTCTTTATGCGATTGACATGGTTCTGAAACATCTGAATGCTTGCTTGCTTGTCAGCTAATATAAATCTGTCACTTTCTATAGCTAAACTTTCCTGTACTTACGTAAACTTAAGCTGGCTACTTTACTTTTCTTTTTAAAAAAAATTTATGAATTGCTTGTGCCGTCTCAACATGACAGACAGGGATTAAGATTTTGTCAAGAAACCTGCAAGATGAGAGTTCTGCAATTTTGCTCGGACACTGTCACGTGTGCTACCAAACAAGGATGGAATTGAACTATGTCGGTCTCTCTCTCAGAAAAAGCTGGGCCGCGAATTTGCTGGGGGCATCTCTGTACCTGGAACTAATGTCAAGCAAGACGAATTGGCCACGTGGAAGGTCGGTATGGCTCCAACCCAGCATTATTGGACATGCTAGCTTTCAATTTGGTGATGGTTCCGTATTATCACGAACGAAAAGAAGAAAACAGAGCACTTAGAGAGAGAAAGAGAATGGCTCTGAAACAGAGCACGCGAAGAAAATGAAAATTGGCTCAAATGTTCTCAGCTCATCTTATTCATCACTTCCTGTATTTATAGTCTTCCTTACAATCAGTAAAAGAACTAAAAAGTTCATTGTAACGAGTTTACTCCACACGTGTGAAGTGAGCTGTGAGCTGGAAATGAGCTAGAAACGAGCTTATTCTCGTGATACTCCCCCTCAAGATGGGCTGTATATATCACAAACACCCATCTTGCTGATGACCGATTGAAATGGAGCTGGATGGAGAGGCTTTGTAAAAACATCTGCCATTTGATTTTTACTTGAGACGAACATAGTCTTGAGAGTTCCATCTTGGATCTTTTCTCGTATAAAATGGCAATCCAGCTTAATGTGTTTTGTCCTTTCATGATAAACCTGATTTGCAGATATATGCAAAGCTGCTTGATTATCACAATAGAGCAATGTTGGTCCTTCATGTCGAACTCGCATATCTTGTAACAGTGTTTTTAACCACACTAGTTCGCAAGTCACGACAGCCATTGATTTGTATTCCGCCTCTGCAGTGGACCTTGACACCACTCCTTGCTTCTTTGATTTCCAAGAGACTAGAGAGGTTCTAAGAAATACACAGAAGCCAGTTACTGACCTTCTAGTGTCAGAACATGCTCCCCAATCTGCATCTGAGAAAGACTTGATCTATATTGCAGAATTCGCAGCAAAGAAAAGTCCCTGACCAGGAGATTTCTTGATATATTGCAAAAATCTTTCAGCTGCTTTTTGATGCACATCACTAGGGGCTGACAAGTATTGACTTAGTCCATTCACAGAATAGTTCAAATCTAGCCTTGTAATCGTTAAGTAAATCAGCTTTCCAATTAATCTTTTGTACGCTGTAGGATTCGAAAGTAATGTACCTGTGGATTCAGTAAGTTTACCATTCGGTTTCATAGGTGTTGATACAAGTTTGCAACCCAGAAAACCTGTTTCCTCCAACAATTCCATCGCATACTTTCGCTATCATAAGGTGATCCCTCTTGCTGATCGAGCAACTTCTGAGCCCAAAAAATATCTCAAAGGGCCAAGATCTCGCATCTTAAATTCCTCACTCAAAGCTGATTTCAAAGAATCTACTGTAACTTGATCATCACTGGCTATGATTATGTCATCAACATAAACAAATACAGCTATGAAGCAAGTAGACGAGCTGTTATTGTGAACAAAGAATGATCAGATTGAGACTGTATAAAACCATGTGATCAAAGTGTAGTTGAAAACTTTTCAAACCATTGTCTTGATGCTTGCCGAAGGCCATAGATAGATTTGTGAAGTCGACACACAGGGTTAGATGGCAGATACCCCCCTATCTCAGAACATAGCCTTCAGGAAGAGACATGTAAACCTCCTCCTGTAAATCTCCATGGAGGAAGGCATTGGAGACATCCATCTGAGATAAAATCCATCCTTTCATAGCAGCCAAAGCGAGTAAAACTTTTAGGGTGACGAGTTTGGCTACTAGAGAGTAAGTGCCAAAGAAATCAATGACTTCCTGCTGGGTATATCCTTTTGCTACTAATCGAGCCTTGTACCTTTCTACTGAACCATCAGCACGATGTTTAATCTTGTAAGCCCACTTGCAACTCTTGTATTTGCCACAACATATCCTCTGTGATTTCCTTTCTGTTGTCCTGCCGGTGATTGTGAAGCTGATGATTGTTTAGATTTGAATTGAAAACTAGGAGGATATCCGTGCAATTTGTAACACTTGTCAATAGGGTGACCTGTCAAGCCACAATGTGTGCAAAATGGTCGATCTCGTCGTCCTCTGATTCCAGAAGAAGTGACTGCTGCCAGTGTAGGTGTATTGATCTTCAATCCTGTAGTTACCGAGAATGTCATCGTATCTCCTATGGATCCAATTATTCGTTGTCTTTCTTCCTGGACAATAAGATTGAAGACTTTTGATATAGAAGGAAGGGGATCGAGCATCAAGATCTGTGCTCTTACTCCTGCATATGAGTCATTAAGTCCCATAAGGAACTGCATAACATACTCAATCTACTGATTACTCATCCAGGTCTTCATGCCTTCACATTGACAGACTGGTATAGGTTGATAATTTTGTAATTCATCCCACAATATCTTCAATTTTGTGTAATAAGTATTCACGTCAAGTGATCCTTGAGAGAGTGTTCAATTGTTGTTTGAGCTGAAAAATTCGTGGTACATTGCTCTGTCGAAACCGATCCTCAAGATCAGTCCAAACCGATCGAGCTGTATCGAGATATAACAAGCTGTTAGCAATTTCCTTTGTCACACATTCAGTATCCAAGATATTACCATACTATTGCATCGTGACCAGACAGTGGCACTTGAATCAGTCGAAGACGGTTGCTCGAGTGATCCATCAACAAATCCTAGCTTGTTTTTAGCATTCAGTGCCATATGCATGGCTCAGTTCCATGTGTTGTAATTCGAACCAGTGAGGACGTGTGAGACAAAAACAAGACCTAGATGATCTCCGTTATGCAGAAAGAATGGACTCTGGACGTTATCAGGCTGTGTTGACGATTCAGTGGAGGTTGCAGCTGCATATGTGCCGAAGATTGGCAGTCGATTGCCATTCGGATTTTGATTCTGATTTCCGATTGTCGTCATTTAGTGTGGAATCTATTGCAATGTGTGAGCTTTAGATTGCTCCAATACCATATCACGAATGAAAAGAAGAAAACAGAGCACTTAGAGAGAGAAAGAAAATGGCTCTGAAACATAGCATGCGAAGAAAATGAAAATTGGCTCAAATGTTCTCAGCTCATCTTATTCATCACTTCCTGTATTTATAGTCTTCCTTACAATCAGTGAAAGAACTAAAAAGTTCATTGTAACGAGTTTACTCCACACGTGTGAAGTGAGTTGTGAGCTGGAAATGAGATAGAAACGAGCTTCTTCTCGTGATACGTATCTATCGGATCTGAGCTAGTCTTGGATACCATATGATGTTTGTTGAATTCTAGGGCAATCGATGGGTGACAGGTCTTGCCCTTTCTCTCCGGATGCATTACGATCTTGTCTCTCCTCCGTGATTATTCCATTAACATTCCATCAGACTCGAAAACAATGACCATTCCATTAGAATGAATTATGGATCTCGAGTGAAAATTAAGCAGAGGTTGGCGAAGAATGCTCTCAGAATTTGGGTGGGGTAAGAGGGGCGATCGGGGCTTTCTCATCACGGGTTAAATGATGAGAAGACTTAGAGGCAGGAACATGGCTGTGAGAATTTTGCTCAAGATTTAAGAAATTATATGAAAAATGTACTGAAGACGGAGATAGCCGATCCCTCGATACACATATCTGTAGAGATTGTAGGGTAATTTATTCATGTTTTCTACACTTCATAAGTGTAATTAGTTTGAATTTATTTAGTGCAAAATATTGAATATGCTCAGAATATACAGAATACATGGTCCTGGTTTACGAGAACGGAAGCCGATCACCAGAATGTAGTAAAAGTTAAAATATGGAAATAAATAAATGTTAAACTACCCAAGGTCCAAAGTTGACGTGTACACAATGACAAATGCATCATGATTTTCCTGGAAAACCAAGAAATAAACTGCAATTTCTCGGTCATATGTGAGAGGTGGGTACCGCCGAGCTGTGGCCGCGGTGGTGGCCGCCTCCAATGTGCTACTCCAGCTACGAAACTCTTCACCCGCTGCATCATTCTCATGCCCGCCCGGCCTTATAGTTTATATTGTGATAAGTAAGTTGCCCTTCATATAGATAATTGGGTGATATATATTACTAAATAAAAGGAATATCGCCCCACGCTGGTTGAGATGATAAAACATTTCTTATCTTTATGTAAAGTATCATATTTGAATCCGGTTAATGGAGAAAATTTATTATTTGCGGAGCGCTACATCTTAGTAGGCCGATACGACACGAATCTAAATTAATTAAAATCTACTGAGCTTTTAAATGCTAGAGGGTAATCTAGCCGATGGGATCATAGATTCCCCTCGTATCACATCCTCCTTTTGTCGAGTTCCCGACTTGAAAAACATAAACGATCACATGTTGACAGAAACAACTTGTGCTAAGAGTGGAAGTATTGTGATAGATCTTCGAGAAAATCGTTTATTTATTTCAAAATTTCAACTTCTTGTGGCCATAAAGACAACGGAACGGGTCTGTAAATAAGCATACTAGTAACTACGTGATCGACTATCTCAAGTACCAAGATTTTGGGATTTTGATTTGGATTTTCGGGTCACATGACTAACCAGTTCCTGCAGAAAGAGAGTAGACCAACTGGTGATTAGTTAGCTTTCCAATAAGATCTGAAGCATTATTGCAAGTTCCACTTAAGATAAAAGACATTTTACCTCAGAGTAGCGGACATGATCATGATGCAAATTCGAGGATCTCACGATGGTTTCCCATTTGGTTTCGTAAGAGGACAACAACCTGGGACTCTGCTTCTTTGGGGTGAATGGACTTCCTGAAGGAATTGAAGGCAGTGCCCGGTCCAGCCACGACTCAGATGGGGATTTCAGATGGGGCGGCAGCGAGTCAGAATCAAAGTTCACCTTTACATCTCCTTTCAAAGTCTGAGCACTGCTTACCATCAGATCTCTTTTGGTCGATGAATGTGAATATTTCGAGGACTTGAATTCCTGAGAACTGGCTTCAGGCTCCATCCACAGCTCTTGCTTGGAAGACCTCGAATTTGAATATGAATTTCTTGCAATATTTATGCGATCAACATACACTGTCTTCTCTACTCCGAATGAAGTTTGTAGCAACTGATCTCTTCGGGATTCAATAGGAGAATTTGAGCTGTTTCTCGAGATGCTTTCTACTTCCCTGTGGATCCCAACTCTTGCCAAAGGAGATTGAGACCGTTTGTTCTGTTGGATAGAGAAAGCACCAGTCGTTGAATGCCTGTATGGAGATACTGAATCTCTCATAGCTTGGAGCTCACCCGACAAATTAAAACGACGGAGTTCACCTGCAAAATGCTGCGCCTTTTGGTCCCATAATTTAGGAGTCAGAGCATCATAAGATCTGCGCTCATGATCCTCATTCTTCTGGGAAGGAAAACAATCAGCCATTGATTGCCTGTATGGAGATGAGGAACTTCCCATAGGCCGAAGTTCACCTAAGTAATTAAAATGATTGTAGCTGCCTGCAAAAGGTTTGGTCCTTATGCCAGGTAACTTAGGAGTCAGAGCTGCACGATCTGAAAGTTTCTCATTCTCAGCATTCTGTTGGGGAAACCAAGAGTTGGTCCTTGAGCGCCTGAAAGCAGATAATGAACCTCTTGTAGTTTGCAGGTCACCGGAGAAATTAAACCGATGAGATCGACCTGCAGAAAGCTTCTCCAGCCTCAATGTTTTCATTGTCGGAGTGCCTCGATCTGATCCATAGTTGTAATCAGCACCCTGCACACATTAGGACAAACAGGAGATCATATGAAATGACACATAAACTGGTCTTCATTCATAGGACTAAGCTTTCACTGACATGCACATTTAAGGTGGTAATAGAACTAGTCTTAGATCTCCACAATCTCATTAGTTTTCTCCGGTTTATACAATAGCTGACTAGTTGCCCTTAATCAACTACAAACGGGCACATGATGGTGCAGTTTCAAACAATAACCTATATTACTAATGGCTTACTCTTAACAAACTCAAAACCTTCAGGTCAGCTGCCTGCAATTCTTCAGATTTCAGCATAACCAATTAATCTGGAGCTTCTCTCTTTTATTTCTGGAGCAAAATATATAAATCATAGGTTTCAGAAATAGTGATAAGCTATATTACCTTCAAAACAGATCCATCTTTAGCTTGAGATGTGATTGGTAAAGAATTCTGAGTCCGAACTTTCATCCCAGGGATGGGATTTGAGAGGCCCAGAGAACTCTTAAGGTGCAACTTAGGAATCACCCCACAACCTTTGCCTTGAATAATCCCATAATCATCATCAACCTCACCATTTTCATCTTCGCTCTCATCTTCTTTACCTATGCCATGTCCGTGACATTTCTGAATGATGTTAGAGTCATTCTCGATAGGGAGGGCCCGAATATCCCGAACTGGCTCTCGCTCTCTATTAACCTCCTTCGGCTGCTCAAATGAAACTATTGCGAGCTGCTGTTGCTTCTGGGAATAGTAATGAGAAGGCTCGAGAGTCATTGCCCGAGCAGCAGGCAGGAAACGGCTTATCATCAGATCTCGGGTTTGTGGATCAACCGAGAACGTTCCTGAAGGTTTCGTAGCGGGACCAACCGAGCCGCCCAGGCTACTGACACTGTAATCAGATGAGAATGAGACAGACTCGGCTGAAGAAAAACTCCCGGGTGCATCAGAATACCCATTATCGTCATCATTATCATCCTCTATACAGGTTTCCTCCATTTCATCGCCACCATCTCTAGTAGAGCCTTCTGGTGACCTAAGCGACTCATTCAGGACTCGATCTTTAGATCCCTTCTCAAATACTTGGTCAAGAGCATGAGCCTCCGGCTGACTTAGATTCTTGGCGGTTCCAGGGATTTGCTCCCACACGAAAGGAACAGCGACGGGCTCAGTCACTTGTTCCACTTTCAAACCGGAATTATAAGGAGGGAGAGTACGCCTTCTATTTACTAAGAAGTTATCCAAACTCGAAGATCCTGATGTTGAGAGTCGCCTCACAGACATAAGCGGAGTGTTAAAATTCAATTTCCTTTCCTCCATCTGGGCAACCTTCTTGTACTCAAACTCCACCCAATAAGCTGACTGAAATTACAATTATCAGAGCAAAGTGCACCGGAGAACTCCTTTAGCATCTGGGCACAGGAAAGAAAGCCGATCAACAGCCACAACAATTTAGAACTTCACTCAAAACAATCTCCTCTACCTCTTGTTAGTTGCTAAAGGAGAAAATTCCTGAAATGAAGAGCATTACTTGGTGTCAACTGTGGGAACGGATCAACTGGCGCCAGTACCCGCAGAGAAGGAGAGAGTCTACTACTAGAAATCACTCAAAAAAACTTACCTGTTTTCAACCTCAAAGTGAACAATAGAATCAAAAAAGAATTAATAAACTTCCATGTCGATTTCAACTATGACTGCAAAGCTTCACAAAATGGCACGTGTTTCTTGCTCCAGAAAACTCAACACGGACGCCAGAAGTAAGAAGGTGACTCGACAAGGACAGCAAAGCTGAGAACACGACGAAGACCGGAAATTACGGTGCATTAAGTATTAACTAGGCTCAAGTGAGAGACATTACCAAGAATATGTGAAGCCCTTCACCGTTTTTCCAAGAGAAACAACAACTGCAGAAAAAAAATTTTCAGCTACAACCAATAACCTGCATCATCATAATCATGCCAAGAGAGTTCAATCTGCAGCTGCAAAAGATGTGTGAAGGGTATTGAATTGGGAGAATTTAAAGGGAGCAAAATGCAGATGAAGAAGGCGTGCCTGTTAGTCTGAGCTCGTGGCCTTGCTTGGGGCCCCTGAAACGATGGCGAGAACTCAGGGAAATTGGCGTGAATGGAGCAGAGGAAAAACACCCAGACGATAAAAATGGCAGAGAAATAGAAAGGTCGGATTTTGAAGGAAAAAGACCTGCTCAGTTGTAGTGAGAGAGAGTGTGAATATATCCTACATTCGTGGTCGGTCGTTCCGAGGCAGAGAGAGAGAGCAGAGAGTGAAGTGTGAAGCTCTCTCCCGCTGCCTCCAAGTCCAAGGAGCTAGGGAACGGGGGCGGGGAAGAGAGGGTGGGAGGGAGAGGTGGGTGATTGATAAATTGCGAAATTTTGAGAATTTTTATCAGGTGATCTGGATGTCTTGATTCAATCTTTTCCCTGAGACTTTTCTATCCATTTTATCTGATCATTCTTCTATCATTTTTAAACTTATATGTATATGTTATATATGAAAAAAATTGTGAAATCTTGGTAAGCTTTTTAAATTTTAGACGATTTAACTTTATAATAATGTAATGTGGTCAGAAAAAATAAATATAATTGCTGAAATTAGTAATAAACTACGATAATTATTCCATTATTATTTGCTTATTTACTTACTATAATTTGATTTGTACCTCCAAATTCCGGATAACATCAATAAAGAATTTCTCGCTTATCTACAATATCGGTAGTATTTAATATTTGCAACTAATTACTTTATGATTTCAAATTTAAAATGAGTTGATTAATTAATAATAAAACTGTCGAATTTTCTTTATTTATAAGGCTGACAATAATGTTAACATTATTTAACAAAATTGTCAATATGTGAATTGATATTTAATTTATTTATTATTGCTGGTTTATCTACATGTGTCTAATGAAGGGAGAGATCACGGGACTACAGTTGGGGGGGAAAAGGTGTCAGTTAGTGGAGTGAAAAGCGAGCAGCCCTGGAATCTGGATTGGATCTGTCGCATTATTAAGTGAAAGCTTACGGACACCGTTAGATTTTTTGTTCTTACATGAAAAGAGCAACTTAGCAGTATGACAAATGCATATAAAAAGGATTTGAACTTCCGATCTCAATCTCATCAAATTATATGAAAGTGAGTTTTAAATAATTAGACCCATTCTTGATGGGACAACACTATTTAATAAAAGATCCTGTGGCTGATAATAACAATTAATAATAGAACATCACAGAGAAGAGAAAAGAAAGGAAATTCTTGAAATATAATTTATTGTGGTGAATGGTATGTAATCGAAATTAAACATTACTGAGAACGTATGAATTATAAATCTACATCGAGATCAATTTTTAACTTAAATCAACTCTGATCGCATGTCTGGATCGCATGTATGCAAGTTCAGCCGAACGGATCTGTGCTTTTCAGGTGAAAGGGTGGTCGGTCGGTTGAAGTTGTGGAAAAAGATGCTGTTAGGTTGAGAAATAGTAAGAGGAAATGAACAAAGGCCAGATTGATGAGTATTGTCTTATCTCCCTTATTCCGGGTGTACAGGTCCCATTTATATAGGGACGGAGGGGACACAAACATTTAATACGCATTAAATACACGTCGTGTGCCTTGTAGGGGAAGCATCTTCTGCTGTACGGAAGGTGTCAGACTGAGACGAGTCAGGCGGCGTCAGCCGTACGGAAGCGGCGCTGGCGGTACGGGTGCCACCTGGACTGGCGCTCAGCCACGCCTAAGCGCCGGTCCAGCGGTTTGGGCCTACTTCCTGGGCCTTCGTCTGAGCAAGGCTTCTCCGAGGGGAGGGCCTTGGGCCCGGTCCCTACACTTGCCCCCGAGTTTCACGCGTCGGAACGCGCGGGAAACTGGCTGTTGAAATTTGGAAATTATGCCCAGGCAGGGGGCGACACGTGTCCGGTCAGGGGATGGTGAACAGTCCTGTCAGGGGCAGTGGGAGCGTCGCGCCGCCTTTTGAGCTTCCCGGGGCATTAATTGCCCCTCTGCAGGGTAATAGTCGGACCCCCGTCCTTGCCCCTCGTCACTTAGCCCCGAGCCTCGCATCCCCCGTCTTAGCCCTCAGCCTCCCTTCTCTTCTCCGATCGCCGGATCCTCCGCCTCCTTGCTGCAATGGCCTCGTCAAGTGCTCCGGCTTCTTCCACCGGGAACCCAGGTGACGAGATCTTCGCCAATAAACTTACCCCCCCTCGATTTTTGACCGTTCTTAGGCTAGGGAGAATTGGGGCCGACTTCGCCCCTCGGTTCCCCCGTGAGGGCGAAGAGCCCTCGGAGCCTCGCCCGGGAGAGTTCGCGATCTTTCCTGAGCAGATCCGGGCTGGCCTCCGTTGGCCGTTAACCGAGCCAGTAGCGGCCATGCTGAAGTATTATCGCTTGGCCCCGGGGCAGCTGTCACCCACGTCGTGGCGAGTGTGGACAGCGTTCTATCTGTACTGCCGGGAGCAGAGGATAGAACACAGTAGACTCCTCTTTAGGTTTTTTTACCTGTTAGTGCAACGCTCGGAGGAGGGCTACTATCATTTCCAACCGCGCCGCAAAAAGATCTACGGAGCGCTGGTGATAAACTATGGGTCCACCAACTCCGGGTGGAAGGAGTCCTTCTTCTTCATGCGGGACGCGGAGGGTTGGAAGTGGCGAAAAGGCCCCGAGAGGGAGTTCCACGATGGGGACCCCTGGGGGTCTATGAAAAAGGATGAGCGGGCTAACGCTGAGAAGTTCCGGGGCGTGAAGATTGACGCTCGGAACATCATCACCGAGGAGAATTTGATTAAGTATGGCCTCGTGTCCGAAGCGCCCTGGAGGTGGAGCGTCGATGAGGACATGTGCGGCTTGTCCAAGAACGTCTTGGTAAATTCCTAACTTTCTCTGGGTTGTTTTTGTTGGTTTCAGAGAGGGGCGAATGGACGAAGATCATTGACAAGCTGTTGGTGCAGGAGAAGGCCCTCAGGGAGGTTAGGAAGAGGAAGCGTGAGGAAGAGGAGGACGTGCTTCTGATCTCTTCTTCCGCGGCTGGAGGTCCCGACGCTGTACCCCAGGCGGGGGAGGTTCCCTCCGAGCGGGAATCTGGTGAAAGCGGGGCGCTGGTGCGGAAGCGGCGCAAGATTCGGTTCACCTCCTCCAGCTTAGCCAGCGCCCCTACTCATGCGGCTTCACAAGGAGAGGCTAGCCCCAGCTCGCCTCAGGCCCCTGCCTTGGAGGCTTCGGGGCCAGCAGCACCTCTCTTCTTGGAGCTTGACTCCCCGCCGAGGGGCCCTAACCCCTCAGAGCCAGCAGCTTCAGCGCCTCTCTCGAGTCCCGCTCAGGGGCAGGAGGATGAGGGGTCGGAGCGAAGGGCTTCCCCTGGAGTGGACCAGGGCGAGGAGCACGCCGAGGTAAGCGACGCGTGTTGCCAGGTTCCTTATTAGAATAGCTTAGCGCATTGCTGATTGCCTCTCTTGTGCAGGCGTCCCTCCCTACAACTGGCTCTCCCATCCGAGGGCTCCTGGGGGACGTGGAGACGCAGCTACGCTTCACCAGGGCACTCCAACGCCTTGTGGGGGAGTTGCCTCCGCTGGAGACAAGGGATGACCTTTTTGCCCATGCGCGCTACTACTCGCTAATGGTGAGCGCTTCTGCTAGTATCCTGTTTCAAAGTCTGCTAGCGCCTTTGTTTCCAATGGGTTGCTGACAATGCGTTATGACAGGGGGCCATGATTCCTGGGCTGCTGATGGAGACCTGGAGCCAGGAGCGTGCCAGCGTTCCTGAGCTACAGGCTCAGATACAGCGACTTACAAATAAGAGGCGCAACTGGAGGAAGCAACGCCAGAACATGCGCTCCAGCATCCAGTCCTTGGAGTCCCAGGTGGACGCTGCGGAGCAGGAGACCGCGGGAGCCCGTGAAGAGGTCGAGGCGCTGAAGGTGCGACTCGCCTCCGAGGAGGCGGGGAAGGTCGAGCTCCAAGAGGAAGTGAGAGTCCTCAAGGAGCAGCTGGCGCGGGAGCGGTCTGACAGGGCTGCTGAAGAGGGTAGACTTCAGGCGCAACTGCAGGAGTCCGCCCTGGCGCTTTCTTCGGCTGTTGCGGAGAAGTCAACGGAGGTGGCGCGCGCCAAGCAAGAAGCTGTGGAGGAGTACAAGGCCAGCGACTCCTTCACAGAAGAGCTGGCTGCGCGTGGGGCAGAGCCATAGTGGACTCCCTCCGCTCAGTCAAGGATGACCTCCAACGCCTGCATCCGAGCGTCAACCTGTCAGAGGTCCCCAGCTTGGGCTGTCTCCGCCTCCTGGACGAGGCCCGCGGTGCTGCAACTCCATAGGCCTAGGGGTAGTTTGTAAATAAAACCGTGTAAAGGGGTTATGTAACGCAGTTGCCTTTAATGAAATTGCCGTTTTTTCCCGAGTATTGTGACGCTTGTTCCTTTCAGCATTTACTTAGCCATGACCCTTTTCCTTTTCTTTGTTTCAACGCTTTCAAAGTAATATCCTGCTACCACGCCATATACCGATCATCCTTTGGTATTTGCGTGTTTCGGCGCTTTTGCGGCTCTTGTTTTAGCGGCATATCTTAAAGTTTGCGTGTTTCGCGCTGCTTTGCGTTGAGTAGCTTATTGTGGGTCGAAACGCGATAGGCCGGTATCTCTGCACCGCTGTTGGTTCTTGACATTTTAGCGGGTCTTTCTTTGGGTTTTCTTACGCGCCCGTGCGCCTTAGCGGTGTTAGTTGCCTTGGGTCTCGGTGGCCCGCTCGGCGGGAGCCTTCGTGCTCCAGGAGGCCCGAGGTCTTTTATGCCCCCGAGCGTTGGAGATGTTTGTGCCTCGGGATCTGAGGTCTTTGTGCCTCAGGGGGTCTGTCTTTGTGCCCCCGAGCGTTGAAGATGTTTGTGCCTCAGGGGATCGGAGGTCTTTGTGCCTCGGGGTCTGAGGTCTTTGTGCCCCCGAGCTTGCCGAGGTCTTTGTGCCCCAGGCGTGCTGAGGTCTTGGGTTTTTTTTTTTTTTTTTTATATATATATGTATATATATATATAACGCTTTTAGCGTGCCCCGGGCTTGCCGAGTCTTTGTGCCCCAGGCGTGCTGAGGTCTGGGGTTTTTTTTTTTTTTTTTTTTTATATATAACGCTTTTAGCGTGCCCCGGGCTTGCCGAGGTCTTTGGTGCCCCAGGCGTGCTGAGGTCTTTGATGCCCCGGGCTTGCCGAGGTCTTGGTTTTTTTTTTTTTTTTTTTTTTTTTGTAACGCTTTTAGCGTGCCCCGGGCTTGCCAAGGTCTTTGGTGCCCCAGACTTGCTGAGGTCTTTGGTGCCCCGGGCTTGCCGAGGTCTTTGGTGGCTCGGGCGTGCCGAGGTCTTTGGTTTTTTTTTTTTTTTTGTAACGCTTTTAGCGTGCCCCGGGCTTGCCGAGGTCTTTGGTGGCCCCAGACTTGCTGAGGTCTTTGGTGCCCCGGGCTTGCCGAGGTCTTTGGTTTTTTTTTTTTTTAACGCTTTTAGCGTGCCCCGGGCTTGCCAAGGTCTTTGGTGCCCCAGACTTGCTGAGGTCTTTGGTGCCCCGGGCTTGCCGAGGTCTTTGGTGCCCCAGACTTGCTGAGGTCTTTGGTGCCCCGGGCTTGCCGAGGTCTTTGGTTTTTTTTTTTTTTTGTAACGCTTTTAGCGTGCCCCGGGCTTGCCAAGGTCTTTGGTGCCCCAGACTTGCTGAGGTCTTTGGTGCCCCGGGCTTGCCGAGGTCTTTGGTGCCTCGGGCGTGCCGAGGTCTTTGGTTTTTTTTTTTTTGTAACGCTTTTAGCGTGCCCCGGGCTTGCCGAGGTCTTTGGTGCCCCAGACTTGCTGAGGTCTTTGGTGCCCCGGGCTTGCCGAGGTCTTTGGTTTTTTTTTTTTTTTGTAACGCTTTTAGCGTGCCCCGGGCTTGCCAAGGTCTTTGGTGCCCCAGACTTGCTGAGGTCTTTGGTGCCCCGGGCTTGCCGAGGTCTTTGGTGCCCCGGGCTTGCCGAGGTCTTTGGTGCCCCGGGCTTGCCGAGGTCTTTGGTTTTTTTTTTTTTGTAACGCTTTTAGCGTGCCCCGGGCTTGCCAAGGTCTTTGGTGCCCCAGACTTGCTGAGGTCTTTGGTGCCCCGGGCTTGCCGAGGTCTTTGGTGCCTCGGGCGTGCCGAGGTCTTTGGTTTTTTTTTTTTGTAACGCTTTTAGCGTGCCCCGGGCTTGCCGAGGTCTTTGGTGCCCCAGACTTGCTGAGGTCTTTGGTGCCCCGGGCTTGCCGAGGTCTTTGGTTTTTTTTTTTTTTTTTTTGGTAACGCTTTTAGCGTGCCCCGGGCTTGCCAAGGTCTTTGGTGCCCCAGACTTGCTGAGGTCTTTGGTGCCCCGGGCTTGCCGAGGTCTTTGGTGCCTCGGGCGTGCCGAGGTCTTTGGTTTTTTTTTTTTTTTTGTAACGCTTTTAGCGTGCCCCGGCTTGCCGAGGTCTTTGGTGCCCCAGACTTGCTGAGGTCTTTGGTGCCCCGGGCTTGCCGAGGTCTTTGGTTTTTTTTTTTTTTTTTTGTAACGCTTTTAGCGTGCCCCGGGCTTGCCAAGGTCTTTGGTGCCCCAGACTTGCTGAGGTCTTTGGTGCCCCGGGCTTGCCGAGGTCTTTGGTGCCCCAGACTTGCTGAGGTCTTTGGTGCCCCGGGCTTGCCGAGGTCTTTGGTTTTTTTTTTTTTTTTGTAACGCTTTTAGCGTGCCCCGGGCTTGCCAAGGTCTTTGGTGCCCCAGACTTGCTGAGGTCTTTGGTGCCCCGGGCTTGCCGAGGTCTTTGGTGCCTCGGGCGTGCCGAGGTCTTTGGTTTTTTTTTTTTTTGTAACGCTTTTAGCGTGCCCCGGGCTTGCCGAGGTCTTTGGTGCCCCAGACTTGCTGAGGTCTTTGGTGCCCCGGGCTTGCCGAGGTCTTTGGTTTTTTTTTTTTTTTGTAACGCTTTTAGCGTGCCCCGGGCTTGCCGAGGTCTTTGTCCTTGAAATGGCGTTTTGGAAAAGGGGTGAAGGTAAATCAAGCATGAGTATACATCAGATAAGGCATGCTAATATACGAATTTTTTGAGCACCTCTGCGTTGAAAGTGTGTGGCAGCGTGCGTCCCCCCATATCCTGCAAGATGTACGCGCCCGGATACGGGATCCCGTTGATGCGGTATGGGCCTTCCCATTTGGGTGCGAGCTTGCCTGTCTGGTGTTGGGAGAACTTGTTCTGGCGGAGGACCAGATCCCCCACACTGAATTGTCGCGCCCGAACCTTCCGGTTGAAGTAGCGTGCTGCCGCTTGTTTTGCCTTATGCATATTGGTGAGAGCCCGCATGCGCTTTTCTTCTGCCAGGTCCAAGTCCTCCCCCCGAAGACGATCGTTGTCCGGTTCTTCAAACGCAGCCACTCGACGTGTGTTTACTGCCACTTCGGCAGGAATAACCGCCTCCGACCCGTAGACGAGGGAGAAGGGTGTCGCGTCGGTGGCCGCACGGGGTGTCACGCGATAGGCCCATAGCACGTTGTCCAGCTCGTCGACCCATGATCCTCCTAGTGCGCTCAGCCTTGTACGCAAGCCGTGAAGGAGGGTTCTGTTAGTGACCTCGGTCTGCCCATTTGTTTGAGGGTGCGCTACCGAGGTGAAGCGTTGCTTGATTCGGAGCTCCTTGCACATCTCCTGGAAAGCTTTTCCTCTGAATTGCGTTCCGTTGTCTGAGATAAGGGTGTGGGGGATGCCGAATCGGTACACTATGTGTTTCATCACGAACCTGCGGGATGCCTTGTCAGTGATGGTGGCGACTGCCTCAGCTTCCACCCATTTGGAGAAATAATCCACCGCGACAAACAGGAATCGGCGCTGCGCAGAGGCCATCGGGAAGGGCCCTAATATGTCAATCCCCCATTGAGCGAAGGGCCAGGGAGACATCATACCAGTGAGTTCGGTGGGGGTTCCGGTAGGGTGACGCTCGAATGCCTGGCACGCGGGGCAGCTTCGAACCAAGGCTTGCGCGTCGTCCCTCATCGTCGGCCAGTAATAACCCTGTCGGAGGGCTATGCGGGAAATCGCCTTGGCTCCCTGGTGACTTCCTGCGATTCCTTCATGGATTTCGCGCAATACATAATTTGCCTCCTCTGGGCCAAGGCAGCGCAAAAGAGGCAGGGACACCCCGCGCCGATAGAGCGTTTCGTCCAATATGGTGTATCTGGCGGCGCGCAACCGGATGCGCCGAGCCTCTATGGGGTCGGTGGGGAGGTGATCTCCTTTCAGGTATCTGCGAATGGGCGTCATCCAGTTCTCCTCGTTCTGGGCGCATAGCACCGCGAGAGGCGTGTATGTCTCGGATACCCTACGCTGCTCGATAAAGCTGAGGGGAGAATAAGCTTGCCCCGTGGCTGCCTTGCTCAGGAGATCTGCCCAGTGGTTCTGCTCTCTGGGGATCTGGACGATTTTTGCCTCGTCGAATTGCCGGACCACCTCTTTCACCCTTTCCAAGCAACGCTTCATGTTGTCCCCCTTGGCCTCGCACTCTCCATTTATCTGGCCCACCACAAGTTGCGAGTCGCATTTGGCGAGGATTCGGCGTGCCCCAGCTCCTCGCGCTATTAGCAGCCCCGTGATTAGGGCTTCGTATTCCGCCTCGTTGTTGGTTGCGGGGAAGGACAGTACGAGACTGTAGGTGAGCGGCGGTCCCTCCGGGGGAACTATGGCGCATCCTGCCCCTGCGACACCCCTGGTAGATGACCCGTCGGCGAGGACTTCCCAGACGTCTGCCGACGGGTGTGCGGCGGCGTCATCTGGCCCGGTGTTCTCTGCGATGAAGTCGGCCAGCGCTTGGGCCTTGATGGCTCCTCGTGGCTCAAAAGTGACGTCAAATTCACTAAGTTCGATGGCCCATCGCACCATCCTTCCCGACAACTCGGGTTTGCGGAGGACTTGCTTCAGGGGCTGGTCGGTGCGGGCAATAATGGGGTGCGCCTGGAAGTATGGCCTTAGTTTCCGTGCTGCTAGGATGACGGCCAAGGTGAGCTTCTCCATGGGCAAGTAGCGGTGTTCTGCTGGGATCATGACCTTGCTTACGTAATAAACCGGGCGTTGCACCCCGTCGCGTTCCACAACGAGGACAGAACTGAGCGCAACGTCGCTCACCCCTAGGTAAAGTTTGAGCGTTTCTCCCAGCCTCGGGGTCGCTAGGCACGGAGGTGAGCTGAGGTAGGTCTTGAGCCGAGCGAACGCTTCCTCGCACTCCGCTGTCCACGCAAAAGCCTTCCCTGCCTTGATTCCCGTGAAAAAGGGGGAGCACTTATCGCCCGCCTTGGAGAGGAAGCGGGAGAGTGCTGCGAGACGGCCTGTGAGGCGCTGCACCTCCTTAATCGTCGAAGGGGATTTCATGTCTTCTATGGCTTTGACCTTTTCGGGGTTCGCCTCAATGCCCCTGTGGGTGAGTATGAACCCCAGAAATTTTCCCGACTTCACCCCGAAGGCGCACTTCTCGGGATTTAGTTTGAGACTATGACGCCGCATGACTTCCAGCGCTGCCCGAAGGTCCTCTGGGTGCGCTAATGCCCGCTTAGATTTGACGATCATGTCGTCAACATACGCCTCCATGGTCGTCCCCAGCTGGGCCGCGAATAGGCGGTTAATCAACCGCTGGTAAGTTGCTCCTGCGTTTTTAAGGCCGAACGGCATCACCCGGTAACAATAAATCGCATCCGCTGCGTAAAATGCCGTTTTTTGCCTGTCGTCTGGATGCATGGCTATCTGGTTGTACCCGGAGTAGGCGTCCATGAAGCTGAGTAGCTCGTGGCTCGCCGTGGCGTCAACCAGCTGGTCTATGCGGGGCAATGGGTAGGCGTCTTTGGGGCACGCCTTGTTAAGGTCCGTGTAGTCTACGCACATCCGCCATCGTCCATTTGGCTTGCGCACCAGTACGACGTTGGCGACCCATGTTTGGAAGCGGACCTCCTCTATGAAATTGGCTGTCAAAAGCCTTGCCACCTCCTCGCGCACGGCCTCCTTCCGTCCCGCCCCCATAGATCGCCGCCTTTGGATGACAGGGCGGGCGGTTGGACTGACGGCGAGGCGATGGGTGATGATTGATTGGTCAATACCAGGCATGTCTGCAGGTGTCCACGCAAACACGTCAGAATATTCTCGCAACAACGCAATTAAGGTTTGCTTACTGGGGGTGCTCAGTTCTGCGCCAATCCGAACGCTGCGTGTCGGTGTTAGGAAAACCTCCTCCAGCTCTCCCACCGGGGCAGGTCGTTGTAAGCTATCGCGAGGGTCGGGCTCGATTTGTAGCGCGGGCCGAACCCGTGTTTCTTTCAGGGTTGCCAGATGGCAACGCTTCGCCACCTGGTGATTTCCCCGGACGCTTCCTGTGCCGTGGACGGTAGGGAACTTGACCATTTGGTGGTAGGTGGAGGGTATGGCTCGGAGGGCGTTCAGCGTGGGACGCCCCATAATCGCGTTATAGGCGGATTGGATGTCCACTACCAAAAAGGTGGTCATGCAGCTTGACGCCCTGCTGCCTTCGCCCAAGGAGAGAGTCAGGGCGATAGTCCCCTTTGGGTATACCGTCCCCCGTTGAAACCTATCAATGGGGTATCTGTCGGGGATAGGTCTACATCGGTGAGGCCCATCTTCCTAAAGGCGTCATAATACAGGACGTCTGCCGAGCTCCCGTTGTCGACGAGGATTCGCCGTACCTCGAATCCCCCGATGTCAGCCGCGATTACTAGCGCCTCGTCTCGCGCTGAGGGAGGTACGGGCGCCGCGTCTTCATCCGTGAACGTGATTGAGTACCTTTGGTCGGGACCTAGGCACTGCATTTCGTGTGCGGGGCGCTTGCCCCCGACGGATCGCTCGCCGGTGATCACGTGTATTGTTCCGCGGCGCTCCCGTGCCGCTGAGGCTCCGGCCATTGGTCTTTCATTCTCCCGCCGGCGCGCCGTCTCGTCTCTAGCGTCGGGGTTCCGTCGCCACGTGTTACTGGTGGTCGGTCGGTGCACGTACTCTTGCAGATGCCCCCCTTGGATCAGCCGTTCGATTTCAGACCTCAACTGTCGGCAGTCTTCAGTATCGTGGCCCGACGCCCGGTGATATCGGCAATACCGGTCTGCGTCCGGGCCCAACGTTTCTTTAGTGGTGCGAGGGGCTTTGATCAGGCGTCGTTTCTCCCCTTCCGCGAGCACGACGGCGCGCGGGGCTAATAGTGGGGTGTATTTCTCTCGCTTGATGTCCCGTCCACGCTCTTCTTGCCGGCCCGTAGGAGCTTCTTTCCGCTTGGTGTCCCTGCGCCTCCAGTCGGCCTCTTCGATTGTCATAAAGCGCTGGGCTCGTGCCGCTAGGTCGGCAAAGTCGTTGGGGGGATCGATGATCAGGTTTTTTGCGAACTCCTCATCCTTTAGGCCGCGCTGAAACGCGGCCATCTTTTCCCGTGGGGTCAAGTCGTCCACCTCAGCCGCCGCTCTCACGAACCGCTCGTACCAATGGCGGAGGGACTCTCGATCCCGTTGCTGCATTCCAAAAAGTTCCATGGGGGTGCGTTTGATCCGGAGCGACCCTGCGAAGCGCTCCAGAAATCTTTCCTTTAGTGAGGCGAAGTGAGAGATGGACCCTGGTTCCAACGAGTAGAACCAGTCCGCCGCAAGACCTTTCAGCGTTCCTGGGAACAGGAGACATTGAATCGCGTCCGTGGCCCCTCTCCCCAGGAGGGAGTTGACATAGGTACGCAAGTGGTCCCGGGGGTCGGCCTTTCCGTCGTACGGGTCGAGCTGCGGGACTTTGAATTTTGGAGGCAAGGTGACTGCCTGGATTTCGGCAGAGAAGGGACTGGCGACGTCTTCCTCCACGGCCGGGAGCCCATACCGGCGACGGTTACTGGCCTCAAGGGCTCTGGCCACGCGGTCCTCGACTAGTTTATGCATTTCCCTCATAGTCATGCTGGTGTTTGCTTGGGAAACGTTGTCCCCTGAAGGGGTAGGCGTCAATCGCGAGCTTGCCACCGCCGCAGGGGGAGGGGGGGCGCGTGGCGCTCCCGAGGTGTCCCCGGCTCCTTCCTGGCGTCCGTTCAGATGACGAGATAACGCGGCCTCCACTAGGGTGGTGACCCGGCGTTCGACAAATTGCTCCACTGCCTGGCGGGTCCGAATAGGGAGGGCTGCTAAGAGCTCGTCCTGGTTGGGATCAGGACGCGGGGGGCCTTCGGGGGTGTTTTCGGTGGGCGGGAGATTTTGGGGAAATGCTTGCTGATCACGTGTGGAACTGGTTGCTCTTCGATTGCTACGAGTGCGAGCCATGACTTTTAGTCCGCTTCCCACAGACGGCGCCAATGTTAGGTTGAGAAATAGTAAGAGGAAATGAACAAAGGCCAGATTGATGAGTATTGTCTTATCTCCCTTATTCCGGGTGTACAGGTCCCATTTATATAGGGACGGAGGGGACACAAACATTTAATACGCATTAAATACACGTCGTGTGCCTTGTAGGGGAAGCATCTTCTGCTGTACGGAAGGTGTCAGACTGAGACGAGTCAGGCGGCGTCAGCCGTACGGAAGCGGCGCTGGCGGTACGGGTGCCACCTGGACTGGCGCTCAGCCACGCCTAAGCGCCGGTCCAGCGGTTTGGGCCTACTTCCTGGGCCTTCGTCTGAGCAAGGCTTCTCCGTGGGGAGGGCCTTGGGCCCGGTCCCTACAGATGCATTGGGACAAAAAGCTTGCATATGGGAAACGCTCCATCCGTGCCGGCCTTTACGTGAGAAAATTGATAGATTTTGACTAATTTCTTATTCGTGTCTGTTCCTTTTCATTTTTCCCCTAAAAATAAATTCTTTTTAGTCGTCTAATCAACAAATTAACAGCAGCAACACGCAACACAAACAATCCATTACGTCATGCCAAAAAAAAAAAAAACAACAATCCATTAAGAGTTTAACAATTAAAACTTTTCTTTCCTTTCTATTATCCCTTTCCTTTTTATTATTCCCTGAAATCAGGTGAGCTTTTATGTTTTTGTGCATGCAAAGAAGTTCAATTTTTCATTTTCGGGTAAAAGTAATGTCAATTAGAAAAAATAAATGGTTTATAAATTGACACAGGGTATGGATAATTCACCGAATAAGGACATGCTAAGTAAATTATAAGATTTTATGCAAACATTATAGGATTATCGAAAAGATTATTCTCCGAGTTTGTTGAGAAATTCTTTGACGAGCTGAGCTCACTGTAAACTACTTATAAAAAAATTACATGTACTATATAAATCTCAAGATAAAACACATATATTTTCTCGTAACAATTCAAGATCATATAAGAATTTTTGTGTTTGGAGGATATAGCTCTAAAATTTCTTGATCTCAACTTAGTTTAAATCACCTGCACAAAAGAAAAAAGTTAAGTTTTAAACCAAGTGCACCGAACTTATTAATGTGAACATCTAATTTTACATCTCTCTCTTTTTTCTTCCTCCATAGCCCATGTCCATAAATTGCGGGGGAGCTCGACTGTGACTGTCCCTCGGACATTTTTCAAGTGCACCTTTAAACGCATTTGTCTTTGAAGAAAGAAAACGATTGCTCGTGATTTTGGTGTTCCTGCCTTTCTTGACTAAAGGATTGCACTCAAAATTTATTTTTTTTTTAAAAGGGAAAATACAAAAGTTAGCAATTAATTAATAGTCGGACCGACCGACAAATCACCATGTAGATCTAATAACATAAGAATCATCAGAATGTCTGGGTGCTTGCTTTGCTGCAGTCCGATGGAACATGGAATTGATTATTCTGTCTTATCAGGTCCACATGACACTGGGAAAATCAATTCCTTCTTTTGCCACCCCGGCTAAGGTAACGGAGTTGAGAAATCTTGTAGCTTTTAAAATCATGAAAATTACTAATAAAGATGTTTCCGTTGCGATGATTCGATATCTCTTTTTTTGAATTCTTTCTCGTGTTCTGTTGAGGTATTACAAATGGAAAAAGGTTTATAATCCCTTGAATAAGTTGACCCGACTCAAATTTGAATGAATTACAATGAATTAATCTTTTGAATATGAGTTGCTTGAACTATAAAATCATGAAACATGTCCAGATGTACTCGTGGGGACATAGCTTGTACTGGGACTGTGTGGACAGATGGATCCATGTCAGCTTTATAAATCCAACATAATAAATACAAGTGAAACACAACTTTCAACTCTTATCACATGGATTCCTGTTGTGATAGCGTGTTTTTCCCATTGCTCATGCACTACATCCTCAATAAATTTTTCCTTTTTTTTTTTTTTAATACATACCTACTGAATTCATATTAATTCAGGTACAAGTCAAATACCTTGATTAACGAGTGAAACCCGCGCAATCATAAATTTTCACAAAATTCTAATTAACCAAGCCAACCCAAATAAATACCCTCAACGATTGACACATCAAACATCTTTTGAGTAAATTTAAATTTTAAGGGGAAAATGCTGGAAAGAGATTGAAATGGTGACAACGCCAAAACGACCACACTTAATTCAAAAGTGGGACATAGTTTTTGGATAAATCATTACCTGGCCACTCACCTCAACGTCCTCGAAAGAAACGAGAGTCGGTCTATCATAGAATAATGAAGAGCGCATGATTTGATCTCATCTTTATATCATCTCATCAACAGACTCGACAAACCTCGTTTACAGTATATTCATCAAGAAGAACAAAGAACATCATCAGTTGATTTGATCTTTGGCGGAGCCGAGGATTGAGGGGCAACCGGGCTCTCTCATCCATCCACCAGGTTCTCTTCTCTGTTCTGAACATCACGAACTCAACATGTCCTACCGGATATTAAGACTGTATGACAGATTGGGATACACGACTTTTCTGTATCCAAAATATACACCGTGGATAGAGGATACAATTGCCTGGCTGGCCAGTCGTCGATCCAGACCTGGCAAACCTGTGCCCTCCTGAAATGTATTTTTAGCGCTGGTTCGATCCAGCATCACCACGATAGACCACTGCTATTTGTCGCAAGTGCTAGCACGGACGTACAATTATGGATTGCAACATAACAAATGCAAAGGCTGCAGTTGCATGCCATTAATTAGTTAATTCCTATTGGTACCAAAACCATTTCCCAATTTTGTTGACGTTAACTACTCTCAGTTACCCCCCAACCACTTCCAAATTTAATCTCCATTGCCCTCACAGCTCACAAGCCAAATGCGAGATGTTGAACAGTATTGAGCTTGAGCTTGATCTTGATCTGTGTAAGCGCAGCGTAGAGCGATACTGTAGCAGGTGTTCCCAGCATGATGAGCAGAGGAAACGTGGGGGCCTATACATAAAAAGTTGTGGGTGAAAATGGCTGCTTTGGATTGACTCCCGAATTGCCACGTAATGCACAAGAGAGCTTGATGCTATTAATTGTTCTCTGCTTTCCTAGTATATTTAGGATTCATAGAAGAAAAGAGAGAAAGAAGAATGACACAGAGTTGATGAAAGAGAGACCCAGGGAGAAAGTTGGCAATCTGAACATCTAATTTCAAGATGTTCCGAGATATCAGAATACCATCAATTAAGGGTGTACCAACGCTGTAACGTTGGTTGGCGGAGTTCATCTTTCATTCAGTCCACTTGGTTTGAGCTGAAAAGTTCAGAGAGGCTGCAAATGTATTCTCAGTATCAGATAGCATAACAGAGATCACAATTATAAGCATCTCACTCAGGCAAAGCAAAACAGAACATCTTCAGATGTAACACCCAAGTCAATGCTACAACTAATAATACAAATTGGTTCGCCTGCCTGTGCCATGTTTATGAACTTCTCTATCTTAGAATTGCCCATTATATTCTACTTAGTTTGGGTTTCTAGATCAAGCTACTGCAGTTATTACCAAGTATGTCCATGGATTAGTTGAAGCGGTTTTGACGACTTCCCCTATCATTCCAAGAATCATTTAAGTAATTACCATAGATGATCTTGAAAAAGTTCACCCAGCAGTAATGGAAATCAATATAACCAAACAAAGTCATCACCATAAACAGTCTATAGGATGTACAACAGTCGCTCATACCATTCCATTGGGTACACAAAACAAGTATTATCAGTAAGCAGACAATGACAACTGAAACCATGCCACCCAAAAGCAGATATTATTCATATTATTATATGACCTTCTTAATCAGATTCTTCAGTGTATACTAACATCATCTTCATGGAATAAACAAAAAAATATTTACTAGAAAAAGTTCATTTATATTGCACTCACTTCAGGACAACCACATGATTCTTGTAGCAGTTTCAGGTTTCAATCAGTTAAGTGTGCAAATGGAAACCAACTAAATGAACAAAAGCCTCTAACTACAGCTGAAGGTTAGCATATTCAACCATCAGAATAAATAGAATAACTAAAGATGTTCATCATGACAAATGAACAAAGTGAATGCGATTTACAAGATTCCTTTTCTGTGTTATTCATCAAGATCGGTATGTGAGCATTGAAGTTTCTTAGCGACCCAAGTAGCCCCAAAACAGATACTACCAATCACCTCGACGCTCTAATACATATGACACTTATTAGCCTCGGTTGCAGCACCCAGTTTTCCAAGTTAATTTCAAGTGTTCAACCTCCATTGGGCATGAAATATAGAACTGGACAAATGTATCCTTCTGATTCTAAGGAGCCTTAGGATCAGTTCCATGCTGCCAAACATAGACAAGCTCATCCCACCCAGTGCTTGCAAGAAGCCCTTCGACGAGCACGCTCATGTCAACTCCAACAGCGAATTCAGTATGATGATCGTATCTTCCAACAAGCGCGTCCTCCACCATATAATCCCACAGGCAGACGGTCATATCATATGAGCAAGAGACCATTGAACTTCCTCTATGGGGAGAGAACTTCACCTGTTGAGAGAAAGACATCCAAGTGAATAATGCAGATCGATCCTTATTAAAGCGCACATGGCTAATAATTAACAAGAATCACATTTGGAAATTTTCCTTATAAAGGAAAAAGATAGCATATCCCTTTCTTTGGGTCAAGAAACCAGGAAGCCCAAGAACAAAAACTAAGAAGAACAAAATTGGGATAAAGAGACCCCATTAATGTTGCCTACATCAGGCGATCTAATGTCCATCGGCGGGAAGTCATAAGAATGAATACCCAAAGGAGGTGACTAGCCCATTGAGCAAGCCAGTCAATGCACAATTACCTTCCCTATACGTACATTAAATCTCAACCTGTCATGACGATGAAATTGTTAGTGTGATGGGTCCAGTCTTGACAATGAACTTCCGGACAACATCTGGGCCAACTTCAAGAACAAGGAAACAAAATCACAACGACCAAGAAAATCCTTTTACGTATCAGAAAAGGTTTTTCTTCTTCAGCCACCGTCAGTGTATAATCCATTGCTTTCAAGGTCAGAACTAAAAAGCCTCATTCTATGAGAAAGGGGGTTTGGAAGATGCCATCGCCCAGGTCCTGGTTCGATTCTGTCAAAGATACCCCTTTATTCCTACTTGTTCCTATGGATAGGCCATCGGCTCCACGGTAACCAGATTTTTTAAGCATAGCCAGGAGGGATATCAGAAAATTCTTAAACCGAAACAGGCACCCAAATTCTTCGTTACATATTCAGATGTACTCGCAATGTGATTAAAGTTCGATTGTACGAGAAAAGGAATTTGACTTCTGCCTAGAAATGCAAATTAAGTCCGTGCAGTACCTTCCTAACGGCGTAGCTCTGGCCATTAAGGACAGTCACGGGCAGCCGGAAGCTCCTGACGTCCCATACCCGAATGCTCTTGTCGACAGAGGCGGTGGCGAGGATACAGTCATCGTACTTGTTCCAGTCAGTGTAGAGAACCTCGAGGTCGTGGGCCGGGATTATCATGGTGGAGCCGGGCTCACGCACGTCCCACACGCGAACCGTGCAGTCACCAGAGGCGGAGGCGAACACGTCAGCATGGCGTGGGTTCCAAGCGGCGGCGTACACGCAATAAGCGTGCTCCTTGAACGTCCGGACACTGGCAGGACGGTCAACTGTCCAGAGCTTGACGGAATCGTCCCAGGAGGCCGTGAGGAAGGAGTCCCGCCGCGTAGCGTTGTAGTCAACGGAGTGGACTTCACGCGTGTGCTCTTGGAGTGAGCGAAGGGGGTTGGAGGCCGGGGGAAGGTTGGTGTCGTATACCTTGACAGACCCGTCGGCGATGGCGGCGACGAGGAGAGAGTCGTGGGACTCCGACCACGCTATGTCATAGACGGCGTCGGCGGTGTCGTAGGCGGCAGTCTCGATTATAGGAGCGCCGGGGGAGGGCGGCAGGGATAGGACGTGGACCCGACCATTACCGAGGATGCCAAAGTTCTGGGCGGTGGCGACAGCGAGGCGATTCTCGTAGAAGGGGCTGAATTTGACGGAGTAGCCGTTGAATGGGGTCTTGAAGGCTGGCATAATAACGGCGCGGAGAGCTCAGCCGGCGGCAGTTCGATCGAATTGTGTCTGGGTATATGCCAATTGGTTGTCTCAGTTTTTCTGGTAAGCTTATGGGTTTATCTTTTTGTTAGTAACCAAAGGGTTTATCCTTTAGTTTTTAATCTTCCTTATTTACCATGAATTCTTTCCCAATTAAGTTGCTCTAGGCTGGTGGCAAATTTTTCCTTGTGGATTCAATTTCTAGCCGGATTCACAAACCAAGAGTAAAATTATCCAAATCATCATCTTTTTTCCATTACCAATTTTTAAATCCAAAATTTTATTTTAAAAAAATAATTGTAACTAAAGTTAAAACTAATAATGGGCTTAATCGAGGCCCATTATGAACTAGCAGTAGCATTCCATGGTGCGGCCAACTTTGGTAGGCCCAGTTCGCACGGTGCTCTATAGTCTTACATTATATTATGAAGTGAATGAACGGGATTACATATTTATTTACCTTTTAGCCTTGGTAAATGTAGAAACTTACCAAAAAAACCATGACATGGTACCAAAGATGGCCATGAATCTCTTGATCAACGCCTTCTCTCAAATCACCATTGTATGTTATGTTTAACTGCAAAATTAGAACTCAGGCCCATTTCTCTCCCTCAATGCTTAAATAAGAATTATGTGTTTGATGGATAACCGCAGCTCCTCCTGTGTAGAATGGAAAGGAGAGGAAGAACGTAACGTGACGTTAAGCTTTGCATGCTGTTACACGATATCAATGGTAAAGCTTTGCGAGACACCGCGATACCTTGACGGTATAGTATTATTCACTTGCAACTCCGGTTCAAAGAACTTTAAGATCACTTCAAAGAGTTATAATATTGTCTAAAAAAATTGTAACTGATATTATAATTACTTGTAACATTTTCATTTATAACCACTTTAAATTATGTAATAATCTTTTTAATATGAAATTACAACTGTTTTAAATTGATATATTATAATTTTTTGAATAATTAAGGTACCATACTGCTAAGGGTTTAATAGAGACTTTCTAAAGGTTTTTGGAGCAGATTATTAATACCTCACATCACATGGTGGCCCCCTTAACATCTCCATCTAATGAACTTTATTATCCCTATCCTAGACCATGTTCTTCCACCTAAAATCCCATCACCCAAATTAAATCCAACTAAAATGGTCCTAACACGGTTCAAATTTCTACCAAACAACACTCGTATGCCTTGGTTGATAATGGTTCGACATCAGTAAATTTTCAACCTCAGTAATTTCTGAAAGTAGGTATAAAATTAAAAAATGAAAGTGAATAAATACGGTAATTCTATGGATTATTAGGATGTATCACCATCTCGATTGGTATGAATACACCCAATTATAAATTTTGCGCCGAATGAATACAAAACCAACGTCTCCAAATCTCCATGTGATACATTGAACAATTGATCTGATCAGAATGTCAATGTATGTGGATAGTGTATGTTCAAGTGCAAAGCAAATCATTCAATGGAGGACATCATTGGTGGCCTTGTCATTCCACGGATATGATTTGATTTCACTTTTGACGAAATGAACCACTTTATGCAAAATCGGAGACGAAATTTAATGAGCCCCGTTCAAAGTAATCATCCGTACACATTCGTTATGAACGTGCATCAATCAAAGACCTAGCTAAGTGGATAAACATGAAGTGATTTCGAGGGGGAAAAGAAAGCACTGGGAGGTTTTATCTTCACGAAATTTGATGTCTCTTTTGAATCGCGATGTGATGTGATTTGATTTTTCCAACAGGTGACTTTTGAAAGAAAGAAACTTGGAAAAAAAATAATCAGGAAGTTTCCGTTTCTTCTTCTTCTTCTTCTGTTAATTAATTAATTAATTTTTTTCTCCAACTGCAATTTTTAGCGACTTAGTTTATCAAAATTATGTCATGTTAACCAAGCCGTTTCCAGCATAAATGAAAGATCGATTGGAATTACATCTCGGTCGGTTTTGTTCACTTTGTTCCTAGCCGGTGAACTAACTTATCTAAAAAGTAACGTTGCGGACAAGTCGGTCAACAATTGACTAGCAAATTAATTAATCTCAGTTAATTGGTCGAGGAAACTCATATTTTATTGAAGAAGTGCAACACGATTTAGTGGAATGAATGGCTAATCATTCAGTGCAGGGAATTTTGACTAAACGGGAGAGTATTAACTAAATCGGAAGGGCAACTAATAAGCATGCAAATAACGTGCTATGAATTTGGTTCGTCCATCGTGAGGATTTCATCACCTCTTTTTCACTACGTGATCGTTTTTTGGATATGAACATTTAGGATTTTCCGAATCTCCGGTGTCAAAAAGATTTTGTCTAAACCTTGCAAAACACTGGAAAGGAAAGTAGGAACAGGAGGGGAGGGAGGTCCCAAGATCATAATGCCTTAACTTTATGCACGAAAGCAACATCCCACATGCACATGTCTCTGACGGTGAAAGATTTCGGGTCGGGTCAGGTCAGATCGGGTTGGGTTGTGTTCCTCTCAAAGACAACGGTTTCTCCGCGCATCCATCAATATAATTTCATAGAAATTCTAGTCAATTTCAATCACTGTAAAATAATTTGAAATTTGAGCTGAATTTCCCTAATAAAAAAAGTTAAAATTTCTAAAATCTACAAGCTTAATTGTTCAACTAATCGCTACATTGCATCGGAATTATTCAACTAATGCTTGTAGAGATTCCATAAATATTATTGGAATTGAATTTTTGTTATTAAGGAAGAGTCCCGTGTCCAGAAGAAGATAGAAAGAACATAGGAATAAATTAGTAGAAGAAACAACGAATTAAATTTAAGATATCTTAGTTCGAACTTTTTCCTATTGCTTTTTCCAGCCATTTCGATTTGCTTCCGACTATTCTTTTAATTCGGATAAGGTGATTTCTTAATAAGCAATGGAATAAAGAAAGGTATTTAATTTCACTTTGGTTTCTGTCCGAAATTTTTTTATCAGACAAATTACATTCTAAAACGAAACACCTTCCCAACTTAATGACAAAATTAACGAATATTTAAATTGGACTAAAACGCGTGGGTGTGCTGCTTGCAAATTTTACTTATTTTCTAATCAATGTTTTTTTTTTTGGCCAGAAAAAGGGATCTTCTATTACTAACCGATGTCAAAAGGGGTATCACCATTCACAAATGGATACCCAGTACAGCTAATGCCAATACAAAGAATATCAGAAGCATAGTTTTGAAGGTTTGCCATCAACAAGACAGATAAAGAAGATGGTGGTGATTGAATCCAGTCAGCTGGAACCATCCCTTGTCTATACCAATGTGCTATCATGTAAACAGTAACATTTTTTTCCCTTACGATGTTACTCACTATTTTTATTTGCGTAAATATGTTAAAAAAAGTACCGTTTTGTTTATGCAATTCTAATAAAAAATTGCTTTTTTTTTTAAACAGAAATGAATTGAAATGCAATACAACTGGCTTAGATAATTTGGTGAATGATCACCACATAATGATATTGTTATGCCTCTGTATTAATTCTGTTGAATATACAAGCATGTACAGTAAAAAAAATCCATCAAAATGAGAAATACAGTCAAATCTCTTGAATTTTTTTAAAAATTATTTTGCATGATTCAACCAAATCTCTTAATTTTCTGCATCATTCATCTCATCATCTACACGATTATCTATATGCTACCCTGGAAATGCAACTGGGGAGAGCTCACTTTTAGCTTGCTTTGAATCAGGTTCAAATTTGGTATAGACAATTCCTTTGTGAGTAAATACACTGCCTGTGATTAATTTAACTAAGTTCACAGTATGCCAATACGAGATAAAAAAATGATACATGATTTGTGATTGATTATATAACTCAAGGAATGAAAGATAGGGTATATCTTGTAGTCAATTATTCTCTTACTCAAGTATGAAACAAAAATATCTGCTCCGGACATACTCGTATATTTAGGTAACGTAAACTAGATAACTCCATATCGTATTTACGTGGAGTCGGGTTTGAAATTCACGGCCTTATAAGATTCTTCCCACTCCTACCTACCGACGCTAATGGCGTCCCCCACCTAATCCCGAGAACTCCAATAGCTCCAAGACAGGTGGAACGCTAGGAGGTGAACACGCGTCCGAGGCCCCCCTGGTCGATTGTCTTGTTCTCCCTCATTTGGCAGTCTCAGTCAAGCACTGAAATTTTGTAGCGCCCCCCACACATGGCTTCAATTCAATGCCCAACGCAAATTATTGCACCTCCTGAAAAATTAAGAGGAAAATGAAAAAAAAATATTGAAAAGCCTTAAATGATGGTTTTCTTTATAAAAAGGAAAGTGTTCCAAAGCGATGGATTCCGCAAAAAGTTATGCTCTTGGTAATTGTAAAACCTCCAACAAGCGCTGAATTTTGTGGAAATTAATGAAATTCCGTTCTTCAAAGATTGCTACAACTCGTACGTATAGCATCAGTAAGCACTCAAGTTGCCTTCCTGATAAGTTTGATGAGATATGGACTTTCTAATCTTTTTAAACGCAACCATTTTACTAGAGTTTGCGAGCATAGATATATTTGGTGCCAGTCCTCGCTCAGGGCCTTGTCTATTTGGGTATACACTTAAGTTCGAATTTTATAAATAAAAAAATTATAATTGAAAAACTTCTTAATGATGACTTAACTCAAATATAAATTTGTCAAAATTTTATGTATTTAATTTTTCTTTTTTGTGGATATATGAATTCTGTTACGATTAGTCTAACAAGAAGTGATCAATGTTGAGTGGCATATATTTCTAAAATTGCATTTCCAGAAAAAAGCAGGAGAAAGGAGGAGTATAAGAGAGATCCCCCCCGATAATACCATCATTTGAAACAAAAGGCTCTCTCCTCTCTTTCAATCATCTCATCTCATCTCATCTCTCTCTCCCCCCATTTTTCTCCAAAAGGGCAAAAAACTTAAAAAAAAAAAAAAGGAGAGAGAGGCAGAGCCTGCTAGATATCGAGAGCATAGAGGGATGAAGAACACAATTAGATGCTGCATATCATGCATTCTCCCCTGTGGATTCCTCGACGTGATCCGCATAGTTCACTCCAATGGCCGAGTCGAGGAGATCAGTGGCAAGATCCGGGCAAGTGAGATCATGAAACTCCACCCGGAGCACGTCCTCAAGAAGCCGTCTTCCGAGCCGTCCAATGACGGGCTTGCGCCTCGGATCGTGGTTGTCCCAGCAGATGCTGAACTCCAACGTGGCAAGATTTACTTCCTAATGCCCATCGCATCGGAGAAGAACAGATCAAGATCATCGAGGAAGAAGAGGAACCGGGAACTGGCTAAGCCGAAGCCAGATGACTTTGTCGTTTCGAACCGCTACTTGAGCGAGATAATGTCGGAGAAGATCTCAAGCCAAAGGGAGCGGAGGAGGGACCGTGTCGGGGTATGGAGGCCTCACTTGGAGAGTATATGCGAGACAGTATATGATGGGTGACACGGAAAATAAGTCAAGTCAAGATCCACAAATTATATACCAAGATTAGCCATTAACTGGGGATCAAATGGCTTGTACATGGAAGGGAGGGGGGAAAAGGAGAAAGAGAAGAAGACGAAGAAGATTGACAGGCGACTGTCCTACTCATGAGTCTTACTCTCCTTGTGGTGGTGATCTCATTTCGTTACACTTTCACCCAAAGTAATCTTTCTTTTCATTTTCGATTTTTTGAAATGTAGGGTTAAGTTTTTGGTGACTCCTTCTCATGTCTTCATATTGCATACTTGCATTGTGAATACATATAATTAAGGTCTTCCTGAGACCTAGAAAATGCGGGGAAAACTTCCTTTTCTCAGTTAGAGTTTTCCTTGGATAAATGAATTTATTGTGGAGGTTTCTTCTTAAACTTTGCAAATTGTTGCTTTTGTGAGTATTAGATGCATACGTATGTATGTATGAAAGTACGTATATGCGTACGTACAGGGACGAGATTAGGAGAAATTAAGGGGTGCTGTTTGTGATCTATGGAGGAATGAAATGATTCCAATTTCACGTTAACCTTTTTGTATTGAAATGTACATGTAAATGGGTATGTATGTATGTGCGCATGTATATAAACGATAATTGAATTTATTATGGGTCTGACGTCCGTGATATATGTGGAAATGATAGGACAGCTTTCGATTTGATGTTGGTTCACCTAATCAGTTAGTTCTTATCTTCAATAATAATTGAAAGTTCGAAGTCCTTTTTTTCTTTTTCTTTCTTTTTTTGCCGAATATAGATATCCTTGGAGACAGCATTTTATTTTTTTGCTAACTACTTGGAGACAGCAATTGGATATACATGTGTGTGTAGTGGCTATAGTTGTTGAGTTTATGTTATTCCTTATACAGGTCGACAAAACACAGTATCACATAAATATTTACCATCTGCCCGGATCGAGAAAACATGTCCTGCCCCTTACCTTCTCTCGATCCCAATATATATATATATATATATATATATCATATGCTTGTAAGTTGTGATTTAGGTTTTTTTTTCTTTGTTTAGTATTTTATCTAAAAATTCATGAATAATTATTGACTACAATATTTAAATTGAGTCGAATCACCAAGAAATAAAATATTTTTAAACGAATTTCCTCCCTTTTCAAACTCAAGATTTAATTTAAAACTTGGAGGATGAGCATCAAATTGTTTTAACTAATTGACCTGATAAGCTTCCTGATATACATGATCTCTTCGCATGAAGTCCATAAGAACTATAAAGAGCATTCCAGTACTCTTGCTCAAAAGTTCTTCGGATGAAATTGGAGTTGACCTCGAGATGGAGAATGTGGGCAAGCAATTCATCGGAGACCTTCAAAAAGTCAAGTCCAGTGTGGTTCCCCGGAGTGACCCTCCGATACCTAACTAGAGAGTGATTTGAGCAAGAGGAGGACAGAGAAGGAGAAGAGATGTTGGAGAAGGGATGAGTGAATCAATTACCTGACCCCTGATGAGAGTTATATATAGATCCTGGTTAGTACGAAAGATTGATGAAGTCACGTCTTCCACGTGCTGAGCATATGGGTGAGGGTCAGACTTGGAGGATGTTTGATGTTCGATGTCCACATGGGAAAGAGTTGGACTTGGTTGATGTACTACGTTCATGTAGGTGGAAGTCGGACTTAGTGGGCATCCATGTGGGAGAGAGTCAGACTTGAATGCTTGACGTCCGTAATATGGGAGGAAGCTGGACTTAGTTGATGTCCGACATCCATGTTGGTGGAAGCTGGACTTATTGGGCGTCCATGGGGGAGAGAGTCAGACATGAACATCTAACATCCGTAATGTGGGAGAACGTTGGACTTAGTTGATGTCTGATGTCCATGTGGGTGGAAGTCGAATTTAGCGGACATTGGATGTGAACTGGTATTTCTTGAGTTAGTTTCAAATTAGGGAATCGAGTCGGGTACGGGTAAATATGTCTATATCATTTGTCCCTCATTTCTCTTGTGTTTGATGTCAGAAAGTAGATGTTGTGTTCGATTGGAGAGGAAACATCGGAGGGGATAATTTTGAAGCATGGTCAATGTGGTCTTTTGGTTCATAATGACAAAAGTCAAACTTTTGCAGGCCAAGGTTTTGATTCAGACTTGTGAAGTTAGGATGTCGAGAGATCAAGAATCTATTTTGTTCGGTACTCCGGACTTGTGAAAGTCAAACATCGAGGGATCAAAATTTTGTTTTGTCCTCCAGTCCAGACTTGTGAAAGATCGACGTCGAGAGGTCGAAAAATTTTCGTACCCTGGTCGAAACTTGATAAAGTCAAATGTTAGGAAGCTCGAACATTAGGATTTTTAGACTTTTCGTGCCCCCGATTTCCTTGAGTCGGGTGCGTGGATTGGTAGGATGTACATCGGTACCCATCTTTTGTGAGTCGGGTACTAGTGTTGGTGAGGTGTCAGTGGTGCTCAACTATCTTGAGTCGAGCGCTGATGTTGGCGTAGTGTTGGTACCTAACTTCCGTGAGTTTGGAGTCGGGGTAAGGTCAATGTTTGTCAGTACCCAAGTTCCTTGAGTCAGCACCGAGGTTACCATTGTACCTGGGGTACATTACTTCCTTGAGTTTGGTGCGTCTGTGGTACCCGACTTCCTTAAGTGATGGAGCCGGGGTTACTTTGGTGTCCTCGAGTACCCAATTTCCTTGAGGTAGGTACTGGCGTTGCCGCGGTATCTGTAGTACCTGACTTCCTTAAGTGGGGAGTCGGGGTGTTTCAATGTCCGCGGATGCCCAACTTCCTTGAGTTGAGCGCCGGACCCTCTTCCCTCGAGAGGCGCCTTTTCTAGGACAAATCCATGAGGGCCAAACCATCGCACCGCCGCCCAAAGTGAACAATACCTCTATAGGTATTTTCTGTCTCATCCACATCTTTGGTGCTCTCATTGAGAGTCAAACTCAAGTTTCAACCTCTCTCTTCGAAGGGTGTGTGATAGACACATCGGACAGGTAAGGGGGAAATTAGCTCTTTACAAACTCGCGCATACCCCTCTTCCTTCGAGAAGGACCTTTTTTTAGGACAAACCCATGAAGGCCGAGCTGTCGCGGCGCCGCCGCTCAAAGCGGAAAATACCTCTAGACGATGCCCTCCATATTGGTGATTCTGGCCCCATCCATATCATCGGTACTCTTGTTGAGAGTCGAATCCAAGCTTCAAGCTCTCTCTTCGAAAGGTGTGTGATGGTGACTAATCCCACATCGGAGAGACAATGGGGAAGTTAGCTATTTATAAGCTCGCGCACACCCATCTTCCCTCGAGAGGTGTCTTTTCTAGGACAAACTTATGAGGGCCGAGCCATCGCGCGCCCACTCAAAGTGGACAATAACTCTCGACGAGACCCTCCATGTCAGCGATTCTAGTCTTATCCACATTAGGGAGGACAAGAACACCTCTCTCGCAGGAGTAAACGAAGCTAAATGGAGAAATAATTCTCTGGTGGGTCGTTAAATCAGCATCTCCTCTCGTGGCCAAGACGATCTTTCTTGCATGCTGTCACCAATGGCCATGAACATGGCTCTGGAAAAGATTGGCTCTTGTCTCAACTTTCTGGCAGTCCCAAACTATTCGATATGGTTTTCATATGGGCAAATAGAACAAAGAATTAATATAGAAGGTTACTGATAAAAAAAATTAAAAAAAAGAATTACCATAGAAGGTGTGCAATATGATTATGATATGTTTCTTACTTATTGACACCTTTTGTATCCTGGACGATCACCCTGTCTCTATTTACTATTACTACACTCCCTTTTATTGATTTAAAAAAAAAACCATGTTTTTTGGTGGACGCCCTTTTGCTTTACATAGTTTCCTCCGTTAGCTCCCAATTTATTTATCCATATATTTATTTATCATAAATTCTGGAAAAATTGAATGCAATACAACAATAATATAAGAAATACAACGTGAAAGAAGAAAATATATAATTAAGTTGGGGTGGTAAGGATCTAATTCTAGAGGACAGTATTCAACAAAGAGAAGAGCTCGAGGACTATATTAATTATATAAAGGAAAAAATGTTAGGGATGACCCGACATGGTAGAAGGATAAGAAATGTTATTCTACAGAACAAAAGATACAGGGACAATCAAAATCATATACATATGAGAAAATAATGGACTAAACAAGAAGAAAGTTTTTTTTTTTTAAATTTTTCAGAAATGAAATTAAGGGTGCTTAGTAACGTAGAAAGTTTTTCATCACTTTCCAACGCGAAGATTATTTGCATATGATAACAGTCTCCCAACATATGCTGATGCTATGGAGAAAAATCAAAGCGATCGAGACAACCATTTGTCGGGCTAATCATTGCATCAAATATTTAAAAATCATCAATATGCCATACTAATAATATACTCCAAGTGCATGGGACAAACTTATATTATTAGTTGTTTTTCCATTTTGCGAAACATTAGGTTTTTCGATTAAAGGATTATAATTGTTTCTGCTTACCTAATTAATTATGGTCCTTATCGGACGATTATGTTCGCTATGTGATGCGAAATTTTCCCACATGATGAGTTTGGCAGATGGGGATTGGTGGATTTATGCATAACATTGGTATTGCCACATCCGTTTCAGCGGAATCGTGCGCTGCTAAATTGGATCTTGAGTTAGTTATAGATTTGGGACTCCGAAAGCTTATCCTTGAAGTTGATTTAGAGGTTATGGCACACGTCTTACAAGAGCACCGTACAAATATCGGGTGGAATGAAAGGATTGTGGTTGATGCTTGAAGTCTTCTACGCTGGATTGTTGGACAGTTATGGTAATTAGGCACACCCTTCAGAGGGTAATGTTAATGTAGGATAACTTACGAACCATGCTTTTCGGTAGCTCTTGGGGGTTCACAGGATTGTCAATTGCTCTACTCATTTGAAGCCTAATTGCTATTTTCCTGATGTCGTTATATAGTTGATTTTGTGTGTTGAGCCACGCCCTGTTTCTGATCGGGGAAAAAAATAAGTAGAATTGGTAAATGCTTTCAAGTGGACATGATAATTAAATTGTCCCCACTTCTCTCACCTTCCATCATACAAGCAAATGCACCTCACCTTATAGCAACAAGTGGACATTACTGAAACAACTCATAGCTTGATCGGTCACATTGGCGCCAATGGAAGCGTACTGACTTCTAAAAATTACTTAGGAAAGATGTTGGGGGAACGACAATCTATAAAATCACTTCAGTTAACTTATATTATGATGCAATAATGGCGTGGTTTTCACTTCAATCAAAGGATTGATGTTTGTTAACCTCAGTGAAGAATGTTAGAGATGTAAGTGAAACCAAGCATGCATGCAAAATTCCAAACTAGGCAATTCACATGCAAAGGGAATCATGCTTCACCAAAAAGCTAACCAAAATTTATGGTAGAACCAGGGCTTGATTTAGCCTGTCCACTGATAAACCAGGTTATACATTTTCTTAGAAGGAAGATATATGTAATTACCCTTTTTCTTTTTCCTTTTTAATTATTGAGAAAGGAGGTACACTTGGGTGGTGTTGTATCGAGATAAATATATATTTTTAATCAATAAGGCCAGCTGGGGTAATGCCGAGTTCCTGGAGGACCTCAGGGCACTCGGGAAGACGCTCGGACTTCATGAAGCCGAGAGGGTTCGCAGAGCGGATTGGGGTAGCGATGCCATTGTTCTTTGTGAGGCTGATCCTGGCGCTCTTCCTCTGGAAAGGATCCTGGCTTATCTCCTCGCAACCGGGCCTGTTGCTCTTCAACAGCACAATCTCGCATATCTCCTCCTCGTGCTCTCCATCCACCGGGAGTCTGTAGATCCCATCCTTGTCGGTGTGACCGTCGACGCTGTATGTCAGGTCTCCGCCCTCACGGTTTCTGCACTCCAAGCGCACCACAGCACCTTCAACACACACGCACAATCCACAAAAATGAGAGTACTTCCCTAATGTTCCTGTCGTGAAAATATATATGGAAACTATAGAGAGAAAAAGATTAGTGGAAATTCCCACACACTAAATCCTGTAGAGCGTACTGTTTTTATTTATAGGAAAGATATATATTAAAGATAGAAGATATTCTATATCAAATTTCTAAATATATTACACCAAATTAAATGAACCGAAGCACATACCTTCAATAAAGTCGCTGACTCTGGTGATGAACTGGGTGCGGCAGGTGTCGCAGTAGACCTTGCCCTCGACGAAGAAGCGAGAGTCGCTGTAGGCGGCCCCCATGAGTGACAGGAAGCAAAGAGCAGAGGCAAAGAAGACGATGGACTTCGCCATTGCTCGTGGAGCTGGACTTCTTCTTTTAATTACTGCTGTTGTAATATAAAATTGGATGGAGAGATTCGATTAGGGCTGCTCGCAAAGGACTACGAGGGCTTGTTTATATATGGACTCGGGTTATTTTTGGGATGTTTCCAGTCAATGGTCAAAATGTCGTGGATTGAACTTTTCTTGGCTACCATTCTTGTCGTTGCATCTATTGTTCATTTTGTGGTAACAAAACTTCCTTCTGTCCGCTTCTCTCTCACCCTCTCTTTGAACACACCTAACAAAAGCCATTACTTGAGGTCAGTTTCCGCTTCTCGGATAGCGGTGTCACCACATTTTCGAGATGCCTATCCCAAGGAAATGAGCCCATTGAAAGTTTTAGATTAAATGCTTGCAAAACGCCAATCGAGAAATTTAGAATACACGATCATTGGAATATACATATATATATGTGATATATGATATTGAGCTCCATAGCAATTCCCCAAGGTCGTCTGATTTCCATTGCAAGCCAACTGCAAGCATCGGTGGATTCTTTCTCAACTATCAGTCTTGCTTTCATTGAATCCGGTGAATTCTTATGGAAAACTTCAAATCATTTTTAATAGATTACAAGTGATAGGACCCCTTAAAATTAGAGAAAATATTATCGCTAGCTATTTACAGTCGAACACATGGCTGCTCTTTAAATTTTTGTTCTTTACTTTTTGGTGTATCTCGTAATTGAATAAATCTTAGACAAAGTTGAAATTATGAATATAAGTTTCTAATTTGCATTGAATTTAGTTTTTTTTTCTTTTCATCTTTTAGGGTTTTAAGGGCCCAGCAAGACAGGGCAACGATCCGAGTCCCAGACCAGTTGACATGGGCGGTTTCATGGGATCAGGACAGAAAACCAGCCCGGCTGGCTCGGCCCAAAACTCGGCCATCAGTAAACAACGGTCCACACAGTTAGTCCAGGAGCTCGAAAATGAGTGGAAGCAGCTTGTGGCATGATCAGCCGATATTCAAGTGGAAATTTGTCTCGATCATGTCCACGTAACGTGCTAGAAGATCTATCCATCTTGGATATATGTTCACAGGGAGTCGTTTTCATCAGCTTTCAAGGATAGATATATGTTTCAATTTTTTTCCCTTAATATGAGGAACGAGAAAGAATAATTTGATAACAAACAAATAATATCATTAAATATTTATATAATATTTTACAATTTCTATTAAGTTCAAGGGATACCCTAAACCCGGTGATATCCGTCCTTGGCCCAAATAATATGGTGACGACTTTATATGTTGGTAAAACCATCATAATTAGGCGAATTAATAAGTAATTCAGAGCAGAACTATTTGGTGTAATGTAAAGGTGATATCTGTAAATATATTAAAAGAAAAAATTATGGTATCGAACATCAACAATGATTGACTTGTAGTGGTGCAGCTGGGTCAACGATTAGATTCATTGTAAAAAAAGAAAGTACATTAGTTAATGGATCATGTGAATGTAAGGGTCATCGTCAGTTCGGTATTTAGCTACAGATTTGGCTGTATAGTGACCGTTTCTTCACAAAACGAATAGATTTCCAAAAGTTCAGTGCTCCAGACGCTGAAGATGTTCGGTTGTTAGTGGAAGTTAAGCTGCTTCAGCTAAACGTATAACATCAGATGTCAATTCTCATAATAATATGGCATTTCCTCTCCAACTTGGTAATGTAATTATTGGCACAAATCCATGCGAGTGAAAGAGATCGCGTGATTGGAGGAGTCCCATTTGTTCAATTAATAAAATGCTAAAATAGCCAATCTCATTCCTGATCTAAGCAAGAGCTAATGTAGAAGCAAATCCTACGTACGTGGCCAATTTTGTAGGCTCTTGATTTGTAGAGCAAAAGTCCTGGGCTCGGCCACTATAAATGAAAAAAAAAATACATGATTAAAAGAGTTCTAACTTTAACAGATTGATTTGACTAGAAATTAGTTTAGTCGAGATCCGTTAAATTATGCAATTTAATTGTGTATGATCTAAAAATATACAAAGTATAATTCACTAATCATGAGAGTTACAAGAATATATTTGTTCTTCTTCCTCAGCTTCCTAGTGATTCAGAGCGCACTGGCTCTGTGCTTTCCTCGTTAGGATTCAAAAGGATGATGATAAAAACTTGGCAAAAACGACTTATGATTGTGGGCACTGTTTAAATCATGGTTCTCAGAGTGGGGAAAAAACGGAAGTTGGCCAGCTCACCATACATATATACATAGGTATTCCACTATAATAATTATTTCTGTGGGTAAGATTAAAAATGAAGGAAACATTTGGTACGCAAAGTTTTCTTCTTTTTGTGCATTTCTGTGAAAGAGAGAAAAGGAGTATTTCTCACACTACTCGGAGAAATTGGATGAGAGAAACTTAGCGTTCCTTGTTTTTGTATATTTCCCCTACGCATGCAAATAAAGCGATTCAGAAAAAGCTCCACACCCACCAATACCATTTTCTCAGTTGATTTTTTGGTACAACCAAGGAAACGGCGTATATAGCATGAGGTTAATGAATAAATTACAAAGCATGCATGATTTTTAAAAATCATATAAAAATATGTCGGGATCTCGTAATCTTAACTTCGTGCATAGCACGGCTGTTTGGTGATCTCACGGACCTACACGGCGGGAAATAAGTGAAAATATATCCGGTCAAGCATTTTATGATTAGATGAATAAATTTGTGGACCAACATGTATGTTGTTTTCCCTTTATTTTACTTATAATTAAAAGATATATGCAAGTGGATCGATCTCTTAAATTCTCCCTTTTAGTTAGAGAATTCTGATGTAAACCAAATTTCTTTTGGATACTGGGAACATCACCACGATGCCGTCGATGGCTATAGCAACCTCATATGGCCTTTAGTGATCTCGGTCTACCATTATAACAGCTTTGTGGTTGATATTTATCATTACAACCGACTTTTACCATCGCCATCCGCCGTCATTTAACCAGAGTCGTATTATAAATCGACTTAAAGGGCACTGTCAAGATTGTGATGCGCGTTCGTAGTCAAGAATATATAGGGACGGACTTGGGAATTTAGATCAAGGGTGGCGAAAGAAAAGGTGAAATAAAGTTAAAAAAGATTAGATCAAAGAGTGAGATAATATAATTTGAAAATGTACAAAACTTATCAAATTAATGATGTCATAATATTTTAAATTTAATTTTTATCAACGAGATTTCTTGTCACTCTTTTTTTTATTCCCTTGCGTATATTTTATAAAACAAAAAAGTAAATGCTTGACAGGCTATTATGTGAATGTTGCTTCGGTAAGGATATTCATACACTCATTATATTATAATAAAACTATATATATTAATAGTGCAAATTATAACCACAATTAAACAAAAAGAATAAAACATGGGATTGGCATTTGTCAATGGTTCACCCCCACCTTTAATCATGCCCGTGACTATGGAATTTTTGCCATTCGCCGACACGCTTTCATTTTTTTTTCTTCCTTGTATTTTTCCCACAGAACAAGATTCCGGAGTAACATAAACACTGTACTCTCGAAAGCGTCCTGGATGCTATGGACGAAAGTAGCTCAGCTCAAATGCTCCATCATCACTTCCTCTTTTTTTTTTAAAAAAAAAATTAAATTTTATTAGTACATAAAATTTATAATTACAAAATTTTATCTATTTGTAAATCAATTTGATTCGAATATACATCAAACGAGCCCAATTGAATATCCTATTTTAGATACCTAAGCTAAAAGAATTCTTAGCATGTAGGATTTCTTTTAAAGGATTATATTTCGAGGATTGAAGTAAAAGTGGGCTCTGTAGATCTTTTTGCATAATGTTCTCTTTCTTTATTTTGATTAGTACATGAGTTATTTAGCTTTGTAAATACTCCAAGCAATACTTATGGAAAAGAATAGTGGCAAAGCAGTTTAGATTGTTCCATGATTTCAGCAAACATTGTTTAAATGGATATAGACGGCGAAACTAAGCATATGATAGAGAGTATTGGACTTGTGGTACCACTCCTATATTAACTTACTGTTTCCACCTCATATGACCGGAAATTCTATGCTGGCATTGCCTTTCTATACTTAATAAAGTTATTCAATTTTGTAAATCGATACATCGTCTCGATTATCTTGCAGCTACATTTCATCTTTGTGACCATATGCACTACGTACAGATCAAGTGGAAGTGTACCGAACGGCAAAACATTTTACAATATATTTTTTTAAAAAAAATTGTAGAACTTATGTCTAATAATGGGTAATGAGAGGGAACCCATATATTGAACTAAATCATGGAAACGTTTGAAATGGGATTTTTTTTTTTTCCAACTCATGTCCTCTTCCTTCATAAAGAAGTCCGCGCACTATACATGAGACCACGTGAACAAATGCCTACCGCCACCATCACTATACCACCATTATATTTTTCAGTAAACTTGGTAAAATTTAAAAAAGAAAAAAAATAATACTAAGAACAATGGAAGGCCAGAATCAATTGGGATAGATGTTTCAGGAAATTATTTTTTGTCGTTTAGTTCAGTTCACGAGAGCCTATATATATTCACGAATATTCTCACGACAGCCTACGTTCACACATATTCGATTAACTCCAACATCCAACTACTATAATTCTTTCGAAAATAATAATAACTTACTAAATATTACATAATACCAATTAAAATAATATATTAACTTTTTTTGGGCCAAAAATAATATATTAACTTGAGAAGAAAATTTAGTATGCAATTGGACATTGGTAAGAATGAATTACGAATGATATGAAATAATGAAAAACATAACATATATAATTACTTGATAAATGAAGGATTGATGAGAATGAGAGGTGCTTATGTAGTTCATTATTCAACTATCATTAGTGAAATTTCTTCTATTTATTTATTCCATTTCTGGATGATCACAACCAGAAAGATATATATATATATATATATATATATATAATTTGTAGAAAGTCGGTCCTTTTGTTCTCTCCATGAGGACATGAATCTTATAAAAGGCAGAGACCGCTTAATCTATAAACAGCATAGGCGCAGAAGCCACCTTATTCCCTCTCTCGCCGTTCATTCATTCGTAAATTTGGCTTCCGTGCAGTACCCATTTAAGATCCCTTCGATATGTTTGTAGGGCACCCCCAGTCTCTCTTATGCCGAGCCACGTTTTTAGTCTTTCAGCTCTCATTCTTCCTCTCCTTCTTCTTTGTCGTCCATGGAGCTAGGAGTCGTAGCAGTGTACCCCATTTTCGACACAAGTCGATGAGCCCAGGAGCTAGGAAGCAGATAATCAGCGGCGGGTGTAACTTGTTCCAAGGAAGTTGGGTGCTGGACCTGTCTTATCCACTGTATAACTCGTCGACTTGCCCCTTCATAGATCCCGAGTTCGACTGCCAGAAGTATGGCCGGCCTGATAAGCAGTACATGGAATATGCATGGAAGCCCGACTCCTGTGACATCCCCAGGTATTACCTATACGATTACACTGTCCCGGTCTAAATGATGGATGATTAATTCGTAAAATGCGCTTCTACTTAGACTTCTCCCAGTTCCCCACCCATTCTCACGCTTTGAAAAAGAGTTCCCCTTTTCATCATTTTGGGAAGAACACATGGTTTGCGCAGTCTATTGCTGATAATGTTAGCTCGACCTCAGCCATGAGGCGCCGAGCTGAGCGATCCTATTCAACTTCATTTTCCACGGATGCATGGGATTGATCGAACTAGTGTAGCTAGTTGTGCAGCGAAGGAAGATTGATTGATTCGGGGTTGAATCGAACTGTATAAATAAATAAACTGCAGGTTTGATGGAGGTGATCTGCTGAGAAGGTGGAGGGGGAAGAAGATAATGTTTGTAGGGGACTCGCTGAGCCTCAACATGTGGGAATCATTGTCTTGTATGATACATGCGTCGGTGCCCAATTCCAAGACCAGCTTTGTCAGGAAAGAATCCTTGTCTGCTGTTACTTTCGAGGTATGCCATCCCCCATTCTTTTCCTTTGCCTCTTTTCTCTGTCTCTTTATCGGCAAAGTTTCCTTTTTCTCTCTCGATCTCCTTGCTTTTGTGAGATTGAGATGACTTGGTATGAGATCTTCCTTGCTTTCTTCCTCTTCCTCCATCCTATTTCCTTTTTCCTAACTTGTTCCAGAAAAGCCAGTATAACTATAGCAAATAGATTGAAGAGATGGTTCAACATCTGAACTCTTAATATAACATTGGCTTACGTGGCTGGCTATGCCACTTACAAAAAGCCTTTGTGGTATGTAACAGGGCCAAAGTTGTGATAGATTATCGGTCGCCCACGCATGTAATTCCCCTAACAAATATTCCAACATGTTAAGAAAATACTCGTTTGAGTTAACATGATAAGATCAATATTTAGAGTTTGTTTTGAATAAGCGATGAGACGGTAAACTCTGAATAATTTAATTTATGGGTGTTATCATTCGTAAACATAAAAGTTTCCCAGTCGACATCTTAGTGTTTGTTGTTTTGCAAGCTAATGTAAGCTATGAGGTCATAGGTTGGCTGAAGTGCAATAGTAATAGCAATAATTCATCTAGCAGTTTTAGCAGTTGCTTTTAAAAAAACCGTGTGCTTTTCTTATCCACGCAAACTTCTCAACCATCGTCTTGTGGAGTGGTTGAGACTTGAGAGAGGTGGGGAAGGTTTCGTTCTCCAAAAAGGAAAAGTTGAGGGGGGCCGCCGCAAATTAGGAAATAAGGAACGTTGAGCAAATTATTACCCCTACATTTTCGAAGAATTCGAAAATCATAGCGGCTGTCTCGGTCTGCCGCACTGTATAATCTTGGCAATGGCAGTTAGGATTTACCAGATAGAGAGAGTTAAACAAAACTTATTAGTTCTCAGTGGTAAGCAAAGCTTTCCCCTGTCAACTAAACCGAGTTCACGGTGGAATTTTTGAGATATTTCCACATACCATCTCATATATTTGTATGTGCAGTAGCTTTGATTGAAATGTTCCAGGACTAGGAGGAGGCCCCATGGGTGCCAGCCTGGTGATGGAGGAAAAACAAACCATCCAAGCCAAGATTGCGGGTGTCCTTTTCCCCGTCGTCCCGTTCTTAGTTAGCATGTTACCCTTTTGCACTGTCCTCTCTGGACTTCACAAGACGCAGTCCCCATTTTTATTATTTAGTTTAATTAATTATATTCATAGTTCTCCACCGAAAATAAATAAATAAATAAATAATATCTATAGCTGCAAATATTTCGGCAACATCTTTACAAACGTTGACGTGATATCTTGAAATTAAACTACGGAATTAATTAATTAATTGAGGAAGAGAGTTCGATTAAAGTTTACAATTCTAGGCCCCCATGTTTCTTGTTGCGTGTGACCATTCGATTTAAGTAACTCCATTTATAAAATAAAAAATAAATACATCTATTACAATTCCCTACTCTTGACTAAGAAATAAAAGTACCTAGCAAAGCAAAAAAAAAAAAAAAAAAGGACTAAGAAACAAGAGATCTGAATCAATTCTATGAATGAAAATTCTCCTAGCACTTTATTTCAAGTATAATTAACTCATATTAGCTTGCAAATATCTTTGTAATGCAAAAGATATCATTCATATGAAAAAATGTAAGGAATTTTCTTAGTTATCGAAAGGATTATAAGTCTCTTATTTTCATATCAAGGGTGACACAAATAACAATCGAACCTAGAATTGTTTAGCTAGGTGCAAGCAAAGTCAAATTTTTTATTTTTTGAAGCAAAATCATTTTCTTGCAGCTGGCACCTAATAAAAAAAATTAATTTCCCCATAATCCGATGTCATATCATTTCGTTGCAATCTCCACAATATTGCTTTTCTACGGTCATTATTTGTCCCATTCTTTGACTTGTAGTCGATTCATTATTCACGTGCAAATTATTGGTGGATCTCACCTTCAGTTCAATTGGCAAAGTGGACTTTGTATCTACATTCTGTACAGAAACCTTGTAATCTCGAGTCATCATTATAGTGCATGGCACGATTATTTTGTTATGTTGTGTCACAGGATTATGGAGTGACCATTTATCTGTACCGCACACCGTACCTGGTGGATATAGTTAGAGAGCCGGCGGGTCGAGTCCTAAAGTTGGATTCGATTGAGGCAGGCAGGGCATGGAAAGGAATGGATGTTCTCGTCTTCAACTCATGGCATTGGTGGACCCACACTGGAGAGTCCCAAGCGTACGATTCATTTCCTTTTAACAGCCATTAACTAGTTCGATTGATTTCTCTGTGTTTCCTAAGAGCAACAGACTCTGACCATAACCCCACTCTCCATAACATCGAAAAGTATATGGCCATATGAAGAGTTGATGTTTAGACGAATTGGCCAACAACGCATGATTGCAGGTGGGACTACATGGAAATTGGGAATACTCTATACAAAGACATGGACCGTTTGGATGCATTCTTCAAGGGGCTGACCACTTGGGGCAAATGGGTCGATCTCAACGTCGACCCGTCAAAGACCCGAGTCTTCTTCCAAGGAATCTCTCCAACCCATTACCAGTAAGCCTTCCAGTTCCATATATTATCCTTCAATCCAATAGATTTTATCATTTAAAAAGAACAAAGAAAAAAGAAAGTTTGACTTCCCTAAAACAAAACTATATCCCAGAAGTTACTGAGATTTTGCTGAAACAGAGGTCAGGACTGGAACCAGCCCAGGAAGAGTTGTATGGGAGAACAGGAGCCACTGTCCGGAGCCGCTTACCCAGCAGGCCTGCCACCAGCCACCGTGGTCGTAAACAGAGTACTAAGCAGCATGAAGACCCCAGTGTACCTTCTGGACATAACAATGCTTTCGCAGCTGAGAAAGGACGCCCATCCTTCGGCTTACAGCGGCGACCACTCTGGGAATGATTGCAGTCACTGGTGCCTTCCTGGACTCCCCGATACTTGGAATCAACTACTATATGCTGCAGCTCTGTCCACGTGAATGAGCATCGTCCAGACAGAAGAACAAAGCTTTTCTTTTTATGTCCCTCTCAAGTTCCTCAAGTAACACAATTTGTTTGGAGAATATAAGGGTATTGGAAGGTACAAACTTAGCCGTTGATTGAACTTCCCATTGATGGATGACAATAAATGATCGAAGAAGGATCAAAGCTGTAAATCATGTCTCTCTCAATGGACTACCATAATGAGTTGATCTGTACTGAAATGATGCCAAGTTGAAATACAATTAATTAAGCCAGATTAGTTATGTGAAAAGCCCATATCATGTACTGCAATTATAGGTCAAAAGTCATAAGAGACATCAGTGCTCTTTGAGTTCTATCATTCTGAACTGACTGATTGAGCATTCAGCAAAAGTTCCACTGCTAGCAGCAAGTATACCTTAACCAGAGTAGAACAAGCATTGTCTTCTATTTATGGTAGTCAATTGCTCAGCGCATACAAAGATTGTTTCTGAATATTGGAGTAACGGTCGACCCGGCAAGTGAAAGCTCGAAAACTGTTGCTTGAGTTGTCAGTTGTTTTAGGTCTCCAGGGACTATAGATCTTGGTGGATACAGAAGGCTCTCTCCTTTAATATGTGAACTGATTTTGGATGCTGGATCAAGTTGATGATGCTGGACAAGAGGCTTGCCTGTTACTGTCGAATCTCATATAGTGGGTGAATCCTTGGACTTTGTCGATAAATGGAAAACGGCGTGAGAAAAATCATGTCACATAATGCGTTATTCATCTCAACGCGTACTTGCCCCATCAAGAGTATTAACAGATACATTCTGCAATTGCAGCAAAAGGAGGGCCATTCATATGGAGGCTATCTCTCTGGAGCTGAGTCTGCTACAGAATTTCTCCTTAACACGGAGTGGACCGGCACACGAGTTTCTGATGTTGCTGTTGGTTCTGGCACTGGGCATGGCACGACCTTGCTTTGTCTCTCAACTCTTGAAAAGCCTTCATCGTCTCCACATCGAATCCCCCTGCAAACTGCCCAAGAACATATTTCAACAGTCGAGAAGTATGAGTAGGATTGCAATTTCTTGATATCTAGAGATAGATGGAAGCAATTTTGATTACCTGATGTACCCGGAATGCAAATCGAACACCCTGTACAATGAGCTCTTCTTCTTCAGGCCCACCACCAAAAGTTTCAAGTTCTGCAGACACCCTCTTCATGTACTTCATGGCCAACTTCACGGATGCAAGCTTTATCTGCAATAAATGTTGCATGTGTTCAAAAAGCAACGGGTGAGCAGCTTATTTCGACAGAAAGATAGGAATATAGCATTTAACTCTCGTTAACAGTACAAAATCAATGTATGCCAACAAATTTTCCTCGAAATAAATTACTGAAAGACAGATTACTGCACCAACTAGTATCAATAAGTGCAATTGTATTGCCACAGTTTCCTCAGGTATCAGGACACACGACAATTAATTAGAGCAGTTGCGTAAATATTTTACGAATTTCCCGGTCCTTCCGTGGACCACAGAATGTAAACAACTCATACTCTTGGAGTCATTCACTCACTGGTCTGCCCCTCAGTAAATAGAGTAGATAGAATTTGAGCCTCTCGCAAGAAAGCTGGGTTCTTATCCCGGGATATGAATCTTGATGGCGTTTATGAATAAACATGTGATCCATGCTTCGACAGTAAGATCAGATAGAAGAATCTGGTCTTCCCTTTGCTCGTAAATCCAGAATACACAAAAAGAAGATGACAAGAAGATGCATTTTTTGGAGTCTGGAAATTTGCATGGACCCAATGCAGGGCACGCACAGGGGAAGGAAAGATACCTACAACATAATTCCAACTTAGATCATGTCAAGGAGCAACAAGAATCCAACATTACATTTTGTTTATTTTAGTTTTTCGTGCCGACATCTACTGTCTCCTTGCGATCTCAAACCCTGACTCAAGAGACACACACAGGGGACCACCCTGAGACGACCATAGTACAAACAATGTGGATGCATGTGATAAGAAATGAGTGAACATCGCACTGGCTTCCTCCCCCTTCTGAAGGGATAAAAATCACAGCCTTCACGTATTTGTTGATGTAAAAATAAAAGAAAATGACTGATAACCCTGAAATTTGGAATGATTAATATTGTAAACAGTGTGGTGAAATTGTTACCTGACTGACAATTCCATTGTCAAGCATCCAGTCCGTAGGAATATGGAACACTTTATATCGGTTTGCTGCAGATTCTCGCACTCTCGAGAGATTGTAAACCCCATGCTCTAGCCTGTTAACAAGCAGGACAACCGCGAGATAAGAAACTATCACAGGGAGTTCGAGTAGAATTGCTAATAAGGGATATGCAGCTCACTTTTCAAGCAATGCCTGCATTTTCTTGAATGCAGGGCCACAAGGTTGTCTTGGGTCATCCTTGAAAGATGAGGCTTCCGACTCAAGCTTCTTTAGGTCACAGTACCCGAATGCAGCCTCTCGGAGGGCATCGGCCTTCTGCTCGGGCCACTCAAAGTGCTTCAACACTGCCCTCTCATCCACCTAAGGAGCACCGGCATAGTGAAACTTGGACCGATTAATCACCAGATCATCATAATCATGCATTGTCAGGAGAATAACTCTGAATAAAGGCAGTCAGAGTAGGTTTCACTAATCCAAGCATGACGCATGCGAATTTACCAAGTAAGAGAGCTCATCATCGAGCCATTTGACAAATGGGACCACATCCTCAATATCAGTGAATGCAGCTTCCTCGACCTCTTTGATCAAGAACCTTATGAAGTCCCCCTGCGTTTCCACATCCGTCTTAATCTGCAGCCATCAACATCCACATCAGTAAATAAACTAAACAATCAATCAATTCCATCTTCATACCACTAACCAGCATGGATTTTGGGATCTTGAAAATGATTCTTCTGGCAAAATGTCAGAATTGCCATCGGAATTCAAAATTTTTTGTTTAATTATTAAGAATTAAGGATGGTGTGCTTAGAACAAGATAGGATTGAAGGGTCCCGCTTCTCGTGTAACCACCGTATTAAACCAATTTACCAGGATTCCATATTGAAACAAATAATACGAACAGAGAGGGGTGCGAATCTAGATGCTGTCTTATCTGCCAAGCAAACAATAAAGTCCAAAAAAAGGCGAGAACGAGAGGTACGGGACCATATTAAAGTAACGCTTCTTACTACTTGCCTCTAGTGGCATTTTCGTAATTACGACTAACGTTCGAAAAGGCGTTTAACCCGGAGCCCGGCGCTTACCGCGAGCAAGTGAGCCGACCGGTTTTCGATCTCCCCGATCATGTCCCTCGCATTGGCAGTCGGCGGAGGGCATTCCGCGGGTACTCCAGCACAGGGGTCTCGCCGGGAGTCCCTACGCATCAGCGAGTGGTAGAACTCCACCACCTCCGGCACTCTGCGCACCTTCTCCGGAATCGGCTTTACTGACATTGGTGGAGGAGGCGGCGGCGGCGGCGGTAAAGGAGCTTTCGTTGTCGCTTGGTGGGGGGGAGGAGGAGGAGGAGTAGGGGGTGCTTTTGCCTTCTTCCGGGGAGGGGGAGGAGGTGGTGGTGGCGCTTTCCTTATCTGTGGAAGTGGAGGCTGAAGTGGCGGAGGCGGCTCTAGGGATGGTGTGGTACTTGGCACTACTGGCTCCGGTCCTTGAAAGTGAACATGCTCCAGTGACCCACCGCTGCTTGTCGACGGGGAGGACGAGGCGGAGCGCTTGGGGGGCGGATTGGGGACTCTCGGGCCGCGAGATCTGATGGCGTTTGACAAAGTCGACTCCAAAATCTCCTCCGAGTTGCTTCGAGAGTGCCTCAGCCTCTCGACCTCCACTGCCACCGCCGCTGCCGCCTCCTCCATCTTCGAGTCCGTACGCTGAAGTTTGCTACAGCTCTCCTGGGTTAATGCTCCCTCATCTGCACTCCTGACTCCAGTCTTTTTCAAGCTCTTAACGAAGTTCGACCTCATCGTGGAGGCATCCATCAGCCCCAGAAACCTCTGAGATGAGGAGAGTTCATCACTGATCCTATCCGACGATGACGCCGTCTCCATCGCCTTGATTCTACCCTCGCTCTCCTTCCTCTCCTCCTCGAGCTTGGCCCGAACCGCTGCGAGCTCCTCCTTGAGCCGCTGATTCTCAGTTTCCAAGTCCTCGACCCTCCGGGAGCAAGCCGCAAGCTCCACATTCTTCGAGGAGATCTCGCTCTCGAGGAGAGGGACGATGGCGGCGGTCTCCTTCACCAGCTTGTGCTGGAGGAGCTCAGTCTTGAGATGGGATTCGCGGTTGCGAAGCTCGTCGACCAGACGGAGGAGGTCAGCGACATCAGGGGGCCGAGGCTGGACCTGTGCGGAGGAGCGGGGGAAGTACCGAGAGAAGGGGGCCTTGGCAGAAGCGGTCTTGCCTTTGTTGGAGGCAGGGAAAGGGAGCGGCGGCTTGGGAGGTGCGTCGTTCCTGGGTGACTTCTGGAGCCCCATGGCCAGCCTCACCTTTCCACCCACCATTGCTGATCCACAGCCTCTTATCTCTCTCACTGAAACTAACTAAACTGCCGCCGGTAGATACATAATCTATTTCTCTTTCTAGTAGCGACTTAGATAAGCTTCCTCAGAAATTTTACGAGCTGAAGGCTCCCAACTCCAAGCCAAGGTGCATGGCAGAGCGACAGGGAGGGAGGGAGGGAAGCTGTCACATATACGTCTCTATCTCTGTGTGTGTGTGTGTGTGTTAAAAGCTGGAGAGAGAGAGAGAGAGGGGAGAGGCACGGTAATCGAGGAACGGTCTTTCCTTTTTCTATTTACACCCTGTACGAAATCCAAGAACTCTTAATTAAGTTTTATTGATAATAAAAACTCTTAATTATGTTTGTCAAATTGTTGTGATCAGATCATCTATGTACTGAACTCAGTGAAGTTTGTCAAGATCAAGATCAACCATCTTTTGCTTAAAGAAAGGTTTGTCAAGATCAAAATATTTATATGTTATATTATTATTGGAACGAGAGGTTAAATATCATATCATCTAACCAATTCTATAAAAGATTAAATTCATAATAATATATTTAAAGATATTTAATTTACTTATAAAACTAAGATTTATATATTTTTATTTCATCAGTACTATGTAACACCCCTCATACCATTAACAAAGTTAAGGTGTACAACCAATCGCGAAATTGAAGCTAACTTTGATTGGTTAATTTGATCATCTTCATGATATCAGCAAGCAATAGCATGATTGCTTTTCTACATGAATGTTATTTGAATGTGTCTTACTTAATCAAAGAGATATTGACTATCCCAATCTATGATGAATTTTTTTTTTCCCCCACTTAACTACGAATTCTAATTATTACATTATAAATTTTTTATTAAATAGTCAATTACGAGGTTAATTTTGGAAATTGTGGCTGAAGGCGGTCAAAGCAATGACGTTAGAAGTTGATCCTGTGGGGGCAGAACTCGGTCAAACAGCGCGTGCCAGGGCTTTGAGCCGGAGGCGCGTGAGTGTTGTGATCTGGGCACTTTTGCCCTTTTATATTTTTGCTTGGAACGTTGTTTGGAGTTCTTTAAGCTGGATAGGATAGGTGTTCCAACGGTCGACTTCTGCTTTCCATGTTTCAAAATTCTCCAACGGAATGCATTCTTGGCTTTGCCGAGTGTAGAAAAATCAAGAAATCACACACAAAAAAAAAAAAAAGAGTTCTTATCAAGATTCAGCAATCATCATTCGTGTGTCAGCTCTCCATAAAAAAATCAGATCTAACCGACTAAATAGTATAAAGTTGATAAACTATTCCAAAATAAATAAACGGTAACCAATTCGAATAGCTAAAGAATTGTTGTCTTAAGAAGTAATGAAGCAGATTAAACCAATGATGAGCCCACAGATGGAGAAAGTCTGGAATGGAGCGGCTCCATCACGTGGCAGCGACCACGCGGTGCCTCCATCCAACGATGCGCTCACATGTGTCAGAGCCGCTGATGTGGCTGCACGAGTGGCGGAGCGGCGTTGACATATGTCAACGTGTCATTGGGTGGAGGCACCACGTGGAGCTGCTACGTGGCGGAGCAGCTCCATTCAAGAGTTCCTCCCATAGATGATACCTTGGGACATGACAGCTATTGACCTCTTGTACTTGATTGTGAACAATTGGCAGCACAACACCCATAGGCCATAGATAGTCAACATCCATCCTCCTAGTCTGAAAGCTTTTTCGTGTAAGCCGTTGATCGTTAAAGAAGTGTAATAAAGAATAGAGGGGCAAGTAGAGTAGTAGTAGGTAGGTACATTCCTAGAGTGCGCACTTTCCAACAACTACAAAAAGAACAAAAAGTGGAGAGACCGAGCATGTAAAATTTAAGATTACATATTTCATATCTCCCTTTATAATAATAATAATGACTGTTTCCATTTATGTCGATTAAATGGTTGGGTGTAAAGGAAACCTACGTAACTCAATAGATCCGTTCAAACTTTTAGTGCGCAAGATAGTCTATCATCACACTGAATTATATTTCGGATAGTTGATTTAGTTATTGATCAGCTGTGGAGGGAATTTCTTCATTAGGCAATAGGATACGGAGAGTTGGGAGTTGTTTTAAGAAATGAAAATGTATGTCACTTTCAGTGAGAGAGTCCATAGAGGCAAGGATTGGGACCATGCTGACTTAAATATGTTTGGCTGATGCCCGGTAAAGACAGCCCCAGAATTCATATGGCAGCAGTAATCATGGAGCAGACGTCGACTATCATATGGAGAAATCGATTCCTTCTTTTTTTTTTTGTTATTAAAAAATGTCATGAAAGTTGGGAATTGAAAAATCGAGAAGATATGAAAGCTTTACTTGTAAAAAAATTAAATGTCATATTAACTGCTTCTTAGACTAATTCCGTTCCGGTGACTGACCTGAAGAAAAGCACCTGCCAAGTGAATACCAAACCGATTGTTTCACGGGAAGGAAGCCGAGTTTTGTTTGGCCTCATTCCTTTCATCGGACGAATTTAATTTTTTTGGGCGAGAGCACAGCTGCACACCTTAAACTTTTCTATCCCCGAACGTAACCTTAGCTCTCTTCGAATCTATTTGGCTGCGATTCTGTTTTTTTTTTTCTCCCCTTTAATTTTCTCTCAATAATTTGTTAACAATTTCATCACCTATGCTGAAATACAAAAAAAACACACTAGACAATTTCAGTTTCATTTTTACTGAGTAAAACACCACGGAGGTTAGAAGAAGGAAAGTGGAAAATTACTCATTTAACGAAAAAAAAAACTCTTGAATTTGATTATATTTCAGTATTGTTTTATTCAATCATCTCTTTCTTCTAATAGTATACTTTATAATTGAAAAAAAAATATTTAATTCAGAGCTATTGCTTTAGGTTGACCTCATGGTTATGAGCGTTAAAGCTTTCCTATTTGTTTTTCGGATGTTTCGGGTTAATAAATAACAAAAAGCCCATTAATTTATTTTCATAGATAGGCTTACTAGCTAAAGGCTGAACGCCGATAAGTCTGCCTTCATTCAAGAAGGGAAGCCCGAAATTCAGCCCATTCTCATCTTGATTGATTGAGAGTTGAATATGAAGATGAGATAAACTTGGAAGCACTTTCAACAAGAAACAGGAGTAGCTATGCCATGGTTTTTTTTTTTTTATACATAAGAAAAGACTATGCATCATTTTTTTTATAAGTTATGCCATCATTTTCATTATTGCCACAAGGTAAAACAGAAGAATGAAATGATGCATTTTGGCTTAGTGGTTGAGCTGTAGCACTCTCACGTGGATGGTTTAGGTTCAAATCTTCTCATAACAATCTCTCTCCTTGAAACTGCCATGATCCTGCTTAAACTCATCAAAGGCTGTCCAACAATTTCTTGAGGTGACTTCCTACACACTTTTTAACTTTAAAAAAAAATTGAAAGAATGAAGAAAATGAGTTTTCGTCCTGAATAATCGGTACTTAGACAAGAAAGAAAGAAAAGAGAAGTTATAAGTTGCCAATTAGAGAAAAGGGGCTTGGCTTGGACACAGATTTGATTGCAACACTTCTCCTATTTGAGGTTCCTTTTGGCATTGCTTCAAAGGATTGTCCTCCCATATTCACCACAGGTGACTTTGACAGACTTCCAAGGAAAAACCACATCCCATAACTCCATCACCATCGCTAACCAAACAAAAAGAAATGAAAAGAAAAGTCTTCTTTGTCTTTTTTCGTGCTTGTCTTCCCTGAAAAGAGTCTCCCATTCCATGATGCTATGTTGTATTCAATGAGAGTTGATTGTACGGGAAAAAAATGTCTCTCATACGTTTCCAATAACAAAAACATTAATCCTTAAATCTTTATCCTCTGGTCCAATTATACCATTCTGGTGTTAACTGGATTTCGGAGGATATTGTCAGAAGTTGGTGAAATTGGCATCACATAATTCTGGATGGGAGGACTACGTTCCAACCTTGATATCTGTTAAAAGAAATAACACATGGATGCTTTTATAGGGAGTAGGCAAACTAGAAATCAGTCTCGGCAAGGCTAATTTTCTTGAAATGATCCTAAACTTCATTGTTTAATTTAGGAATGGCCATTACAAGGGTTTATTATGCTAAAAATTATTAAAAGATGCAACTTTTGTGTGTGTCAAATGGCTTATATTCCATATATCCCGAAGCATTTTTGGGATTCGAGATTAAGAGGTTCGAAATTCAATTCTAATGAACGGATGTCCCTACCCCTTTATGCTTAGTTTGTTCTTTTCGTCTTGGTTGCTCGCTCATAAAACAGTCCACAATGACAATTGGAAGGCTTCCCTTCGTGAAGGAACAAAGATGCTGACAGACCTTCAAAGCCAAGAATATGGGATTCCGTCGAATTAATAAATTGATCTTTTAATTCAACAAAAAGTAGATCGAATATTAAAACAATAACACCGCAATTTTGTTTGTGCAACAACTGTATTTAAGTTCAATTCTATTTTCATTATTAATGAAATTAAAGCCCGAGTTGAAAAGTATATAAACTTTTAGTTTTATTACATATTATAGTGTCAATTTACTTTGTAAAATTAAAATGCACTCAAAAAGGATAATTCGAATAATGCTATTTCGTTTAAAGACAATGAGAAGCAAGGGGGGAAATGGAATATTGATTTATTGTTTTTCAGGAATTCATTTAATCAAGATATGCAATCATATAATGCACTTTTTTCTCTCTTGGTGTAGTGGCTTGTTTAGGTAATCGCGTGGGAAAGAAAGGGAGCAAGTGGTTTCGCGAAAGTGATTAGAGGAGAGATTATCAGGCGATATATTGATAAATATTTATGAATGCAGTTGATAAATATTTAATATTTTTAATCATTTTTAATTAATAATGACCATTTTTCAAATTGACTTGACAAGTTTTGCCAACATGTATATCAAATGTCCATTGATAGTAGCCATGAATGAAGCCTTGAGGAAGAGGAAAAATATAGTCAGAATGTGCCATTGATATAGTTTTTCTTGCATAAATCGAATTTGGATTTCTTTATTTCGAATTGAATTATCATATCAAGTCACTTTTCTAGGCGAGAGACAACTTTTACTAACATGTTCACTACTTAAAGGTAATTTTTTTTTTACCAGACACTACTTAAAGGTAATTTATTAATGAAAATTATGCTTTACCATCATAATAAAAAAAAGTAAAAGAAATGAGATTTGATACAATTGGTACTATTCTCAATTTAAGATACAAAAATTTTAAATTCAATTTTAGTCAATAAAAATTATCTACATCCACTTATTCTCTTTTTTCTTTTATACAACCATTTATACACATATGCACCTCCATTATATAGGAAAAAAAAAAAACCGGAATCTCTCCCCCCTCCCTTTACATAGTATAGGTAGCGGACACATCATCTTACAAATCGTTTTCTCCCCTAGCCCGGAAAAAATACATTACAAGTTGTTATGAGCCGGACAGTTCAATTAATGCAACCGGCATAGTCATCAAGTGTGCCTTTCTCGTTTAGCACCTTCTCGAGACACGTGTCTTTGGCATTGACAAGGAGAAGCCGTATGTGTATATATATATATATAAGGTCTGAACTACAAAGAACGCGGAAGTGTTTCTTCACATTTTTTTCCTCGTTCTTTTTCGAGAGAGAGAGAGAGAGAGAGAGAGCGATAAATGCCAAAAATGCAAGGAAAGATGAGAGGCCATGGCAGTACGCCTTTCGGTGTGAAGAAGCTCATGAAGAACATTGCAAAGAAGATCGGAGCCAAGGAGGAGAAGATGATCGATGGCATCGCCAGAAAATGGAGGATCTTGTGCGGGGAGAACAACTGGATAGGTTTACTAGACCCTCTTGATCTCGATCTCCGTAGGTACATCATTCAATACGGGGAGATGGCTCAGGCGACATACGATGCTTTTGACACGGAGAAGGTATCTAAGTTTGCTGGAAGTTGCAGATATGCAAGGAAGGACTTCTTCTACAAGGTTGATCTGGACAAGGGCAATCCATTCAAGTACAACGTCACCAGGTTCCTGTATGCGACTTCGCAAGTTCAAGTCCCGGATGCTTTTATCATCAAGTCACTGTCCAGGGAAGCATGGAGCAAGGAATCGAACTGGATCGGGTATGTTGCAGTTGCCACGGATGATGGGAAAGCGATTCTCGGGAGGAGGGATATAGTGATCGCCTGGCGAGGGACGGTCCAATCCCTGGAGTGGGTTAACGACTTCGAGTTCAACCTGGTCTCCGCCTCCAAGTTACTGGGTACGGCCAGGGATCCGAAGGTCCATCAAGGTTGGTACTCGATCTACACGTCCGAAGACTCGCGCTCCTCGTTCAGTAAGACGAGTGCTAGAGATCAGGTAAGATAATATTCGGAGGAAGTCCTTTTCTTCTGCTAGAGACGATGTTCGCTGGAACTATAATTAATAAATGCAGAATTGAAGGAAGTAAATAATCTAATGCCGTAACTCGTACAAATATATGTGTATGATCAGGTCCTCAAAGAAGTTCGGAGACTGGTGGAACTGTACCAGGATGAAGAGATCAGCATAACAGTGACAGGCCACAGCCTAGGCGCTGCGATCGCAACACTGAATGCAGTCGACATTGTCGCAAATGGCCTGAACAGGAGGCGCGGTGACCGCGCCTGCCCTGTCACCGCCATTGTATTCGCCAGTCCTAAAGTTGGGGACGCGAACTTCCAGAAGGTCTTCTCCGAGTACAAGGACCTCAGGGCATTACAGATTCGGAATGCCATGGACATCGTCCCGAGCTATCCTCTTGTGGGGTACTTGGAGGTGGGGGAAGAGCTGGGGATCGACACGAGGAAGTCGGAGTACCTCAAGAGTCCCGGGAGCGTGTCGACGTGGCATAACCTAGAGTGCTACTTGCACGGCGTTGCGGGGACGCAGGGGGAAATGGGAGGGTTTAGGCTGGAAGTGAAGAGGGACATTGCATTGGTGAACAAGAGGGTTGATGGTCTCAAGGATGAGAATTTGGTGCCGGCGATGTGGAGGTGTGAGAAGAACAAGGGCATGGTCCAGCAAGACGATGGGTCTTGGAAATTGATGGATCACGAGGTCGACGATCTATAATTCCTTAAAAGAGTGACGTCTTTTTAGGACGGAAATTTGTCGTTTAAAACAATAGTTTTTCTATATTTTATTATATAATAAATTGAGAGAATAAAAGAAAACACATAAAGGAGCGCATGGATAGAGTTTATAAATTTTAATTATATTCTTTTTACTAATTGATCTAAATACAATTTGTTTTAGCATTTTCTTTATTCATTATTATTATCCTTATTTCTTTTCTATTAGAGTTTATTTACCCGATATTATAGTATGTCATCTATGAGATCATGTATTCTAGTCTATACAATGAATTTTTTTCATCTATCATTAAAACTTGAATGAATATTTAAAGTCGTTTTTCTGTCAGTAGTTTTCACTGCATTATATGTGCACATGATAAATGCCTTAGGGGACTCTAATTTGGGTCCAACAAAACAATCATACTGATATTTAATTACACTTTTTACCTCTAATTACCAATTAAACATTTTGTTGATAACTAAACAGGAGTACACTTCTAAAAAAAAGTAACTTTCATTTCACTTTTATGGTTGGATATGATGGAAAAAAATAACAGCTTCGTTGCAGTTTACTAATGACTTGTTTGTATAGACTCACGATCTCAGTCAGTTGTCTACGGTGTTGAATTTAGCAAAGTCGGGGAAATGGTGACTTCGGCCAACCCAAAAACAGTTGCCAAGAACAAACATTAACCCATGTTCTCAACTATTGTATGGTTCTGTGTGTGTAAAATTGTTTTCTCCATTTTAGTTTTTACATAAAATTTATCGCAACTCGAAAAACCCTTGATTGAATGCTGGTTTAGACCAAGAGCAGGAGGAGGCCCCCAAAGCAGGGCAAAGAAGAATTGTTCCTGCTTTTACAAATAGGGAGGCCTCATTCCCTGTGGGTCTTCAATTTGGATTAGCATATGATTTACTTTCATGGTACATATAATATACCAGCCATGCCACCCATGCCCTGCATTAGGCAAGCTCCTTTCCCGATCGTAAGATATTCGTTTCCCCGAATCTTATCCACTGAGAAAAGAAGAGGAAAGAAGTGATCAGATTGGGGCAACATTTCTAAGACATGGCAAGAAATTGACCAAAAAACACCGATAAAGCAACAGAAAAATGGAAACAAACTTCAAGTATGTGTCTAATCTTTGATAAGTACTGCATAACATTTTCTTTACAGGTCACACGAAACTTTGCTTGGGGGGTCAACGTGGCTGGCGTTATTGAGGGCATTTTTGTTTTTCATATTGCCAGCTTGCGTGAAATATAAACGGAGAAAATTGATGTTCACATAAAAGGGAAATGTAAAAATAGATTAAGTTAACATGGGTGGTCCCGGCGGGGCTCGAACCCGCGACCTTCGGCTCATAAGACCAACGCTCTAACCAACTGAGCTACGGGACCTCATATGGTATATCATTGAAGAAGCAAATAACAATAGTTTCTCAAGAAAATTTTCAAAAAATATGCTCACAGAAGATACATATGCATGCCTATATGTGCATCATATGTAGAATCCATGTTTAGCATATATGCTGTACATAATTTTAGACCAAGTGCATGTATAACATAACGAAACAAATGAGGACTGAAATACAAATACAAATACAATGGAGGCTTGATTTTTACCTCCGAGAAAATGATGAGGAGATGTCCTTGACAGCCATCTTCCTTGCCTAAGTTATGGCCATTACTGCTTTCCTGCAGGTCATGCCGAGTGGATACTGGATATGAAATATAAACCGAAGGAATATACCTATGGTATGGTAGCCGCAAACGACTCTTGAAAGGCTGGGCATCTTATCAGTATAATTAATAATGCTGGTTCATAATATAAATCAAAAGATCACCCAAAACATGGCTAGCTTCTGTGTAATTCCAAAACAGGCTTTTTCCATGTGCTTTAGTAGTTATAACACTACAGCCTGCAGAAATTTTATGGAAGAGAAGAAACACCAAGAATGAGACAACTAAATAACTAACTAGCTAGTTAGGAGAATTCTCAAACATTGGAATCCCCGGCAGCTGTTAGGTACTCATTCACGAAGCTCTCCCAGCCGGGCATTCTCTTGCAACAGAGATTATGCATCTTTTCTCTTGAAACCAGGGCTTAAACATATATCTAGATCTCGATTTTCATGATTTGTAATCTCCTCATGCATATACGAGACACTGGATAAATTTAAAAAAGTTTCATTTCATCTCCAATGCAGAGAGGCTCGGTTTACCCTCACAATTGCAGTAGATCATGAGGGTTACAATCAGAGCAGTGATCACAACAAGTATTATTTGGAGATACGAAAGTGAAGACAGGCAGCGACATCTTTCCTAGCTGAAGGACGAGGATGAGGGTAAGGTGTTCACTGTTCACAGCCGGCCCATGGCCCATGCATGCAAGTCATGCTATTATAGTTTTTTTTAATAAAAAAAGTTAATAACAAAATTCTAGATATACAAAAGAGTTGAATATTATCGCTATTTATAAACTCAAACTTTAAATTTGGACACAGTCAACCTTTTTATTAAATTGTGAAAATTTAATTGCTATTAATACACATATAGAACTTATGCATGAGCTCGTCAGTTAACACTATTGACCGCCGAAATTAAGAATGCGGTGTGCTTGACGGCTAAGCAACCCAAGCTAGAAACCAAAATTCCCAAGTCAGCGGTTCAGAATTTGCAGCTTGGGGTTCACGTTAGATTAGTTGGACTTGCCCCACGCCCACGGTCCTTTGAAATTTCCAGGATTTTTAAAATGGAATTTTCCCAAATATTTTCTGACCAACCACGTGGCACCATGGCGGACGGCCACGATACTTGGGGATGAAAACTTGGAATCTTGAGGAATCTCATTGAAGATTCTCGTTTGAATTGGTGTGCGACAGCGTATCCACGCGCATACAGGCATAATTGAAGCTTCTTTTTTTTTTTTTAATCTCAACTATTATTATCTAGAAATTTAATAAATTCTAATTAATTCAGTTCGAGTTAGAAAGACCCATTAGGAAAGAAAATTCTCTCAAAATAAATTTTTTCCATTTATAAGACACGAATTCAAGATTTTATTTAACAGAAAAGCTTCTCATTTTCAATCAGAAAGCAAAATGAGGAAATTTAAAACCAAAACGAGAAAAAAAAGAGAGAGAGAAGGCCAACGACGGAAGATAAGGTTATGGAAAATTATAAATTTAGTAGATTGTCAGTCAAAATCATATTGAATTAAATAATTCAAGGAATTACGTAAGTTAGACTGTATGTTTAGAAACCGAGTGAAATGAAAAGCAGATAAATTAAGAATTTCCAAATAACATCAAATAAACAGTAAAACTCCTAAACATATTAATGAACACATTCAATTCAATTGATGTGATCATATCTGCAGATATTATATTTCCTAATTAATGAAATTAATATCTCTAACAAAAGCCCTAACTCTAAGCCTAGAAGAAGTTGAGAGATAAGAGAAAAATAAAAAAGTACAAGAACTCTTACAGTTTATTATAATTAATCATATTTAGAATATTTTAATCGGAAGCGGAGAATAATATCATCGTACTAAATCTAATTTCTTAGTAGAAAGCTTCTCTTCCACGTTACTCTACTCAATCTTCATGATCTAGTTTTGCAGCTAGCACATTGGACAATGGATGATCCTAATTATGTCCGGTGATTATTTCGGAATATTTATGATACAAGATTTATATGTTGTCTTTTTCGTTATAATTCAAGAATTCAAGAAGTAATAGCACCATTACATTATATTGACAATTTCAAAAAACTATTCATACTATGCCATGAGCATAGTATAATATGAGGGCAGCTGGGCAAGTATGCCTCCATCGTCTAGTGGTTCAGGACATCTCTCTTTCAAGGAGACAGCGGGGATTCGACTTCCCTAGGGGGTAGGGTACTACGAAAGGGAGTTGAGAAAGAAAGAGGAATTGATGTAATATTATTATCAAAAGACTTTGGAAGCCCATTAGTCTCTCTCTGTCTCTCTTCCCTAAATTGATGAATCTCATTTGAAATTAGCATGATCCTTTTTGGACAACATGAAAATCGAGAGATAATACTATCATGTAAATGTGCTAAACGAGGCTCGTGCACCGAAGCTCCACCAGTCTCATCAGTGAAGGTATGGAAGACTTACCAGCTTCACAATTTTATCTACGACCTGGAATTTGGTTTTTTTTTTGTCTTTTACTTTGAATATATTTCGAGAAATGGGTCAATCTACCGTTATTTTCAAAAATAATTCGTCAAATACAGTTTCCTTGAAAATATTTACCAAACTACGATTTTTAACCGCATTTTGAAAATATAGTTTTAGTTAATGAACCACATTTTCAAGATGCGGTTTTGGTCCTTTTTTTTATTTTATTTTATGCAAAACCGCATCTCCAAGATGCGGTTCAGTAGGTGTCCATTTCCCCTCGATCTGCATCTGTTCCTCTCGGTTTGCAATTTTTAATTTATTGAAAACCGCATCTGGAAGATGCGGTTTTTAGCTTGAACCGCTTCTGGAAGATGCGGTTTTTAGCTTGAACCGCTTCTACCAGATAGCTTGAACCAGTTCATTAAAGTCGGTTTGGAGCTGTTAGCTTGAACGAGTTCATTAAAGTCAGTCTGGAGCTGTTGGTGTCGGTACTTCAGCAGTGAAGTAGCAGAGCTGCACAGAGAAAATGCAAAACTTCTCCCTCGGGCAGTGCAGCACCAGAGCAGGACCTCCCTGAGCACCATCTCCTCAGTAGGCAGTAGAGTGCAGCAGCCGAGCAGGCAGCCCCCAAGCAGCCACAGTCCAGCAGGCAGCTAAGCAGCAGGCAATAGAGCAGCAGTCAGCAGCCGGTCGAGCACCAGGCAGCAGGCAGCCGAGCACAACAGGCTGCAGCAGGAAGCAAGCAGCCGAGCAACAGGCAGCAAGCAGCCGAGCAGCCGAGCAGCAGGCAGCACCACACAGCAGAGGAACATCAACCGAGTAGCAGCTGCTGAGAAGTAGCACCCGAGCAGAAGCAACCGACCAGTAGCCCCCGAGCTGCAGCTGAGCACCATCTCCCGATCAGCAACACCCGAGCAGCATCCTCCAAGCAGCATTTGGTATGTTGCTGAAACCCTAGTTAAACCCCAAATATCATTGTTATTGCTAATTTATTGTGAAATGTTGCTGAATTTGTTGGTAGTCATCGAGTTGTGCTCGAGTAGTGATCGAGCAGTGGTAGTGTAAGTGTTGGAGCACTGCTCGATTAGATGTTGTAGTGCTGTGTTACCTGCTCGAGCAGTGTTCGATCACCTGCTCCAGCAGTGTTCGATCACCTGTCTGATCAACTGTTCTAGTAGTTATCAATCAGTTACTCGAGTAGTAATCGATCAGCTGCTCAGTTTGAAATCGTACTAATCCATCAGCTGCTGCAATAACAGTAATCAAATATATGATTGATCATATATTAGATATAAATTGAAATTTTTTGAGAGATGAACTGTTACTTTGGTGAAATGCAGCAGGATTGTGTCGGTAGAGAATGGTCAATGATATCAAAGTTTTGATATTTGCTCACGGGAATATTTTATGGGCTGAATATGGAGCATATTATGACAAGCCGCCATTGAAAAAAATTCGACTGAAAAGGGGCACAAGTTATGAAGAATTGTTGAAAATGGTACGCACAACTCTGAGAATCGATCCTACAATGTCAAAGTAGATATCTTTCATAGACATCCTACTATGTTGCAGCAATTCACGTTAGTTCCTATCACTGAAGATGACGATGTCGAGATACTTATTGGAATGGGTGAAGAAGGCGGTGGATATTTATTGCAAGAGTTGTATGTTACAATACAAGATCGATCGACAATGGCAATAGAGTAAGATAGGCCAACCACTCCCGCTCCATCAACCTCCCGAGGAACAGAATGTGTAAACGTGAATAATATTGTTCAAGAAAATATTGTGAGTCCAGATGAGGATGATAACGAATTAGGTAGAGAGGAGGATGATGTATTACTGGAGGTTCCTATTGACACTGATGAAGAGCTAATAGATGCAGAGGATGCATATGGTGCCACCAATACTTATTTTGACTTTGATACATTAGTGGAACCCGAATCAATTGAACACAATGACGAGTGTAGAGGGGACCCAATTCCTTTTTTCAATAGGATGGATGGTGGCAATGGTTATATAAGTTTTGAAGATAATGAGCTTCTATGTGAAGATACTTTAAATTTAGGTGATGAGTTAAAGAAGGGAATGCGGTTTGCAAGAAAGTCTGATTTGATTTATGCAGTTAAGATACATCATATCAAACATCACCATAATTTTCATGTTGTGGAGTCGAATAAGAGAATATGGTATGTTGTTTGTTCCGAGAGGGATAATGGATGTAAATGGCAGTTGCGTGCAAGTCGAAAACGCATGGATAGTGCTTTTATGGTTATGATTGTTGGAGACTCCCATACCTGTGTTAATTCGGTGGTAAGTCAAGACCATCCACAATTGGATGCCACCTTATTGAGTCAATGCTTTATCAATCAAGTGAAGGAGACACCTGATGTGAAAGTTTCGGTACTTCGGCAAACAATTCTGGACTCATTTGGGTATTTCGTAATAAGACGAAGGGTATGGGATGCAAAGAAAAGAGCACTGCATGCTGTATACGGTGATTGGGACTCTTCCTATGCAGAATTGCCTAAACTCCTCAATGCTATAGAATTGGCAAATCCTGGATCACAAGTGGATTGGGTGGTTGTCCCTGGTGAGAATGACAAACAAGGGATGTTCGAAGTGCTTTTTGGACTTTTGGACCATGCGTACGTGCTTTTGCATTTTGTAGGCCTGTTGTAAGTATTGATGGAACATTTTTATATGGTAAATATTCGCATAAGTTATTGATGGCATGTACAATGATGGTGCAAATCATATTGTCCCTTTGGCTTTTGCATTAGTTGATCAGGAATCATTTGCGACATAAGCATGGTTTTTGAGTAGATTGAAGACTCATGTTGTAGGTGGACGGGAAGAACATTTATGTCTCATTTCAGACCGACATGCTGGAATAGTAAGTGCAGTAACTTATGATAGAGTTGGATGGTAGCCTCCTTTTGCAGAGTGGCGATATTGCATACGTCACGTTGCTAGCAACTTCAATAAGTTTCACAAATCTCAACCTTTGAAGAAACTTGTCACGCGAGCAGCTTTACAACATCAGCCACAAAAATTTGCAAAGTATATGGATGAATTGAAAACAATGAAGGAAGATGCTCCAAATTACTTTGCTGACATTGAACTTGACAGATGGACATGAGCATTTGATCGAGACTGTAGATATGGTTTTATGACAACCAATCTTAGCGAGAGTTACAATGCTGTGATAAAGGATGCGAGGTGTTTACCCATTGCATCTCTAGTTAAGAAGATATTCTACAACTGTGTTGGATACTTTGAAGCCTGAATTGATGAAGCAAATGCAACTATTAGCAGAGGGGAAATGCACACATCATGGGCTGAAAAAAGATTGAATAGATGACGTCAACCAGCTAATGGGCACACTGTAATGAGAATCAATAGATTAAATGGAATATTCGAGATTGTTACAGGCCAACGACGCACCAAGTATGGTGTTCGAGGTGGCCGGATTCATAAAGTTTACCTGCATGATCAGTCATGTACTTGCAACAAATGGCAGACATATAGAATACCATGTTCTCATGCAATGGCAGTAATGGCATCCATTCAGGTTGATTGGACTGCACAGGTAGGTGCATGGTATACATGGATTCATCAAAAGCTTTGTTACCAGGCCACCTTCAATCCCCTTGGTGATCCAGCATCTTGGCCTATGATCAATGGTCCATTGCTTGTTCTAGATCCAAACCTCACTAGAGGTATTGGTAGACCTCGAACGAAGCGAATTCACAATGAGATGGATATAAGAGATTCGCCATCCACAATAACTTGTAGCTTCTGCAAGATGGATGGTCATAATCGAAGATGTTGTCCTTAACGAAAGAAGTCTCGAGGTTTAGCAGTATTTTACTTACATCAGTTTGTGTAAGTTGTAACTTGCTTCTGTAAATGAAAAACCCTTTTTAATCATACGTATGTTTGCTTGAAATATACAGATGGACCCAGGACCACATGATAGGTCACTGTTGACATGGCAGGACAAGCATCGATTTGCTGCAGTTTGGGTTGGTCAGGTATATATGATTAAATATATGCATCATTACTTGTCATATATAATCATCATTACTTGTAGTTTGGATTGGCTAGGTATATATGCATCATTACTACAACAATAATAACAATCTCTTGAAAAATGTGCAGGACATGCCTTTGCTTACCTGTCGTAGACGGGAAGCATTATTACGACGTGAGGAGCAGAGGATTCCTTTGGACCCACGCATGTTGCCATATATTCGACAAGCTAGTTTTGGAGGGGTGTTCGACATTCCTTTCATCCAATTGGATTGGCACCTCATTACAGCTTTAGTGGAGAGGTGGAGGCCGAAGACCCATACATTTCATATGCCACATGGAGAGGTCAGTTTGACATTGCAGGATATTTCGATCCAGCTCGGCTTACCCATAGATGGTCATGCTATGACCGGTCGCACTTGCTTAGGTTGGGCTGATGAGTGCAAGCGCCTACTCGGTGTTAGGCCATATGGTCGCAATATTTTGGGTGGACGGCTAAAGATGTCATGGTTGTGCCAAGAGTTTGGGGAGTTACATGCAGAGGCTGATGAGGACACTGTCATGCGATTTACGAGAGCTTATATCCTTCAGCTATTGGGCGGCATTCTTTTTGCAGACAAGACATCTAGTCTCATACACCTTATGTTTCTTCCATTACTAGAAGACATTTAAGTTGTCAGTGGATATAGCTGGGGATCAGCATGCCTAGCATGGTTGTACCGACAGTTGTGTAGAGCTTCAGACGGAATGACTCAAGAAATTGGTGGAGCTCTGATATTATTACAAGTGTGGGCTTGGGATAGATTTCCCCATATCGCTCCTACTCGCCGATTCATACCTCCGGTAGAGGCCTCACCATTACTGTGTCGATGGTCTGGGCAGTTCGATGTGACACAGATCTCGACACATATTCTTTCACATTATCGAGACGCTCTCGATAGGCAGATGCCAGACCAGGTATGGTGCTCATGTAAGCCACATTTGACTGCTCATACTTTTCTATATTTTACCTTGTGCTAATATAAGTGACATCTTTGCAGATCATTTGGATGCCATACTCAGACGAAATAATCAGTAGGTTGCCTGACTACTGTTTGGTCTCGAGTGACATTTGGCTTGCCCGAGCGCCACTTATATGTTTTTCCATTGTTGAGTGGCATCTACCGGATAGGGTCATTCGACAGTTCGGTGGATTACAAAGAATTCCAGAGCCTTTTGACACATCTATCTCCCTCCACCAGCTTGATCTTAGAGGGAAGACAAATGTGGATTGGATCTTACGGCACATGCCACTTATTCAGATGTGGGCTGATAGGCGACAAAGTATTGTTCAGCTTGAATATGACAATATTTTGCCAGAGGGTGTAGAGCATGGCTACTGTGACTGGTATTATGCTGTTACCAGACGTTATATCGGTCGTACTGGAGCGATGCTTGGAGCGCTGGTAAGACGTACTAACCATATTCATCGCCGTTCATTATATATAACATGTTCATTAATTCTTTGTTTTATTTTTTATACAGGCAGATGTATTGACTAGGATCGAGTCATCTGAGACGGTGCCGGAGATGCGCAACCTTGCATCAGCTGGAAAAAATCTACTTAGGGGTCATGGTGGCGTTACATTATTCCCTGAAGATCAGCAGGAGCACCAAGAGATTCCTCCTGCCCCAGTTGCTCGAGGCAGAGGACAGTGCGCTTGTGCAAGGGGGGTCGTCGTCAGCATCATCAAGAGCCAGCTCCACCTCGCTCTCCATCTCCTCCACAGTCTCCCCATTATCCATCTCCACCACAGCCATCACGTTCTCCGGTACAAGAACATGTCTCTCCATCACTTTACCAAGCATTTGAGGATATATCGTTCCAAACGCTTGAGGTGTTTGATCCATCAATTTAAGCTAGAGAGACTCCACCAGCCCCTCAGAAGCAGCATGATCCGGCGCATCAAGCCGTGAGTGAAGGAGTCACACAGGTGGAACACCGGACATGGGATGTGACACCTACACCAGATGCAGCACATCCAAGCGCATCTTCTTCGCTTAGGTCGATTATCCCATTTAGACTTCACTATAAGAGGCATACTTGGAGACGGGGTTGATACTGAGATATCTTATCGTTTGTCATTTCACAATTTGTATGACTCTTGGAGACGAGGTTGATACTGGATATCTTATCTTCTGTCATTTCACAATTTGCATGACTTGTGATCCTTTCTTGTTTCCTAACATTCGCAAGTCTCTAATGGTTTGACATTCAGTTTTTTTTTTAAACTTTTTTTACTCAATTATTAAGTTTTGTTCCAACATGGATCAATTAATGCTTGAACAGATATCAACCAGCAGCTATAGTAGCGAGCAGTGCCCAATCTAATGTGGTATAGGAGAGGGACGGTCTCTAGATGGGGTTTACTATGGAAGCCGCATCTTGAAGATGCGGTTTTGTATCAAATAAAAAAAAACTGACAGTTGCCTAAAAAAAACTGACCAGACCAAAACCGCATCATGCGTTTTGCATAGAATAAAAAAAGAAAACTGACCAAACCACATCATGAAGATGCGGTTCATTAACTAAAACCGTATTTTCAAAATGCGGTTAAAAAAAGGTAGTTTGGTAAATATTTTCAAAGAAACCGTATTTGACAAATTATTTTTGAAAATAATGGTAGATTGACCCATTTCTCAATATATTTCGATGATAGCAAATCCAATTTTTCAGGCACTTACAAATTTGAATCACACATTTTGTTTCCAAAGTCCAAACAACTTGGTTCATTAATTAGTAACGCCAGAGAAAAAAGACAATTGCTTTGTCAAGTCCTCTGCAAATGCCATGAAGCAGATTTGTTTTGTCCTTTACAAAAATAGACAGCCTGTCACTCCGTTTACTTATTCTCGTTCTTAGTCTTTCTACGAAACTTACTGATGATAAGGAAATTCTTCAGGATCCATCCTCCGCTTGGGTTGCGATCTTGGTCCCTCTAATTAATTATTTCTCGACTGGCAGTGATGATGCGCGGGCCAGTGGGTTGAAATTTCCTGGATATTCACGATGGTAATATCGCGTTTTTCTAGACCAACCACGTGGCACCCTATCCCCATTACTTGGGAATTAAGATTTGGAATCTTTGGAATCTGTTGTTTGCCCCGCCTAAATTGTTGCATCGTCGAGAATGAAATCCAGAGGTGGAAAATACGAACAGAATTATGGAATGTAAATATGGTTCTTTAACACCATTATGTATAAGTTTAAATTTTAAATTTTACACAAATCGTCATTAGGTTATTATGTAATCTCACACCATGTTAAACTCGAGCAAGACAAATATATATAATGTTGTCACGTGAGAGTGGATAAAGAATATAGTCTTACATATGAAAAATGAGATAGAAAATTACGAGAATACAAGACGTTAGTAACATTGTTCCTTTTTTTTTTTTTTTAGGAATTAGACATAGGCTCAAAATCTTATAAGTTGAGTGGAAATTTGAAAAATAGGGTATCTATCCACATAGAATGAATCCAAGTATATCTGCAGATGAAGCTTCTCTCGATTATTACTCTGCGCAGTCTTCATGATCCATCTAGCAGCCCATTCAAACTTGCAGGTCTGACACGGTCTTTCATAAGAACGAGATGATTGGTATATTATAGCTAGCAGCACATTGGACGATGAATAGTCCTAACATTGTCTGGGTGATTATGTAGAAATATATGGACGTGGCTGAGGACTAGGTTCATGCATGGAACCGGTTGAGCCTCTCTCATCAGGTGAAGAGATTCGTGAATCTTATTACCTTCCAATTGGATTTGCGCACGATTTATTGACAGCTGATTTCTCGTTCTTTGGTCATTTGCACTTCGAATGATACGGGGGAAGAAAGAACTGACTTGGTCAATAATAAATTGTTCGCATCACAAAGCTAAGTTCATGCAATTAACATTGGTCAATAACAAATTTGCAAGTCAAAAGGCCAAGTTGATTGAAGCAGCTAACTCAAAAAATATTGATTGGTTGAAATGAATCGACAACATCTTCCCTTAAATAAGATTACAAATTTAAATCTTATGAATGAAAAAAATCATAATTGATAGAGTTTTATCCTTGGACAACTTACCCTATATATATCTTACTTGAAATGCTACAGGAAAACTTGACCCTTTTGTCAAGTCTACGATCCTCTACTATGATGCAGCTCTGTTTGTATAGAAAGAAGTCCAGTCCTTCCGTCCATTAGTTAGACCGATTCACGCCTTCTCGGGTCTCATCCTCAATCTTCTAGGAAATTTCCTATATGGACAGTGCCCATCACATACAAACACACATATATATAGATAGAAATTTGGTTGGTGTGTGTACACTCCCTTCAAAACTGTCCGACTAGATAGAATTGCGCCAGCTTTGATGCTTGTCGGATTCCAAATGGGTTTCTCTCATTTGAACACTTTCAGGGTAGTCGTCTTTTTCTTGATTCTCCAGCCCATCCAGAGCCACGGCTCAACCAGTTTGGTAACGGATCAGAAGGATGAGAAGGTGTTAGACGCTGGCGTGATTCTCAATTTCTGTTCCTTGGTTGGAAAGGAAGCTCGGATCGCTATGCAAATAGCAAGCCAAGACTTCAACGCCATGTCAAGAGGCTGCAAGCTAAAACTTCATTTCGAGAACTCACGCGGAAAGCCTCTTCAAGCAGCTTTTTTGGGTCAGTCTCTTCATCCCTTCTAATTTCCTTCTTCACCGTTAAGTCACTGATCTACTCAATCTCAACGAATGTCTTCAAAAGAATAGGCAAGATATCTGACAAAGTGAATAATCACAGTTACTAAAACGTATGATCGATTCTGCCCATATTGCTTTTTGCAAAGTCTAGTCTACCATAATTAGCTGGCACAGCAAGTTTTAGAATTCGATCGCTATATATAATTCATTAATTATATTCTATGGTGTGTGTGTATATCGAACCAAATCTACGATGAGGTTGTCTAGATTTTGATCTTTTTGTTGTTCTCATAGCTGAAAAGCTCATTAGGAAGAAGAATGTGAAGGCCATTATTGGCCTCGAGACATGGAAGGGAGCAGAATTAGTAGCTGAACTTGCTTATCGATTTCAAGTCCCTGTGATTTCCTTAGCAAGAAACCCATCCGGAACAACTACCCCAGGACTGATTGAAATGGGTAACGACATGTCTCAACAGACTAGGCGCATTGCAGATATAGTTCAATCCTATAATAGGCGACGGGTGGCAATTATTTATGAGGAAGACACGTACAATGAGGTTGAGAATTATTGGTTGTCGTTGCATCTATCGGAGGAGCTCCATGGTGTCGGATCTGAGATCGAAGATCATGTGGTGCTTCCTCCATTTTCTTCATTATCTGATCCCAAAGAAATGGTTAAAGAAAAGTTGAGCACGTTCAAAGGAAGATTATCCCCAATCTTTATCATTCTTGATGTGTCACTGAAAATGGCCCGTCATTTGCTCAAAGAAGCAAAACAGATGGGACTTGTCGGAGGAGACTCGATATGGGTTCTCTCAGAAAAAGTGTTCAACCTCTTAGACTCGGCCAATTTAAGTGCCACCTCCTACATGGAAGGTGCAATTGGACTTGTGACAGACCTCCCCAGGAAGAACAAACATCATTACGACTTTAGTCCCAAGTTCGGTCACAGATTAAAACACAAGTTGGCCGGTGATTTCAAGCCAGGATTTCATGTCCTTCGAGCGTATGATTCTGTTGCAGTGGTCACCACGGCTCTGAACGGGGCATCCACCACTGAAATCACTCCACAACTCCTCATGAAGAGAATACTGGAGACTAAATTTGATGGTTTGAGCGGAGAAGTTGCATTTAAAGACGGTCGGATATCGAATCCTGGAAAAGTCAAAGTGGTAAGCATCGGAGGTGGGAAAATGCTCAGCGGCATCACGCACTATCAGAGTACTGCGAAGGAAACGCGCTCTGCCCTCGGTGTTCAGCAAGATGACCCGGACCTGATGAAGATCGTGGTGCCACTCCCTACGCCCTTTGGTAAGTTCGTGAAGAAGGATAAGTCTAGTGAGACTGGATATGCTGGTTTTTGCATGGACGTGTTCAGTGGGATACTAGATATTCTCAAACGCAACCGAACCAGCTTCCACTACGTGTTTCAACAATATCCTCAGACCGGAGGGCAGTGGACCTATGATGATCTGGTTGGAGCCGTCCATGACAATGTACGAGATTCTTAATTTCCACTAGCTAGCATATCCAAATAGAGCTGGAGTGATGTACAAAATTCTTTTGTCCCTTTAAGAAGATTACCTAATCCACAATTGAATCTGATGTGCAGACTTTTCAGGCGGCAGTCGGGGACATAACTATCCGCTCCAGTCGCTCAGATTTAGTCGATTTCACGCAACCTTACATCGAGTCGGGGCTGTCGATGATAGTACTAGCAGAACCGGACATGAACAAAACATGGATGTTTGTAAAACCCTTCACGCCAACTATGTGGATGGCCACTGGTGCGCTGTTGATCTGCACGATGTTGACTGTTTGGATCTTGGAGCAGCCCTTCAATCCAGAGTTCGGTGGCCCGTGGACGGATCAGCTTGCTACGGCACTGTGGTTCACTTTCACCTCCCTCTTCTTAGCCCACAGTAAGTTAATGACTATCTGTATATATAAGACCAATCCATCGTCACATCACACATGGAAGCAATGCTGCATATTACATAAAAGTGTTGTATTTTGATCAGTTAGGCGGCCGGTTAGCCAAAACTTAAATCTCATCAGCTGGGTGAACTCTCAACAATTCCTTTTCCATCACAGGGGAGAGAATATATAGGAAACTGAGCCGGATTGTGCTCGTGGTGTGGTTCTTCATGGCGCTTATCTTGACGCAGAGCTACCCGGCCAGTTTGTCGTCTATGCTGACGGTGCAAAGGCTCAAGAAGAACGAAATCACAATGGAATGGCTGAGGCAGCAAAACAGGAACGTGGGTTGTGACAGCTCCACCTTCATATGCGATTACTTGATGACCGTCCACAATTTTAAAGAAGGCAACTTAGTGAAGATCAACAATTATCCAGAATTCAGCGTGCTGTTGAAGAATAGAAGCATTGATGCCTTATTTACGGAGTACCCTTACGAGAGAGCATTCTTAAGCAAATACAGCAGCGGCTTCACTGTCACGCACGAGTCCTACAGATTCGGAGGGTTCGGTTTTGTGAGTAATTTTGCTGATTTAAAAATCTTATCGACTTGACTAATTAATAGATGATACTGCTGAATCATAATTGGAAGCCAGCATATCAACATTGTGTACATCCTAGACGAGATTAGTTGCATTTTTGTCGATGTATACGTACATTATTGACATGTATATTTGTGAATTGTTGGGGCACGCACGCAGGTATTCCAGAAAGGCTCACCGTGGACTGAGAAATTCTCCAAGGCAATATTGAATCTCTCGGAAAGCGGAAGCCTCAAACGTATAACAGACAAGTGGTTCCGTCCGGAATCGGCCGTGGAAAATGCCACGATATCATCATCCCCAGACTCCGAGACCCACAGCTTAGGCCTCGAGAGCTTCTGGGCTCTCTATGTCTTCTCTCTAGGCACTTCCATTCTTTGCTTGCTGCTCTCCTGCTTCTCCTTGAGAAAGAACGGCAACGATGAGAACAATGCAGATCAGCTGCACAGGAGGTCGCTGCAAGAGGGCAACGACCACGAGATGAATGAACTTCACAACCATGGAAGATCGCACTGAACAGGATCTGCATCCCTTCCCTAAACTTAGCTAGTTGTTTGTTTTGTTACGTTGTATAATATGTAATACACGCCTTCCTTAGTTTACATTTTCGAGCTGTAAAAAGAAAACTTAGACAACCTATTGTTATTGACTGTATATATAAGATGTACAAGTATTAGCTCCATTTAAGTGATCGGTTCGTTTGATAAGCATCATGAAGTCGAACTGTCACTCCAAGCTTTCTTTCCTCCCTCCTCCTCTGCTACAATTTTTGCACTTCTTGCTGCTCAGCGTGAAAGAGAGAGAATGGCACTGTGAAAAGAAATAAATCAGAGTTCATTGGATGTTCAGATATACAAAAGTCTGGACTCCCTTATATATGATGGTCCATTACATGGATTCCTAGATTCTTGCATGAATAATAACGGGACATAAAGTGCAAAGACAAGCGTTAAGTTTTCTTGAAGCAATTAAGAATCAGTCAATTGGGAACGTAAGGGTTTCCGCCTCGGCCCATACACGTGCAAAATAATTTGAATCCACTATTCCTAGCGCGAAGATTTATCTCTATGTCAAGAAACAGAATAATGTATCATCCTCATCTAGGAATGCTGGAGCAAGTAAACTTTTATATAGGGCTATTAACCTTATTTGATCTGTACTTTTGTCAAATTGTCACTTTTAACACAAATTTTTTTGGTGGCGTGGTATAGGAAGGCACAAGCCTTAAAATGTTTTTCTCATTTGACACTTCGTCATAAAATCCATTAAAATTGATAGAACTTGTTGACTTGTCATGCTAGGTTATACACGTGGCAGACGAAGAGCGATGTGACGAAACCACATGGATGAGTAGGGCAAAATGTCATTTATATCCAACAATTAAATTTGTTAAATTTAAAAAACGAAGGGCACACATGCAACTTCGTCCGCCGAAAATCCCTAAAATAAAAAATTACAACTATGGCGTCTATTGTGTTTTCCATTCTAGCCATAATTTCGTTCTCTCATGTTCGAAAACTCTGTCTTCTAATTGTAATTTTTCATTTTATGGATTTTTGATGGATGAAATTACTTGGGTGCCTTTCGTTTTTAAAATTCAAAGAGTTTAATTGTTTGATATAAATGACATTTTGTTCTACTCGTGCATGTGACTTTGCTACATCCTCACCGTCTGCCACAGTACAACCTAACGTGCCAAGTTAGAAAATTTAGTCAATTTTAACGAATTTTGTGATAAAGTGCTGAACAAGACAAACATTTTAAAGTTTGTGTTTTCCTAGGTCACACTAAAAATTTCGTGTTAAAAGTGATAATTTGACCAAAGTATAGACGTAATTAGATTATTACCCTTTATATATATATATATATATATAGCCACAAAAGTACCTTCCACTTAGCGTTCTGGTTGTGGGTCGCTTCCTAAGAATATATATTCATCCATATCCATATAAATGTATATTTTTCAGTGAGACATAAGTATATATTCTCAACAAAAAGAAAAAGTTCAAGGAAGAAATTCCATTTTAACCGGCGATTGATAATCAGAATTCATTACTGGTAACCTCATTCTTATTAACCATGAATCCATGTATTTGGTTCTAAAAATTCCAACAAAGCTATCAATTTGGTTTGACTTAGATAGTTTAACACATTTTGCTCCAATAGCAAGCTCAATCATGCACATGAAAATTTACGATTGAAAAAGTTTTATTCCTTCGTGGGTTCTGAGTTGACTCATTTTTGAATTAGTTGGGATCCGATAGATTTCAAACAAAGATAGTTAAAAAAAATAAAACTTACTCAAGCTTATAGGAATGGTCCTTTTTTTTTTCCAAGAAAAATAACAACGGGATGGGATGGGACGCGAATGTCACAAAAAAATGTATCTCACAAGTAACCACCAAATTCATTCGTCAAAACGTTATTTTAACTCTCTCTTTTTCAAAAACACACAATCATATTCTTAAGATTGCAGCAATCCAATACAAGGAAATCGATCTACATCTGTAAAAATTCTAACGATTGATTATTGTACTCATCATCTTTTTAAAAAAGGAAAAATCAATTTTCAGTATTTATAACTAAACAATTACAAATTCTTGAATCCCAAATGGGGGTGAAAAGAGAGGGAAAACAAAGGCTAGCTAATAAATGAGAAAGTCTTCTACATAATAGGTATACTACTTGATAGTACTGATGTGGTATTGCGAGTAAATCAAATCAAATTGTTTTTGGATTTTTTTTCCTTTTAAGATTTATCTTTTTCCTTTTAGATTTTATTAAAAAATATCCTAAAAATAACTTAATCATATTGGCTCACGATACCGCCTTAACATTATCATATAGTGTACCCGTTACACACAAGACTCTCTCCTAATAAACAGTTTCCTTCAATATTCAAGTCTCGGGTTCAGCCTGGTTCTTAAGTAAAAACAGAAACTATTCAAGGGAAGAACTTGTGCCAGCTAATAATTCTTCCCCTGCTGGGTTCCTTGCAACCCAAGTCATGAGCTAAAGAATAATAGTATAATATTTAATTTGAGGAGCACCTCGGTACATGGCATCGGAACCAACAAATGATGAGAATGATTGTTACAGTCAATATGGAAAGTACAAAACATGTGCACACGAAAAGGGAGTACTAATATCATCCATGAATTCAGCTGTTAAAGTGGATTGTGACACAAGTTTCCAACTGGATCCCCGTGATCATGATCATCCCCCCCGATTTATTGACTCCAATCGATCATACAACGTGTCTGACTCTTAGCATGCCGAAATGTGCCGGATGAGAGATCTGGCGATAGAGAAGGAATATACGGTATCAGAAGAAATCTTAGAGAACGTTTGGGCGAACTTCATTGGCCAGAACACAATAAGGACCGAGGCGACCAAACTGGCTGAAGCGTGGGAAGAGCTACCGGGGCTCGAGCGAGGAGGTGACCCAGGCAAGTTGTTGCAGAGCCTACCCAGCCTCGGTAGATGGATCTCAATGGGAGCTGAGGCATGGGATAGAGTTCTCGCCAATTTTGAAATTGCTCCAGCAAGTACTGATGGTTGGAAAGATTTGTCAAATGATTCAGATAACGTACTTCCCAAGCCAGTTCATGCCAAGGAAACCGTCACGCAGCACTACAGAGGTGTCCGGAGACGCCCTTAGGGAAAATATGCAGGGTAGATTCTGGATTCATCAAGGAAAGGGGCCCCGGGTTTGGCTCGGGACGTTTGATACCGCGGGCGCGGAGGAAGCAGCACTGGCTTATGACAAGGCTGCCCTAAAGATCAGAGGTCCCCAGGCATCTCTCAACTTCCCAATTGAGACAGTCTCCGAGGCCATGAAGCGGGACTGCTCAAATAGGAATAAATACGAGACAGAGTTCACGGAAACGATGTGCAAGAGAATCAGGTCCAGAAGTTGGTGGATCTGTTACATCAAAGGAGCACCCCGAGTTGAAGAGGAGGGTCGTCACCGTTGAAGGAGAAACAGTCGATGATGTGCTAGAACTTCAGGACTTGGGGGATGAGTTGCTGGACAGTTTGCTGTCTTCTCTGTGATAAACTTCAGGGACTGCCGACTGCACCCGTGGGGGCGGTTGAGGGGAAGAGAGAAACTAGGACATATATATTGTAAAAATATCTTAATGTAATATTGTAATTCGTATATTCTTTATGTAAAAATATCTTTCATTCTTTTGCAGGGCTACTACTGGTCTGTTTTATAAATATCTTTGAAATTAATGTTGACACGTGTCCAGCTGCTAAAACACACAAATATCTAATTGAGGATAGATAAATAGATAGAGAGTTTGTCTCCACTTTTATATTTACAGAAATGCTTAACAATTACAAATGTAATCAATAAAATAGGAAAAATGAGGGTAGATTATAAACTTACTTTAAAAATTTATAAGTATCATCTAAAAATAACAGCTAACTTCTATTGCACTGTCCTCTAATTTTCTCCTTTTTTACTAATTCATATTTTATCGTTTACACTTGCGTTTTCCATACAAATTAATAATAGCACTGTTAAACAATTAACATTCAATTGAAAAATTATGGCTGACATTATTTTAAAATAAAACTCATAAAAGAATTCTCTGCTAGTCGGCCATACAATTGACAGTTTCATGTGGAATATATGTTGATATCCAATCCATGTATGATTCAATGAAATTATTAATTGACTCATAAGCAAATAGATAAATTCTTGGTTGTGATTAATATTCTGGATTTGCGATTTTATTTCTATAATTCAAACATGAAAAGGAATAAATTGGTGGGAAATAGTTTGAGAATTTTGCAATTGTTAAAATGGAATAGGGATAAAGAAGAAGAAAAGGAACCTCGCATAAGAATTTTCCTCTATAATAATATGAGTCGATAAATGTATCTTTTTTATAAAAAGAGAGAGAAAATAAATTATGTATCAACGACACATTTAAAAATAAGAATTATATCATTTGAATTTAAAGTGAATGATACCTTTCCTGACTTTATATCATTCCAACCTTATCATGTTGAACCAGAACCATCATCGGGACCGTGTGTCAAGAAAATTTATCAGGCATAAAAAATTAGACGATATTGAATAGCTTGATATTACTTTCTTTCTAATATTACCTTTATTGATAAATGAATTCCACATTGAGTTAATTTAAAAAAATATATATAATAGAGAGTTGGGTATAACGATTTATTAGTTTAAACTTTTGAGTTAGATACATGTCTCACTCTTGAACTTAAAATTTGTCAGATCCGATTTTACAAATTCGTGTGAATAAAAGTTTAAAAGAAAAATCTCTTGATCGTCGTAAGTAAGTAGAGTACAATAGAGAAAATCTAACTCTTGATTAGTTGTCTCTCCCCCTTGAGCATGAAAGATATTAATTATTCCGAATGTAATTAGTTGTTGCTCAAAGGTAATTAAGCGTGTAGACATCGTTCCAGAAGGTCTTCTCCGAGTACGAGGACCTCAGGGCATTACGGATTCGGAATGCCATGGACATCGTCCCGAGCTATCCTCTCGTGGGGCACTCGGAGGTGGGGGAAGAGTTGGGGATCGACACGAGGAAGTAGGAGTACCTCAAGAGTCCCGGGAGCGTGTCGACGTGGCATAACCTGGAGTGCTACCGGCACGGCGTTGCGGGGACGCAGGGGGAAAGGGGAGGGTTTAGGCTGGAAGTGAAGAGGGACATTGCATTGGTGAACAGGAGGGTTGATGGTCTCAAGGATGAGTATTTGGTGCCGGCGATGTCGAGGTGTGAGAAGAATGAGGGCACGGTCCAGCAGGACGATGGGTCTTGGAAATTGATGGATCACGAGGTCGACGATCTATAATTCCTTAAAAGAGTGACATCTTTTTAGGACGGAAATTTGTCGTTTAAAACAATAGTTTTTTCCTATATTTTATGATAAATTGAGAGAATAAAAGAAAACACATAAAGGAAAGGAGCACATAGATAGAGTCTATAAATTGTAATTATATTCTTTTTACAAATTGATGTAATACAAGTTGTTTTAGCATTTTCTTTTTTCTTCTTCATCATCATCATCAACGTTATTTCTTTTCTATTATAGTTTATTTACCCGATATTACAATATGTTATCTGTGAGACCGTGCATTCTAGTCTGTACAGTGAAATTTTTTTATTTATCGGTAAACTTAAACTGATATTTAAATTCGTTTTTCCATCACTAATTTTCACTGCATTTTATGCGCATACGATAAATGCCTTAGGGGACTCTAATTTGGATTCAACAAAACAATCATATTGCTATTCAATCACACCTTTTACCTCTGATTACCAATTAAATATTTTGTTGATAACTAACTAGGAGTACACTTCAAAATAAAAGTAACTTTCATTTCACTTTCATCGTCGGATATGATAGGAAAAAAATAACAGCTTCATTGCAGCTTACTGATGACTTATTTGCATAGACCAACGATTTCAGTAAGTTATCTGCGGCATTGAATTCAGCAAAGTCCGGGAAATGCTGACTTCGGCCAACCCGAAAATGGTTGCCAAGAACAAACATTAATCCATGTTGTCAACTATTGTATGGTTCTGTGTGCGTAAAATTGTTTTCTCCATTTTAGTCTTTACATAAAATTTATCACAACTCGAAAAAGCCTTGGTTGAATGCTGGTTTAGACCACGAGCAGGCGGAGGCCCCCAGAGCAGGGCCAAGAAGAATTGTTCCTGCTTTTACAAATAGGGAGGCCTCATTGTCTGGGGGGTCTTCAATTTGGATTAGCATATGATTTACTTTCATGGTATATATAATATACCGGCCATGCCACCCATGCCCTGCATTAGGCAAGCTCCTTTCCCGATCGTCCCCGAATCTTATCCACTGAGAAAAGAAGAGGAAAGAAGTGATCAGACTGGGGCAACATTTCTAAGACATGGCAAGAAATTGACAAAAAAATGACCATAAAGTAACAGAAAAATGGAAATAAATTTCGAGTATGTAGCTAATTTTTAATAAGCACTGCATAACATTTTCTTTACAGGTCACACGAAACTTTGCTGGAGGGACCAACGTGGCTGGCGTTATTGATGGCATTTTTATTTTTCAAATTGCCAGCTTGCGTGAAATATAAATATAGAAAATTGATGTTCACATAAAAGGGAAATGTAAAATAGATTAATTTAAGAAATGCATGCGCGGTCCCGGCGGGGCTCGAAGCCGCCACCTTCGCCTCATAAGACCAACGCTCTGGCCAACTGAGCTACGGGACCTCCTGTAGCATACAATTCAAGAAGTAAGTAACAATATTTCCTGAAAAAAAAAATTTCAAAAACTATATTCACAGAAGATACATATGCATACCAAGAGGGGTTGGGCCGAGTGGTAAGCAGCTCGGTGCCGCTTAAGGAGGTCTCAGGTTCGAGACCTCACGTACGCAGACACCCCTCTTGGGAGCCTCACCCGCCATTGCCAGGCGTGCGACCCGGGGCGACCAACGGATTAGTCAAGTATGGTTGGCTGAAAGATGCCATCTCACCGCTGGTGGGGCCTGCTTGGATACCGTGGCTGGCGACCAAAAAAAAAAGAAGATACATATGCATGCCTACATGTGCATCATATGTAGAATCCATGTTTAGCATATATAATGCTGTACATAATTTTAGACCAAGTGCATGCATAACATAACAAAACAAATGAGGACTGAAATACAAATACAACGGAGGCTTGATTTTTACCTCCGAGAAAATGATGAGGAGATGTCCTTGACAGCCATCTTCCTTGCCTAAGTTATGGCCATTACTGCTTTCCTGCAGGTCATGCCGAGTGGATACTGGATATGAAATATAAACCGAATGAATATACCTATATATTAGCCGCAAACGACTCTTGAAAGGCTCGGCATCTTATCAGTATAATTAATAACGCTGGTTCATAATATAAATCAAAAGATCACCCAAAATATGGGCAGCTTCTGTGTAATTCCAAAACAGGCTTTTTTCATGTGCTTTAGTAGTTATGACCCTGCAGCCTACAGAAATTGTATGGAAGAAAAGAAACACCAAGAATGAGACAACTAAATAACTAACTAGCTAGTTAGGGGAGTTCTCAAATATTGGAATACCCGGCAGCTGTTAGGTACTCATTCACGAAGCTCTCCCAGCCGGGCATTCTCTTGCAACAGAGATTATGCATCTTTTCTCTTGAAACCAGGGCTTAAACATATATCTAGATCTCGATCTTCATGATTTGTAATCTCTTCATGTACGAGGTATTGGATAAATTTTAAAAAGTTTCAGTTTCTCTTCAGTGCAGTGAGGCTCGGTTTACCTCACAATTGCAGTAGATCATGATGGGTACAGTCAGAGCAGTGATCACAACAAGTATTATTTTGGAGACATGAATGAAGACAGGCAGCGACGTCTTTCCTAGCTGAAGGATGAGGATGAGTGGAAGGTGTTCACTGTTCACAGCCGGCCCATGGCCCATGTAGTTTTTTTCCTTATCAAAAAGGTTAATAACAAAATTATAGATAAATAAAAGACTTGAATATCGTTATTTATAAACTCAAACTTTGAATTTGGACACAATCAAACTTTTTTTTAAATGTGAAAATTTAATTGCTATTATACACATTTAGAAACTTAGGCATGAGCTCGTCGGCTAACACTGTTGACTGCCGTAACTAAGAATGCGGTGTGCTTGATTCAACCCAAGCTAGAAACGAAAATTTCCAAGTCAGCGTTTCAGAATTTGCGGCGTGGGGTTCATGTTCGATTAACTGGTCTTGTTCCTACGGTCCTTTGAAATTTTCAGTATTTTTAAAATGGAATTTTCCCAAATAATTTCTGACCAGCCACGTGGCACCATGGCGCACGGCAACGATACTTGGGAGATGAAAACTTGGAATCTTTTCCAAGCCAGCGTTTCAGAATTTGCAGCGTGGGGTTCATGTTGGATTAATTGGTCTTGTTCCTACGGTCCTTTGAAATTTCCAGGATTTTTAAGATGGAATTTTCCCAAATATTTTCTGACCAGCCACGTGGCACCATGGCGCACGGCAACGATACTTGGGAGATGAAAACTTGGAATCTTGAGAGGAATCTATCTCATTGAAGATTCTCGTTTGAATTGGTATGCGAGAGCGTATCCGCGCGCACACACTTATCGTTGAAGCTTCCCGTTTTCAATCAAAAAGCAACATGAAGAAATTTAAAACCAAAACGAAAAAAAAAAAAAAAAGGAGAAGGCCAGAGACGGAAGATAAGGTGATGGAAAATTATAAATTTAGTAGATTGTCAGTGAAAATCATATTAAATTAAATAATTCAGGGAATTACATAAGTTAGACGGTATATTTATAAGCTGAATGAAATGGAAAGCAGATAAATTAAGAATTTCCAAATAACATCAAATAAACAGTAAAACTCCTAAACATATTAATGAACACATTCAATTCAATTGATGTGATCATATTTGTAGATATTATATTTCCTAATTAATGAAATGAATATCTCTAACAAAAGCCGTAACTCCAAGTCTAGAAGAAATTGAGAGAAAAAGAAAAATAAGATTATAATCATATTTAGGATATTTTAATCATAATTCGAGGATAATATCATCGTACTAAATCTAATTTTTTTTCATATAAAGCTTCTCGTCAACGTTACTCTGCTCAATCTTCGTGATCTATCTAGTTCTGCAGCTAGTGCATTGGACAATGGATTATCCTAATTATGTCTGGTGATTATTTAGGAATATTTATGATACGCGATTTATATGCTGTCTTTTTTGTTATAATTCAAGAAGTAATAGCACTGTAGAGAAAGAAAGAGAGATTGATGCAATGTTTTTATCTACTATCTTAAATCAAGAGACTTTGGAAGCTCATTAGTCCTTTATTTTCTCCTGTTTTTCCCTAAATCTATAAATCTCATTTGAAATTAGCATGATCCTTCTTGGACAAAATGAAAATCGAGAGATAATATTATCACATAAACGTGCTTAAGGATGCTCGTGCATCCGTGAAGGTTCGGAAGACTTGGCAGCTTTTCAATTTTATAGATGATATAGAATTCGGTGTTTTGTCTTGCACTTTGAATAAATCTGCTGTTCACAATTTTATCGACCATAGTAAATCCCATTTTTCGGACATTAACAAATTTGAATCACACATTTTGTTTCTAAAGTCCGAACAACTTGGTTTTTTTTTTTTTTGGCCAATCCAAACAACTTGGTTCGTTAATTAGTAATGCCAGAGAAAAAGACAACTACTTTGTCAATTCCTCTGCGAATTTGTTTTGTCCTTTACAAAAATAGACAGCCTGTCACTCCATTTACTTATTCTCGTTCTTAGTCTTCTACGAAACTTACTGATGATGAGGAAGTTCCTCAAGATCCATCCTCCACTTGCGTTGCGCTCTTGATCTGTCCACTTAATTATTTCTCGACTGCTGATGAAGATGCGAGGGCCAGTGGGTCGAAATTTCCGGGATTTTTGCAATGGGAATATCCCCTTTTTCTAGACCAACTGCGTAGCACCCTAGCCCCAGTACTTGGGAATTAAGATTTCGAATCTTTGGAATCTGTATCCAGAGGTGGAAATTATGAACAGAATTATGGAATATAATACCATTATTTATGAGTTTAAATTCTAAGTTTGACATTAATTGTAGATTGAGCACTTTATTATGTAATCTCACACACCACACCACACCACATAAAGTTCACACATTATAAATATATATAATATTGTCAAATGAGAGCAGATATTAAGAATATAATCTTATATCACAAAATTGAGTTAGATGGAAAATTCTGAGAATACAAGAACGTCGGGAACACTATCCATAATTTTCTTTTGAATTAGGTATAATTTTAAAATCTTATAAGTTGAGTGGAAATTGGAAATGTAGGGTGTCTATCTACATGGAATGAATCTGTAGATGAAGCTTCTCTTGATTATTATTATTATTATTATTATTATTATTATTATGACTACTCTGGGCAGTCTTCTTGATCGATAGAGCATAGCACATTCAAACTTTGCGGTTCTGACTCGGTCTTACTCTTACATGTGAACGAGATGATTGGTATAGCTAGCAGCCCATTGGACGATGAATAGTCCTAACAATGTCTGGGTGATTATGTAGAAATACATGGACGTGGCTTAGGAGGTTCATGTATGGCACCGGTCGAGCCTCTCTCATCAAGTGAAAAGATTCAAGAATCTTAATAGCTTCCAATTGAATTTGCGCACGATTTATAGACAGTTGATTTCTCGTTCTTTGGTCATTGCACTTTGAATGATACAGCAGGGGAAGAAACAACTGACTTGGTCAATAATAAATTGTTCGCATCACAGAGCTAAGTTCATTTAATTAATATTGGTCAATAACAAATTTGCATGGCAAAAGGCCAAGTTGATTTAAGTAGCCAACTCAAAAAAAATCGATAACATATTCCATTAAATAAGATTTTAAATTTAAGTCTTATGAATAGAAAAATTATAATTGAAAGAGTTTCATCCTATATATCTTACTTGTAATACTAGAGGATAACTTGACCCTTTTGTCAAGTCCACGATTCCATGCCACGATGCAGCTCTGTTCTTTATAGAAAGAAGTCTAGCCTTTCCGTCCATTAGTTAGACCGATTCACACCAATCTTCTAGGAAATTTCCTATAGGGACAATGCCCATCGCATACATACACACATATAAATAGATAGAAATTTGGTTGGTGTGTGTACACTCCCTTCAAAACTGTCCGACTAGATAGAATTGCACCAGCTTTGATGCTTGTCGGATTCCAAATGGGTTTCTCTCATTTGAACACTTTCAGGGTAGTCGTCTTTTTCTTGATTCTCCAGCCCATCCAGAGCCACGGCTCAACCAGTTTGGTAACGGATCAGAAGGATGAGAAGGTGTTAGACGCTGGCGTGATTCTCAATTTCTGTTCCTTGGTTGGAAAGGAAGCTCGGATCGCTATGCAAATAGCAAGCCAAGACTTCAACGCCATGTCAAGAGGCTGCAAGCTAAAACTTCATTTCGAGAACTCACGCGGAAAGCCTCTTCAAGCAGCTTTTTTGGGTCAGTCTCTTCATCCCTTCTAATTTCCTTCTTCACCGTTAAGTCACTGATCTACTCAATCTCAACGAATGTCTTCAAAAGAATAGGCAAGATATCTGACAAAGTGAATAATCACAGTTACTAAAACGTATGATCGATTCTGCCCATATTGCTTTTTGCAAAGTCTAGTCTACCATAATTAGCTGGCACAGCAAGTTTTAGAATTCGATCGCTATATATAATTCATTAATTATATTCTATGGTGTGTGTGTATATCGAACCAAATCTACGATGAGGTTGTCTAGATTTTGATCTTTTTGTTGTTCTCATAGCTGAAAAGCTCATTAGGAAGAAGAATGTGAAGGCCATTATTGGCCTCGAGACATGGAAGGGAGCAGAATTAGTAGCTGAACTTGCTTATCGATTTCAAGTCCCTGTGATTTCCTTAGCAAGAAACCCATCCGGAACAACTACCCCAGGACTGATTGAAATGGGTAACGACATGTCTCAACAGACTAGGCGCATTGCAGATATAGTTCAATCCTATAATAGGCGACGGGTGGCAATTATTTATGAGGAAGACACGTACAATGAGGTTGAGAATTATTGGTTGTCGTTGCATCTATCGGAGGAGCTCCATGGTGTCGGATCTGAGATCGAAGATCATGTGGTGCTTCCTCCATTTTCTTCATTATCTGATCCCAAAGAAATGGTTAAAGAAAAGTTGAGCACGTTCAAAGGAAGATTATCCCCAATCTTTATCATTCTTGATGTGTCACTGAAAATGGCCCGTCATTTGCTCAAAGAAGCAAAACAGATGGGACTTGTCGGAGGAGACTCGATATGGGTTCTCTCAGAAAAAGTGTTCAACCTCTTAGACTCGGCCAATTTAAGTGCCACCTCCTACATGGAAGGTGCAATTGGACTTGTGACAGACCTCCCCAGGAAGAACAAACATCATTACGACTTTAGTCCCAAGTTCGGTCACAGATTAAAACACAAGTTGGCCGGTGATTTCAAGCCAGGATTTCATGTCCTTCGAGCGTATGATTCTGTTGCAGTGGTCACCACGGCTCTGAACGGGGCATCCACCACTGAAATCACTCCACAACTCCTCATGAAGAGAATACTGGAGACTAAATTTGATGGTTTGAGCGGAGAAGTTGCATTTAAAGACGGTCGGATATCGAATCCTGGAAAAGTCAAAGTGGTAAGCATCGGAGGTGGGAAAATGCTCAGCGGCATCACGCACTATCAGAGTACTGCGAAGGAAACGCGCTCTGCCCTCGGTGTTCAGCAAGATGACCCGGACCTGATGAAGATCGTGGTGCCACTCCCTACGCCCTTTGGTAAGTTCGTGAAGAAGGATAAGTCTAGTGAGACTGGATATGCTGGTTTTTGCATGGACGTGTTCAGTGGGATACTAGATATTCTCAAACGCAACCGAACCAGCTTCCACTACGTGTTTCAACAATATCCTCAGACCGGAGGGCAGTGGACCTATGATGATCTGGTTGGAGCCGTCCATGACAATGTACGAGATTCTTAATTTCCACTAGCTAGCATATCCAAATAGAGCTGGAGTGATGTACAAAATTCTTTTGTCCCTTTAAGAAGATTACCTAATCCACAATTGAATCTGATGTGCAGACTTTTCAGGCGGCAGTCGGGGACATAACTATCCGCTCCAGTCGCTCAGATTTAGTTGATTTCACGCAACCTTACATCGAGTCGGGGCTCTCGATGATAGTACTAGCAGAAGCGGAGAAGAGCAAAACATGGATGTTTGTAAAACCCTTCACGCCAACTATGTGGATGGCCACTGGTGCGCTGTTGATCTGCACGATGTTGACTGTTTGGATCTTGGAGCAGCCCTCCAATCCAGAGTTCATTGGCCCGTGGAGGGATCAGCTCGCTGCCGCATTGTGGTTCACTTTCACCTCCCTCTTCTTAGCCCACAGTAAGTTAATGACTATCTGTATATCTAAGACCAATCCATCGTCACATCACACATGGAAGCAATGCTGCATATTACATAAAAGTGTTGTATTTTGATCAGTTAGGCGGCCGGTTAGCTAAAACTTAAGTTTCATCAGTCGGGTGACCCTCAACCATTCCTTTTCCATCACAGGGGAGAGAATATATAGGAAACTGAGCCGGATCGTGCTTGTGGTGTGGTTCTTCATGGCGCTTATCTTGACGCAGAGCTACACGGCCAGTTTGTCATCTATGCTGACGGTGCAAAGGCTTAAGAAGAACGAAATCACAATGGAATGGCTGAAGCAGCACAACAGGAGCGTGGGTTGTGACAGCTCCACCTTCATATGCGATTACTTGAAGACCGTCCACCAATTTGAAGAAGGCAACTTAGTGAAGATCAACAATTATCCAGAATTTGGGGTGGGGTTGAAGAATAGAAGCATTGATGCCTTTTTTACGGAGTACCCTTACGAGAGAGCGTTCTTAAGCAAATACCGCAGCGGCTTCACTGTCACGCACGAGTCCTACAGATTTGGAGGATTCGGTTTTGTGAGTAATTTTGCTGATTTAAAAATCTCATCGACTTGACTAATTAATAGATGATACTGCTGAATCATAATTGGAAGCCAGCATATCAATATCGTGTACATCCTAGACGAGATTGGTGGCATTTTTGTCGATTTATACGTACATTATTGACATGTATCTTTGTGAATTGTTGGTGAACGCACGCAGGCATTCCAGAAAGACTCGCCGTGGACTGAGAAATTCTCCAAGGCAATATTGAATCTCTCGGAAAGCGGAAGCCTCAAAAATATAACAGACAAGTGGTTCCCTCCGGAATGGGCCGTGGAAAATGCCACGATATCATCATCCTCAGACTCCGAGACCCAGAGCTTAGGCCTCGAGAGTTTCTGGGCTCTCTACGTCTTCTCTCTAGGCACTTCCATTCTTTGCTTGCTGCTCTCCTGCTTGAGAAACAACAACTACGATGACAACAATGCAGATCATCTGCACAGGAGGCCGCAGCAAGAGGACGACAACATCTAGATTAATGAACTTCGCAACCACGGAAGATGGCACTGAACAGGAACTGCATCCGTTCCTTGTGCATATTAAATTTGCTTCTTTCTCTGCTTATAAACTTAGCTAATTGTTTTGTTAATTTTGGTGACCCAAATTCTACTGGGTCGGCCCACTATCTGGTTGAAGCCCACTTTGTAATTAGGGTTTCTCTTATTATATATACTTTGAGATTTTAGGGTTCTCAGTGTGAAAAAGAGAATTGAGAGCCGTCACAAAATTGTGAGGACAGACAGTCAACTGTCTCCGCCCCTCTTGTACCGATCTCTTCACTATAGGCGATTTGCTTCTCCTCTGCCCGTGGTTTTTCCCGTAAAGGATTTTCCACGTATATCTGTGTGTTCTTCTTGTTTCTTCTCTGTTGCCTATTTGTCTTCTTGCCCCGATTTCGTAACAAGTGGTATCAGAGCATCCGGGTTTCACAATGGCAACATTGAAGTATGATATTCCGATGTTGGATCGCAACACCAGATTTTCGCTTTGGCAAGTCAAGATGCGGGCTGTGCTTGCCCAGATGGATTTGGATGATGCCCTATTAGGGTTTGATAAGATGCCCTCATCATGGACATTGGAAGAGAAGCAACGCAAGGATCGAAAGGCTCTATCTCAAATTCACTTACATCTGTCGAACTCGATTCTACAGGATGTTTTGAAGGAGAAAACTGCTTCCGCTCTATGGTTGAAATTAGAGCAATTGTGCATGACGAAGAGTCTAACCAGTAAGTTGCATCTGAAACAACGACTATATTCCCTGCGTATGTCTGAAGGTACGTCTTTGGAAGATCACTTAATCGCCTTTAAAGAAATTGTCTCTGATGTAGAGGCTTTGGAGGTTAAGTATGAGGAAGAGGATTTAGGGCTAATCTTGCTGTGTTCGCTGCCCTCTTCATATTCAACTTTCAAAGATACAATTTTATATAGTCGTGATACTCTTACTCTTGATGAGGTTTATGATGCTTTATTCTCTAAGGAGAAGATGAATCAACTGGTTGTAGGATCTGAGGCCCAGACAGAGGGTCTTATTGTTCGTGGGAGATCTCAAGAAAGAAATTCTGGAGTTGAGCCCAGGGGCAGATCAAAATCTAGTAATAGAGATAAGGTCTGCAGGTATTGCAAAAAGAAGGGGCACATCAAATCTGAATGTTATAAGCTTCAGAATAAAAATAAAAATAAAAATAAAAAGGCTGCTGACAATCAAAAGGGAAAACAATCTGAGACTTCTGGTCAAGCCAGTATTACTGAAGATAATTATAGTGAAGGAGAACTCCTCACAGTTTCTGATGGCAACTCTAAATCTTCTGATGACTGGATTCTTGATTCTGGTTGTTCGTTTCATATGTGTCCTAATCGGGACTGGTTTTCAACATATGAACTGTATCTGAGGGTGTTGTTTTGATGGGTAATGATGCATCTTGTAGAGTTGTTGGCATTGGAACAATCAGGATTAAAATGTTTGATGAAGTCATCAGGACACTCGGGGATGTGAGACATATCCCAGACTTGAAGAGGAATCTTATATCTTTGAGTACTCTTGATTCTAAATGGTACAAGTATACTGGTGAAGGTGGAGTCCTGAAGGTCAGCAGAGGCGCCCTGGTGGTAATGAGAGGGGGCAAAGAAAGACTGCCAATTTATATGTCGTGCAGGGTACTACCGTTACAGGTGATGTTGCAGTTTCTGCACCTTCCCTGTCAGACAGTGACATTACTAGACTCTGGCATATGCGTCTTGGGCATATGAGTGAAAACGGCATGACTGAGTTGAGCAGGAGAGGTCTTCTTGATAGACAGAGTATTAGTAAATTGGAGTTCTGTGAGCACTGCATTCTTGGGAAGCAAAAGAGAGTGAGATTCCCAACAGGTATTCATAATACGAAGGCAGTACTTGAATATATTCATTCTGATCTTTGGAGACCAGCAAGAGTACCTTCTAACGGAGGTGCAAGTTATATGCTTACTATCATTGACGATTTTTCAAGAAAATTGTGGACTTTCTTCTTGAAGCAGAAAAGTGATGTATTCACCACATTTAAATAATGGAAGATTATGATAGAGAAGCAGACAGGCAAGCAGGTGAAATGTCTCCGCACTGATAATGGCTTGGAGTTTTGTTCTGCTGAGTTTAATGCCTTATGTAAGGCAGAAGGCATCATGCGACATCACACAGTTCGTCATACTCCTCAGCAGAACGGTGTTGCAGAGCGGATGAATAAGACTTTAATGGAGAGAGTTCGTTGTATGCTCTCCAATTCTGGTTTATCTAAGTCTTTTTGGGCCGAAGCCGCTGCTTTAGCAACTTTTCTTGTTAATCGGTCTCCATCAATTGCCATTGACAAGAAAACTCCACAAGAGGTATGGTCTGGTTCTCCTGCTAATTATTCTGATTTGAAGATATTTGGTTGTCCTGCATATGCTCATGTCAATAATGGAAAACTAGAGCCTAGATCTATGAAGAGTGTGTTTCTTGGCTATAAGCCCGGTGTTAAGGGCTATAAGCTATGGTGTCCAGAGGCCAAGAAAGTCATAATTAGCATAGATGTTATTTTTTATGAAACTGCTATGCTGCGTAACATATCATCTAAAGATTCATGTGATGAGACTCAGGAAAAATCAAGCAGGCAGGTGGAGTTTGAGATTTAATCAGATTATGTCTCGGGGTCTACATCTCAGTCTGGTTCAGAGAAGAAAACAGACTCGACTCCTCTACAATTACAACCACCGCCACGCTCAATTGCTAAAGACAGGCCAAGGAGAGATATTAAACCTCCTCAGAGGTATGCTGAAGCTGACCTGGTTGCTTATGCACTGAATGTAGCAGAAGGTATTGATTCTAGTGAAGAACCTTCTAATTATTCTGAGACAGTTAGCTGTGATAATTCTGGCAAGTGGATGATTGCTATGCAAGAAGAGATGGAGTCCCTCAACAAAAATAACACATGGGAATTGGTGAAATTACCTACGGGTAAGAAAGCCGTTCGTTGTAAATGGGTGTTCAAAAGAAAAGAAGGGACACCAGGAGTTGAAGATGTCAGATATAAGGCAAGGCTAGTTGTTAAAGGCTACAGTCAGGTTCCAGGTGTGGATTTCACGGATGTCTTCTCTCCAGTGGTAAAGCATAGTTCAATTCGAGCTTTACTTGGCATGGTAGCAATGCATGATTTTGAACTTGAGCAGCTGGATGTGAAGACAACTTTCTTACATGGAGAACTTGAAGAGGATATTTACATGTAGCAACCAGAGGGATTTGTAGTCTCTGGAAAGGAGGACTATGTTTGTTTATTGAAGAAATCCCTTTATGGTTTGAAACAATCTCCCAGGCAATGGTATAAGAGATTTGACTCGTTTATGATTTCTCAAGACTTCAAGAGATGCAGCTATGACAGTTGTGTCTATTTTCAAAAGTCTCAAGATGGATCATTTGTTTATTTGCTCTTATACGTGGATGACATGTTGATTGCAGCCAAAGATAAGCGGGAGATAATAAAAGTTAAATCTCAGTTGAGTAGAGAATTTGAGATGAAAGATTTGGGAGCAGCCAAGAAGATTCTTGGGATGGAGATTCTCAGGGATAGACGGGTTGGTAAGTTGTACCTAAGTCAGAAAGGGTACATTGAGAAAGTTCTTCACAGATTTAATATGCAGAATGCCAAACCTGTCAGTACTCCATTAGCAGCTCATTTCAGGCTTTCATCTGCTTTATCTCCACAGTCAGATGATGAGATTGATTACATGTCCCAAGTTCCATATTCTAGAGCAGTAGGGATCTCTCATGTATGCTATGGTTTGTTCACACCCAGATTTATCGTATGCTGTTAGCGCAGTCAGTAGATACATGGCAAATCCTGGTAAAAAACATTGGAAGGCAGTTCAGTGGATTCTCAGGTACTTGCGCGGTTCTTCTAATGTTTGTTTACAGTTTGGAAGAACTAGAGATGGAGTAATTGGGTATGTTGATTCTGATTTTGCTGGAGATCTTGATAGGAGGAGATCACTTACAGGGTATGTTTTTATTATTGGTGGTTGTGCTATCAGTTGGAAGGCTACTTTACAAGTTACTGTTGCATTGTCTATCACAGAAGCTGAGTATATGGCCATTACAGAGGCTTGTAAGGAAGCTATTTGGTTGAAGGGACTGTTCAGTGAACTCAGTGAAGACTTGCAAGTTAGCACAGTCTTCTGTGACAGTCAGAGTGCCATCTTTCTCACGAAAGATCAGATGTTCCACGAGAGAACGAAGCATATAGATGTTCGATATCATTTTGTTCGTGATGTTATTGCTCGCGGCGACATTGTTGTGATCAAGATCAACACTCATGATAATCCATCTGATATGATGACCAAGACACTACCAGTAGTCAAGTTTGAGCATTGCTTAGACTTGGTTGGTCTTTGATGTTGAGAGCTGAGCCCTTAGGGGTTCTGTGGAAGAGGAGAGAGCATTTGTCCAAGATTGGAGGCTTACATTCCATTCCTTCATGGGAATTTGTGTCAAGGTGGAGATTGTTAATTTTGGTGACCCAAATTCTACTGGGTCGGCCCACTATCTGGTTGAAGCCCACTTTGTAATTAGGGTTTCTCTTATTATATATACTTTGAGATTTTAGGGTTCTCAGTGTGAAAAAGAGAATTGAGAGCCGTCACAAAATTGTGAGAACAGACAGTCAACTGTCTCCGCCCCTCTTGTACCGATCTCTTCACTATAGTCGATTTGCTTCTCCTCTGCCCGTGGTTTTTCCCGTAAAGGATTTTCCACGTATATCTGTGTGTTCTTCTTATTTCTTCTCTGTTGCCTATTTGTCTTCTTGCCCCGATTTCGTAACAAGTTTGTTTTGTTATGTTGTACAATATATAATACACACCTTCCTTAGTTTAGATTTTCTAGCTGTAAAAGGAAAATTTACACAACCTATTGTTATTGGCTATACACAAGCTGTACAAGTATTAGATTTAAGTGATCGGGTTAGTTTGAACATCGTGAAGTCAAACTGTCACTTGATCAAGCTTTCTTTCCTCCTCTACTACAATTTTTGCACTTGTACAGCTAACTCATTTTTGAATTAGTTGGAAGTTTTAATAGGGAAAAATGGTATTGCTCCTCTCCACCCTTTTAAGGCTAACACCAATTTACAAACATTTGTAAAAATAGCACCACATTGTAGAAAAAGACCACATTACCCTTTGTTTTAAAATTTTCAAAATCCCTCCATCTATCCTTTTCTCCCTCTCTGCCTTTCTCCTCCATGGAAAAAGCTCACGGGCCGGCAACCAGCAGCAGCGACAAATGGCGGCGACCACCAGCGGTAGCGGCCGGCGGCCGGCAATGAGCACCTCACGGCCAAAAGTAGGGCGTCACGTGATTGGGGACGGTGCATCAAGCGCCAGGCAACAGTGCATCGGGCGATGGGTGACGAGGCATCGGGCGCCGGGCGCCGGGAGACGGGGCGTCAGGCGCTAGGAGACGAGTGACGGGCGACAGGTTGTAGTCCGACGGGAAGAAGAAAGAAGAAAGAAGAAAGAAGAAAGAAGAGGAAGAAGTGTTGGGGCTGGCTAGAGAAGGAGAGAAGGGGCTGGGAAGGAGAGAAGGGAGAGAGATGAGGGTTGAAAATGAGAATGGCATTTAGGAAATTATGAAAAAATTAGTAAAAGAAGTATATATAGTAGTGTTAGTTTTGAAAAGTTTTATAAAATAGTGCTAGTTATAAAACTCACCATTTTATTATTGCTTAGTTGGAATCCATTGGATTTCCAAACACAAATTGTGAAAGGAGAAAAAAAAAAAAAAACTTACTCAAGCTTATAGGAATGGTCCTTTTTTTCCTGAGAAAAATAACAATGGAATGGGAATGTCTCTAAAACATGGGGATAACATAGGACAGACAGGAGCAACGATTTGTGCAGCCTCCCACTGAACAAAAAATAGTGTATCTTACAAGTAACCACCAAATTCATTCGTCAAAACTTTATTTTAACTCTCTTTTTCAAAAACACACAATCATATTCTTAAGATTGCGGCAATCCAATATAAAGAAATCTATATCTCCAAAAATGTTAATGATTGATTATTGTACTCATCATCTTTTTGAAAAAGGAAAACTCAATTTCCAATATCTATAACTAAACAACTAAAAATTCCCGAATCCCAAATCGTGGTGGAAAAAGGAGGGGGAAGAAAAGCTAGGTAATATGTAAACAGTTGCCTTCAACTCTGAGTCTCGGGTTCAGCTTGGTTCTTTATAAGGAAAAACAGAAACTAATGGAGGGAAGAACTTAGGCAAGACTTGTGCCAGCTAATAATTCTTCCCCTGCAGGATTCCTTGCAGCCCAAGTCATGAACTGAAGAATAATTAGTACAATATTTAACTTGAGGAGCATATCGGTACATGGCATCGGAACCAACAAATGGGGAGAATGATTGTTACAGTCAATATGGAAAGTATAAAATATGTGCACACGAAAAGGGAGTGCTAATACCATCCATGAATTCAGCTGCTAAAGTGGATTGTGACACAAGTTTCTAACTGGATCCCTCTCATGTTCTTTTTCCTATATATGATCATGATCTTCCCGACCGATTTCTCTGACTCCAATTAATCATACAGCGTATCTGACCCTTAGGACGCAGAAATGTGCCGGATGAGAGATATGGCGATAGAGAAGGAATACTCGGTATCAGAAGAAATCTTAGAGAACGTCTGGGTGAACTTCATTGGTCAGAATACAGTAAGGACCGAGGTGCCCAAACTGGCTGAAACGTGGGAGGAGCTACCGGGGCTCGAGCAAGGATGTGACCCAGGCAAGTTGTTACCGAGGCTACCCAGCCTGGGTAGGTGGATCTCGATGGGAGCTGAGGCGTGGGATAGAATTCTTGCCGATTTTGCAATTGCTCCTGCAAGTACTGATGATCGGAAAGATTTCTTATATGGTTCAGATAACTTACTTCCCAAGCCAGTTCATGCCAAGGAAACCGTCACGCAGCACTATAGAGGTGTCCGGAGGCGGCCTTGGGGAAAATATGCGGCGGAGATTCGAGATTCGTCAAGAAAAGGGGCCCGGGTTTGGCTCGGGACGTTTGATACCGCGGAGGAAGCTGCACTGGCTTATGACAAGGCTGCCCTAAAGATCAGAGGGCCCAAGGCATCTCTCAACTTCCCAATAGAGACAGTCTCCGAGGCCATGAAACGGGACTGCTCAAATAGGAATAAATGCGAGACAAGTTCACGGAAACGATGTGCAGGAGAATCAGGTCCGGAAATTGGTGGATCTGTTACATCAAAGGAGCAACCCGAGTTGAAGAGGAGGGTGGTCGTCACCATTGGAGGAGAAACGGTCGATGATGTGCTCGAACTTCAGGACTTGGGAGATGAGTTGCTGGACAGTTTGCTGTCTTTAGGGGAAGAGATAAACTCGGACATATATACTGTAAAAATATCTTAATGTAATTATTGTAATTCGTATATTCTTTATGTAAAAATAGTTTTTACTTTACATATATCTTTGAAATTAATGTTGACACGTGTACGACTGCTAAACATACAAATATCTAGTGGAGGATACATAAATAGATAAAGAGTTTGTCTCCACTTTTACATTTACGGAAATGCTTAATAATTATGAATGTAATCAACAAAATAAGAAGAGTGAGGATAGAATATAAATTACGGTTAAAAATATAATTATTATTTGAAAATAACAGCTAATTTCTATTGCACTATCCTCTAATTTTCTTCTTTTTGACTAATACATATTTTATTGTTTACACTTGCGTTTTTCATATAAATTAATAATACCACTGTTAAAAAATTAAGATTCCATTGAACAATTATGGCTGACATTATTTTAGAATAAAACTCATAAAAGAATTCTCTAATACCCGGCCATACAGTTGGCAATTTCATGCGGAATATTTGTTGACGTCCAATCCATGTATGATCCAATGAAATTATTAATCGACTTGTAAACAAATAGATAAATTCTTGGTTGTTATTAATATTCTGGATTTGCGGTTTTTCCATAATTCAAACATGAAAATGAATAAATTGGTGGGAAATAGTTTGAGAATATGGAATAGGGATAAAGGAGGAGAAAAGGAACTTCAAATAAGAATTTTCCTGTATAATAATATATCTTTTTATGAAAGGAGAGAGGAAATAAGTTATGCATCACCAGCACATTTAAAAATAAGAATTATATCATTTGAATTTAAAGTGAATGATGCCTTTCCTGGCTTTATATCATTCCAACCTTATCACGTTGAACCAGAACCATCATCGGGACTGTGTGTCAAGAAAATTCATCGGGCATAAAAAATTAGACGAGATTGAATAGCTTGATACTAGTTTCTTTCTAATATTACCTTTCCTAATAATTGAATTTCACATCGAGTTAATTTTAAGAAAATAAGAAATATAATAGAGAGTTGGTTATCATGATTTATTAGTTTAAACTTTTGAGTTAGATATGTGTCTAACTCCTGAACTTACAATTTTTCAGATCCAATTGTAGAATTCGTGATAATAAAAGCTTAAAAGAAAAATCTCTTGATCATCATAAGTAAGTCGAGTACAGTAGATAAAATCTAACTCTTGATTAGTCGTCTCTCCTCCCCGGAGCATGATAGATAACTAATTACTCGAAACGTAATTAGTTGTTGAGGGCACATGTTCAAAGGTAATTAAGCGTGGAAAATGCCAGATGGGAATCATTATTACGGATTGAATATCATACCAAAGAGTTGATAAAGCGAATCATAAAATATAAGAGATATGAGTATTACAAACGTAATCTATTGGCTTGGATGCATATATAGATCCAGTGAAAATTTCACAACCCTAGAGGAACCTCAAAACTTTATTTATACTGTAATTGTCATTGATCGTGTTTTATTTTCTTATAATTAAGGTTCAATTGAATTTTTCTAAAGGAAGAAAGAATAATGAATAAAAATATATTCAAATACATAGATATTTGGCGCAAGAAATTGTTAGCTAATAGTCGCACAACCGAGAGGGACGGGATGGGGTTAGGTGAGTTTCTAGAATACTTTTCTTGGTCCGGGTCCGTCCACAGGCACATGGCAGCATCCTCATTGAAAAAAAAAAAAAAAACCTTCCTGGAGATCAATTTTTCCAGTGAAACAATTGATATATATATATATATCCAATTATTAAATATTTTTGTAATTAATTTAAATCCAAATTTAGTTTATTCACTAATAATTAAATTTTCATTAATCAATAAGTTTTTTTGTCCACAAGATTTAAATATAAAAATATATGTTGACGTGCATCGTTGAACACCCACGTTGTAAGTGGGAACTCCCATCAGGACAATTAGTTCCACAGCAAATAAACCCGTCAACAATTCATATCAAAGCTCGCTTTCTTTCTAGGTGTAAACGTGGGACTAGATAGACTAGGTGATGTGGATTCTTTTTCCAAAGGCATAAATTGAAAAGGTTTGCTATTTTTTTTTTTTTTTTTTTTTTGGTTTCCCACCCGGTGTCCGGTACCCGAAGGCTGGCCGACTAATCCGGATTCGGGGTACTGTCGGGCGGTTTCCCGGGGACCCCTCCCAAGAAGGTCTGCTGCGTTCACAGAAAGGTTTGCTATTCTGTCTTATCCTCTCACCCCCCACGAATACATTAAAAAAAGAAGAAAAAAACGGAATTTTAGTTTGACTCGGCATTCTCGGAATTCTCATCACGTGGAAGAAAACGATGGAGCTACTGGTCTCCTTTTCTTCCTTTCCTCGTAAGAAAATTAACCAGTCCAATTTCTAAGATTCTGATTTCCTAAACTTGAGATACGACAGGAGCTGTCAAAATGGAAACAAGATATAAAAAAAACTCTATTGGACTGTAGATTTGTCAAATTTATTGAATTTATGAATACAGCGTAACATCAAAAAATAATCGTAAAATTGAAAACAAAAGCTTAATCGACTTCCACTCAATCCTCCCCCCCTCATTCCTTTCCGCATTTTGTTATATTAATAGGATGCAGGGGATGAACAGAAGTTGTTTCCTTCTTTGGGTAATGAACACGATGATATATGACATGACACCCACTCGTCCAAAGGAACATAACCATGAACTTCACTAATTTATATGTTTATCTGGATTGAAATTACGTAGAGTAATTAAAGCCAGACATAAGATACAGATAGTACTGTGTCCCCTAGTTAAACTGAGCAGCTACGGCACCTTTTATATATATATATATATATATATATCAAGCAGAACAAAAATCTCAAGCTTCTAACTTCTTCTCAGAATGAGCCGAATCGACAACAGTTGATGATCCTCTAGTACTGAGAACTTCTGATTCCGATCGGGAACCGTCACTCCTCGAAAATGTGATGGTACTTGAGCTCGACTGACGGTGGTCCCCGGTTTCACCCTTGCTCGGGCTTGATGATTTTGCCTGATATCTTTCTGCCACTGCAGAGGACGTCGAGGAGGAGGCAGAGGCCACCACCAACTCAGCCGGGAAATTGAGCAAAGCCTTGGCTCCTCTCATCCTGAAGGCCGCCCTGTCATAGGCTAGGGCGGCCTCCTCCGCTGTCTCGAAGGTTCCTAACCATATTCTAGCACCCTGTCGTGTCGAGTCCCTGATCTCAGCCGCGTACTTCCCCCACGGCCTGCGGCGAACCCCTCGGTAGTGCTTATTCTTCCTGATGACCCGGGTGGGTTCAAGCGCAATCTTGGATGACGCTGAGGCTGTGATCTGGTACTGGTAAGAGGAGCCGGTTAACGATATGGTGTCATTGAGGACATGGTAGATGACCATGTCTTGTGAGTCATTCTCATTGAGTGGGAGCTCAATTGGGAAGCTGGGTGGAGCCATATATGACTTGACTGGCTAGCTGCTAAATGAAATGGCCTTTTTAAGTGTGCTGTGGCTTAATTTTGATTCTGAAGAAGCACAACAAAGGAGACAGCTAGAAGGGAAAATTTGTATTCGATTGGCATAAGGCATCTATTTATTTGATGTGCAAGGTATCCCTTTGTGGGTGGGGTCGTGGAAAATATTACCTACTTTCCGTGGCGAGGAAGGTGAGAGGAATTGAGGGGAGAAAGATGATCTCGATTTGGCTACCTCGGGCTTGGGGCGGGTGGGTGGGTGATGGTTGGGTTGCAGAAAGAGGGTAATCCTGCAAATAACTGAATAATAAATGGCAATTTATCAGAGGCCCGGTTTCCATCTGGTTTCGGCGTTGAACGATTGACGTCGCCAAGTTGACCCCCCATATAAAGTAGCTTATGCTATCGCGCCACGTGTCCCATTCTAAATACCATGGGGGCTCTTCTTCCTCCTGCTTCTTCTACGAACACGAAATCGTGTAGATGGCTAGATGGCAAAAAGGTGATCTACTAATGCATAAAAATCTCTTGAATATGACTATGGATCCTCTTTGTCCATAAACTCGAACTTAAAATCCTCTTTAAGGGAAATGGGCGTTTAACAAACAAACAAACAAGTATGAAGGTTGTAAGCAAACAATTTAATTAGTCGCAGTTTCTATCCAGCACATCAGGCTTGTTTCCGGTGGAGCACACATCCTCCGGTGGAACACACATCAAGTTTGTTTCTGGTGTAACAGACAACTTCTAGAGACAGGCTTTCTGGTGGAACGGGCAACTTCTAGAGACAGGCGAAAGCAGCCATTCTGGAGAAAGAAGAAATTTCAAGTTTGGAATATGGGATTATCCACCACCCCCACCCCCAAAAAAAAAAAAAGTTTGGAATATGGGTCGCATCAAATACCTTGCCTTAATAAATGCATGATGAGTTCCCCATTTGAATTTCTTTTATTAACCTTTATAACCTGTAGACTTTTCCAACCTGTCCTCTTTGTCAAAATTATAGGTTAATCAAAACACCACAAGGAAAGGGGGTAAAAAATGACTATCTATCAGACTCAGTCCCGTTTGAAAAGCTAACGCCCACGTGGGTTTGGAAATCTGAACCAGGAAAATTGGAAACGACAAACTCAATAATTTTAAGTTATTCGATATGCGGATGCATTGTAGTATCTGAATCAACATTATGCATTTTAATCTTCTTAAGCTGCATCCATTCCCAACAGCATGAATCAGGACTAGTGAGCTTTAATTAGGATTTCGACTTAAAATCCAACATATATTTCATTTTCACTTCACATCCCCTTACTGTGTGTGGGAATTTTTGTCGATAAAATAATGGCGTTTCTCAACGTTGGTGTATGAAGGAAATACGTACATGGACTCAAGTCAAGAATGATAACTCTACACCAATATCATCACTATTCACTCTCTTATTTATGCATATGATGAAATTGAAATGGTAATTTAGTCCTACTTTATAATGATGAGATCGGGAAACACCGGTAATATTGCTTTAAAAAATAATAATTATGATGACTGCTGAGGTGATTAGTATACAATCACTCGTTTATTATAATTTGATTGATATTTACTCATATTACATGGTGGGCGTAGGATCACAAAAGTTTTCTCCTCGTTCAGACATGTATATGTTGATGTTATGCTAAAAATCTAGAAGTTTTATTTCTAGTAACATTATTGACGGCAAACCTTCCTTTTTCCAACTTTTACTAGTCAATGAATCATATTTTCAAGCCCTAATAGTCGGTGTGGTGACACAATCGCTGCACTCATCATATCAGGTTTCCATAATCCATGCTTCCGACTATTGCCTGGGACTGAACCGACGATCATTTCGTTATTGTGCTCGGTTGCCTCTTTCTTATAAGTGAAATTTTGGATTCGGATATTGTGAATAGAGAAATTTTATAATTGGAAGAATTTTAACCGATAAGGTTCGAATTTGATTAGTGAGGTTTAAATACACTCGTGAACACTAGCTCTGCACAATGAAAAGGAAGATTGAAGCTAGGCAATACGGTGAACTGGAGTTGCGAGGCTGGGCCCACCACCAGAAGGCTAAGTGGAATTAAGGCAACGTTGTGGCTAAATAGAACTTCCCGATGTCCACCTCCTCCAGCATTAATTCCAAGCTCACGTACAAAATTCTTTCCTTCCCAGAAGAACCATGGAGACGCGGAGAGGATTAACCACGCCAAGTGGTTTCTGCTAGGCTAAAAAACCTCGGTGGTTTCCATTCGGTCATCAAGGAGGAGGAGTAAGACTATTTGAATTGTAGATTTTTGTAATTCACAAAATCCGAGTGAAGAGCTAGTTTTAAGATCAGGAATAGATATCCAATCACCTCAACTACCCCATATCAGTCTCTTCTTCCATGTTATTTGTGTGGATACAAGGAAAGACAAATAACTGTACAATCATCAATTCAGTCATGCCTATCAAAACAACTAATCACAAATTTAATGATGTATATGTTGACATGTTTATGGTCAATACGTATGCATCAAGAAATGTGTAATATGGAAAGAAAAGAAACACGTTTTGTGAAAAGGAAACGGTGCGTGTGTACACGCATATATTGAGAAACTGAGAAGCTATGATGTGCCATTACATGTGCTTCTCCACGAAGTTTCTATGTTATGAAAAAACTTTAACTAGTCCTCCTATCTTACAATTATAGCCGTAATAAGGAAGAACTAATTGAATTGTTTTAATTTACTAATTAAAAAATTGAATTATTTTAATTATTAATAATTATGGTAACTGTTCAGATAACTAACACTAATTTACTTACTAGTCATATTCTGATTGATATTTTTTCATGTCATGTCATATGAGGTGATGAGGTAGAATTACCAAAAAATTTCTTTGAGTTCCAAGGGAGATATGTGGCATAGAAGGAATACAAGAGAGGGAAGGGAAAAAAGGAGTAATGATATTCCATCAATGAAAGTTAAATTTAGAATATTTTGATCCTAAATTAATTAAGGATAATGTTATGTATCAGATTCATTGTTTCGATATTAAACATATATTTTTCAGTATATAAAAGAGACACATAAATTTAGAAAGGAGTAAAAAAAAAAGATGAGATAAAATAACTAAGTGCAATATTCAACACATTTATGCCTTCTGACATTCTATTTATTCGGCTTCCAAAACATTAATTTTGTCAATACACTAACTCCTATTCTTTTTATTTTAAATTAATTTAGGGTTTTTTTCTAATATTATTAATGTTATGACAGACAGACCCTGTAATATAAAACAAATGGAAATTAGTTACAGTTTTTCAGGGTTACAGCTCTCAATTCCCAAGCGGCCGTGATTCGCGGATTGTATTAAAACACTGTCAGGGTGCTGTTTGCCTAAGATGGGAAAATAATAAGATTCACCGGAAAAATGAAAAACGTTTTTCAAAAACAGAGAAAAGAAAATTTACCTTGAAAATGAAAAAGATAGTTATAACTAAAAGTACAAAAAAAAAAAGAAGATTAACCCCGTATTTCACCAAATAAAAGTTTTTTTAAAGAAAAGCTCACAATAGACGATTATTGTGGGGTTAAAAGAAAATGAAATTGTTCCTGTATATTATATCGTAATTTCACGTCTGGATTTGTTAATATTCACTATATGTTCTGATATATTACCTCTATATTTCTGATAGGATTCTACAATCCTATTTTTCTGATTTAATTCAGGAGTCTAATGTATAAATTGAAACTTTCCATTACACTATGCACATATCATTGATATACAATTCTCTTTTTTAATTCTTTCTTTTTCTTTTGTTAGACAATAAATAAATCTGTTTATCTCGACTTTTTTTTAATAATATTCATGCATAGTATCATCATTTATTAAAAGATTAAATCTATTATAATAATCTTAATTTTTTATTATTGTATGATTTTAATTCCGAATTTGGAAATTACCACTATCTCCGAACGTAAGAAAACAAAGCTAGAAGTCTTTATTTAACAATATACATTAAATATATTTTATAATTTATACAAGTGAATGAGGAATTTCATTTTAATAACTCTTAACTTTGCAAATTCTTTCGATTTTTTTAATTATATCAATCTAAGCATAGTTGTGACATTTCAATTTTAAATTAAAATGGTAATTAAGCTTTAAAATTTTATGAAAAAGTAAAATTTTCTGGATTTGCGATAGTACTAGACTCCAAGGTTGTCTCAAAAATAAAACAAAAAATATTAATCAACTTTTCAAATTCATGAAACTTTTGAGCATGTATCTAATTATATTTTTAAAATATTATAGTTTTGTTACCTTGAAAATTAACAATCCTCAGGTAATTATATCACAATGCATATCGGTCGGAACCCCGACTATTAAAGCAAACATGGGGACGATCGTGCTTCATCGCTACTCCCTTACCTTCTTTCTGTGTGCCTCAAAACCGATTGCAAAGCTCATTCATCAGATTTTTCTGAGTCCCAAGCTTTTGCTTCCACCACACGTGAGACATATTCAATAGATGGAAAAAGATGAGTCTGAGAGGGTTAAGTACGAAAGAAACGTTCTTCTTCTACTTAACTCGCTTCGGTTCCATTATGTAAAGTCTTGCTTGATAATGGGACCAAATCCACTGGAGCTGCCAAACTTCCTGTCTCCCTATTATGCAAGGGAGGAAAACGCCCCCTCCCAAAAATGTTTTGGATGTTAAGTAGCGTAATTCATTCTAACTAGGAGTTACTAATTACATATACATCATTAATTATTGGATATGTGAGACTGGGCCAATAAAATAAAAAATACCACTTGAAAAAAATCGGCATGGCCTTATGTATATATGGTCTTATAATCTCTGAACAAATTATCGGTGAGTGTTCTATGCTGTCCTTGAGTTTGGGTGGTTTCTGGAGAGCACTTATAAAAGCTATATTTGGATTTTGGATGCTGCAAACCTCCAACGACTATAATCAACCAATATACACTACACCAACCTCATGATCATACACACACACACACCAACACGAAATAAACCGACTCACCTCATGATATATATGAACACTACTTTTAGTACCGTAAGTTCCATACATGATAGACTGGGCTGGGCATACACATCATGTCTACGTGAACGAGAGAACGAGAGAGTAATCACACTACAAAACATGGATTGGAACACAAGGTCAGAAGAACTAATAGGTCAGGGCCTAACTTCTTCAACGCATATTTTGAGTTTTAATTTGGGGGCCTTTGAATTTTGATGGGTGGCAGCGCGCGGCTAGAGAATCAATAAGATTCCCTTTATGATGTTGCATTTAACAAGCGAAATAGCTTCCTCCACCTCGAGTCAATCCAAGCCAATCGACGAGCCTTTCCAACTTCTGTTCCTTGCCCGAAAACATGATCTCACACAGGCAGTTGCAATTACTCTGCTCCATTCTCCTTCCACCGCTTTCAATGATGATAAAAACAAAAACAAAAGAGACAATGTTGTCTGATACATTGACATATCATTTATCTTAAATTAATATACTCTAGATAACCTCAATTCTACTATGTGAACTTCTCTCCTCCTTTTATTTCTCTCTTACTTACAGACTAATGGAACTTATAATCAGAAAACAGAAAGGAAAATAGTAGGCCTCTTTCTTGACTTTAAAAGACACTATTTATTTCTTCAACCAACATCTTCTTCCGCATTAGAATAATCCTCTCTCTCTCTCTCCCTCCTATCTCTCCTTAAATTGTTAATAACTCCTTCAACCAGACCCCCCAACTAAACAATCTTTGTTTCATTTTGTTTGAGGGGGAAAGGGAAAACCTTAATTATCCTAAAATCTTCAATCGCAATTAGCACTATGTCCTGTATAGTTGTTACAGAAGGAATGAAACATATAACAATCGTGAAATCAGTATGAGGAATAGTTTTGTCACCCAATTCGGTATCACATGTCGATTTAATCTGCAAAGTCGATGAATGGAGGCTGGCACCATTTTATGTTTGCAAATGTAACACTACACCCACCAAAGGTATGCGGTGGTAAAGGTGGCAGTTGTTTAGAGTCAAACCAACCGGTGGATCAGGATTATTTCAGTCAATAAGTTGAATGCAGCTTTAGTCTAAGAAAAAATGAGAGAAAACGGGGAATGCAAACCTGATGAGGATCTCACACGTACAATTTACTTTCCCCACTCTTCATTTATCGGCGTCCTCTCTTTCCATCTCCCTTGCCCTTCTCTCACCCTCTGATGAAGGTTTCAAATTAAGCCCTAGCAAGTAGGTTTCCCACGTTTCGTTGGCTTAGCTCCACTCCGCTCCTCCTGTTCTTTTTCTTCTTCTTCTCATCCTTCTCTTTAGGCCCTTCTTTCTTTTACTCTGACTAGAGCACAAGCATCTCAATTTCTATGTAAAAATCGTTAGGAAAGGTGTGGGTTTTGCATAATTGTGTAGACTTCTTCCGCACATCTCTCCAATCAATCTCTTCGTTCTTCTTTTGCCGTTCGCTTATTTCTTTTTTTCTTCCCTGCTTTTTTCATCCTTTCACCGGCGATTTCAGTTTTAGGTTGTCTTTTTATATATTATTTTTCTTTTTCCCTCATTTTTTCCATAGCAGTACGTGTTTTAATTAATTTCTTCTAGAAAAAAAAAAGTTTAGGATAATTATATTGTCATCAATCTGAAATTAAAAAATATATATTTTCAATTCTCATATGAGTGAAAATTTTGTGTACTACCCTATTTCCCCATCCCTTGAACCTATTTAAATTTAAGGGCATCTCTTATAACCGATAAAATTAATATCTTCCCAGAGCGTGAGGAGGTTGTCCTTTTAAGTTTAATGTAATGAAAAATGATATTTTGCAGGGTGGCGAGGCATGGCTATATGAAGAGATGATGTGTTTTGCTTGAAGTTTCAGCTAGAAAACAGTAGTCTCTCTGTCTCTCTCAACTGTTCGATCTTCGCCCATCATCATCATCATCACCGACCTCAAAATCATGGCTTCATCAAATAGACAGTGGCCCAGTTTGTTCAAATCCAAGCCCCATCAATGGCAACACGAAGTTAACTCATCTCTCATGACGTCTGGGTGCACCCAACCCAACATTCATTGGGTAATTTGAATCGAGCATGCATCATGAACTAAAATAATCATGACTCTAACATAATTGAACTCCAAAGCAAGTTTTACTAGCTTGTATGATAAGCGATAGCCATAATCAGAATATCTCACAGTTTATGCCAATGATCTCTAATTTATTTGTTTTCGCCATTTGCTCTGGTACTAAACCCTAGCCCGTAGTTAACCACTTACATGCATTTGCAAATGGACGCTCAAAGCTCTTCAACTAAATTTTCTTCGGTTATCTCCATCTCTATGTTATTCTTGTTTCTAGTGTTATATTGGTTGAATTTCGAGTTTTCATTTTGCAAAAAATTCAGGGTGTTGAGAAGCGCACGCCAGAGCCAAAGCCAAGATGGAATCCAAAGCCCCACCAAATCCGAATTCTGGAGGCGATCTTTGACTTCAACCCTCCGAGGGATGAGATAAGGAAGATTAGGGCTCAGTTGCAGGAGTATGGACTAGTAGGGGATGCCAACGTCTTCCACTGGTTCCAAAATCGAAATTCCAGGAGCAAATACAAGCTCCGCTACCTCCACAACTCAAACAAGCAGGAGAACCGCCCGCCAGTGGCCGCTGCGGTAGTGTCAGCTTCACCCTCATCATCGGCCACAGTTGCCTTGGCTGCTACTGGCTCTTCCTCTTCCTCATCGCCAGACAACAAGTCTTCATCAAAAGGCAGTGGTAGTGGTGGCTCAAACAAATCATGCGCAGGCACAATCTTCTCTCTGGGACCTTCGAGTATAGCAGATGCGTCCAACGATTCCCCGAGCTTCTCCCCGACTTCGAGCTTGCCGGCCCCATATTACCCGAACCAAGAGGAGATCCTCACAGAACCATTCCACGTACCCACAAGCCACGGATTCTTATTGTCCGAGTCACAGGTTCCATCACATGGGCAGGCTGTGGACGGGCCCGGGGGTAGTCTTTTGCCGAGTGAGGTAATGACTCATGGAGGAGCTTCAAAGAAAGCGAAGATGAACCCTAGCAGTACTACTTCTTCAAGTGCATATAGCATCTCCTCATACCCTGCAAGTGCAGCCATTACATTCTCGTACTTGTCTTCCTTGAACCATGCCCACGGTGAGAGCGTCCAAAAATAATTGTCTGAAAGTTTTTTCAAATCAGAATATATATACACATACATCACGCATCTTGTCATATCATTTCTATGGTTTGAGCTGTCTAGCTTACAATGCTATTAATTTGACCAATTAACTATTACCAATACATGACTAGCTAACTTTCACAGCCCTAACTGTGCTATTGCTCATCAATTTCCTTAACTTTTCTGTCGTAAAAAAGGTTGGTGAGATTATAAGAGTATAGGAGAAATATCAAAATAAAGAGTTGCGGTTGCGAAAAGTCTATTGCTCAAATGTAGAAGTTGGTCAAATGTAGAAGTTTTAGGATCACATAGAAAGTGATGCCACCATATATCAAGTCATTTCGTCCCCCTAGCTGTTGCCTTATGATAATCAATACTTTGCTTCCCCCTCTTTTGGGCTTTGTATCGATCAATTCTCAATTTGCCATTTCCATGCAGGACCTGGCGAGGTACTGGCCGCCGGGGAACCGGCAGCAGCAGGGGCGGCTCCGGTGACAGGCGGCTCTGATGGTGGGCCTGCAAAGTTGACTGTCTTCATCAATGGCATGGCGTTTGAGGTGGCGGTGGAGCCCTTGAATGTTCGGATAGCGTTCGGTGATGATGCTGTGCTGATCAATCGAGTTGGTCACCCCATCCCCACCGATGAATGGGGTCGCCTCTTCAGCCGCTTCAGCATGGTGCCTTCTACTATCTGGTCAGTACATTTATCCAACTTAATTTTTTTTAGCGGAATTACCTTATATATTACATGCTAAAAATTGTTAGCCTTTCTCTGCATTTTAATTTGTTCACACATTACTTGGTCCGATGTCAAGTACAACCATGTATGTTACATAGAGCTAGCTGCGGCACGCTGATGTTGAGGATTAATACATGCATCCAATCAGCACGAATCTCGCATGAAGTATCGGTGGACACCGGTCATTGTAAATTACATTTGTATTTCAACATTTAATATAAGGTGTACTCCACCACCGTTGGTGAGTTTAGTCGGCTAAGTCCCTCTTACCATTAATCAAGACTTCGAGTTTGAGTTTAGTAAATAAAGAAAATTCATATTAAAGAGATTTTACCCTCTTAATGTATTGATTTAACTCAATCATAAATAAGTTGGGGTATGGTAGGCTTCTTAATATAGTAGTTAACAAAGGTTACGATGTTAATTAGGTGGTAAAACAGGAGTCCGCTGAGTGAAAATGTTTATATGAACATCAGAGCATGGCTTGTCATTATGACTTGCTATCTTTCCTCTTAACTTAAGCTAATTAATTAACTACAACAACGTGCATGCTTGACAAGTGAACTATTCTTTATCAAGCAATAATAAGAATGCGTGGACAACTATGAGGAAGAGGTCGTCACCTGACTGACCTAATTAAGCTGTTGTGTTTTCTGTGTCAGTTGTCGTCTTTCTCTCCGTTTCTCTCTTCCCTTCCCACTCTAGTCCAGTCCAGTCCAGTCCTAGCTAGCTTCACCATCGTAACATGCGATGCAATGCATGCACTTTCTTGGGACGGTCTCGTTTGAAAATTTGACGATTCACCAAACAATCTCATGTGCTTGACTACATTACACGGCATGGAGAGAGTATTATATATATATATATGTTACGGATATCTAATATCTATAAATGTTTTTCTCTCTTCAAAGAATTCTTATTTCACTCATTGTACAGCATGTTTATTACGTTTATATGCTTGTTGACTTACTATAAGTGGCTAGATTGGAATTAGGCTTGATTGATTTTTGTTGCCAAGAATTGCAATGTTTTCGTTGGTGATGGAGAGAGGCCTATGGATTCAGAAAGATTTATTTAACGGAACAAACCATGTATGTACAATACATTAGTATTACTAACTTGGGGTTGGTCTAGCGGTTCTCTTAGTAGATCCCTAAATAGTTTATCCCAAGATTAAATATCAGGTTAGGAGAGTTGATGAGAATTTTTCTAGAGATCCCGACCCGATCACAAATTAGTTTCGAGGTGTGTTTCGGTTAGCCTGAGGATATTATGTGGGGTAAATAATAATAATAATAATAATAATAATAATAATAATAAAACATATTAGTGCAAGAAGAAATAGGAATTAGGGTATATGATCGCTTGGTGGACGACACGACATTAATGTCGCGTGAAAGGTCAAGTGTTGGGGTATATGCTTGGCAAGGACGAATGGAAATAAAATGGAATGGCACACAATAAAATTGATCCGCCAGATTTTATATTGCGTGTAATGACTCCCCTATTCTCTTCAAATTGCATGCACAGCATCAAGCATGGCCTTGTACTATATATCTTAAACCAAATACTTCTTCATTTTCTTGTTCCTTGACTTGGTTCGTCGAAATTTATCTTAACTTTAGTTCTTGGCATGCTGCCTGAAATAATTCGATTGATTCACTACTAGTCGAGCATGCCATTGCTAAACTAGCACGTCGAAGTCATTCAACAATGACTGATCGAATACTCCTGAAATTGCGAGCACAAATCGTTTGACAACTTAAAGCTACAGTATGAGTAGTAGTTGTGGCTCAACCGGCTATTCCAATTGATTCTGATATCTTGTTTTCTAACTCCAACACAAAGGATTGATTGGACCAATTCATTAACAATTCACCCTGGTCTTGTTGGTCTTAGAATGGGACTCCTGTCCTGTCAGAAGAACCCTGATGAGCAAAGACAGAAATTCCCTTATTTAGGAGGGTGGATGAATGAACTACCATTAACTATTACATTAGAAATAAATGGTACAAAGAGTTTCACAAAGGAGAATCAATCACTATCTGAAATTTCAAAAACTCTCTATTTTTAGTTTGTTTTGCTCCTTTCTCGTCATACGAGGCATCAAGAGAGCATTGTCAATAAAATCACACGTGCAACGTAGTATCAAAGTCTATTCTTTAGTAACAACATAGTTGGATTTGGTTCATAAGTTGCAGTCTAAAAAATGGTTTGCAGTTGCCATGAATCTCGATTGAGCCATATCGAAACAAGAAATTGAAGGAATGTGAAGTAAGAAAAAGAACAAAACTGAAACAGAAGTAAAAATGTATATTGAAGTGTCATGTACAATAGAAGACTGATGAGTTTGCCCCCAAAATGAACATCCGGAATTGACGGAAGGCTCAAAGTAAAGAGATGCACTGAGATAAAGCTTGCCCTATTTACTCTTCCCAGCTTAAGTTCTTATACACTAATCTGCTCTTATGTAGCAATTGATCATGTCAAACAAACCACTGTCGTTACGATATTATCGCTTCTCCACCCATCCTACGAGGAGCAGCACCCAGCTTTCTCTGCTGGGGCATCGTCTCTAGATCCCATGTTGATTGTTTGTCCCTTGGGAAGCATGGTCGGGTCGTCCCCAGCATCAAGGGCCTTCTTGCTGACAACGTGGTATACCTGAGTTAGGACCTCTGTAAAGGCATTCTCAACGTTGAGTGACTCGAGGGCAGAGGTCTCCATGAAGAAGGTGTTCTCGCGTTCGGCAAAGGAGCGAGCATCTTCGGTGGAGACTGCACGGAGGTGGCGGAGGTCAGCCTTGTTTCCAACAAGCATGATCACTATGTTGGACTCGGTGTGGTCCCGCAGCTCCTTGATCCACCTTTCCACGTTCTCAAATGTGATGTGGCGAGTTATGTCGTAGACTAGCAGTGCTCCCACCGCTCCCCTGTAGTATGCGCTCGTGATTGCTCTGTACCTGTAATATTTAAGAAAAGAAATCAGCGTTGGCCTACGTACAAAGCTACATTTCAAGAAAACCAAGATCGATGTTATGGAAGGACCACTGAATGCATTAAAGCTGCACAACCACACGTCCCAGTTCTCAATTTCAGAAGACAGAATATTTTTCTTCTTCTAGTTTCCATCATTCTTTTCTATTATTGACCAAAGAAGAGCACAAAGAAAGGATCCATAACCCGAGATGTTTCTCAGGATATAACCCAATGTGTCTGTACCTGATATTTTCATCAGAAAGGAAATTGGCAAACTACAAACCTCGACCCAATATCATCCCAAGCCCAAGTGCAATCACCCAACATCGAGGGGTTCACATGAATGAACACTATGACTGAAGAGAACTTTTAACATAACCCCAATTACCGAAAAAGACTACAAGTCCAAGGTAGTACATGAAGATTAAACATAATTCCGTTCAAAGAACTACGTATTTCATCCTATCTTAATTTCTTTAGCTAGACTATTCTATCAAAAATGATCTGCCCATTCCACAGGATATTAATGGTAGGTGCATATGCAATCAAATTATGGCATTAGTTTTTGTTTGCAGATTCAACTATCTTAATTTCATTGACTCTCCTCCAATTATCTGCCCATTGTCGAACCAATTGGGTCCCCAAGTCCTCTCTTCCACTTTCACTAGACTTTTACCCAAACAAATGAAAAATCCTCGAGACAGAGCTAATGTAGCAGGAACAATCCATCAGCCATCCCAAACAGGGCACATAACATCCTGCAGACTTCGCATAGAAATTCTCAGATTCAGAAGCATCAAATAACATCACGATTTTGCCAGAAAAATGATGAATACAGATTTAAAAAACGCTGCTATTGGGTAATCAGAAACAAAATCCCCGTTAAAGACCAACTTAGTATGAGTTTTTGGAGATAAAGCACTACCTGCAAGTTTTTGAAGATTGGGATTGTATTTGGATTCGAAGAAGTTTAAATTTGCTAGTTGATGAACCGATGAAAGCTAGGAGAAGAGCCGATGCGGGCGGACTCTCTGTTTTTTGAGGGGGAAGACTCCAGCTTTTGTCCAATTAACTCTGATGTAGATTTTCTGTTTCCCTCTTCATGATTAATATAATATTTTATTCAGCAAAAAATAAAAAATAAAAATAGTATTGAGTTTTTGGAGGAAGAACAATCGTCGTTCGCTCTTTCCTTTCCTTTCTTTCACTCCTTACTTAAAATCTTGACAAATAACAGAGCTATAAGAGTACCACATCTCAATCGCACAGGAGAAAGCAGATCAAAATTTTAAGAAAGAGATCCAACATTTCTCAGCAAAATCAACTGTCATTCTCAAAATTTTTTGCAGGAATGACGGAATGAAACATAGAAATGTGACTACCTTTCTTGACCAGCGGTGTCCCATATTTGTGCCTTGACGACCTTATCTCCGACCCTTATGCACCGGGTGGCAAACTCAACCCCAATCGTGGACTTTGTCTCAATGCTGAATTCGTTGCGGGAGAATCTTGACAGCAGGTTCGATTTCCCGACACCAGAGTCTCCGATCAACACCACCTTGAACAGGTAATCGTAATCATCGTCCGCTCTGTAAGTACCCATCAGGGAATAAATTCAGTTTCTCCCACAGTTCGATCAGCTGCAACTTCTGGGTGAAATGCAAGAGCTGACGATGAATTTCTCCTTTTCTTTGAGGGTGTCAAATTGATCTCGGTGTGGTGAATGGATGGAAAATTTTGGCGGTTTCCTTTTTCGGGTTAGCCGGGGAGTTATAATGTGAAATCATTCAACACCATCGAAATTGCAGAGAGGAGGGCGGGAGGTTATCATTTGCCTGTGCGGGTAACAAACGACTATTCTTAGTGGCGGTGGAACCTAACACAAAAATTCGATTTATTTTTCTTTTTGTTTCCTCCTGTGAATATTTATTTATTTATTAGGAAAAAGGGTCTTGATTGATGGATGCACATCCGACAATCTGACCTGACATGCACCTAAACTGCACCCTTCAAACTAGATGTAATCCATCCAATAATTTTTCATGAGCTGCTCGGCAAACTTAAAATTAATCAATATGTGATAGTACAGACCTTTCTCAACGGTATAGAACAGGAGAAAACACAATTTCCAATTGCTTCTCTGTCGTTTTCCTTCCCTTTTTTCCATTATTTTTCCAGTTTCTGCCTCTAATCTGCGTCTCTCTGAAGAGGCTGGCTGGGGCACATTAAGATGTCCATGTTGGACAAAGTATTGCCATGCCGGACACCTCCAAATGAACATGGGTGAACGAGACAGGAGGAGCATGACATTTCTTATTCATAAAGATTTTCCATAATCTCGATGAAAACCCATATCAATTCAAGTTGATACTTATCTAAGTTTCAGGATCCCAACTTCTCTGGGTAATATCAGAGAAACTTTAGACAGAAGATCATGCAAAACTGTCGAGGCCTAAAGCCACCCTGGGGATATGGTATAATAGTAAAGTTGTAATTAATGTCAAAGCACTTGTTAGATGGTAAGATATATAACATGGAAAAATAAGTCTTCGCTCCTACATCAGCTAGCAAGAGCTTTGTTCAAGCGTGTATAGAATTTGGTTCTCTTCATAGTTTCCTCCATGCGAATTTCACGGGGCCATCATTTCCGAGCTTCGGCCTTCTTTAGTTCTTTGGCTGGAGAACAACAAATGTGATATTGTTTACTAGTTTCAAGAATCGGAAACTAAAGGTAACAATTTGGGCAATCTCATTGTATCTAATAAGTTACCAGCTTTCTCTTCTTCTCGCTTCTTGGCAGCCTCTGCTCTTTGTTGCCGGATAAGGGCTAAACGCTCTGAATCAAAACATTATCAAAAGGTTATTACACCAAAAGAACCAATCAACAAAACAAGATTATTTCAAGTATCTGCAGTAATAACAGCGACTGTCCGAATATAGGGGGAAAAGAAATTAAGAAAACAAGACAAAAGGCGTGATTTGCGCCTCTGATTTCTTTTAAAGAAGCTTCAATGGTAGTGCTAGTACCTAAATCTTTTCTAGCTTGCTCAGTTTTCCCTTGCTCCTGCAGCCTCATGTACCTTTCATGAGCTCTTTGTTTCTCTATCTCTTCCCTGCAAGATAACATAAGCCAAAAGATGACTACCCTCCATCTTGTAAGCATCTAAATTTTAACCTTCCATCCCAGCAGTAGGAGCAAAAAAACCAACTTGAAGAATGAAATAAGAGATAGGGGAAAAACAAGATGACAGTAAGACCTATTCTAATTGAGGTTCTATGCTGCTGTTTTCAGTTACTAGACTTTAGACATATTATAGAAATCTTGTTTTCTCTTCATAAAGCCGGGCATTTCTAAGAAAAGGTCTTTCCAATAATAAATATTCCAAGGTACATTCTTCTTCATGTTCCTTTCAAAAGTGACACACAGCAACCCGGTTACATCTATTTCTTTATTTCCCATTGAATTCTGTGCTCATAGCAATGGGGACAAAGTTCTCCTAACCCTAAATGCCTAATCAACTAAACTATGAATCTTAGCTGTTTTCTTCTCACAGGTGCGGTAGCAATACCAAAGAAATAGGGAAGGACGGGCGGGGACGACGTTTCAAAGCTGTCAAGCAAAGAACCTTCGCTGCAGGAAGAGGGTGATGGGAGAGAACAATGGCACTAGGCTTTCTTTCTTTTTTTGAACCAGAAATCGCTGTGAAAGACTATTCCTTTGACTAACGTATCTGGAAATGCCTTGATTCTTTAATAACACCGTCTGATCACAATTGGTGCATTCTAAATTTATCTAGCGAATAAGCAAGGAGTAGTCTCAAGTTGAGAGAAGAGCATATCTACGAACCTTTCTCGCCTTGAGAGCTCAGTTGTTTTCCCCGTCTGCACGAGGTACATAAAGCACTTATAAGTACCTCAATTTACGTATTTCAGAAAATAGAAGCCTTGCATCAAAACTTCATGAAACTCACGTCAGCATCTTTAGCTTTCATGTTCTTTGGCTTCACCAAGTTTGGGTTCTCAATCTCAATAACACTTTGGGTTCCCTTTCGCTTCTGCAACCATGATCAAAGGGTAGAGAAAATTAGCACCCCAAGAAGCAATAAACGGTAATTAAAGAGTGTAAACATCACAGACCTGAGCTTCATCCCCAGATTCTTCTTCAGATTCTTCTACGGGTTCTTCCTCAGATTCTTCTTCTCTATGCTCTGCCACTTCCTGTACATGCAAAACCAATTGATTAGTAGAAAACATAAGCAATAGTAGGCAGCTGTTAAACATTTAATTTGATAAAACAAGAAACAGAGGGGAACGATATTAAGGTGCATAGCACTGCATGCATGTCAGAAAGAACGAGAGTAGAGAGACCTGTTTGAAGGTGCGAGGACGAGTGGAGGTACCAGCAACTGTAATCACATAAACCACAAGTACATGGTCAGATAATTCTTATCAGCTGCAAGGACCACAGGTCTCACCATTGCACACCGACACATAAGGTGCAAGTGAAAGTGCGACAGAAACAGATAACAAAAAAAAACAAAGTTGAAGAAAAACATAAATTTCTTAATTTGCTTTAGTATGATTTTAAGAAGGAAAAACGAAGATGAAGACAGCAGGGTCATGCAGCCCTTTGACACCATAAAAATAGCAATAACAACAAAGGATTAACGAAATAATTTCTGCAATCTGTACAACGATCTCCACATAGAAAACTCTTGGAAATAGGTCCACCTAATCTAAGATCAGGCTAATATTCAAGAATTCTAGTTACCACTCCTCTCTCAGTCGTTCCTCCTCCAGAATATAAACCACTCTATATCTCTATTTCCATGAACATCCACTTCCACATGCTTATCAACAAACAAGAACCACTGCCTGCAGTACAACATGTGCAATATTCCGATCCTCCAACAGGAAGCAAATAGCCAAAATTCTCCTCAAATAGATTCCAAAATAATTGAGGAAACCCTGGAATGTTATCTGAAAGGAACACAACCCTCTTTCAGTACGAGACCAATAATAAAACAGTTCTTCATAATTGTTGCACACTCCAGTTCATTCAAGCAATCTAACTGATCCAAAATCCTGCAACAAGCACAGCAGCAATAGGGCACCAAACTCTCAATTTTCTCAGCAAGCATTCGGTCAAAATTACAATACAAACTGAAACCCGAATAGATCCACCACAAACTCGAACTAAACTCTATAGTTTTCATCACTGCACCACCAATAAAGGAAAAGATTCGAGTCCACTCGGGTCGGTCAGCATCCGGATAACTGATTTCCAGCAGAATCCAATTTTTCCAAGAAACAGACAAGGAGCGGGAGCCGTTCCTTTAATAAGATAAATGGACAGAAGAGGGAAGCAAGGGGTGCATACTTATCTCTTCGGGGTTGGAGAACTGGCGGCGACCGGTGGGCTTGCCCTTGAACTTCCCTCTGCCCATCCCGGTAGAATTCGAAGGTCAGACCTGATTACAGAGAAAAGGGAAAGGTCTTTTCAGCCTATTGCTTCTGTATTGTATTGCAACCTGAATGAACAGTGCGGTGACCCTTTTAAGCGGAATCGAATATCTTTTCTTTTCTTCTTTTTTTTTTTGTAAATTTTTGTGACCAGTCAGTGGCAGAATCGAATATGAAGATGAGCGATGTTGGGATCCAGGCCAATATTCTTTTTTTTTTTTTGGTTTAATTTTTTCTAAAAGTGCTGGTCCAGTAGGGTTCGGCGCACTGAGTCATGGTGGAGCCATGGTGGATCGGGGTGGCACCGGCCCGTTATCCTTCCACTGCCGAGAGCGGGAGGTTATCGCTGCTCTGTGAAACCAGCCTCACGCGTTGCCCTCCACTCTAAGGCCCGAGAACTCCAAGACCTTCGCCTAGACTCCTCGACCCAACTCGCGGCTTGGAGCGGGATCCAGGCCAATATTCAAGCATCTATCGAGAAGCCTATAACATATGAAGTAATGAAAATAGAATAAATGGAGGAGGAAGAATCAATTCAAACACACCTCTACTAAAGTGTGTATATATATCATTTACCCTTATCACAATCCTAACAATATTTAATAATAATAATAATAATAATAAGATAACATAATCATATCATAAACTGTACAATATATTTAAAATGTATCTCATATCATCTTGAACGATCATATATTTGGCAATTCCCTCTTGGCAACCCAAAAACAAAATCCCAAATATTCTTAAGTTATATTTTTTGAACAAATTTTATAAAATAATCCATCAATTTTTTTTTATTTTCTATTATTTGCTTATTTTATTTTCCTTGACTTTTAATTCATGATTATTCTTTTCTGTCGCATATATATAGCTCCTCCTGTTATAAAAATACCATTCTTTTTATATCTCTCTCTTTTTATTCATACAATTGATCGAATATATTGATAATTAAGTTACGAAAAGAAGAAGAATATGAGAAACAACTTTTAAGAAGTAAACAACTCTTTAATTTTTAGTAGATCCATCAGTTCGGATATATATATATATATATATGTATAGAGCATCAATTGAATTTTCGGGGTGAAGAAACCCCCTTTCTCCCATCTTTCACTCTGGTTTTTTTTTTTTAATTGCAATTTCCTTCCTTGCTTCTTGGGGTGGCATTATGTTCTCGGGCAAATATCATTACATTCTTAAGGTCATCACCCCTCGTCACGATTACTTTCAAAGTAGTAGTTTTTTTTTTCTTTTTGGTGCAGCGTCAACACCATTTATATCATCGAAGAAAACTAGGGTTGGAACTGCAAATACCATACCAAAGGATGGCCGAATTCTAAGACGAGCTTTAACAATGAATGAATGAAGCATATGATAATAAAAATGACCTCAATTATCCATCAATGGACTCTTCTCCAACGAACTAAATTCCCTTCGACATGCTTAAACTTCTATTGGCAAGAACAGAACCAAGTAACCGAAGCTAGCGAGAAGAGCACATACCATTGATTATAAATTTAACTCTCGTCCATATACCATTTTCATAGCATTTACTAAAATAGTTGCTCTGTCAACACACTTGCTTGCCCAGCCCCGGGCCCCCGGCCCAGCAACCATTCGCTTCTGGGCACATGCATCGATCCCAGGATTTCACATCTAGGCACGTGCTCCGATCACCGAATCTAACCGGTGAAACACCGGGCCTACTGCTTGCTATACGACTTTCTAATCCATGGATTTAACGATCACTAATCTTCATCACATCTACACTTGACCCTGGTACTAAGGCTGATCCTCAAAAATTAACACCACGAACAATAAGAAACTGTAAACCCTTACCAAGACTACTCATTGCACTTGGCCTACACACTCAAACTCGATTTCTCAAAGCAACCATATTGATTAGGCCTAGCTCACATAACGAGCCACTCAATAGTATTTTCTAATAACCTAAATACCCACAATTGTACCGTAAACTATAGAAATATATAACTAGGAAGAGCTGAAAAAAAAAAAAAGGATGAAATCGTAAAGGTCAGGGAGAGGTATGGCCGAACCATTCCAACCCTACTGCATAACCAAGAGGAATAAAAAGCATAGTTCTACGAGACAGCACTCACTTGCATATAAGTAGTAGCAGACAGGACATTCCAGAAACATATTTACCAGCAGTTTACAGTATAAGCTCCCAAATAATGTTGGATTAAAATTTCCAATCTTCCCGAGAGAGGATGATTCTAGTACACAACTTGCATCGAGTTTGAGTATCCGAAGACATTAGCACATATATGATATACGTATATATATATTTGTAAAACAGAAGCGGGCATCAACTCATTTACTTACCAATAGTAGCAATTGCTCTCCGCTCTCCACAGCAACTTGATCAACTAGCTATTAGTGCGGACCAGGTGACTCTTCCGAAGGGTTAGAAAGGTAATCCACCAATATGACCGTTTTTCTGAGCAAGCTGTACATAATACTTATGGCCACCCAAAAATAGAAATTTGAGGACTACTTGATCTCATTATTCGAGATGATAGACTTCTTAAGATATTGGCAAAAGCAGCAAAGGGCTTAACCCACCACCACAAACCGAGAGAATTTAAAAAAATGCTTCGGCTAATGTGGTGTGGAATGAGAAAGTGCAACCTCTCCCTCCAGATCCTTCTATGTCAGATAATACTCACTTTTATTCTCGACAAGATAATCATATGGAGAAACTAAACCATAGTCCACCACTTCATTTGCTGCTGCACCTTGATTCTGATCAGAATAGACATACCCAATGCAGTCCTTTGAGTTGTTCAGCTTGGTCCTCCCTTTAACAGAGCGTTTGTTGTCTGCAGCAAACTCAGCCGAGAGTCTTCCCATCTGCTTCTGCAGATCAGCAACAGAATCATTTGATAATTTACCCTTTAAGTTCTTCTTCCCATCAACAAGCTTCAGTTCCAGTCTGTACAAGGCGCAAGCATCATATTTGTTGATCTCATATTCATAGAGATGCCATTCAAAATGATTTAGTGGCTGCGGATCCATGTAATAGGAACGTTTCAACCCTCCAAACTCATTCATTACTTGCTTCCTTGACTCATGCCAGCCACGGCCACTGTAATCAGGTAAAGACCTTTGCTTTCTGTTTCCACTTTCAAATGCTCTCCGAGGTTTGTCAAAGAATAGCCATTCCCTAATGGTTTCACCCTCGAGAACTGTGAGATCAAAAAGCTCTGCATCCAAATACAAGAATTACTGGACATACCACACATAAAGAGGACATTTGAGCTGTAAAACTACAAACAAAATATGCATTCCACAGACCACTTTGAAAGCAGGAAAAAGAAATCTCACCAGGAGCGTTCCATGGAGACTTAGCAGTGGCAGCTCCTTCACATTCTGGGATCCCAACATCTTTTCCTTGTGCCTTTGCACTGAGTGCAGCAAAAAGGAGCCCATCCTTCAGCCCAATACCCCCAGGTCGCAGGACTGGTCCCATCCCAGGTGGGCCCTCATTCAATGCTAGAGCAGTATGGAAGCTACTGCAGTAATCTTGACACCATTCCAAACCTTGAGCAGGCCTTGGGCAGTCCCAAAGGGCACACTTTGGGCCCAAAAATGCAGAAGGAGGAGGACAGATGCTTGGAAGGTAGCTCGAAATATGAGGCATGGGGTCTTCACCACCATAACCTGCATTGCCTAAAGTAGCATAGTAATTGTGGTCCAGCCCCGGATATACTTCATACTGTAGGTGCTCCAATGCACAGACCCCTTCCACATTATTCATAGTTGCAGTGCGAATTCCAGAGAATGAGTCTTTCCCCTGGTCAATCAGTGGAAAGCCACGTTCATGAGGCTTGTGGCTCGTGCTAAATACCTAAGAGAAATTGATGACAAATTTCACATCATTAGCTCATGTCAGCAGTATTGTTTAAGTGAAAACCCAAAATATGACTAGAAATTACAATACATAAGTGCCTACTGATAGTGCAAGCTGCCAATTTTTGCAGTATAGCCATTTCTCTAGGTAATACACAATTTGACGCAACAATTTCAGACACTATCATCTTTATTCTTCAACAACCTGGAGGGGCAGGGAACAACCCAAATGACAGGATTTATAAAAGTCTGGTAAACTGTGAAACAACCGAGTGACCTCCATAGTCTATCACTTGAATGAGGGATTGACCCTGCAATCTTTCTCTACTCCATAATGGAGGCCGAGAACAATCAACCACCTGAGCTACCGTCTGGAAGTCACATCCTAAATCTTTTGCATGGGCAATAACCCCTGTATCCAGGATGAGCAGCAGAATTTTTAAGCTGGAATAAGTCCAGCTTATGGTGTCGCAGCACAAGCCATCCACATTTAAGCTCGGGTACAGTGTTACAAGCATGACTACCTAAGCCCTCCCACAAAGCAGCACCTGGAAAACCACATCCCAAAAAGCAGTACAACTCGGACAACTGACAAGCCTTTCAAATTTCATGTCATAGGAGCTATCTTAAGTAAAATTTTCCACGTGCAACAAAGGTGTGCAAATATAAGTTTAAAACTGAGGCACAGACAGAGAAAACTGATTTTCCATATTCTCAAACATCTTAAAAAAAGAAAACAAATTACACACCAAAAAGAAGATTACAAAATATCAGCAACTGAAAATACTAATAGCTAAATGTACAACCTCTTGCAGGACTGCATTATTCCCAACAGGCAAGGTCTGGTCATTTGGCTCAGGCTTAGGTGCAGCTAATGCACTAGTCGCGTCATCCTCTTCGTCACAAAGTTGGAGCAATCTGCAGATGTCTGATGAGAAAGAGGCTAGACTACCTCCCTACAGTCATCGCATAAAGAAAGTAGCACTCAAAAGACATTCAACTGATGAGTTACTGGAGAAAATTGAAGCAACAAGACATCAACAAATGTTAAGGCACTCTCTATACTTAAGCACAAACAATCACAATGAATTGCCAACCCTGAATTAACTGAAAGATTTGATTCAATAGATTCTCATGCTTTCCAAGCAGCTCCTAACCTCCTTGCTGATAATTTAAACCAAAGACATCTGATTTGAACCCATATCTAACTAAAAGGGAGCAAATAAACTGAGAATCAATCTGCATTGTCTTGCGAGTCCTTGCAATTTCATATGAACTGAATCCGTTTACAACTTTTTTTCGTAGAAATGACAAGTTAGATAGGTCCCACAGCAAGACAGAAAGACAGATGTGCTCAGAAGAATAAAACCCATATAGTGTGCTAACTTGTTGCAAGGAGGAAGCAGGTGAGGGCTCGTTGAGCTCAGACTTCCACTCTCGAAGCATCTGGTGTACTTGCTCCTCGAGGACAGCAACATCAGTTGTACGGCTCTCCTTCCTAGCGAACTGAAGATCCATGAACATCCCCTGCAGGTCATCCACGCGATTCTTTGCCCTGTCCTTGAACTGCTTGTGCGATGCCGACTTGCAATAGCTCTTCGAGCCCTTACCCATCAAAGCAATCTCTTATCGGTCCTGACGGAAGACTGCGCATAACAACACCGAATCAACCAAACAGCCCTCAATCAGGCTAAAAAGCTTCAAAAGAACAATCAGAAGAATATTTTCAATCGTTAAAAGAATTCGAGAATCATAACAATAAACAGCAAACCTAAATGTCCATTCCCCAATTCTAGGAGACATGGTAATCTATCATAACATACAACTTGTGCAGAAATTAATTAAAAGGACATGAAAACTTTGAGCAATCAGAGCGAAAACTATTTAAATATCCAACCTCAAACAAACAGAAAATGCAAATCACAGCATGATCGTACTCAATTCACCTGAAATCCTAAAACTTCAAGAGCAGGAAACATGCAGATGCGGAGAGTACCTTAGAGAAAATATGAAGAGAATCGCAGATGATGTCCTGAAACCTAATCGTCGGCTAAATAATAGCAGACAAAAACAGTACAAAGTACTCAAACCCTAATTTCGAGATGACTTTACCGACAAAAAATTCTGGAAGCACTGTTGGGATAGAGGAGATAGAAATGGCGAGGGAGATGGAAAAGCAAAATATTCGACAGAAGACTGATCGGAGAGAAAAGTGTTGAGAGAGAAGGAGAGATGCCTTAGATTCTCGTCTCACAGCAGCTAGCCAGCAGAGTCTTCTGTATTTCTATGAATTTTCTATTCCATATTTCCTCATTTATTTTTCAGATAAAAAATATTTTTTAAAAAAAATTGAAAATTGTGAGAAAGAGGAGACCACTGAGCCGCTAAAAATAAGAAAGTATTATTTGGCCAATAAATGGAAGGAAATAGGGGTAAAAGGTCTTCCTTCTGAACCAACTAGAGGTTAGTATAATATTCTCTCACTAAATCTCAAATGAGTGATCTTATAATTGAATTTAAGATTAGGAGGGTCGGCATGAATTTTTTCAAAAATCCCTATCCAATCATAAATTAGTCTCGATGTGCATTTCAATTGATTTGGGAATATTGTGTGATGCAAAAAAAATATGGAGAAGGTGTAAAAAGCCCATTCCTCTTAACAAGTGTATCATATATCACATTTAATCAAAAACAATTTTAATAATTTAATTTTAACAAGTAGCGTAAAAAATAATAATAATAGAAATATTATGGACATGTAACTAATCACTTGAATGATTAATATATCCAATATCAATTGTATTAATAGTCATGTAATTTCGAAGAACATTTAAAATTATCTTCAAATCAATAATTACTTAAAGTATGAGCATAAATTATTTCAACATCTAACATAATATTGTCTGTTGAATTTGGAAATCAGACTTTGCCCATGACTTGTATTATGTCGAAGGTTCTAGTACTATATTGGAATCTGTTAATTTTTAATTTTTTTTTTTTTTTACTTTTACCTTTATTAGCATGTGTAGTTATTTTGAAGTCTTTGTCTGCTTAGTTGCTATTAAGTAATCTATTATCGGTAGCGGTAAGCTATATCTTCCACGATAACAATGTTGAGAATATCATTGCAAGTTGGATTTTGGCTCACTGCTGTAACACATTTTCCTGATTCTCTTGTTTTCTTAGTATCTGTGATTTACCATCTTAACTACAGGTCTCCTCGTCTCTGGTCAACGGATGTTCATTATTTAATTTTTTATAGCTTTTTCTTGAACACGTTAGCGAAAATTAAGGGGGGTTGGGAAGGGGAAAAAAAAGATGATAAACTTCAGTTTTCTGAAATATTTTGGTGCGATCTTCTTCCATCGGGTTGAATAAGACTGGTTCAATTTGAGAGGAGATATGGAAAAGTTGATGTCATGTCATGTCATCAATGTGAATGGTGTGAAATGGTGAAAACAGAAATATAAAACAATAGGGTGGAAAGAAAACCATAAAAATGGAGGTGAATTAAACAAGAGAAGTATCCAAAATTATAGGATGAAACTGGTAAAAATAGAATAGAAAAAGAAAAATGACTTTAAAAAAAAAAAAGAAAAAGAACAAGTATGCAAAGTTAAAAGGATCGAATATATACTTTTACCCAGAAGCAAGAAGAACCCGATTTCTCACAAACACAAACTACTAGGATTTTGGGTCAAACTTGAACTTCCTCCACAGCTGCATCGTATACCAGCATATAAGTCATACACAAAACTGGCTTTAGATAATGCACTTTGTTGAGCAATGTATGATGCTTAGGTTAATTGATCAACAAGAGCTTCTGGAGCTTCTGCAATGGATTCAACCAGGCGAGAGTAGAGCCGGTAAGTGCATGCTCGGGGATGCATCACGGGTCATCGATTCAATGGTTGCAAAATGTGTGATCGAGGTGCTGACATCGAGACCCTTTAGAAAAAGGGTGCACCACCCAAAGTTCCTTTTTAAGAGTAGAAAAGTTGTGTACGGGGAAAGCATGGAGAGCAAGGAAGGAATAAAGAGCACCTCCACCATCAGATCCCCACTTGACTCCTTTCCGCATAGTAAATTCCTTTAGAAGTAAGGAACTTCTGACTGCATGTCAAGCCTAATGAATATGGTATTCTGAGCGAGGGAAAAAAAGGGGAAGAATATCTAAACGAACCAGGGGAATTTACGGCCAGTCATTTGATGTGAGGTTTGATTTGAGATCTCCACAGAGACGAATTTACTTGTTTACTAAGAGATGGGCTCACTTTGACTCTTTTTTGGTTCCCAAATGGATGGCGCAATTGTGGAATTTGACTCTAGAAAAATCCTCTTCAAATTCTTCAGCTCTGCATTCCTCTCATCTTAAAAGTTCAAGCACTAAGGAAAGAGAATAAATTAGTTTGCAATCCTCGTGATCGAGAAAACAAGAAACAGGAAAATAGATTTTCTAAAATGAAAGGACACTAATATCAACTGGATCAAATCAAACTCTCATCACTACCTCAATCTGATCACAAAACTTGGTTGAATTGAACAAGTTCAGAAGCAGTTCAGTTCAGTTCCATTGGATGCGTCAGTCAGTTCCAACTCGATTCACCGAGATGGGGGAGGAAAATTAAAAAAAAAAAAAAAACCAATTGGGTACCGTTCTTATTTCTCAATTGTGCTACAATTTGACTAGCAAAGCCAATCAAAATGAAAGAATGGTAGAAGATTTAAGACACCTTTTTCTTCTGACAGGGATGGTGATCACGGTTTAGAAGCAATCTTTGTACCAGAAGACGATGATGTGGTGTATTTTGTGCTCATCAGATTGGTTTTGCTAATTTTGCCTGTTCGGACTGGGCATTTTGAACTTGAAAATGCCACTCAGCCCTTGGCTCTTGGCAAGCTGCTCCAACTCTTCAAGCTTGTGCCGAAGAAGTTCGACTTCTTTAAATAGATTGTCATCCCTTCGCCTCATTTCCTGAAGAGTCATGGGAGTAAGCAGAAGAAGTATCTAACACAGAAATTGCACATCGCACAACAAAAACTAAAAGACCATCCAAGTTTCTCGAGTTGATGAATAGATGTTACATGTACCTCCATTTCTTGCCTGCGCTTTTCCTCCTTTTTAGCTTCTGATCGAGCACTCCTTTGCACCTCAAATATCAACAGAGCTCCAGCAACCTGTCTCGACAAAAAAAATTCCATGTAAAAATTATCAAATGGCGTTCAAGATGAGCAACCAATCAAAATGAACATGCACATGTGTTGAAGACATGGTTTACTAGAATAGGGAACTGAATTGAAGACAATATGCAGAAACTAGAATATTCTTACCTACCACGTGATCTAAGTAAGATTTAATTAGACATGGTGAATAACATTCGTTCATTGTTACAGGTCACAATTCAGCTGTCATTGGAAGCTAGCAATCAAGTATAGGACTGCCTTGTCCTAAATAATCTTTTCAGACCGGATACATGCCAGGATTTCCTCTGAGGAGCACACAGTTCATCAAGTATGAGGACCAGAAATTGCTGGTGCTTATTACTGAGCATCTACTCTGAGTAAGACCTGCTAAATACTAGGGATGAAATGCAGCAAAACTGTTCAACTTGTTCTTGATTATATTGTTTCTTTAATCCGCATAATCCATGGTGGTTATATGGTTATTTTTGGGTTCCGGACAACTATGGAACATAACCTTATGCCATCGAAGTGGACTTCCTATTAAGTCAAAGGTTTAGTCCATAACTGCCTCAAGCTACATATACATTTGATCCCACTCATGAACCCAACCCCCAGTGTGGAAATGTACTGTCAACTCTCAGCTCCTGCAACCAAATATAGGCAATTCTACAGAAAAGGGGCAAGTGAGTTGTCTAATACTTGCCATACAAGAGCTGAAACTTGTAGATTGAAAATCAAACAAACCGTGAAGACAAAGATCTCGCCAATGAGGTCTACAGCAGCCTGTACAGCTTTCTCTTCATTCAGGGGCCGAATCTCAACATCAGTTGCATGGCCATATATTCGTCTTTGCATTGTCGTTGTCACTCGGTGGTTAGCCTATTTCCAAATGAAAAGGTTGTAGATCTTGGTAAGCATAAGAAGCTAGAGAGAAGAACCAATTTTATGGGTCCTATATTCCACTGTAGAGTGCATTTATCATAAGAAAAAACAAGAGAACTCAAACGTGTAAATCTGAATGAGCAGAAAATCTGGATTGAGTTTAAACTTTCTAGAAAGAAGAGATGCAGTTGAATTTTTTGAACCACACGAATGAATAACTGAAAGAGAGAGACTTGGTCATTCCAAAAATCACTGACGTGCTTGGTCGAGAACTCTTCCCCCAGAATGACTAGACTGTGATAATAAATCTAGAATGATATTGTCTAAGTCGATAATTCACAAATTAATACTACTGTCAGTTACTGCACGAGACTCCTGACAAGTTTTCTAAAACTATTCAGGATCAGAAAGTTCTTCAACTAGTATCATAAATGAATATGAGATACCCTTTGGTAAAAGCTGAAGCAGGCCTTAAACTCAGAGGTCACAATAGTTTCACTAATAAATAGAAATGCTGCTTAGCTCTTGACTTCAGTTACGCTTTGAAGCAGATGAGACTGTTGGCCAAGGCATGAGATCTCAAATATGTTATGGACTTTCTATCTTGCAGCTGACACAATTACTTTGCTATACAAAGGTCCTGCTTGCTGCAATCTCAACAGCCAGACAAGAAGGAAAAGGATTGACAACTAAACAAGTCAATCATCTTCTCTAGCTTCGAAATTTGATCCTAATGTCATTATGAAAAAGACAAAATTTAAGCTGCAGCGCGGGATTGTGGAGTATTCATGGGCATTGGGAGAACATAAGAAAGCAGCAGAAGGGGAAACCGTGCACCAACTCATTGGATCACACTTTTGGATTAACAGCAGAGTTGTTCTGAAAAAACACTGGAACATCAAAAGTTGACCGCAGAGAGAATTTCTATGTGAAAGTTCTTTAACAAGAACCAGTCATAGAAACCCCAATATTTCAATGCAATCTGTCGCTGACCATTCTAATCACACAAGGCTTTGAACCAGGCCATTCCAAATGAAAGTAACCAGGTCGATGGATTGAAATTTTGCCCTAAAAAGACACTAGTAATTGAGCTCAAATAAACACATAAAAATGCGGGATTTTTCCATGTGCTTTCCCTCAAGCGAAAAGCTCAAATTTCGCCAATCTGGCAATGAAAAATTTACCCCAAATTCCACCATCGCTACACTACGAAAGGTTCCATTTTTGAGTGCTGATGACTTATGGCTACTCCAGAACTTAGATTGTTTTCAGCCATCGACTGAAATAAAGATTAATTAGGTAGACGCCATTGACAGCAGTGCAGGAAACTGAAACGAATTGAAAGAGAATGACCGGCGAATCATGGGCAGCAGATCAGTACCTGGGCTATGCTGACAATGAATTCGCGGAAACGAGGGTGGAGTGCGGCCTGTTGTTTGAGCCGGCTAGCGACGGGCTTGCTCAGGGTCTTGAGGGCGAGAGTGCCGAGCTTCAGCAGGGGCAGTACCATTTCTCAGCTTTGCTCCTATGAATCCGCACTGCTAAGACCTTTTGAGCAGTTTAGAGATCAAGGGTGCCCGCTCGGTTACTCCTCCATTTACAGCTCAATGGTGGATCTAAATAGAACGGAGCGGGCGATGTCGGGGGTTCAGTTTCAGGTCTTTCAGTTTCTTGGTGGAGAAGACATGATCTGCGTGGAGAGGAGGATGGAATCAGAGGCTGCGAGGTCATAGGAAGGAGAGGTCGCAGAGAGGAATAATCAAATGGGAAATGAAACTACTCAGAAAATGTCGACAAGCCCCCAAAAAAAAAAAAAGGAACAACAACTTAGAAAATTTGTTTTCATACTAATAATTTTTTCTCCAGAACAAAAAAAGAATAAAAATTAAATACTAATAATATTCAGTTTCAAGTCCGAATCTTGTATGTAAAAAAAATTTATGGTTGGCAAAGTTCTATTCAAGTGGACCGATCTAACTCAATTTTATATTTCTTAGAATCTACTAAACTTTCGAATATTAGATAGTAAATATTAAAAAGTTAAATTGAATATCAAAATTTCTTCATTCATTTGAAAATTTTTTTCTCAGTCTCTTATTAAAAAGTTGTTCATCCTATACTATCGGTGAAAGCCTACGCTCCGGTGATCATCTTTGTTTAGAAGACACTGGCACTAGCAGCCCGTTCAGTTGGTCCATCAAAACCGAAAGATCGATTATTCAGCACAGATTGTTTGATTTTTGGGCCGGCTCTCTGAAACGCAATTCCTCCACGGTCTCATCTCAATGTTTATGCAGCCTAGACCTAGCCCAGTGTGACGTCAAATGACTGCCTGGAAAATCAGAGGGCCTTAAAATCAGAGCTGAGTAGAGCTCCGGCGGGCTTAGTTCCCAAACACGGTTGCCAGCTCGGCGATCCATGTCTCGTGCCCCTATGATTCCTCCCGCCGTCGATGATTGTTATAATCAACGTCCAAGGTCGTTCCTGGGAACTAAAGTCTAAGATGAACGTGCCACGTCATCAATCCTCGACCAGTTCTAGAGCAGACGTCGATGACAGAAATAATCTAACGGTCCACACGGCCCATCATGTCCTCCACCAATTCAAAGTCCAGCTATAACAACCACCCCGCCCAGTCAGATCAGAACCCTCATTCTCAGCGTTAGCGACCATCAACTTGCACTTCAACCGCCGATTTACGAATGGCACGTACCAAGCAGACTGCCCGCAAGTCCACCGGTGGCAAGGCACCGAGGAAGCAGCTCGCTACGAAGGCCGCCCGCAAGTCGGCTCCAGCAACCGGTGGTGTGAAGAAGCCTCACCGATTCCGTCCAGGGACCGTCGCCCTGCGCGAGATCCGCAAGTACCAGAAGAGCACAGAGCTCCTAATCCGAAAGCTGCCCTTCCAGAGGCTCGTCCGCGAGATTGCACAGGACTTCAAGACCGACCTGAGGTTCCAAAGCTCCGCCGTTGCTGCCCTCCAGGAGGCCGCTGAGGCTTACCTTGTTGGGCTGTTCGAGGACACGAACCTCTGTGCAATACATGCAAAGAGGGTCACCATCATGCCCAAGGACATACAGCTTGCGAGGAGGATCAGAGGCGAGAGGGCCTGATCCTGTTGGTTGTTAGAGTTTGTAAATTTGTTATCTTTGAGTTTCCATGTAGAAGCCTTTTCTCGCTTAATTGCTTTGCTCATACGATGATTGTTGTTGTAGTTGAGCAAGAGCTGTCGTGCTGTCAAATTCATCTGTTTTTCCCAGTGAAAAATCGTAACTTTGATCTTCCCTCAGCCCTGACATCTCCGTTTTGCTTTTGCAAATACAAATCTTTAGCACTTCCTCTGGCCTTCCTGCATGTGTAACCAATATTTCATCGCTCGCCTTTTCAAGCGTAAAGCAAACAGTCCTCCATGAACCCACCTAGGGAACTTGACCATTTGTGAGAAGCGGGAAGTTCTGTTCTGAGCTACATAGTAAATACTACCTCTGTTTGTCTTTCAGTAATCCCACTTGCGTGTGACCTTTCATTCTGGCCATTGTCGACCCAGCCCTCACGAGCACTTGGCATTGCCATGGGGAGTGGTTCACTGAGTCCACCACTGGTCCACTCCACGAGTAGCCTCAAATGTGGTGGCAGTAGGATTCCAGTGGCAGGATCCATCTTTCGACTGCACGTTTAACTTGGCTATGATTAGTGAGTCCAGGGTGGCCGTATTTGCCGGTTGATGTTGCAAGGATAATCACCGGCCCCTCCCAGGAATCAAGTGCAGGTAGCTGGGTCTACCTTCTATCATTAAGTTTAACGTCAGCAGATCTCATTTATTGTTTCACAAACGCAATTAATTATTCTGAAATTGTTTTAGTAATTCTATTTCAGCAGATTTTTATCCGTAACAGACTCGAAGCTAGCCTTATATTGATCCACAACAGCCAGATCAACTACCCGTCAACTAAGTTGATATTTGTAGCTTGGAGAGCTAAACCCAAAACTCGAAACTCGCCATCAAACATTAACAGGTAATTAAACAGATCGAGTGAGCAATTGTGTCATCTACAAGCAAGTTGAATTTTTGATACATTGTGTGATCAAAAAGCTATAGTAAATAATTAATTGGTGGAATTGTTCCTTTAAAATCCCAGTAGTGTTATGCAGTTTCTGCAGGGTGCTAGTTAGAGACTCGACCATGGGCTTCTCCAAGGAGGATCTCGATCTGGTCCTGTCCCTGGCAGGACTCGTCATCATGTTCGCTTATCAGCTCTACTTTCTCTACGGTACCATCGTTTCCCGAAAACAACAGTCTTGGGCGTGGAAAATGAGGACAGGAAGGCTTGGGTTGAGAGCATTTTGCTGGTACCTGGAAACTCAAAGCCTTCACTTTCTTTCAATCTATTTGCTGTTGATTCATCCAACTCTTATGTGTGGTTGAGGTTTCTGTAACTTATTTGATTTTATATTAGGCTGTAGTAGTATAATTAACTTTGAAAAATAATTTCTTAATCCTTCTTCTGAATAATTCTTTAGATATATATCTTTTCTGACATGAGTTAATTGAGAATTGTAGGCGGAAAAAATCCGTCATCAGTATGGTTTTCTAATCAAACCTAACACCTTGATGGTTCGACATAATTTGACATGAATCAATCAAGATAAATTAATCAGAGGTGAATATCAATAATATTTCCAAAACAAATGCTTGCTCCGTGCCTTCGGGTAAAATGAACTATTTTGCAGGTACAACTTAGTGAAAGAACGGTTGCATCGAACATCATTGCGTCGAGCATCACGTCAGCAACTTTCCTGTCCTCAGTCTGCCTGACCCTTTAACATGGCTAGCAAATTATTCCAGCAGCTCTACGCTGGGAATCGTGATCTACGGCAGCACAAGCCACTCCACCACGCAGATCAAACTGCTATGCCTTCTCATCTGTTTCTAGCTAGCTTTCTCGTGCTTCCTTGAATCAGCATGGCTGTTCGTGCATGCGAGCTTCCTCGTGACCACATATGGCAGCAGCCAGGATCTGGAAGAGATGCACTACCCAAAGGCGGTGGTGGTCCGAGGAGGGGAGTATTGGTTTGGGGGTTTTAGGGCACTCTATTTTGCCCTCAATCTGTTGCTATGGTTCTTCGGGCCCATTCCATTGCTTGCTGGGTCGATGATTCTGGTGATGATCCTCTGGTTCCTCGATACACACCATGTCCATCGTCACTCCAGGCTTCCCGTAAAGGTGTGAAGGAAGGAAGGAAGGAAGGAGACAAGTTGATACCGGAAGCATGTTTGAATTCGGAGCAGCTTGTCCACTGATGTCACCAGGCGTTCAGTTTGACTCTGTGATGCTATTTGCACATTTTATCACCTTCAACAAAGCCAATTGGACTTCGATAACTCTGGTTCTAATTATACGCATGCACGGGATTTGATGCGATGGTTACTTTGCCAAGTATCGTAGCAATGTTTGGTGGGACTCGCTCCATGTGCCAGCCATATCCCCACTTGATCACCATCACTCCTTGCTCATAATGGAACTCAGAATCCTTTTAGTCTAAATCAATAACCTGGGTGAATCCCTCCCCCTGTATTGATAATCACTTTGCCAAGAAAGTAATAGATGAGATATAAAAAAAAAAAAGTGGTCAATTTTAAAATAATAATAATTAACTACGCAGTTCACAATTCAGTATAAGAAAATGTAGTTGCAAAACTGTCCAGTTGATATAATTTCAAATAATCGTAATTTGTAAGGGGACTATATAAGTCTGAGACTCGGAATGAAGTAGAAGCCGTAATCTCTAAGCCAATTGTACTTCCACCATTTACACGCATAATTGATTGACTCTGCGCATCCCAAGAGGAAGCAGTTCACTGCATCGGAAATTACTTTACCCTTTTTTTTTTATAACACAAACCACCCTATAGTTTTAGGAATCTTATTAATTACCCCAAAGCAAACTAATCCAACTTCGTCAAAACCACAAGACCAACACTGCTACTTGAAGAAGCAATAAGTCTATTTACCTCACCCTAAACAGAATAAACAATGGATCATACTGTACTTAACTGCTTATAGCAGACGATGATGTCCACTTCTAATTTTATTAGTATTCTAATTAATTATTAAGATCTTTTATGCTGTAAAAATAATAACAATAACAATAATAATAATAACAATAACGGGATCGGTACAGAAATGGATGTCAATGTCGGTGCGGCGGTGCCTTTTTTGGTGGGGTGGGGTGGGGTGGGGTGGGGTGGGGGGAGATGCTGTCCACACCGCTGAATAATAAGGTCAAAAGCAGAAACCGTGTCATCTCCTGTTGCGTCAAGTTGGGCGTAACGGAGGAGGAGCTTGGCTGGCTGCAGTAACATCGCCATGACAACCTTAGCAATGTGAACAGATAATTGTCAATTTAGAAAATCGAGCAATTCGCTATACTTATACCATACTGTGAAAATGAAACTTACCGACACACCCAGGATATTTATCACGGCTATCAATTACTACATCAGAGTCCCATCCCGGTCAATAATACACTTCTACACACACACACAGACATCTCGCCTAAACCGTGTATGATAAATATGCTATTAATTGATAAAACTCTTTTAATAAAATTTTTTTCTATTCATAAAAATTCAAATCTAGAACCTTTATTTAAGAGAAATAAATGTTATATCACTCGAATCAACTTATATTGATAGCTATTTTCTACTTAAATGTGCAACTCATATATGCACTTCTAGTTGTTGTACTCATCTTTTTTTTTTTTTAATTTACACCGCGCAGTATCCCCGGACTAGCTGAAACGTAACTCGAGACTAATCTGCGATCGCGCCAGGATCCCTGAAAAAATTCCCGTCAACCCTCTCAACCTAAAATTCGATTCTAAAATCACTTATTTTTGGACCTAATGTGGGAATCATTAGACCAACGCAAGTTAGTGGATGTTGTACTCATCACCAAACATTAGCTTAGTTTCACGACCGCTCCTGTTCATACGCGGTCGGTGGCTATAGCGAGCTTTCTAGCTTGCGTCCTCCAAGCTTCGTTTCTCCGACCGTGTATGCTGTCTTCCGTTCCTACTTATCGTTAGATGTCATATCAGTAGTGTAAAATAATTATAATATATCTATAAGATAATTATGTACCACAATCGGATAACTTAAATTTTTAAATAGAAACGGACCAGTATTTTATAAGACTCATTATTAATAATATAATATATAAATGCATGACACACGATAATTTCTAACTTAAAATTCGAATCCGTCTCTAGTAGTCCTCAATAACGTAAGCTCATAAATCCGATAATTTTCTATAAAACCGAATCGCCTACCCTGTTATCGGTCCGCTCGCTTGTGCCATTCACAACTGAACGTGTACGTGTTGTGCATCACTGCACTCGTCATCACCCCCGCTTTTCCGTACCACAACATGTTTGATAAGTCAGAAACGGAAGTCCATAACCCGCTGCAGCAGGGAAGCGCCATTGAACTTTCTGACTTCCCACTGAAATTATTCAAACCCAACCGATAAAGAATTAATGAATTAACCAAAACGCGGCAGGATTCCCCTTTAGAATAATTGGGAAGATTCTCTCTTCATCGTTCAATTCCTCTGCTCTTCAGCCCCAGTCTCTCTACGACCTGCTCTGTTTTTGCCTTGCAGATTAATTTACCTGTGTAGAGAGAGAGTGAGAAAGAGAGAGAGAGCTCAATGGCTACAGAAGAAGAGGCCATTGACATTGAGTGGTCATTAGAGGCAACGCCCACTTGGGCCGTGGCCACTGTTTGCTTCATCCTGATATTCACCTCCATCTTCCTCGACCACCTGCTCCATCTCCTTTCCAAGGTCCGGGGGGTTAACCACGCACAGATGCTGATCCAACATTTCCTTAAAAAAAAAAAAACAGATGCTTTTGGACATCAAGACTGATGTTTTTCTGTCTGTTCTCAGTACTTGCATAGGAAAAGAAGGCAGTCTCTCATTCAAGCTCTCGACAACGTCAAATCAGGTGAATTTGGAGATTCCCAATTCAAGATTCCTTAATTTACAACTGACATGTATCCCATACTCGACTCGATGGCTGATGGTATTTATTGGAAATTCTAAAATGCAGAGCTGATGCTGTTAGGGTTCCTATCGTTGCTGCTGACGGTGTGCGAGAAGCCTATCGCTAACATATGCATCCCGAAGAGTGTCGGAGAAACTTTTCTGCCTTGCAGCAGCTTGGACTCCGACGACACGGAGGAAGAAACCAAATGCCAGAATCAGGTGGGAGCTTTTGTACACGTTTTCTTGAGCGCACTTACATGCCATTGCCATAGACACGACGGATGATTCTTAAGAGAGTTAAACAAACGATTTTAGGAAAGGAAACTGCCGACTCTTCTGCTTGACGTCTCTATATCTAAACTAAGAAATCGATCGAAGGACAATTGCGAAGATTTGATTATGGGTTACAGGCCCTTGGTGAGGGAGATTCATTGGACCCTTTTCTCTTGGATTGTGTTGCTGTGAACAGGGAAAGGTCTCTCTGATTTCTCGGGGAGGTGTGCGGGAGCTTCAGTACTTGATCTTCGAACTCGCTCTCTTTCATTCTCTCTCGTGCCTCCTCACTTTTGGACTCGGCATGGCCAAGGTACGCAAGATTCACGACCCAACCTGCTTCCCATGCTGTCAAAATGATGGAAATTCTGAAATTGTCGATCAGTCAGCCGACCTGTATTAATAGTTTCAAGTGGGAAAAAGATTACTACTATAATATTTTATTCTTTGACGAAAATTGCTTGAATAAACAATATCATATTTTCAGATGAGGAAGTGGGAATCTTGGGAGGCAGAAACCAGAACCTTGGAATATCAATTTTCAAACGGTGAGTTCGTGTCCGAGACTTTGAGTCATTAGAATGTGGATCAATATTTAATAATAAGTCTTTTTTTTTTTTGCTGGAATTTATTATATATTGAACGATGTACACTTGATGAATTAATTGGAGACCCACCAACACGGTAACAGTGGGAATTTTTTCTTTTTCTTTTTTGGCCTGACCATATGTAGGATTTGACATGGGGAAATTTTTCCTTTTCATTTTGTCCCCGCAAATGACCTAACTAATTCATATGTTCAGACTGCGTACTGAATGGGCAGGCAGGCAGGCCACTAATGAATTCTCCGTGACATTTTAGATCCGAGAAGGTTCAGGCTTGTCCACCAGACATCATTCGGGAGACGACATATAAAGTATTGGAGCGATCATCGACTCCTTCGATGGCCAGCCAATTTCCTGAGACAGTTCCATAACTCCGTTTCGAGAACGGACTATCTCACTCTTCGTCATGGATTTATAGCGGTACACTTACAATTTCGGGTTAACAACTACATCGCCATAAGATTAATCAACACTGTCCGCAATTATCTTTGATTGCCGTTAACGTGCAGGTCCATTTATCAGAAGGAAGCACTTTCGATTTCCAAAAGTACATAAGGAGGGCGCTTGAAAAAGATTTTGGTGTGGTTGTGGGAATAAGGTATGTTCGTTTCCTAGCTAGCTAATCCACTCGTTGCATCCGGAGACAAATTTGATTTTTGTCTTATTATATATTGATAAATTATTTAATTTTGTTTCTGCAGCTTGTGGGTTTGGGTGTTCGCCGTGATTTTCATATTTTTTCACGCTCATGGTACGTCGTAATAAGCTCATAATTAATTAATTTTCAGCACGTGTTCCTTTTGTCTTTTTATTTGCCCTATGCTTCTATAGAATCCAAGAGAAACCAATACTTAGAAAAAAAAAAATGGCTATGTATTGCAGGGTTTCACAACTATCTGTGGCTGCCCTTTTTCCCACTGGCGGTGAGTAATTCAACTTAATTTGTCAACGTATATATGTCAAATAAATATGAAAATTGCGGATATTCTCTTCGGCTAGGCCTAGGAAGAATGTTATTCATGACCTAGATTGGATCACGAGAAATAGAAAAATAAATGGATGTTAAAAGTTCATATCGGAGGATTTACCTTTATCTCTTTATTCCTAGGTGATCAACTGTGATGTTACCGCATTAAGCCCATTTTTAAAAAATGGCTTATTTTATTTTATTTTTTTACTTTTAAAAAAAATTCTGCAGATGTTATTATTGGTTGGGACGAAGCTCCAAGGGATTATAACAAAAATGTGTCTGGACAGCAACGACAAATCTAAAGTCGTGAGAGGGACATTATTGGTGAGGCCAAGCGATCATTTCTTCTGGTTCGGGAAGCCCAAATTGCTCCTTTGTCTCATACACTTCATCCTATTTCAGGTAAAACCATAAATAATTAATAAATACATTATTTATTTATTTATTTTATAGTTGTGACTATATATACTCTTTTGGGTGTATATCTAACTACTGGCAACACAATTTTTTGTGCTCTCAGAACTCTTTTCAATTGGCATTCTTCACTTGGACTTGGGTAAGTTAATAAATGTGTATCTGTTTTCATATAGTTTTTATTTTTCACGGAATAAAGATATATATATGTCGAAAATGATGATTAATTATTATTTTTTAAAAAAAATTTGCAGTACAAATTTGGTTTCAGATCTTGCTTCCACCAAGAGACGGAGGACATAGTCATAAGGCTTGTGATGGGAGCGGTCGTGCAATTCCTCTGTGGTTACGTGACACTACCGCTTTATGCATTGGTTACTCAGGTGTGGTGATCTTCTTTCTCTCTCCCCTTTTTAAAAATTATTTTAAAGGGGCCGTTTTGATTCTTTTATCCACCACTAGACTAGACAGAGACGTGAATCTTTGTCATTGTTTAATTTTGGGAACAGATGGGGACATCAATGAGGCCAATTGTATTCGCTGAGAATGTGATCGAGGGGCTCAGGAGATGGAGAGCTACTGCCCGGAAAAACCTCGCTGTCCGGAACCCTTATTCGGTCCGTTCTCCTCTCCACAATTCCGCTGACACCTCGTTTGCAAACTCACCTTCTTTCGATACCCTCAATGTTTCCTCGGTGATAGACGTCGGCCCAGCTCGATTAGATACCGATCTCTTGCCTGAGGACGACGTGGGAGATGACATTCCTGACGGAGATGATCATTATCAGAGGAAGAAGGTATCTTTCAATGGTTTTGTGACAAGTGCAGCCTCGTGAGTTTTCGGGCAATTGTTTGACTTCGATGCATCAGCTGTCTCCGGTTGATCGACAGGACTAGGAGGAGGAGACACTGTATATATAGTCAGGTCTACTTAATTATTATTATTTTTTTACACCATGATTTGTCGGTGATTTCCCAGGGAGGGATCGGTATTTTCTGCTGTTATAGTTTACAAACCATCTGTACAATATTTGATGCCATGCCCTTTATTAGTTTTCTCGATATAGTTTTTTTTTTTCTGTGTTTTGATTTTAATGTTGTTTCATAACATAGATATTAGTAATGATATTAATTGGATAAATAGTCCAAGGAATAGCCCCTTTAATTTAACGAATCTGAATTGAGATAATGGGAGAATTGCACCGGGTACAGTGCGTTAGACAAATTTAATTAAGACCAAAAAAGTTATGTATAAATATTAACACCGTTATTTCTGATTGATGCGGTAGCTATATTGGGCCTGACCCAGCAAAACATGTCAACTTTTACTAAAATAACATCGAAAAACATTTTTAAACTATACCACTTCCCCTGGCAGTGAGGTCGTCGGAGACTTCGACGAGGGAGGCGGTCAACAGAGAGCCCCAGCCGTTCTCTTTGCTCTCTCTTTCTAGAAATCGAACTAATGAAAAATTCACTTTTTTTTAAAAAAAAAAGAAAATTGTTCAGTATAGTAGGACCATTTTCAATATCAAATTAAAGAATTATTGTTCAATTATCATTAATAAAACTCTTATATCTCTATTTCTTTTTCATTCTATCTCTTTTTAGGTTTATATACGTGCCTCCTTTATAAATTAAAAAAAAACTCATTTAATTTGCTTCTAAAAGATTGTGTTAGGATCAAAATTGGCACGTTCATGTAGTTTTGCACGTTATGCACTGGGGATACCTTCGTTATCCCAAGGACAGAACGTGAAGGAACAAATAAAAAAGACAAAACACGAGCATGGCGCACAGACCATGCATGCTCAAAACAAAGCCATTAAATATCATGTATAATATTATTATTACTATGCGAGTAATCTAGCTCATAGATAGAATGTTTTGGTTCGATTAAAAAAAAAATTCGAATGAAAAGGGGCAAGGAACGGAGTTTTTCCTTTGTGTACTTCAAGGCTAGGTTAGAGGCATCAATGGTCAAGGTTATAGCTGGTAGGCCAACACATTTTAAGGCAAAATTGACTTCCAAATCCAGGGTTTCCAACACGTGTAAACATGAAATTCTTTATGAATTTTATAAGAAATAAATAAATCGATCAATAATCACGAAGTCATATAGATAGATAGATAGAGGCATGCGTATTATAGTGCTCCGACAATATATCGAACCCTTCTTGATGCTAATAATCCCTCACCATATCGTGTTATGAAAAATTGGAATCTCTTGTGTGATCTTGGAAATTATGATTTATTACTGCCCAAGGGATTTAGTACTGTTGATAAATTGTTATATATCGCACGGGGAGTTAATTGGGACAGCTTACAAAAATGTGGCAGATAGTGAGTGGACGGTGAGGAATAGAGAATCAACGTGCCATACAAAATATAAAAAAACAAAAGCAAATTTCCTGTGCTCGACAAAGTCATGGCTGAAATTTTTTAAATTAAAGGTCATTCACATGCCACCATCCATATATATATATATATATATATTAGATATATTAAATATATAGAATACAGAAAGGGATGGGATGGGGGGTGGAATAATTCAACTCCACTTCCACGTGGCGAATTTGATGCTGATCAGGATGACGTTGTCCATGATGTCACATGACATATGACATGATTCATGTGCAAGTCATATGGAGCGCACACCTTTTCCTTTTCCACCGCCCAAGTATTGGGCCAGTAGCTCCGCTAGAAATTACGATTCCACTGCCTTTGGGTTTGGGGTGCATTTAGTCTTATAACGCTTATTAATTGGGGCAAAAAATTAATTATTTATTTTTGGGGATCTGTCAATCAGCCAATATTGCTGCATTACGTGGAGTGGTGAGGCCATTCTCATGCTAAATCAATCATAATTTAATGGCACAATAAGAAAACGAAATAAAATTTCAGAAAGTGAATTGAGATGGATTAGTTGGGGTGAGTGTGATATGCCTCTTTCTAAACTCATGATCTGATGGTGTTTTTTTTTAATGAATAATATGCAATTTCGAATATTATAAATAAAAAAATTCATCATTTAAAAAATTTTATCACTTAATAAATCAATCTTATATTATATATTGATTTGGACTTTTAAAATAAAAACATTATATAGCAATTATATGTGAGTTTTTCAGCATATAAATAAGATATATAAACTTCGAAGATGATTGAAGAAAGAGAATAAATAGTACAAGATTTCTATCCACAAAATTTTGATCTCATAATTTCTTTATCTTAAATTGAAGATGGTACTATTTATATATATATATATATATTGGCCACCAAAGAATGAGGATGGTACTATTTAGACCAAACTCTTGTAGAGTTTTCACCTCCCGTGGTGGTACCAGATTCGGTAAATGGGATTTCGTAAGCAGTATCTTCAACACGGCTCTACGTTATATTTTGAAAGGGACATACATATGTTGTATGAAAGGGAGAACTTTGAGCTTCCCTTGTATAAGTAGCTAGTGGAAGAAGATTCAATCTTTTTCTTCTCTTTTATTTGGTCAAAAGATTTCACTTGGCTTTGGTGGTTTTCTTCTAGGCCTCCAACCCAATAGGATTTATGGGGAAGTGACGTAAGCTAACACGTTGAGACACGTCCAATCGCCCGAGTGACATCCGTACTTGTCACTGTTCTTGGATATTAATTGTTTAATCTCATCTAATTTTCTTGGTCTAGCTTTTGATACACATGTAATTTTCCTTGGTCGAGCTTAACATGGGATTGTTTGTTGATTATCGATTTGCAAATTATCTTTTGGTCTGCATCATGCAATAATCTTAATGCAGTCGAGACGCACCTCGAAACTAATTTACGATTCTGCCGGGATCTCTAGAAAAATTTTTATCGAACCTCTCAACCTATTAATCAATCCTGAGATCTTCCATTTGAAGATTTAATAAAAAAACTATTAGGACAATCTCATGGTAGGGTTATCGATTTGCAACTTAATTATTTATAGCACCTAACCTAACCATGTCTCTCGGTGGACATGGTCCATGAAGCGGGTGCAGGGTGCCACCTCATCTTGACGCGAAAACACGGATTCCACAGTTCCGGTGAAGTACGTCGAAATGTGCGTCACCGACGTTGACGTCGGAGTCTTCCCTCCGCCCCTTTTTAAACCCGCCCCCTCCTCCTCTTTCTTAACAGAACAAATCAAAGTCTCCATCGTAATTATTAGTCCCTCCCTCCGGCTCCCCCACCACACCCCCTCCCTCCCTCGGAGATTATTTCTGTTCCCTCTCTCTATTAACAGATTCATCATGCAACAAGCAATCTCGTACAGGAGCTCATGGGCCGGTCCTCCCATCTCCGCCGCCGGCGGTTCTACCTCCCCCGGTCACACCGACGATGCAGCGCCGGCGGAAGCGGGTAACGTGCAGGCCGCGGTGGCGGATAACGCAGTGATTGTGTTCGGGCGGGGGGGGTGTTGCATGTGCCACGTGGCGAGGCAGCTGCTCTTGGGGCACGGGGTGAACCCGACAGTGTTCGAGGTGCATGAGAAGGATGAGGCCGCAGTCGTCGAGGTGTTGACCAGGATCGCGGGAGCCGGTGCTAGCGATGGCTCGGACGGTGGTGGGGTGTCGGTGCAGTTCCCGGTTGTTTTTGTCGGGGGAAAGATGTTGGGTGGCCTGGAGAAGGTGATGGGTGCTCACATCTCGGGCGATTTGGTGCCGATCCTAAGAGAAGCTGGTGCGCTTTGGCTATGACATCGATTCATGTAAAGAAGGATCATTATATACCTTTCGAGGTTGATTGCCTATAGAAGATCCAATTCGAAGTTGGCATGTGATGGTGACGATTACTTGAAAAAAACCATTAATTCAATGAGCACGATTACATTTGGATCGGTTCAATTTCTAATTTATCTTTGTACCAGGACATGATGAACATATATCCCTATGTCTTTTAAGTCTTCGATCTTACTTCCCTAGCTAGAAGTGTAAGCAAAAAATTGAAAATTTGAAAAATTTAAAAAATTAATCGAACTCAGACAAAAAAAAATCAGATGTATGGATGCCGGAATAAATTTAATAAGATTTTTAAGGTAAAAAAGTCGAACCGAAAAATTCAGGCTACAACCTAGAAAATCGGGCGAGATCCGAAATCAAACTAAAAATTATGTTAAGTTTATATTATATGTAATAAATTATTTTATTATTAGATTTTGAGGATAAAAATGGTATACTTGATATTTTAAAACTTGAATCTTGAATCACATTTATATTTTTGATCTTTTTAATATATTAAAATATTTATAATTAGTATTTCTCATTTATTATAATGAATTTTATTTTATTATTTTATATTTAATATATTATTATATTAAAAATCGGGGCAAAAAAAAACTGCCTGAAGAACCGAGTTCAAGGTGGGCAGTTTTTATAATTCTAAACGGTTTTCGGTAAGGTTTCTTAACTTGAAAAAACCGGATTGCAATAAACCGAAACCCGATAATTTTTGAAAAAATCGAATCGAACTGCGCCTTTACGCCTCTATCCCCAGCAGTTTAGAGAAGAGAATTCATAGGTTTAGGTTTAGGTCTGCGCTTTATTTTAGGGGAAAAATTCAATGTTTCCATCAATGTAAAATTCTTCAATTCTTTCTGGAGAAACCTAATCTCGCCATACCTACGATTCGGGGGAAGGTATAAGGTAGCCGTGACCGTACAATCAATTTCTCCCTCGAGAATATATATATACACATACACACACACACACTCATCCTAGTGTTGTTTTCCTTTGAGCCACGGTGGTTGAATGGGGGATGCGATGTACTATTCGTAAATCTAAAGTTACGTAAGTGATGACGTATACATAGACAAGATGATTGATATCAAGTTTCACGTGGCCCTTTCTGACTAGACATGTTGCCCTGAAACCTCACAGAATTTGTCTTGAGATGATGAATTGTTCTACTAAATTCACGTATGGGCCCTTCGGGCAAGAGTAGACTTTAACGCTTCCACTTAGTCAGGTCACGTGAGTATATATATATATATATATATATGCTGAAATGAAATATGGCAAATTTAATATAAGATATGATGGAAGATGGGAATAAGCCAGCCGGAGAAGATAGAAACTTGAGTAGTACTATTAATGGATCAACAGCAAAATGCATGCTCTTTAGTCCAGGGCCACTGTTATCGGCATGATTATGTTTTGTAGAAAAAGGATGGCAGGAGACCTATGAGGCTATGACGACTATGTGAGTGAGAGGTTGGCAGTTTGCAGAGACTGATAAAAGAGAAGAAGATGCTCGCTCCCTCCAGAGTGCAACTCCCATGTGTTTATTGTTTAGCATCAGCAAACATGTTATCATTGGATGTCTTGGATCGGTTGTGCCTTATTTGACCCTATCAGTCTCAACCCAAGGCCACAGGGATACACATACTTGTGCATGAAATTTTATTTTTTGGGGTAAAATTCAGCTTTGCTCTTTATATTACTAATCATATATCTGTACAAAAGGAGCTCATAGGCTGAGCTCATGCTCCATATACACAACAAACAGATGATTAAAGAATAAAATACTCACTGAGGCATTCTCCAGTTTAGGAGTAATTTTCTATGATCATCTGTTTTGACTCTCCTATACAAATGTGTAAATCCTAATAGACGATAGCTGACAACAAATTTAATACGAGTCAAAATTCTTTCTCGAGAGAAAGAGGTATCAGTAAACATAAACTCATTTTAAGTCTTCTAGATAAAATAGACATAGGCATGTCATGAGAGTCGGTAGACAATGGACGAAAGTCGTTTCCCATGACATTCCTTAGCTGCTATGTCGAGCTCAGTATCCCATTGAAGACAATGTTTGACTTCTCCATTAAGATTGAGTATCTGCTCCCAGATGATACAAGTGATTCCGAGACTCTCGCTCTTGCTGGCAAAATATGCAACTAGGATTTATGCTCAGGTTCCACTTCACTACTATATCCAGAGTGTTGAGTTTGTTCTTCCTCGCAAGCCATGAGATAAAGTTGTGCCTCGAGACAACTGGTTGGTTCCAAAGAAATCTGTGCCAAGGGACTTGGCTTCCTTTGTCTCTTATGTACTCCCCAAGTACTGCTAGTAGTGTAGGAGTTCCTTGGTCCTGATATCCAACAGATTTTGTCTTCCCTAGATTGGAGGGGTTGGAGGCCAGAAGCTTCTTCCTGTATGGTTTGCATGATTATGAGCCTGGTTGGTTTCCACTACATCCCTCTTCTCCTACTATCTCCGATACTTTAGCCTGCAAAAACAATCCAGTACTAAGTATGTTGTGGTTGTGCAACAATAAATAGAGTGGGCTCAAGGGATGCCAGTTATCAAACCAAAAGTAAGTTTTTTGGCCATTTCCTACTGTGTGTTTGGTTAAGGGATAAGCTAGTGGCCTTAATTTAAGTATCCTTCTCCATGTATAAGAGTATGAACTAGGAATAGAAAGAGACCATAAATTCTTCCCTTTTATGATATATGCATGTAACCAAGCGATCCATAGTGATCCTGCTCCACTGATGAGGAGGCAGATGAAAGTCAACGCATAGGCATTGTTCCAATCAAGCAATTGTTTGATACCCAAGCCTCCTTCAGCCTTGGGCAAACAAACAATCTTCCAATCCACTTTTGCTCCAACTGCTTGACAGTCCCTAGCTCTCCACAAGAAAGATCTACGCTTGCCCTCTACAGTTCTAAGAACTTTCTTTAGCAAAATGAAGGCTCCGCACCAAAAGTTAGTCACAGAAAATAGTATTGATTGTATAAGTTGTAGTCTTCCTGCATAACTTAGCTTCTTGACTACCCATCCTTCTATTCTGGCGGTGATCTTATCTATTAATCATTTACAGTCTCAATCGGTGAGCCTCCCAGGCACTAAGGGTACTCCAAGGTATTTAACAATAAGTGCACCAAGTTTAAATCCACTCAAAGAGATTATTCTTCTAGATTATTCACTAATAAGTCCTGCCATGAAGATTTCAGTTTTACTAGGATTAAGCTTAAGCCCTGACATGAAATAGAACTCTTGAAAGCTGTCTAATAGGACTTTGATTGAGTGAAGATCTCCTTTCAAGAGTATGAGCATATCATCAGCAAATCCTTAGTGAGTTAGGTTTACCCTTGAACACCTCGGGTTATAGGGCAATTTGCCTTCAGCTGGAGCTCTATTCAGCATTTGAGAAAGTACTGCGATAGCAATGACAAATAGGTATGGAGATAGGAGGTCTCCCTGTCTTATACCCCTCTGTCCTTTAAAATAACCTTAAAGATTTCCATTTACTAGTATGGAGTATCTAACTCCTGTGATGCATGACTCAATCCAAGAAATAAACTGATGAGGAAGCTCAATGGTATGCAAAATATTCCCAAGGAATTGCCAATTAACAGAGTCAAATGCTTTCATGATGTCTGTTTTAATGATGCATCTAGGGCTAATACCTTGCCTATTATAATTTTTAACAAGCTCATGTGCAAGTTGTATATTATCCCCCTCTCTCTCTAGTATTCCAACTATCAATCAAAGAGGCCCAAAATAACTTACTGGTGAAATGCTAAGGGGAATGCATGAGTGATCGATCACTCATTCAGGTTCAGCAACACAAAGATAAATAATTACTTACACACGGAAGAAACAGAATTCACTGTTCAAAATCACTATCATCGCACGTAGTTTCTACGCTGCTGCCCCCCCAACCTTGACCTTGCTTTCCCATCTCAACCCACCACAAAGTCAAACTTCTTCGTCTTCTTCTAATTACAAAGTATACAGGACAGTATCTTATGATAATGATGAAAATGTGCCTCCTAAATTATTATATATATGTAAACCCAACCCCACATTCAATTCAATGCAATGCGATTACTCGATCAGTGTTACTTGCCTTAATTGCCTGTGAAAATGATATGTAAGGATTACATACAAATCGTTGATTGTGTGATGAAGATTAAGATGGCATTTTGTACTTCCAACAATTTAATTTAGGCATATATAATAAATAAACTGCAAAATAAGAGATGGAGACCCTTTTAGGTTTGAGTCGATCAGTCCTCCTCCATTTTAATTTGAGAATGAGTGCATGCCATCGGCATCCATATATCGTTTTTCATTCATATCTTACTTACTCCTATTAATTATAAAAAGCCTGCGACAAATGAGTAACCGACCAAATGGAAGTGAAGAGGGCAAGCCTTATCCCTTTTTTTATATAAAAAAAAATTAAAATTCTTAAATTTATCAAAAGAAAGTGTTTTTTTGGGTCTTCGGCCTCGTTTATGGATTATTGGTTGTCATATAAGCCCATGCTTTTCAGCCATGAATGCCATTGTCCCCTTTGGTCCAGCATTGGCTTTCCAATCAAGTGTGAGGCCGGTGCTTTTAGTCCAGCCCATTCTACGATACCTCCTCTTCTTCTTCTTCTTCTTCTTCTTCTTTTTTCATCCTCTCCTAATAATTATAATAATAATGATCACAATAATAATTATTATTATTACCATCATTTTCATGATCGGTCATTAATAAACTGAATAATCTTGAACTCTGCCCCTAATAAACAGACACCTGAAGAGATAACCCTGATATGATTGAAGTTGTGAGTAAAGCGAGTGCATGTCCTCAAAGTCGACACCCCCCACCCTCCCCATGAAATATTCTATATCAGCGTCTTAATTTCTCCGTCAATTATGTGTTGTTGTGATTTGATGTGATGTGATTATATTTGTAAAATTTATTTTATTTTCGTGTACTTTTTCGTTAAATATATTTCTATATATGCAGCATCACTCCCCATTAATAATTATTGTGTTTGTTAGCTAGCCATTAAAAAAGAAGGGTCCATATAATTATTGGATAAATTACAAATATTTACTCTATAGTTAGTTTTTGATGGTAAAGAGCAACGTTACTCCATGCTTAATTAAAACAGGACAATAACACCTGCCTCTCCTCCCATTTTCAAAAGATGAAGATTAAAAGAAATCATGATTAATCAAGCCAAAAAAAAAAAAACATGTAATGTTATCCGAAATGAACCTACCAGTTACTATATATTCTAGCTCCCTCCAACTTATAGAGAGGGTGGTTCGAGCTTTCAAAATTTGAATATTTTGCATTAACTTGTAGCACCAACACTCCTATCCTGGGAGCACATATGGACATGACATTTAAAAGGGTGGCTGCAGCTACCTGTGTAAGGAGCTTGTTCTAGCTACTTGCAACTAGCAAGCACAAATAAATGCATCATCTTCTTCTATGATTGGCTTGGTTAACTGACAAGTCGTATATTCTTTTACTATGTTCTCACCGATATATATATATATATAGGAACACATTAACACGCATAGGGAGAAATGCACAAGAAAATTATCAACAATATTAGTATCATATTATTTGGGGCATATTATCTCACATCGATATCTTGTACATTAAGATGTTAGTCTAGTTAAGGGTTTTTCTTCCCAAGCACCGAGCTGAACCATTATTTATTATTCTCGTGAAACATTCTCGATTTAGAGGGAAGGGCACCCATTAAGATGCAATAATTACAGATGTTTATGGAAAAAAAATATCAGTTTCATAATTCTTGCAACTAACATGGGATCCCATATTTAAAGTTCAAAACTCTCAGTGCGTTTACCAGCCATATGACATCTCTTGAGCATGTGATATATGCGTCGATAAGGACATCTTGGTGGGTGTACAACTGACTCTGAGTGGGGGGCCATTAAACCCATTTAATGGAAAGAAAGAAATAACTATGGCAAGGAAAGGCAAAGGCAAAGGCAAAGGCAAGCCAATGGCAGCTCTGCAACCGATAAGCATTCTTAACCCAATTTAGCTTCCAGTTCCTTCCTGTCTTGAAAATCTTGCCTAGCCTGCAGCAAGCTTGCCTTTTCCCGTTTCCTTTTCCAGTTAAAAATCCGTCAATCAATCATAAGGCCATTCCCAATGTTTTCTTTTTCTAGTATGAAAGTGGATACAAAAATATTGTCTGAGTCTCAGACTCAGTGTCACCTTGCAATTTATCTACGAGATCTTCCATCCTGAAAACATACACAGTATCGACACAAGGTAGAGTAATGAATGGATTCACAGAATCCCATTTCATTGCTTGGGTTTTAACTACTTAATTAGCATCATTATTGGGGGTAATAAGTTGTTCTAATGATATGCTTTTGGGGGCTTTGCTTCTAATGCCATTTTCCTCTTCCCCCAACAAAAGTGGAGGGAGGGATTAATTACAACAACTTTATTATTGCAATGAATTGTCAACGAATTCAATCTTCCAAATCGGTTAACACGAATTTAAAACCTTATTTAGGACAAAAGATTTCGAATCATCAAAACTAATTCATGCATGGCTTAAATCGATCACCTGATGAAATATGGTTAAAATTATTTGACACTTCTTTTCCTTTAAATGCAAATCTTGTATATGAATCTTATAAGTGAATAAAATTTAGGATTGAAAGAGATTTATTTTTTAATTGATCCATTTAATTCAACTTATATAAGTCAACAATCTTTTAAATTTTTATAAATATCAAGTTGTTTACATCTAAAAAGAAATCATTGGGTGCATTTCCCGAAGTTACGTACGTACTCTTGACACCGAGGCCTTGTTTTGCAAATCTTTTTCTTCCTTTAAGCGGTACACATGTAGCTCTTCAAGCTGTAGCTAGATTCCAATAATGCAGGAGTTAGGATTAGAGGTAGCATTAGGATAAGGGCAATGGAAGACTTAAATGAGAAAGGGTCCTCACGGACCCAGCACACCCACCCACCTGCCTCTTGATAACTAAGTCTTGTGTACTCAATTGCCGTGCATCTCAGCTACCCATATTAATAACATTTCAAGTGAAACCACCCTGAATCCGCAGCCCGGGAAACTCAAATTTGGATGAGTACCTTGATAGCATCTGTCGATGTGGAAGTAGAACTAATTGCGGCCTTTGAGTTGCAAAACCATGACAGATATCCTGAGGCGTAATAATTAATGATATCCATGACCGATTCAAATCGATAACACTTTCTTTTACAATGGTTGTGGATCCAAAATTCACAAATAAACTTGAACTTCTGAGGCAAACACTCTGTTCTTCTGAGTCCACTTTGATTAGCAGAGCAGAGAGATTTCAACATTTCAGCTGTTGGCTAACAGAATGCAACAGCAGCTCCTGCTCCACTGATTTGAAAGAAGCTTTTGATTGTAAATTGAAATTATATATTAATAATTTACAATATAAAAGCATCAACAAGCAAACACCTAATACTTAATAAATAATGATGCTCATTTCCTTCATTCTTCTACTTTTTTTCTGGGAATTCTGCTTATCCAAGTACTTCATCATCGAGTTGGCCGAGAAATCCAACACCCAGAAAAATTTGAGGAAGTTGATTCATTTTTCTGATTCTTTGGGACTGGCACAATCGGAACAAAACCCTGTAAAAAATTTTTCAAGCCACACTCCCCTGTTCAGATGCATCTTCATAATAGTAAGGTGTCAACTTCCCATCCTTGGTGGGTTTCCTGGTCAGGTTATCGGAGCTCACTTCCTGCAACAACTTCACAACCCTTCTCATCGAGGGACGGTTGATCGGAAGTGGGCTAGTGCACTGTAGGCCCACATTGAGGACCTTGCAGATCTCTTCCTTGAAGCAAGAGTCGAGCTTCGGGTCAATGACGTGTTCAACCCCTTTCTGGTCCAAGGTCACGCACACCCATTTCACCAGATCTTTCTCTCCAAACTCAGGGTCCACTGGGAGCCTACCAGTTACTAACTCGAGAAGGACAACCCCGAAGCTGTATATGTCACTCTTCTCATTCACCCGAAGCGTATAGGCATATTCTGCAACAAGATAATCAACACTTCAAATTTTCAGCTAAGAATAACAATAAAAGATGTACTGCCGGTTGTGGCTTAGTGCAGTTATGTGCGGACAAGTTGAAATTGTCTTATTTAAACAAATGTGTTAACAATGAATTTCCGCTGTTAAGGATGACCAAATGTTGGAAACAAGAACCGCTTTCTGGCCCTTTTGAAACACCAACAAGTTCTAAGAGACCAAGAGAAAAATATGATCCATCATTACCTACAAATTATGTCTTCAGCTGGTATAAGACAGATCATAAACACGAAAACCATGATAAAATTGAAGATAAACAACGACTGCAGAAAAGTGATTTAAGTACTTAACCTGGAGCAATATAGCCACAAGAACCGGCAATAACAGACATGGACTTCAGACCTTTCCCTGTGGAATCAACGACTTTCGCCACCCCAAAATCAGCCACCCGAGCCCCGAATTCTCCATCAAGCAGGATATTGTTCGACTTCACATCTCTGTGAACGATCGGAGGGACACAATCATGATGGAGATAGGAGAGCCCCTCTGCAGCATCCACAGCGATCCTATACCTCGTAGGCCAGTCTAGTAGCCCTCCTTTGTTGCTATGCAACAAATCACCCAAACTCCCATTGGGCATGTACTCATATACCAGAAGCTTCTTGTCTCGAGTAGTGCAACAGCACCAGAGCTTCACTATATTCTTGTGCCTAATCTTCCCTAAAGTTTGAACCTCTGCATCAAAACCATCATCGGGTAGGTTACAACCTCCTTTTTCCAGATCTCCGCCGTCAGTCCCACTTCCCTTCCTGATCCCTCCCCAAAGTTTTTTCACCGCAACAGCTTCACCATTGCTGAGCACGACCTTGTAAACTTTCCCTGACGATCCAGTGCCGATCACATTGTCCTCGTCGAGACAATTGAGGATCTCGTCCTCTCTGAAGTCTAACTTGTGGAAAGACATCAGCATCCACTTGGTTTTGTCAAAAGCTCTCCTAGCATTCTTGTAGTTCCTATACTTCATGTAGAACCAAGCCACTCCAACAACAAGGACCATCCCTGCGAGTATAAAGATCGACCGAAGCATCCAATCATAACCCTGGCTCTTCTCATTCCTAGAGCCACAGAGGTCATCCAGATCTCCACACAAGCCAGGGTTGCCCACAAAGCTGTCTCTGTACATTTCCTTGGCAAAGAGAGGGGGCAAACCTCCTGTGAGCTTGTTGTAGGACAAGTTGAGCTCGTTGAGCTTTAAATTCTGCAGTTCAATTGGGATTTTCCCAGAAAACCTGTTATCAGAGAGATCGAGATAGTTGAGCACAGACAAGCTCCCGATATCTTGAGGAATACTACCAGATAAGCCGTTATGGGCTAGATTAAGCTCATTGAGGTTCTTCCAATTCCCAGTTCCCTCCGGGAGCTCGCCAGTGAGAGCATTCTTGTGAAGATCAAGTCTTCCCAACTGCCTGAGATTCACAATACTCTCAGGCAATGAACCACCAAGCTTATTATCGCTAGCAGAGAAATCAACAAGGTTGCCCAAACTTCCAATCCCACTCGGGATTGATCCGCTAAAGTTGTTCCTTGATAGGCTTAAGACTGAGAGATTACGAGCATTAACTATACTCTCACTGATTGGACCCGAGAGCAAGTTCTCAACAAGCTCAAACAAGTACACGTGGGGCAGCCCCCAAAACGAGATTGGGACCTTGCCGGAAAGCTGATTGTAACCCAGTCGGACCCGGGTCAGACTCCAGCAATTTCCTAAATTCTCTGGGATCGGACCGGAAAATGAGTTCTCAATCATCAGAAGTTCTTCCAATTCACCCATATCGCACAGTGTAGATGGAATTTCACCGGAAAAATTATTGCTTGACACATCAATCCACCGCAAGAAAGAATTCTTGCCAAGAGTCTGGGGGAGCTGACCAGTGAGTTTGTTATTGAATAACCTGAGCTCATAGAGATTAGGCGAGTCGGCTATACTCTGAGGTAAGTCGCCGGTGAACTGATTCTCATAGAGGTTGAGCGACTCTAACGGGAGCCAAGTCAACTCGTCAGGGATGGGTCCCGTCAGCAGGTTCATAGAGGCATCCAGGAGCCTGAGCCGAGTGAGGTTCCCGAACCCCTTGGGGAGTGGCCCAATGAGAGAGTTATTGTAAAGCTCGATCTGGACCACTCTGGTCAACTCAGTGAGCGAACTCGGCAGCGGGCCGTCGAGATAGTTGATGGCGAGGTCCAAGTCTCTGAGGTTGCTGAGTTTTCCAAAGGAGTCGGGAATGTGGCCCGTGAGGGAGCATTCAGTGAGCCAGAGTACCTCGAGGTTGGTAAGGTTGCCGAGCTCCGGCGGTATGGGACCGGGGGTGAACGGGTTGTAGGAAAGATTGAGCATCTTCAGGGTGGAAATGTTGCCGAGAGACGCGGGGATGATGCCGTCGAAGAGGTTGTAGACGAGAGAGAGGACCTCTAGGGACTGGAAGCGGCCGAAGGAATCGGGGATGTCGCCGGAGAAGTTGTTGCCGGTGAGATCGAGATACCGGAGGCTGGGGATGTCGGCGATGGAGGAGGGAAGGGAGCCGGTGAGGAGGTTCTGGGAGAGGTCGAGGTGGGAGAGGCGGAGGCAGGAGGAGATGTCTGAAGGGAGGGTAGAGTTGATGGAGTTGTTGGAGAGGGAGAGGAAGGAAAGAGATGGGAGGCGGCAGAGGAGAGGGGAGAGTGCGTGGAGGGGGCCGGCGAGATTGAAGCTGGAAAGGTCGAGGGCGGTGACGGAGGAGGTGGAGGGATCGCAAGTGACGCCGGTCCAGTTGCAGGGAGTGGGATCAAGTGGGTCCCATGAGGAGAGGGAATCATCCGGGTCGGAGAGGGAGAGCTTCACCGAGTGGAGGTAGAGCCCTTCTTGGTTCAGACACAGACAAGGGCAGAAGAAACCGGAGATGATGATGATGAGGATCAAGAAGACTGTGGAGAAGACGGAGAAGGAAGGAGAAGGAAGCATGGTTAGGAAGTGAGTGAGTGAGTGAGTGAGGACGAAGGAGAGGAGATGGTTGAATATATTTTGAGGAGATGGGGGCGAAAGGTGTGAGAGTTGAGTTGAGTTGTGTGTGAGAGAGAGAGAGAGAGGATTACTTTTTAAATTATATTAAATCTTAAAATTTTACTATATGTATAATAATAGGATTAGAAGTAGTTATAATTATTTGTTTTAGAATATTAACCGGTCAGATAATAGTATTCCCCTTTTACACGTAGGTTGTATTAGTTTTCAAGACCTATTAAGTAGAATTAATTAAAAGGGAAGCAAATGCGCGCGCGGTAATTAGAACTTGCACCCTGATACTATAATAGAATTAGAAGCCGCCATAATTATTGATACTAAAAGATTAACCTATCAAATAATGATGTAATTTATTATTTGTTACTTAATCATCTACAGGAACTTTTGAGTCGCATTGATAACAGAACCTTCTTAAATCTTAAATTTTTTTATATTAATAATAGGGATTAAATTTTTAAATAAAATTTACTTTTAAAAAAAGAAAAATCGAATCATATTAATATTCCTATCTTGGTCCATGTTTTGTAAGAAGGTTGGGATTTGGGTGATTATTTGTTTTTCCTTTCTTTTTAATTGTTTATCATTTTGTTATTGGGCATGTGGGAGAGGGCATGATGGGGACATGAGTCTTCATGCCAAAATATTGAACATGTCTGGCATGGGTTGCACTTGCATCCAGCCTAGTATCAACAGCAAGCATGCCTCATTTCCCGCTAAGTAATCTCTTTTCTATCTTAAAATATTCGGGTTTTAGCCCTTCATAGTCAGCTTGATTTATGTTTAGTCAGCAGCACATTACAATGTAAGTGATTGTAAATAAAGGAAATTTATAATTGAGAAAATTTTATCTATTAATAAGCTAGTTATTATCAAAACTAAGAGCGAAAAAGATATTAAGTATGTTTAAAAATGAATTGGTGGGTATTGTATTGATAGCATGTTGGACAAGTATACCAAAGAAGGTTGGCGCAAGTGGAAGGGGCTTGTGTCGCTTAAGCAGAGGTGCCGAGTTCGAGCCCCTGTGAACGCAGCAAACCTTCTTGGGAGGGGTCCCCGGGAAACCGCCCGACAGTACCCCGAATCCGGATTAGTCGGGCCTTCGGGTACCGGATACCGGGTGGGAAACCAAAAAAAAATGTTGGACAAGTATAAGAACCCATCTCAAGGACGTTATCCTGGACACAAGAAAACACACAGAGTGATTGTGTCCTTTTTCTTCTCGGCAATTACAGTCTCTGGGACTGAGGCTGAGCATCGTCGAAAATTGAGCGTCGCGGGTACGTAGACAGAGATTTGTGATCGTGCGTACTCTGCTATGAAGATGTGGGATGAGTATGTCTTTTTTTCCTTTTTCATCGTGGGAGTTCAGTTCAGACAGTGTGGGCACTGGTAGTTATAATGCCGCTGACACAGAATTCTCTTGTCTTTGCGTTCCTCATGATTTCCATGCAGAAAGATTACACCAATTGCTTTAATTAATTCAATTCCCCTTCCTATTTATGTGGAAGCCTCTCCATTCTTTTTAAGAAATGGTTCTTGATTGGATGGATTCTTCAGTGTTCCCATGTGAACTAACCGTCACGGGACATTCTCGCAATGGCTTGGATTTCAACGGCAAGAAAGTCGAGCTTATGGTAAATATAAGAAATTTATTTAGAAACTTTTTTTAAAAATATATAGGTAAGTATTTAGAGATCAATAATCTCTAGAGTTACCGTATTGGTCAGGTCAAAAATTGTTCAGAAGTAATTATCAGGGGAAAAAAATTACTTAGGAAGAAAACAATTAATGCTCCAAGTAGGTATAGAAAATAATGCATCTTTGTATATATAATTAGGAATATGCATCCTCTATTTTTCAGTAATTAAATGCTTTACCATAATTCTATTTGCAAATATATATATATATAGGACTTCAGTTCCCTTTCTGACCTAAAAAAAAGTAGTTTACCAGAAAAGGGTAAAGCCAATTTGTTTTAAATTAACATATTTTATTTAAGAAAGACAAGTTTTAAGCGTAGCACGCTGTAGGAATAGCTAAGAACTGAAGGGAATCGAGCAACATAGTTTCAGATATTTCTTGTATAAAAATCTTATTTGATAGGTGGGAAATTGTTTGGATATCCCGATCTAGGAATCAGCTAGTTCATGATCTCTGTCGGACAGGCCTTTTATATAATACTACAGATGCAGTTTTTGATGAGACTCCATGTATTTAGAAGTTGTATATGAGTATATTTATCTACCAAAAAAAAGCTAAGAACTGAAGGGTATCTAAGGGAATCAAAAGTATGTTACGGAAAGGAGGAGGCAAAGAACGCCGTCGCATCAGTCTCATCGGGTGGGGTCAGGCCCAGGGGTTCGAATCTCGAGAAATCAACATGATTCAATCAACGGTAGAGATTGCTTCTCAGTTATTTCTTACCATTATACATTTTTAATTTCTTACCCATTATGACAATTACTTCCCCAGGCATGGCATGGTGTACATGCCCAAATCACACAAAACCAGCATAATCACCCAACAAACATGAGCTAGCGAGAGGCATTTTCTCTGGTTAATTTCGACGACCTTTAACTTTCATCTCTGTATTTTGATCAGGGAAACACAAAATGCATTTCATGTTGATCGAGGTGAGTGCCATCCTACTTTAATTTGACTATATATAACACAGAAGATGCCATCTATTGAGAAAGAAATAATAAATTATACTGCATTTCATAATAAATTATTATTTTATAGTAACTTTAACTCTGCAATGAAATTTTCAATTTCTAATATAATTAATTCTCGATATGTGTGTCTATATATATATATATATATATCTGTGATCCAATTCAAAGGCAAAGGTTCCGAGAAGGGAGAGGTCAAAGACTGAGGGGGTCAGCGAAGCGAAGCGACGAGACATCATTACAGGAAGCTTTGGGATTATAATCTATGTTTTGCTATTCGAGCCTTCTATGTCCCTGTCAAGAACCCCAGACATTGATATTGACTGACCCAAAACAAAGCACACCCCCCCACCCAAAAAAAAATATATATATATATATATATAAGACATATATGACAAATAATATATTAATTTCTCTGAACAACTGAAAACACCCCCAAAAAACATGCTCGAAAGTGATGGAATGGAGAGATGCATTTATCTTTCTTATCTGTGAACTTCCCCTAATTAAATACAATTTCCTTTTTTTCCTGCTTGGATGCCTTCTGTTAAAATGTAATTAAGAATTCATTACGAGATCCAGTAATCCTTTTAAATATTTAAGTTGAAGGAAATGGGTGTGAGTTAGAATTTTTCTTTCGTACTTCAACTTAATAGATTTAGATTCTACTCACAAGTTTAGGCAAGTATAAACTTACACGATATTATACTCTAATATTATATTAAATTTATGAGATATAGAATTTACTGTCAATTCAAAAATTTAAATTCGTAGGAATTACCATTTACATTATACGTTTCGTCTATGTGGTCACACAAAAACCTTGCACTTGGCCTTATCTCGAAGGGCAAAAAAGGGGGGCAATTTCTCCAAGATGGTTGCCTGTCTTGAATGATTTAGCAAAACTAGGCATAGTTGAATCGATCATGGTGAAGACCCAGTTTTCTAGAAGACTTGCTTGAATCTTGTTGGCTTCAAGTTACCTAATTATAAAAATTAGCCATTGTTTTATTTATGAAGACTAATATATATATATATATATATATATATTTTTCCGACCAAATTTATAAAGACTTACTAGAATCTTGTTGCACACTAAGCGATTTTTTTTCCCCTCAAGCAGTTAGATCTTTAATTTACAAGACAAGAAAAGTTCACCATAAATAATGGATGTTTTTTTAGTGCTGGGAAGCAGCGATTGCATCTTATAATAATTAATTGTTGGTGTCGATTTCCTCTTATAATTCTAATTGTAGTAGTGCACGTAAAGAGTCGGATGCCACGCTGTAGACAAAGCCATGAAATGAAAACCGTGATGTTGGTTCCTATATTTTTATATTCTTTTGTTATGTTTTTCACATACATATACATGATTCTCCTCCGAGCTGTCATTTTCACTTCACACGGGTGCACGAGGAAAGATGAAACCCAACACAAAAGAAAGGAACTACATAGGCGATAAATGCTCGTAATTGGCATGTCGCATTAAGGTCCTCGAACCACTGAAAATGTTTCATGAACAAAGGTAAGTTGATGTCAGATCCTAATAAAAATTAGTCTCAGTCAATAATTAAAAATATAATTCATTGAAAAACATTCAAAAGAGAAATATGCAATGTGAACAAATTGACTAATATTTGTCTCCGTGGCCGGAATTCAGATATTCTACACAAAGCAGTTGAACAGATGAACTACTGTAACAAATATTCTATATGAATATTCAACTGTCTTAGATAATGAACCAATTGAAATTTAACTGTCTTAATCTTTGAAATGTTATAATAAGTTTATTAAATTGGAAAGATTCTACACACTTCTCCTACTATGTTCAAGTACACTTCCCTTCGTTTCTCTATTACTAGGTCTTCAATTATATATCTATGGATAACCTAGTCTTTTTTTTTAAAAAAAAAATTTAAACTAATTGATATAGTATTCTCACATACTTATTTATTTTGCTGGTATTCTCATATACTTCTCTGCTAATAAAAATTAGTAAAGAATTGAACATGTAAATAATTGAATAAAATCTTAATGGAGATTAATATTGGACTATGCCTTTTTATGTTAATCAAATATTAAGATAAGTATTGAATTTGGAAAAAAAAATCGAACGATTTTGTATAGTGAAAATGATAAAGATAAAGAATGAGAAAATTGTATGTGAAATAAGATAGAGAAGAGAGAGAAAGTGAGAGTGAATAAAAATAGATAATTATTAGTAAATTTAATATTACACTCGATCTATTTTTCTTAATGGAACGATTATAATGAATAATTTGAAAAAGTGAAAAAAAAATTAATATTATTTTGGATTTACATAGAATAGTAAAGATATACTCATGAAAAAAAAACTTATTATACGATAAGAGAAAAACAATAAATTAATATATTCAATTCCAATCATTTGCACCTATTTAATTTATAAGTTCAAGTAGCGTTTTTGGCTCTATTTCCCCTCAATCAGCCTAACTTCTATCATTAAATTAATGCGTGTCATGAGATTGAAAAACAAGGAAAGAGGAGTAGGCATTTGTAGTTGTGGGTGGTGGTCTTCTTGTTTAAGATAAATAATCAATTTTGACGTTTGTTTGCTTAGTTTATTTTGATGAATCAGACTATTGAGAGCGTAATAAAGTTATGAATATTGATTTGTAGTTAATATATATAGAGAGAGAGAGAATTTTGGCATGTATTTAATTGTGGTTGATTTGAATTAAGAGATTTGGAGAGGAGGGGAGGGGACGAGCATGGATATGCGTAAGCCTTCCAAATAAATATAATCGTGAAATCCCTTTTATTTTATCAGACTAAAATATTTCCACTTTGAACAAAATAATTAATTAAAAAAAGAAAAAAAAGAAGCTCGGTCTCCGTAGTCCGACTGCGAATGAATCATTTAATTTTCCCTTCTCGTTTTTATCCAGATCACAAGCTATATAATTAAAAAGTGCATGGGAGAATACAGGGGTGAGGACATGCCACATAGAGAGAGCCCACTAGGTCCTTCAATGCAGAGTAAATATTTAGTGTGGAATACACGAATTTATTGTATAATTTTTCTAAAGTTTTGATATGCATAATATTTTTACAATTTTCATTTAAGTTTAAATTAGATTAATTCACTAGATGTAAAATTATCTTAGTTGTGACGTTTTTTCATTCGTTATATTTGAATATTAAATCTTACTTAAAGAGAAGACGTATAGAATTAATTGAACAATATTTTTTCCTACTCATTATATATCGAAATTCACACTATCAATACATAATAAATCCTAAAAAAAATATTCAATTGCTATGAGAGTATATGTATTTTTATATCTCTCCACGTCTTCGAAAATCTTTTCTACAAAATTCTAGAGGTTTTTTTTTTCTACAAGAAAATTCAGATCCTTTAGGAAACAATAAACATCCTTGTTACTTAGGAAATTATGGTGAGAGTGTCATCACTAAGTGAAATCTCAATAGGCACCAAAAAAAAAAAAAAAGGGAAAACTTTCTCCACTTCTTCCTTCTTTGTCGGTCAACTACGAATAATTTAGCTAACCTTTTGGAATAACTAATCCTTCACTTTAGGGTAAAGTATAATTCAGCTTACCTTTATACTGTCCTAAAGGTCTAACACCACACCCAGCATATACCCAACTTACCACCTCCTAAGCTAATGATGGTACCATACTTTATTGTCAACCTTAAAATAACCAAAGTATTAGTGTTAGTGTTTATTATCATGAAATATCATGATACCACCGCCCACTCCTAGCCTCCCAAACTTATGAAAGAATGGAGAAGATTTTAGTGGACCCACGAGGCAAGATCCGTGGGACCAAATTCATACCCTTTGCCAACTTCGGTGCCCTGGTAATAAGTTTTTCCTATAAACTTGAACGGAGGCCAGTGGAGATTTTGTGTGATTGTCAAGAGGATTTGCACATAACACTGGTTCAATTACTACATTGGTAGCTGAACTTCGGGGACTTCTCTTGAGACTAGAGCCATGGATGATCACTAGGCATGCATTGGTAGGATTTTGCCCTAGGTTGTCTCATTGAACGTGTAATGTCTCATCATTAATCATGAGGCCCGACACTTGCGAAAACTCTTAGAAGTTTCTATTGATGAATTGACTGGTTGACAATCTATGTGTCATAGAAAAACTATATTGAATAATGCATATAGCTAAATGTAAAGAGGATAACATAGTAATGTTGCATTGAGATTCGCAACTACATGTAATTTTGTTCTTCGTATATATCGGCAATAGATGCAATGGGATTAGACAAAAGGCAAATTAAAAATGGATGTATAATATTTGATATAAAAAAAAGGATGTATAATGTCTTTTTTTGGTCGCCAGCCACTGTATCCAAGCAGGCCCCACCAGCGGTGAGATGGCATCTTTCAGCCAACCATACTTGACTAATCCGTTGGTCGCCCCGGGTCGCACGCCTGGCAATGGCGGGTGAGGCTCCCAAGAGGGGTGTCTGCGTACGTGAGGTCTCGAACCCGAGACCTCCTTAAGCGGCACCGAGCTGCTTACCACTCGGCCCAACCCCTCTTGGTAAAGGATGTATAATGTCAACTTGTATAATCTAGCAGTCTTCGCATTTTAAGATGGGGATGTATAAGACTATTGTCAGATGTTGTTGTTAGTGGAAATTGAAGAGGAGCTGCTCCCATCTAATCACGTACCCAACAAGGCACCAGAAAATGGTTGACAAAAAACAAAAGAAACATTCGAGCCTGTTCCCAATCACAATTATAGTTGTCCTTCAACCTCTCCTTTCTCATATGCCATCGCCTTGTTCCAGCTTTCCCTCATCACCCGCGACCATTCCTTTATTCTTAAAATTGTGGGTTAATTAGGAGGTCCGATTGATATATTCCCTTCTCAAGTTAAGTATCAAGTTTAAACATTGGGACTATAGAAAATTCACCATTCGTAAATATTTACTATCTATTGGGTCGATCCAATTTGAATGAAGAGTTATCATGACCTGATGAGTGCCTAATATCGGATTGTTGACCAGAAAAAAAACAAAGAAAGTGAGATACTAGCTATAGAAGTTTTTGAGGAGATATATTTGTGCTGTTTGAATGCCTTCTTTATCTTCTGCTTTCCTTTTTACAAAATTAAATCCCCCAAGTTTCATATTCACATGTATGAATGATTCATCATTAGCATTGTGAATATTCTATGAATTTCCTCATTTTCCCGCCAGCCTTTTTTTTTTAAAATTAATTTTGTGCATTGGGAACACCCAAAACATTAAAAAGAATGAATTTTCTACTCAAAAGGCAACACCATAGGAAAAGAGGAAAGGATCCCAGGGTCACGTTTATTCAATCTGAAAGGCGTACTTTGGGATTAGGCTATTCCCTCTAGGCAGAAGAGGCTTAAACTATAAATGATTGACCCATCGAAAGACCTTTATCAGACTCTTTGCTAAAAAAAATTTCATTTCTTTTAATAGATTCCGGGGTAGAAATAATGAATGGTCTTAATTAACTAAATTAGACAATCAAGCATACAACATCCAATATGATTGCTTTTATCAGCATCGTTAGTGTTTTGAAATCAGTTATCTTACATTTAAAATTAGTATTAATATGGATCGATTAATATAGGTTAAGACAATTTTTTTCGTAAATAAGATTTCCAATTTCGAGTGTTATAAATAAAAAAAAATGCATGTAATGAAAATTTTAGCTCTAGAGTGATAAGACAAGTCATCTTGCTAGGGGAATGATTGTATTTGTCGAAGAGCGACGATCGCATTGACGCAGAAGATGGTAATGATTCCTGCAAAATTGAATATAGATACAAGAAGACATTCGTTTATCAACGCCAATTGTTTGATCATACAGACCAGATTTAGCAAAAAAATCATGAGACAGATTGGAAATGCCGACCGACCACGGCAAATGATTTAGGCTGTCCTGCGTTAGCCATCTCAAATAGCGGGCTGTATCTTCATCTGTTTTTCGTGCATATGTACTAATCTACCCCAATCTAGCTAAAAGGAAATTGCCCAAATCGGATCGCATCATCTCAACCACAGAATACTTGTTTGTCATTTCTCGATCAATTATTAAGAGGTCGAGTGTCCCATGGAATGGAGAACTGCCGTTCAATAGTGTGCCATATAGTTTCATTTCATTTGCACAACTCCGCATAAGAGAAGATGAAGCCTCTGTTCATGAACAGCCAGTTAGTGACCCTTCAATGCTGGCTAGTCCACGAGTTTTTATGATCTTTTTGGAATTTTGTTTATGTTATAAAAGATATATGCAAATTGAGAGGGATGAAAAAAAATCTACTTTTTTCAAGTTGAGAGTGATATCATTATACTAAATGGTTTCTTTATTTTTTTTATTGTGTATATATTGATAGATTGTGCCATCCATCCACATTCACCAAATCAGATAAGGTGAGAGATGATAATTTTCAAGCAGTTCAATATTGTAAGGTTGCATTTTTTTAATCCGTTATTCAATTAATTTATACTTCAGCAAACTATATTTGTAAATTATTCCGTGATGCTTGTTTGATGTTGTAAAGCTCATTCATGGTTACTGAGTTTGCTGCACTCAGTAATAACAATAGATCACTTATTTACAGCGTTTGGATTATTCTCTAGTTAATATGGAGTGAACTAAGAGAGCAGAGAAACTTTGTCATTATATCCATCACAAGAGTTCTGGAATGATTGGAGCTGATTAAGAGCAAATTTGACAATTAGAACCGACTCCTCATATGCCCGGCACATGAATTTATGGACCTGTATATGAGTAGTGGGGCACCCGACCTTCACCTAATGCCCCCACAAAATAAGAAACTTCCATATAGGATTTGAAATCAACATTTTATCAATCACTCCCAAGAAAACATATACATTGTTCAAAGATTAATTCCTGATGATGCTACTAGGAGTTTTTCTTTTTCCCGATTGCCGAGAAAAATAAGAAGAGCCTCAAAAGGTGCAGTTTGTAAGATACAAATTTGACCAGGGCGTCGCTGTAGGAAAGCGGCAATATAAGAAGCCAAAATACCATTCGATGAGTCCCACTATTTCTCAAGTCTAGACTACTATCATACACATATCGATGACCAGGTGCAGCAACTCTATTTTGTTAAAAACATATACCTTCTCTTTCCAAATTTACATACGTCTTTAATCCACGAAAAAAAAATATGGATGGGAAACTGCATTTATTTTTTTTCCCTTGGATTGTATATAAAATAAACTTCACCGGCTAAATATAATATAAGAGAAACAAGAATTAATAAACACATGATCACTTATATTTCTTAATTTTCAGTTGAGGATCATAACATCCGGATATTAAACCTCTTTCTTAACATTTAGTTCTTTTATGTTAAGAAAGAAATCTATTGATCTAAAAGTAGATAGGATATAGAGGAGAAATATGGAGGTATCGTATCGTGGAGAAATATGGAGGTATAGTATATAGAGTTAAAAGTCTCGCTAATGGAAAATAAATATAAAATCTTTACATGTTATAATGAGAGCAATTTCAACTGTTTTTGCTTAATTTTAACGTTACATGCAAAATTTATCTCAACATTATCGAAAAGGGTTGGTTATCACAGAAAAATAAAAAGGAATACCATATAGAGGGAATAATGCCTTTATTAACCTTAAGAAGGCTTATTACTTTCCCCTCATCAGTAACTGGGACGTAAATGTGTAGCACCCTATTCAGTTAGGGCAACATGAAAACGATTTCACTCTTTTCTATATATTATGTTTTCTTTTTCTTTTTTTTTTTTCATGCAATTGAGCAGTTTATTTCTCCTCTTTTTCACAACATTCTTAAAACCCTAAAATATTTACTTTCTTGGGGAGAAGAAAAGATCTAAAAATACCAAGAGGGGTTGGGCCGAGTGGTAAGCAGCTCGGTGCCGCTTAAGGAGGTCTCAGGTTCGAGACCTCACGTACGCAGACACCCCTCTTGGGAGCCTCACCCGCCATTGCCAGGCGTGCGACCCGGGGCGACCAACGGATTAGTCAAGTATGGTTGGCTGAAAGATGCCATCTCACCGCTGGTGGGGCCTGCTTGGATACCGTGGCTGGCGACCAAAAAAAAAAAAAAAGAAAAGATCTAAAATACTAACATCATTTTGGATCCTGTAACAAACTGAAATCAGGAATTCACTTCTCAGCAAGAGGACTTCCCTTACATTATTGTTCCCTCTCATTTTTACTTATTATAAATCTCCATTGTAATAGAAAAATTCTTCTTCTTGTTTTTTTTTTTTTTTTGCTATACTTCCATGAAACGAAAGATATACTGACAGAGACAGCTCAGCTCAAACATGGACTTGCCTTGGCCACAAAATTATTTGGAGAGGTTTCAGACAATGAACTACAATATATGGCTAGGTAAAACCACCCGGCGACAGATCAATCCTCTGGTCACGTTTGACCTTTAGTTAATATATTTACACATTTTTCTCCAGGGTCTGGTAACAACAAAATAGTTAATACACGGTGAATGGGAAGACTAGCATCATAATGACGACTGCAATTCCTTTTTTTTTCTCTTTTTACTTATCCAAAGAAAATATAACAACACCAACATGTTAACTCTTCTTCTTAATAAGAAAGTTTTTGTATCATAGCATTACTACTTGGGAAAATTCATGATTGAAAAAATTTTATCATTTAGTGAACCTACTTAACTTGAAAATGAATCAACTAGTCAAAATTAATTCATTAAATTTGTAAATAACAGATGGTTGGTGGAGAAAAACACGATGACTGCAATTTTTGCACCACATATTTGTCTGAGCAGCCATTGATTATATTGGCCCATGGAAAAAGATACAGAAGAAAGTTAAGTCAACTTTAATGGAAGCGGCTCCAAAAGCGTGAACACAGTAATTACAGACATTTACAGGCGGCCCCCCCTCCATTTCCAGGTGCTACAGGGATCGGATTCATCTGACTTTCAGCCAGCATCCTCAAATTTAGTGCATGCAATGGTCCCCCAATTCAATTGCTCAGAAAAAGAGGGGGAAAAAAGAGTTGAATTCCCCAGTCATGATTGAAGGCGACGAGGGAAAATTTCAGCGCATGAATGATTATGACTTCAGCTCAAAGAAATGGTCTCGGTGTTAAAAGTACTTGAATTATGATCGAATAGATGGATACACTACTAGATCATTAGTCAGATGTGGCTGGGTCCGGTCATCCGAATTGGAAACATAATTACAACACGCCATGGCATAAAAACGAGGCATATGTAGATCAAACTTCAAACATGACTATTTTTTGAGATGTTAAAGCATTACATTGGTTGGTACAGTATCATCGTAGAAAAGGAGATTCTATATAGGGACATTGCTCCTCTTTCAAGTACATGGCCCCTTTGTGATTGAAATTTACCATTTGTACATGGTTATAGATTTCTCTTAATATTTTTCCATTCGGAATATTTAGTTATTGGTAAAATAGCAACTGGTCATTAAAAGATGTTTATTCTTTTAAATCATCCTTGCCATTCATAATTAAAAATAATTATCTGACAAGCTATTTAGAAAATATATGCTGTCATGTTGCTTTTGTTACGATGGATCCATAGGTCTAAGAGAATATATGAAAAAGAGGTAAATAAAAAAAATAAAATTTTACTCATCATAATCATAATAATCACATATTGAAGATGAAATCACTGAACTAATTTCTTTTATCTAGAAGTTTTCAATATCAAATGACTGATTATCGAAGGCTAGCTAAAAGTGGCCACAATGTTTGCAAACAAATATTTTCGAATAACTAGTAATCTCCTTACGAAAACACATGGTTTCACCACACCATGTGATAAGATAGGATTACCAAAAAGTAGTGCAGCATAATAAAGAGAATATATATATATATGTATATATAATTTTGAGTCAATTAAGTGAAACTGGGATTAGTTTATGCATTAGGTATAGCTAATTACTTATCAATAATTTTGATATTTATTTAAAGAAATGTTAATAAGAAATAAACCTTTAATAAACAGTTTACTTGAACACTCTAACCAGAATATCCTACTATTCTAGTCTGTTCTGACCACTTAGAAGAGCCGTGTTGTTGCCCAAATATTAACATCGAATATTCTATAACATAATATGCATGCCTTGTTAAATCTAATAAGCTAGCCAGATTGTTGTGCCAACTCCTACCTAACATGTCACAGCCCATGTTTTTTTTTCTTCTTTGGTTATAAGAGAGGAGGAGAACAAATTTAATAAATAGATAATTAATCGTGACACGTAAAATAAAAGGATACTTAAAATCCAATTTACAAGAAAAGGAATTAGGACATAATTTGCATTCCGTATTCTTTATGTTGAATGCCATTTTATTGAACTATTGTTGCTATGGGTAATTCTCATGCAAAATGAATCATGAACTGAACCTTATGCTCATCTCATTCTCTCCTCTTCACAAGTTCCGCATTTTGATCCTAACATCTGAATTGAAATAAGAATGAGGCTCATCTCATCTCAGTCTCTCCTCTTCATAAGTTTCACCAATTATTACCTTACTGATTTTAAAGTTAGGATTCTGTCAAGGATACATGAAAATGTACTTCTAAGTATCATGTGTTTCCGAATTGTGCATACTCTTAAGGGCGGGTCTTCAATTTTATCTTGTGAAAAATGGGTTAACATAGATCGATGCGATAATAAGCATTAATATTTGCTTTGAGGATTGTGGATTTATCCACCATGACATATCGAGTTGCCAGCACCATTGATGTTGAACCACGTAGAAGATGAAGATCAACCAAGAAGATATGGTGAGCTGAAACTTACATAAGCATTGGGCTGGCCCAAGGGGCCTGTCAGTGTCTGTAATAATGTAGGGAATGTATATATATATATATATATATAGAGAGAGAGAGCATTTTTCCGTATAAGTTTCGATAATTAATAATAATACGGGTTAATCAAACTATATATATATATATATATGGGCAACGTCATCCTCTTCGCTTTATTTTTGCATTCTTGTTCTTCTTAACTTATCATGTTCTCCTGTAATTTTCTATTTCTGACGTGCTATGCTATCATATGCCATTTTATTTATTGGTTTGATAAACTGCCTGGTAACTGGTAGGCTTGAAACGCTTCCTAACACAGACATTAGTAAAATATATATTCATGACGTAGAAGCACTCGTGTACGTAGTGAGAGAGGAATAATAATAGTTAAGTTACAAATCGTGCAGTTTTTTTTTTTTTTTTATTACAAAGCGGTTGATCGAAACCCTAAATTAATAGACTAAAAGCTCCAACCATCAATCCAAGAGAGACCCTCATTACTTCACCAAACATAAGGAAATCGATCATGGGATTGCAAACCGGTAAAATTAGGTAACCAATCCAATCCACACATATTTTCTCTCCAATGGACAAACCGGTAAAAACCCCTTAATCTCGTGAATACCTATAAAATATTATATGACATTTACTGATTTTATGTCTTATTCCATCCCCTAGACATGCTATTTTAATCTTTCTTTAGTTTTCCATAAATTTGACCTCTCATTGATAAATTTTCTAGATCCATTACCAATTCCTTCTCTGTAAGTAGAATATACTGTAATAAAGACTAACCTCGAAACAACAAGTTGCAGATGTCCCTCGTAATCGTAGCATTCCAACCTAGAACCTACTCGATCGGTATGGTGCAAAGGATTGGGCGACCATCTCCAAGTCGAATCATGCATTTTTTTTTTCGCTCAGAGACAATGACCTCAATGCAACTGTCTTAATCACAGCTGCAATTGATGGTGGTTGAGTTAGTTAGACAAAGCATAGATATACGTGCTTAACAAAATTTATTGGCAGTACTTATCATAAATAATTGAAGCTGGGAGCCATTGAAGAGGAAGATTTGAGGTGAAACTAATGTCATCTTATATAAGTTTTCACGGTTATACTGGAAACTCATGTATCCATAAAGAGAATATGAGAAAATAAAATAAATGAATACAAGAGAAATTTGTAATAAAAATAGAAATAATTATGAATTAATATTAATCAATCAAGATAATTTCGTTATACCAAATACACTTTCTTAAATATGGAATTTTCGAGTAAGTTAATAGTAGCGTGATCTTTAAGTGCACCTAATTAAGATCCTTCCTGTATATGTTTATGCCCGTATGAGGTAATACAATAAATAAACTTATATTGTTTATGTATATACATAATGTAATCTCTATAATTTTTTATTTTCTGGTTAAATCTCGGGGGCGTCATCCACTTATTGACGGAAACTTTGACTATATTTCTCGTTATGAAGATGCAGTGTTTTTTTTTTTTCCCTGTGTAATCCTCTAATTATTTCTCCACATTCTCAATTCTGTCGAGATATGTTAGAGTGACATTCTTTTAATATGACATCAAGAGGCTCTCTTGACTTAATTCTTAGCATCCGAATTTCCCATGTTCTTTATTAAATTCTTTATTGTATCATTTTCTTAATCGATCTCTTTCATAACAGAAAAATTAAAAGACAGGGAGCATGCTGCAACATTATTATAGATGATCTTAAGATGTAATCTTATAGACTTGTTTAATATGTAACCAAAAATAAATTTATTTATTTTTTCTTAAGCATTGACGAATGAAGAAAATGACAATGGTTACTTCAATCCTGGCCTGGGAGCAAGTAGGGAGCTTACGATCCAAGTAAAGATGCGCACGTGTGTGATGACAAAAAGCACTGAGATGTATGTCTGTCTTTATGCTATAATTTAATTATGTTGCTTAAGAAGATGACAATCCTTCCGTCCTCTGGTGGCTGACTTGTAAATTATTATAAAAGTACAAAGAAAAAATAGGTACTTAAAATTTTCAGTGATGAAAAACTAATCCACTGTTGTCTGAAGTCATGAGAAATAAGACACTATTAAGGACGCTGGTGGGAGGGACTGTCTTTTTGGCCGTTTCAAGTCACACGTGTTAGCCCACTAGTCACCGTTCAAACGGCACTCTTTCACATATTAACTATTTTAAATTGACTAGCGTTCGTTTTCGTTACAAGCAAGTAGCTGTTAATATCATCAGATCTATGGACGAATCATACCATAACCCTCATGTTCGAATTCCTTATATTTGTTCCAGGATTACCAAGGAAAGGACCATTACACATTGCACATTGCACATTGCACATCGATTGGCAGCAATGTCCTACACATTCCTTGAGTTATTTTGTGATCATTGGACAGTGGGCCCAGTAAAGATTACTGGGCTTGGTCCTGGGCCGCTGGGCCCATTTGAGTTTTCAAGATTAAATCCTTTTTAACTGCAACCGCAGAGATTATGAACTGAAATGGCCCAAAGAGATTGAGCAAACTGAATTTGTATTAGCATGTGAGGACACCGCCGCCCTAGCTCGTAAAAGGAAACGGAAGCTTATTCTCCAAACCTCAAGACTCTATTCCATCCTTCCAAACTCCAAAGGGACATGCAATGCGCTTCTCTATGCATCACTTCCCTCTCCTTCACTCTTTGTTTACAACCAAACCCCTGCCCTCATTATCAATTCATTCAATTCCCATCTCTTGTAAAATTTAACCCGCAATTACCACCTCCTCGAAACAAGCCGTGCACCAAGAAACAAATTAATCTTCATCAATATCGTGTTTTTGAAGGCAATGGGTAAGATTTTAAGACCTGCCTTTTCGTCTACTAGGCACGTGGAGATTCTTCGAGTCCAAGAGGTCAGAAAGCTGATTGCGGAACAGTAGGAAGCCCTCCTCTCACGGGACGATGGTGGTGCCGGGAGGAGAATCCTGGTGCAACGAGCGATAAGCAAGACCTTCGAGAGCACCGCCCACCTGGCGAACTTCCTACCCACGGCAACGGGGACGGTCCCTGCGGTCCGGCCATATGCACCAACGAGGGATGCTCCCATGATCATTTATTTCTCCGTTCTTCTCTTCCCCCCCTTTTTTTTAAAGAAAAGTATGATCATTTCTCATTGAATGAGCATAAATTTATGAATTAAAGATTATTACTTTCTCAAAAATTTTTTAAAAAATGTAGGCTTAGGGAGACAAAGCCCAGAGGTCTTGAGCCACGGGCTTGGAGGCTCGATACCGTTGGGCTAAGTTCATGAGCCCTGCCCAAGCTTGATCCTAACTCTGGTTTCGAGAATTCTGATAGCGCTTACCAGGAGGAAAAAGGTTCTGTGATTACCTAATTTCTTTTCTCCCTCAAAACATTAAATTTTTTTTATAATTAGAAAAGAAATTAAAATATTTATTAAACTTGCATCTAATTTCTCATGATCCTTATCGATTCAGAACAATAACAGTTCAATTATTAAATGTTAGAATTTTTCCATACCATTCCTATAATATAAGTGGATAAAATTTATTGAAGTAATTCCAACATTAGGTGTGCTAACCTAAAATTAACCGGAAGAGGAACATCGGGTTTTTTGGTTCGATCATTATCACATCACTAAGTAAGTCCATACATGCCCTTTCTTCTTCTGTTTTTCCACCCCCACACCCACCCACCCACCCTATCTGTATCTTTTATAAAATGGAAGGACCCATGGAAACAACAAATCACTCAAATTGAAAAGTATGAGAAATCTATTCCGCTAATGGCGCGGTGAGCCCTACAACCAAACATACCCTTCCAAAAAGGAAAAGGAAATTAAAGTCAAAGTTAAATCCATTATGTGAACTGTTTTATTAGATACCTAATAAGTTGACAAATGGACGGACTCCACCCACTTCAAGAGAGACCCGATGGGGTATAGAATAGGAGCAAGAATGAACTTTCAGTTTGTATTGTCAATATATGAATAAGACATTAGATTGAAATCTCGTGAACGAATAAATTTTGCGTATTTTCTCATCTTGCAGGAAGATGGGTTGCAAACCCCGTTGAAAAGGACTGTGGTACAACAACCAGAGGGACTGTTGGAGACGCACGGAACAGGTCTCTGCTGCACAGTTGGAGTCTCATCTTTCCAATCATAAATGCAGAAGCAGAAGAGTGCGCGCTGCATGGAGAGAAAAACAGAAATGCCATTAATAAACTTTACTCATGAGCGTTGGCTTTGGTTGTAGTATTGTTAGTTAGCCCTCAATTTATAGCTACTTAATTTTTCCCACTTTCCCTTCGTGGTTTAATATTCGTCCGCCACAGAAACCATAATGCGCCTCTGAATTAGTTGTACCAAATGACGACCTAAAACATTTGAATGATATTTGCTTTCCATTTATAATGGATATATGTCCATGAATTTATAATAATAGTATATAAAAGAGAGTAAAACTAAGGGACGTGAACGTCTTATTAACCAATTGGACTGGGGACACATTATTATTATTTGAGATTAACATCAGTGCATCAAATCTTTCTTAAAACCCTTTGAATGATATTAAGCAGACCAAAAAAAAAAAACAACTAATGGCAATATTAGATAATGTCTTCTTTGAACCGAAATTCTCGGTTTTAGTGTATTCTTCTGAGCGAAATGTAACCTCAATCTACAGCGCGGAGTAGAAACAGATTTTTGAGTGAAAAGAACATGTAGGGTATTTCTTCTTATGTCAAGATTTGTAATGTTTGGTAATTAAAGTTTTTTCTTCTTCTTTTTTTGCATGTGTATTACTTAAAATTCATGAGTCCAATTTGCCCTAACTAATCTAAGTTAAAGTTATATTAGTTCACTAGGAATTAAACTTTCAAATCATAATTTTTTTATTCAAAAGACGAAACTCATAATCATATATTAGGAGAAGAGATACCAATCACCTCAATATAGCTCAGTTAGCTAGGTTGGTTAAAGAGTTACAAGATTTCTATACAAAAAAGGACGTATCGATGGCTACAGTTTTAGAGAAAAAGGGCAAATGGGCACAGTGGGAGTGACACCCATCAAAGCCCCCTAATAAAAGTCAATGTGTTTGCAAAGGGATGTGTCATAAGCTAAATTATTTTTCATATTACACATGTTTTATGAGAAGATTTTCTTTCTTTTTTTTTTTTTGAAACATTTTCGGACATCCAAGATCATCAGACATTGTATCGCATTTTCTACTCTGCAATGGCAGCCACATACCATGGTTTTGTCCTTACAGTGTTAACTAGTGATTGAACTACATCTAGGAATCTTCCAAAGACAACTCAATTCTCAAAACTAGCTAGTCAGTGTAAGACAACTCATCTGTATTTATATAGTATTATAAGTATATATTGTATGACATATATACATACATATATATGTTTATGTATATGGAAATTTGGGGTAAAGTGGAAGGAAGAGATAGGGCACATGCTCCGTGTACACTAAATTCTATAATTTGTATGCCCCACACCAAATCCTCAATCCACACATAATTACCTGGCCATCCCACCTCGAGAAATTCTTATATGAGTTGAGTTCACAGTAAATTGATAGGAGAAAAAGTACATATATTTTACTTTGAGAAATACAAAATGAGGATAAAGTATACTCATTCTCACCTAACAGTACTTTCTCCTATTAGGTGAAAGCATGCATACTTTCCCCGGTGAGCTAAACTCACCTATATATTTCTCCAGGTCCCCTAACACTACCATTCCTCTCCTCTTTCTGACTCCATAAGTAGTCTGGGGAGGAGGGGGGAACCTAACTTCTGGCTAGTAACAAAGCCCTAAATTAGCCTATTATGTTTTTCCAACATTATCTTCATCTCCGTGGACCACAGAGTGAAAGATGATATAAAGAAATTAAATTCGAGATACGAGTTTAAGTAATATTTGTTTGGAAGATTAGATCTTAGGATAACTGGTCACCTTTGTGTGGTAGGTTGATGTCCAAGATATAATGCATAAGATTAAGAATCAATATGCTCTAACATCTCATGTGATCTTACAAGATCATCCATGTTCTAGAGAGGGACACTTTCTAACTGGTTCCTGGAGAAGAATATATTTATGAGATAGATAATGATGGATCTAGAAAATGTATAGAAGGTGAAATTTAAGAGAAGTCAAAGGTCAATAAAAAGATGGAATTTGAAATAGATAAAATAAGATAATTTAATAAAAATATAGATAAAATTTATATGATATTTAATTTTTTTTTTAGGGTCAAGGGGGTGATTGGCTCTTGTAGGCACTTGCAAACACTTACACATACTATCACAGAATCATGAGGTTCTTGCATTTTCAGATGCAATATGGAATAGATCAATAATTAGTCTTAGATGGTAATTATGAGGCCAGTAGTTTTAGGAGTAAGACAAAAGCCTCATGTATGACCAGTTGAACTTTTTTTTAAAATCGGGATCATAAGTGTAAAAAAATTTAGTATAGTGATATTATTCTTAATTTGTGACAAGAAATCATGGTTCAATTCTCATTAATGAACTCACATATCCATTTATTTCCTTCTTTTTCTTATCTTATTCTAAATTCACATACACATATGTGATAGTTAAAAAAAAATTTATAGTATGGCTAAAATTGTCATAAAAAAGCTGTTTTCTATTCATTATAAATGCGGCTATTGCCTTTTCAAAAAACAATACCTAAATTAAAAATATTTAATTACAGCAAACAAGAATAGGAAAGTAGAATTGCTTCTTTTGCCTAATTAACTTGCCACCTAATTCAATGTAAACGGGCCCATCCCCATTTACCCACTCTTCCTTCTCCCATCCCCTTGCACCTAATTGATAGAAAATATTGGATTGTGAAGGAGAAATCTGACGTACTTTTGCGTATATAAATAAGCATCTTCTTCCACAGACCACACAGACTACATACACACTAGCACTATCCTCACCCTCTTCTTGCTTTCCACTCACTTCAATGGCTTCTTCTTCTCCAAAGCACTTCTCCACTGTTTTCCTCATTGCTCTCTTCATCAGTTCCCTTGCTTATGCAAGAGAGAGCCAATACTTCAGCAAAGCCACCAAAGATACCACAACACAACAAATCCCAAACAAGGAACAGCAGCAGCCAGAAGCTTTCACCTACAATGGCCAACCCGAGACATTGACCAAGCAACAATACCAACAACTGGTTGATGATCCAAACTTCACCCCGAACAGCTATGGCCTTTATGGGCAGGAAGCTGGCCAGCTGCCTCCCTCGGCCAACACCATTGAAGGCCGTCAGCCATACAGAACAACCACATCCACCGTCCCTGACGAGTCCCTCTCCAGCAACTACGAGCAGCACAACAACAATGGTGAGAATAACTATTATTACAACAAGGACTCATACGTGACCGAGGAGGAGAGAGCCAGAGCAATGGGCAACCGCTACACCACCATCTCCGCTACTCTTGCTGACCGGAATAATTTCTATGGTGGTGGCAACTCCTATGGCAATGTGAAACAAGAGGGCATGAGTGACACCCGGTTCATGGAAAACGGAAAGTACTTCTACGATATTAACAATGAGGAGAAATATAATCCGAACTACAGGTATATGACTACAAATTAAATATTACGTACATCCTTGTGTTTCATTAAAAGAGATTCATGGAAAGATACTTTATGAATTTTCTTTTGGTTTTGCAATGAAACGGAACTAGAATGTTCATCATGGATTGAATATGCTCCAAATATAAATATAGGTACGGCGATTCAAGAACAACAGCATTGAGGAATGGCGAGTACAACCCGAACATGATGAATAATGCAGGTTACTATGGTAACAAGTTCATGTCACGAAATTACGAGTATGACAGCAACTCCATGGAAGGGTACGGGCAGAGCCGGGAGTACGAGGAGGTCCAAGATGAGTTCGTGCCCTGAGAGAGGATAGCATGGACATGAAACAAGAAATCGATGGTTTTCATTTGAGTCGGTGGCTTGGATATCTCAGTCATAAATTATGGTTTAGTGGGAGAAGTCAAAAGGTGTTGAAATGTGGCATCTCTCTTGTGGTTATCCTGACATTCCATTTATTATTCCCCTTTGATTGATCAATTTGCATATAGTCTTTGAAATTCTATGAGCTGAACGTTATATGGAAACGTGTATTTAAGTTGAAGCACCAGAAGTTCGGTCAAGTTATCTGTAAATGGCAGCCGTTTCCTTTTCATCTTTGGTCCCTCTTTGTTCTTCCTGATTACAATTGAGAAGAAGATTCATCGGCAGGGATGGATCAAAAAAATTTGTACAGGGGGCGAAACTTTATGGGGAAGTAAGGTGAAGAATTCAGGGGGGTGAACTATGCATTGTTCAATAAAAATATGATAAAATCAAGTAAAATTTGCATAAAATTTCCCAAATTTTGCATAGAATTTCCTGGAATTTCCCGAGTTCAAGGGGGGCGATCGCCCCCCGTGCCCCCCAAAATCCATCACTGTTCACCAGCCCAATAAGAATGGAAGAATGAGATAATAATAAGGGTATGAAAAATCATATTGTTCTTAAAAAATTTTCCACTATGATTAACCTTCAGAATCCCTTTCACCTTAACTGTGACACCAAGTTAAAGATTTTTGGTGCATCAACATATTCAGAAGCTTATTAATAGTTGTTAAGATTAAAACTTTATACCACATGCTAAAAATTAAACTAATAGGTGGTGGTACTGATTTTCTTATATATTTGAGAAATCTTGCGCAGAACCTTTCCCTCGTATTACTTATATAATGCGGGCTTCATTTTTAATGTATGTGTAAATTTATTATAGAAACATAAAAATGAAATATATCTTATTTTACCAACATATAGAGCCATTTATTTTGGATCTTAATGGACCGATCCGACTCAAAATTAGTTAAACATACTGAATTTCTAAATATTAGATAATATGCCATTAAAAAGAAGTTGTACCCAATTTTGTATGCATTCTTCAACTTATATACTGTACATCAACCTAAAATTTTCCGAGAAAGAGACTCTTGCGCATTATATTTGCTAAGCCGGAGTAAGGGTGGTTTGCCTCTAGCCAGTAATGTGTAATTGATCAGGAAGGCCGCCCTCACTCTGTGGTCCATGAAAGCCTACACCTAAAATTGAATTCTCCCAACAAATTTCAGGAACAAGACAGCAAAAAATTCACAACATCTGGTGAAGCATTTAAGGAGATGATATGTCCTTTTATGAATTCACGATACATACCACATGGTCCTTTCTCTATCATGTTCATCCTGGTATCCCTTGATTTATCTTTTTTGGATCATGCTTGTGCAATAGACGAAATTAATTAAAACGAGATGAGACTCTCAAGTTCTTGGATTATTGTGAAGTCGATGTCGTTGTTCCAGCATTCTAATAACATTTCTTCATCGACTTATGTTGGTTTAATCACTTAGCCAGATTCGGAGGAATTTTCCCTGTGTTCAATCAATTATCATGAAACGAACAATCTAGGTCCTTGATTGTTTTGCGATTGCACAAACTCCAAGCATCGAGGGCGATCAAATCGACAATTTTGGTGTTCACTGTTTATGGTCATTCACCCACTCTCTCTTTTGGTCACCTAGACCACAGTGAACTGGTTTGAATTTATAGAACTAACTCTTTAACTTTTAGAAACTCTCAAAAGCCAGTCCACGCATATGGCGGGCAAAACTAAATTTCTTTTATTTGTTGATAGGGATGTCAATGATTTATATCCGAACCGCAGGGCCTAATCTGGACCAACCCAAATCGGATGAGTCATGACCGGTTGGTCGAGCCTGAATTATGCCCAAAACTAAACAATCAGTCATGACTCGATACACATATTAGAATCGGACAAGCCTTGAGATCCCAGCTGAGCAAGGTCAGATTAGCCCTAGGTCTAACCCTCGACCTGCTCCAATCCACCCAGCCTGCATAGATTTGTTTAAAATCTATCTCTGGAGACTAGCAAACTAATAATGTAGAACCAGTACCGATAGCTCTTTTCCTCGATGTAGAACCAACTCTGGTATATTGAGAATACCCTATAGGGTGAAAATCCGTTCTATAAGGTTGCATTGATGGAGTATAAATGGAAGATTTGGGAAGTAATTAAATTCATTAGGAAGAACAAATAGCTGAACTAGTAGCTTTCCTTTAATCACCTAATTAAATAAAGTATGAAATAATATATTTCGAGCTAGCAGTGCTCTTTCTTGTTAAACAGAAAAAATTAATGTCCTTTACAAAAAAGTAATATAAAACAAAAGTAAAAATAGGTAGAGAGAGAGAGAGAGAATATAGTTGCTTACAAAATAAACTTCACAGGGCTCTTGGAAATTTTGTTGCCCCATATTTTTCTCTTTATATATGGTCAAGGATTTGGTATGAGTTAGTCAAAAACCAAGTTTAACGAAAGAGAACTTCTTCACTTGATAGTAAGGATTTGGTATACTGACAGTATCCACTCGCCAACTCATCGCTTATAATGTAGAAATTTTGAATTTATTTCTCTTTTAATCATGTACCCTTTTTACCATACTCTTAATAAGTTTAAGGCTAGAATTAAGGTTCATGAATCTCCTATATAATTGATTAAAAAAATAAATACAGATACTCCCGTTTTGCTCCCAATTAAATGCATGTCTTAATTTCAAAACACTCACACATCTCAAGTTTAATTATGCGTATTTTTCCGTTTGTAGCATAAACTAAAGGCAGAATTTTCGGTTTCGGTGGACACATTGGACAATGAAGGAGGAGGGACATTGAAATAAAGTAGTATTCGAGAGTCCTAGCAATGATGATCAAAACTTATAGTATTGTACATACGGGAAAAAGAAAACAAAAATCAAGAACTAAAAATTATGTGATATCTTCAACACGGATTTTAAACCAAAGACGATTATCAAATCGATCTTTTAATTAGACACGTGGAAAATTGACTATATACTGTAAAGGAGAGGGAAGTAGGATTAAAGCGGCATTCGTGATGTTGGGGGTTATAATTGGTGAAATTTGAGAGAATGGGACCAGCTAAAGTAAAGATATATTATCCCTCCCAACCTTCCCCAGTTAGCTAATTATTAATTTGCACTCATACCTTCAAATGCACTTACGAACATACCACTACATGGTTGTGCATGTATGTGTTATGAATTTGAAATTAATTACTAGCCAGATGAGTTGGTCAAGTTAGAATATCAATATAAAGTACATATTTACAGTTAACTCCTCGACATTGAAGATTTAATCGAGTTGATACTTTCTAAGGTTCAAAATAATGCTAGCTATATCAACTATATGCACTGGGATCGATCGATCAATAGCATTATATATAAAGATGGAGTCTCGAAAGAGCATGCAGCTTATATATATATATATATATATGTATAGAGAGAGAGAGAGAGAGAGAGAGAGAGAGAGTCGATTGATTTTCTGATTGATTACAAAAAGAGTATTTGTATTGTATATAGAATCTATATGGATGCAGGAGAATGTAATTTTCTGCCGTTGGATCTTTCTGCCACTATTTTGTAAGAGTGATCAACTGCTGTGTCATATCTGTGGGCTGGTTGGTTTGGACCGGATGGGGTTGATGGACCTCTTTTGATTCCTTTTCTTTTTTGCCCATTGGGCTTCTATTAATTAGGTTGTATTTGGGGTTGGTCCTAATACAAATCATGTTCTTACGAAAAATGTATATATTTAAGCCAGGGTAACATCCCAAATAATCACAGATTTCACCTGTTTTCCAGAAAATTACCATAAAAGCTATTTCCACCACGTTTACCATAAATGACATTTCATAGTCAATTTTGACAACAAAGTCGTTGTCCTTAAATTGGGTTAAATTGTCTGGCTATTTCGCCTGTTGGGAACCATAATTATTTGATCTCTTTACACTTTTTAACTAGAAAAATAGTGTGGACGATTAACCCAATTGAATGGTTGTCGTTGATTCCGTCATGTTGAAGATTGATGGGAAAAAAAATCGCATAAAATAGAAGTGGTGAAAAATGAAATATATTGCTCTTTTAAAGATAGAGTTCATAATGGCACTTTTGAGAGTATACGCAAAGATCTTAATTATTTGTACTAAATTTAACATATCTATTTGGATGCTAATTACTTATTGTTCCTCTCCTGCTTGAGTTAGACTCAACCATCAAATGCCACTCTCAGAAAATGCTCTTCTTCTCGTTTATGCGATGAGCTATTCTACTTGCTAACTTGATGATGATTTTACTATATTTGATAAACGATGATGAATATTAAATCAAATGACTCGTTGACACTGCATTCAATGGTGCAGTATAAGCTAGGATTAGATAAATATATATGATTATAGGTGCATCAACATTTGCTTGTGTAATAATTATATAGATTTAGAGGACAGGGCCGTTTTGGTCAGGGTACGTATATATATATATATATATATATTATGAATGAAGAAAAATTTATTTATTATTAGCCGTAAATTGAAAAAGTGTATACATCAAAAGGCACATAAACTTTTTGTGTTCAAAACGATATTCTCAAATTGATAAATATTATATGTTATTATTTCCACTTCAAATTGGTGTAAAAATGTTTTAGTCCTTCCTTTGTATCACCGTCAGATACTTTTAGTATTGTTATGTATCCTATTAAGGTAAAAGCTCAGAGACTTGAAGATCTAGGATAAAGTTTAAAAATTGGTTTCCAAAATATATGAGTCGTTGGATCACCATCACCATCAATAGTCGGTACAAATATTCTTCTTTTCGAATATTGCAAAGATTTTATAAATTTTATTTTGTCAATTGAATGGAATTTCATATAATAATGTTGTAATTTATTTGTTTAGATGATATTTATAAGAGATGTTGGGAATATATATATATATATATATATATTTTAGAATTACAAATAGAGGAAGGTTCAAGGCTAGGGAGGAATCAACTGAGTGGTCTTCCTTATAATTTTGAGGCTTAGAGTGAGAAATATGACAATTAAGAGATCTAATTTATGAGTTTTTCCAATGAATTAGTTTTGTAGCGGGACAGGAATTAGGTGTGTTATTTCTAACAGTTGTAATCTTTCATTTTTATAATCTAGTAAAATTTTCTATTTTACTTTTACCCATGATTGCTTCCCTTGCTTTAAGGATTATCCACATAATTATGAAGTCAAATTTCAAGTCTCTCTTTTTATTATCTCGTGCAGAATGTTTCAATTTCCAACACATATGTTAAAAGTTTAAATTTCAAGTAAGATATAATTTTTCAGTGACAATAACACTGACTATAAGTCAGGACAAGTAAGATAAGAATTTTAGGAGCCTTGAAAATTGGGATGTGTCTCAGATTTTTGCATATTATGACTTGAGATCCGACTACGATCCCGAATCATAACCAGTCCAATGATATTGGAATTCAGTGAGATTTATTTGCCATTCTTAACCTGAAAATTTATATGTCTTTGTGGATTTATTAAAGCTTTATTATGCCTTGTCATTTTACGGTTGAACGACACTTTCATTTATGAACAACTTTAACTGTCAAAGCTGTCAAAACAGTGCAAGGAATTGATACAAAACCGGTCACCCAATATGTGACTTAGAATTAGGGCTAAACCCAGAGGAAGACAAAAGATCCAACTTGTTGGACCATTCGATCAAGGATCCTAATTAAGAATTTTATCCGTCCATATTACTCCAACCAAAAACCTTATTACCGCCTCCGTTCACCAATCTTTACTAATCTTCTTGAGGAAGACACCACTGTAATTATTAATAAAATGAAGCCGTCCCTCCCCGTTAATTGCTTCTTCTTGTGCATCGTCTCTGTTTACACATTCCCATCTCCAGCTCCTCAGACAGCTTCTCACTTCATTATCCATGGATATGGAGGTAAGACTTAATAAGCTTATGTTAATAAAATTCCTACCTTTTTGTTACTCCTGTCCAGTTATCCGGCACGGCCGTTTCTCATATTAGTCCATGTTAATACTCCCAAACTCGTTTTATCCACATCAGTAATCTAATCTCCATCCATATTTCCTGTTAATGGCTCCTTCAAGACTACGTTGATCTAGCTAGATTCGAGTGATAGCTTGTAAATAAGATGATTGGTGATGAGCCTTGCAGGGCCACAACAACGTGTCCATCGGATGGCCGCTTGGACTTGTGATCATGAATCCAAGACTCGCTGTGGCCGAGGGCCTTGCCACTGCCTCTGCAGGATCCCGACCCTTGTTGTTGCCCTCAGCCAGTTTCTCCTCGTTCACATCCTCTGCCCTTGATACAGAGGTGGTATTGGTAATACTTTGAAAACCCATTCAATATGGACAAGTTCTTGTCCAGAACAGACATACGTGATGACTACATGTATTGCAGATGCAAAATAATAATAATAATAATAATAAGAAGAAGAAGAATTGATAGTTTTTTGGTTGGTTTTGACTCGTGAATACGATAGTAATGTGACGTTCTCCCCCACCATTCTCTGCTGTACCAGTCATCGGCATCATTTTTTGACGATGGTAGCAAGTCTTTGGGCCGGCTTATAGGAATCAGGCCAGGGGGAAATGGAGGGCAACTCTACTTCCCAGGCTCAAGGAAGTACGAAGAAGACCAGTCCAAGTTGAGGCCGTCAATCAGAGGTGCACGCTCCAAACTCTCGAGAGGAAAAATTAGACAAAGTGCTTTCAAACGGGTCTGCATCCCTCTGCTTCTAGACATCATGATGAGAATAAACAGGAACAGGAACCAGAACAAGAACAAATCAAAGAGATAATAATGCTCATCGGTCCACTTTCAAGATTGTCCTACTTATGTAATACTGGAGCATAATCGCTTATATAATTCATGAGAATCATATATATCAAGACACAAAATTCTACAGATTTTTCTTTCTTTCTTTCTTTCTTTCAATCACTCTTCAACCGCATTCACTAGTTTGTCTTCCACCAAGGTGAGATTTCTCTTATCCTCGTTTACCATGAAATCAGCAGGATCAGACCGTAGAGAAACTATTATAGTAGAAATTCAAATAGATCAAACTTATTATGTCAACTGTGTTTAACCAGTACTTTATGGATCTCAACTGATCAACAAACTGACAGCCGGAATTTCGTTTCTCGTCAACTGCAAGAGGTAGAAGCAGCAGCAGTTTAGTTTAGGAACCTCCTCAACTTCAAAAGTTTCCCAGAAATAAGAACAAGCAACTGAGCTTAATCAAGAACTCACCTTGCATCGTCTTCTGCAATTTGAAGAACTGTTGGGAACGCAAGCACGGCGTAAACTGCAGATTATTGAAACATCCTTCTTCACAAACTACAGTAATTTTCTCCGTCGACGTTCAATTTGTATATGGGCTCGAAGGAATCCAATACTTGTATATGCCGTGGGGCAATATCGCTGCTGAATTGGGTCGCATGTAAATGTTGGCATCCCTTCAACCTATTAATTACCTGCTTCTGTACATGGCTCTTACGTCGTGACCTGATCTACGGTTTGTTTCATAATTATGCATAATATAAAATTATATTGATTGCATTTTGGACCCATATGTTATATAGAAGTAGGAATGACGTTGTTGGCCCGCGGGTCGGTGCTGCTGTGCTCGCTTTATTATAAAGAAAGGGAGAATGGAAGGTGGCTCAGGCAGACTTAATGGCCAGCCCACGTCAGGTGGTGTCAACGGCATAACCACGGAATAGTAATTATGTAGTTGTACTAATTAATAAAATTCATTTATTTTAAGATTTTTATGAAATATTAAAAATGGATTAATTCCGTTCACTAATGTTACTGCATAAACATTGTTATGTGATAACACGTGCAGCGTACAGGACTTTCTTCCATGTCGGACAATCCATTACCTTCATGACACGTGGATCTCCAATCAAATGGAGGAAGAATAGATGAAGCAATGGAACTAAATACATGGGGACATTCGGTGCTAATATTGCTGAATTGCTGTGAATGTTGAATATTACACTAGAAATTTTAATAATAGTAAATTTTTATCTTGGATTATAAGTTGAAAAATGAGACTATTTAGATTATGAAGTATACTGAATTGGACCAAATGTGACATTATTGTAATAATATAATACATGGTATAAAGTTCAACTTGGTATAATACAATAACAATACGAACATCACCCTCTGGACATGATTGAAACTCATTAATCCTTGACACCAAGAGATTATGTGTGTGATGATGCTCTACGTTTTGGTTCTTCTATTTTTATTAAGGAGGGGGGGGGGGGGGGGGGGGGGGGGGGGGTGTGGGGGTTGTGTGTCGGATGAGCACGTCCCCTCACCCCCCTCGATGCCATTTTCGTAATTTCAACAAGTTGAAATAGCCAAACTGCCAGATAGAAAGGAAATGCCCAAACTGCGGTCATATTAATTTACAGGGAACCGTCAGGACAAGAGCGCACCAGAAGAAAAAGAAACAGAGCTTCCTCTACTTTCCCATCTTCTTCTTGCCTCGTTTCTCGATCGGTCCAGGAGGAAGAATTCTATTGCACGGTCTCTTCAGTTATCTTATACAGTAGAGAGAGAGAGAGAGAGATATGATGGTGGAGCTATTCTTGCTGGGGTGCACGGGAATCGTGGTGCTCCTCCATGGAGCCAATTTCTTCTTCCACGCTCTTTCCCAACACCTTGCCTTTCGATCCCTCAGGTGAATCAATCATTCAGCTCCTGATTCTTCATCTACTAGCTGAAATCAATTATGGGCTATCTCCAGATTTCTTATAATTCCATATGGGTATGGTGTCTCTTGATGTCATGTTTGCCACCGCTCTGCCAGTAAGACAAGCATTGAATTTGAAGCCGAGCTTTAAGTATTTTTGCCACCGTGTTCTTCTAGCCATTCAAAGTTTAATCATCTTTCTGACTTTTGCTCTCTTTAATTGCAATAATCTTTCTGGGCATCCGGTCGATTGTGCAGGATTACAACTACAATGATGAATAACACATCATTTCATTATTTATATATTGTATTTAGAGGTTATAGATTATGTCCTAACAAGTCTTTTTTTTTTTTTAATTGTGTGTTACAGTTTCTTGGGCTTTGTCGGCTGGTAGAGCGATGATTGCTTTGGAAGGGAGGAAGCATCAACTGAAGAGAGATGGAGATGGCCCTGCCTTAAAACCTTTGCAGATATACGTATATCCCCTTTTGTTATTTTCTCTTTCTCAATTCCTATTTGATGCTTTCATTCAAGCAATTAGGTATATAAGTAGGCTACAATAAATTTCCTGAACAACTTAGAAATGGAAATGGAAGACATTCTAGATCAAGAATTCGATACTGAAAGCGCAGTGTACACTGCAATTGTTCTATTTTATTCAAGAGTATGTAGTTTTACCTGAACTTCTTTTTCCAATAGCAGATCTACAATTCTTGGTAAAAAAACTAAGAGAGAACTTCAGTTTCAACCCCCAAGTTTTGGTTGTATATATGTTTTCTTTCCTTTTCTTCCTCTGTTTTGGTACTACTTTCTGGAAATCTGTTCACCATTTGCGTTTCACTTACAAGAAGGGAGGTTAATCAGCTGGAAGCATGAGAGTAAGAAATAAAATAAATAGATAATGTAGAGTTGTTCTACTGGCAATGGGTTTCTTAAAACTATTTTGATGCCTATTTTTCTGAAGTAAATTACCAATTTGAGAACAAATGGAATAAATTGTTGATTAAAAAAGTTTTATATCCTTTATAAGTTGGTCAAACTCAAATTTAAAATAGTTAAATTATATTGGACTCTTGAATATTTAGTATTGTACATTCAACAAAAAAAATTTAATAGGTATTAGATAAATAAAAAAAATGTTAATCAAGAGATAAATAGAAATAAGAAAGGATGAAAGAGCAACTTAATGGACCAAAACTTAAGTTTTTTGAAAAAGAAAAATGAATTTCCAACTAGCCGCTAGCTAAAAGGTTGCAGGTTGCTCTCTACCTTGTAATAGGATGGTTAGCAGTCGGCGTCACCTAACATAACATCGGGGAGAGAGGCAGAGGCGAGAGAAGATTGGAAGCCGGTAACGTCAGACGGAAAGCACAATTTTTTATATTTACTTATCATTCTTCTTTAGAGAAGGGGGAAAAGAAAATCCAGAAGAAGAAGAAGAAGAAGAAGAAGAAGAGAGAGCGTGTGTGGGCTTCTTTCTTCGAGGGAAGACACGTTTGTCTGGTCGCGCCGAAATTCGATGGTCACTTGACGCAATATATTGTTCTTGAGAATACACTCACTGGGTTGGTTTAAACTTTAAATAGACTAGCTATTTTTTGTGATGTCCGTTCTAAATTTCTACGTTTAAATTCCACTCGAATTTTACTAGAATGATTTTGTTTTTTTATGTGGTATTTTTTTTGATAAATTTCACTTGAAAGTCAGTTTATACTTACTTTATAGGCCATTTTTCCTTCTTTTTTTCATATGTACTTTTTGACAGACACATGGAGCTCTAGAAAATCCTCTTCCATGTGATTATTTGTTTCGAAAATGGTGTGTCTACGGTACCACTTTTCAGAAAATTACCACTTTCCCTTAATTTTCTGACACGTATTGTCTTAAAATTTTAAAACAATTTGGGGTCCCTCTTTATTTCTCATTGTCTATGCAAGTGGTATATGAAATTCCTTTGTAGAGTATAACGTTGACGGTGGTTTCTTTTATTCTTAACTACGACACGGATCTATATTATGCACACAAAGAAAATAACAATGAGATGAACACGTGAGATTACATTATTTATTTATAACGTAATATAATTTAATTTATTTAAAATTTATTAACTTATAATATTATATGAAACATTTTTAGTTGTTATTAGTATTTAGTTTATAATTTCAAATCATTTTTTCAAAAAGAATAACATATTTTTATTTTTAAAATTATAGATACGGAGTGAGAATGGAAAGTCTGAATAGTTATTAAATAATTTTTACTTTTAAGGTTGTAGATATACAGTGAGGGAAAAATGATTAAAATTACTATTTTACTATTAATTTGAAGGATTTTATAAAGTACATGCATGTCTTAGATTTTAATATATCAAATTAGATTAAGGATAAATATAAAAAACAGAAAAGACAATAATTTTTTTAAATATTTGCATATAATAATAACTAGTCACCGGAGCCGTGCAATGCACGCCAAGCATCATTGAACACTAAGTGAATAGTAGATTTGTTGATATGCTTAAATTTAGATGAGATATGATAGACATGAATAAACTCTAACTTATCGATTGATCTCTACTACCACTCACATGAGAATATCCAGTGGCAAGCATAAAGGATTAAGTCCGTACAACATAAATGTAACAGCAGAGTATCAGCAAGTATTTGCTTTGTTATTACTTCCATTGCCTCTTGGCAATTATTAATTTTCAAAGTCCCATAACTTTATTGACATTCCAAACTTTATTGAAAGATTACTAGAAAGAAATGTATTCCATGATATTGGTCATGCTTACCGATTTCATGTCTTCACATAGCTCTATGGCATGCCTAGATCTTGGGTTAATGTGTTAACCGGTGGAGAAACTGTAATTTTAATTGAGTATGAAAATGTTAAGGGATGATATAATATTAGTATAGGCTAAAAGAAAACAAGAGTATGTTTCGATGGTGCATCTCTGGTGTAGAGATACGGGAGCAGAGGGAAAAATGAGGGTTCCAATCTGTGCAGGGGGGCAGTTATCGGGCCAGGTCCAAAAGCACGATATCCCTCCGATAACACAGGAAACCATCGGGGCTCTGGCTTTTCTGCCGAGCTCCTTTATGACCCAACCGGTCCAATAAGCCCAGACATGATATTTTCTCGTGTCCGACTATCGCACCTTGAAGAGCATAATTGGAGTAGGTGAGTTTTTTTTTTTTTCAGAGGATCCGGTACATACAGTGTTGGTGCCTTTGAGAACTTAATTAGAGCATGTTTACTTTCACTCTGCGACGTGTGTCTAACAAACTTGTTCAATTTTTCAGCTAAACACAGGTCCATACGATTTAATTTGATCCAATGTTGATGTAAGCTGCCCAACAATGAGGAGATCTATCTAGCATCAGACTTCAGCATCCTCCTGGCATTAATATTATTATACGCATCAAAACTGTGTTTTCCTGAAATTATGGAATTCTGTAAACGTATCCAAACACATCAATAAATTTTCCTTTCTTTTTATAATTCAAGAATGTGAAATTTGAAAATCTACAATAGGTTTAAGATCTATCTATGGAGAATGGCAAGTTTGTGCCTCCCCTGGTTCACAGATACATAGAGACCTTATCCTCTCTGTGGAAACAGTTCTGATAGAATGGAGCTCCTCCATGGTGATTGCCTATACTATCGAGCTTGGGATGTTAGCTCTCTGGGTAGATCAGCTGCTGATCTAGTTCCTCATTTATGCTCGTCTCCTAGGGAGCTAGCTTTGTTCTATATATGATGGACAGTAAGAATGAATTTGCTGTATATTTGGAGGTATTCTTCTGTACCTGCTCTGGGACTACACAAATAAGTGCTTCCGTTCCAATTTACCTACTGATTTACACAGTTTAATTTCTAATTAGTTGGAGCAGAACCAGAACCTTAAAGGAGCTCATGAGAAATCATGAATACAGTATCCAACAACGTAACTCAGACTTGGACTTCACTGAGGAACTCCTAAACGAGCGGTTACAAAAGGATTGTTTTACTGTTGACACTGGTGCAGCCTCTGCCTATGCGAACAATGAAGCCTTCTTTGGCTGGAATTTCCCGGAGTGATCAGAAAGAATTTGGTTGGCCTGGTTGAAGAAATCTCACTCCATCTCACCTGTACATCAAGAAGCTTCTGCTGCTCTTCTTGGATTATCCATTGCTGAGGATTATGGTGGATCGCACAGAATTCTAATACTTACCTATTCTCTTTTATTAGTTATATATCCACAAAAATTCACAGTTTGATCCTATGGTCTCATAAACAGATCAGCCATTTGTCACATCTCTATATATCGCTAGATGGGAATGGTCAGTTTAAAAAATCATGGCTTATCATAGAAGTTCACATACACTCGCAAGACCTACTTTAAATCATAGAAAATAGCTCTAGGTGATTTCAAAAAATTTATTTTCCATGCAGCTCTCGCACAAATAGGAATTCTCTATTATCATTGTCAATGAGAAATTATCCGGTTATCCAATATTTGAATGGCATTGGGGTCCTTCCAAAGTTTACTCAAATGGTTGATACAATACGTCCTTTACTTGAAGTAACGCAAAATAATTATGGTCACAATCCACGGATTTCAACTGGACGTCCTGCGTCAGATTCATGACATCCATGCTCAATGAAGTCCGGGATGCTCAATAAAGGCACTAGGGAATCATCGACAGTTTGGTTGCAGGGGACATTAAATTTAAAGGGCAGGGCTGGCCGCTGGCAGGTCCTCGTCTGGTCTCCCATGTGCCCCCTTCGACACTTTCTTTTCTCTTTCCTCTTCACTCTTTATTACATTATTTCTTTATTTTAATCATTAGTCAAACTTTTCATATTTTAAAATAATAAAACAAATAACAGCATCCATTATTAAAAGGTCAGGCAAGGGGTTACATATAGACACACACACATATATTTAAAAATATTTAAGATGAAGATAGAAAATAAAAAATTTGAGATTTAAAATCAACCCTTAAATTATTGGAATTTCTTTCTATTTTTTTTTAAACATACGTGCCTCTTTGATTACTTAAAAAAGAGTGGAATCAGAGAGAAATAAATATTTAGAGTACTACTCATGAAAAGAGAATTAAATTTAACACATATTTTTTCAATAATTTCCCCAAGATAAATATAAAATAGTTGGCCCACGAGGGGCAGCCGGGATGGTAAAAATTTGGGAGGTCCTCAAAGACTTCTCGAATTCGAATCCCCACAAGTGCACTTCCTTGTGAGTGGGAGCTTTGCAGTTCTCGAACTTGTCAGGTTCGCTTGACTTACTTGGCATACGTGGTTTGCGGGCTATTGTGTGTACCTCGAGGAGGAGGTATCGCAACCCGCGCTAACTAGGCTCGAGAAGCACCTGAATACCTCGGTTATCAAAAAAAATTGATGAAGTTGTTATTATACAAAACATTATTGTTTATTTCAATCGGAGCAAAAGAATGTCTCAAAGCTATGTTAACTGCACATTAATATGAAATCTTTCTTTTATATTAGTAAAGAAATAATATTAATAATTAATCAAAATCTGGGCCTATATATGAGCCCTAAAAAATGTACAAGTCATGACATTTAACATTACATTCTTGTTGACATAAATTATGAGTTTCAATATTGTTACTCCTAGGGGTCCACAAACAATCCCAGCAGTCAAAATAGTCTACCTAAGGTAAGAAATTAGATATGATATGCCTATAATCCCAAAAGGTATTTCATGGATTGTGAATCTATGATACAATCTCGATAGCAGTAGTGTAGAATATAACCCTTCACCAACCATGCAACTTAGCAATGGAGCTTGCAAGGAGGAGGGCCTCTTGAATTGAAGAAATGGAATGGCATTTTTTAAACCAAGAGTAGAGGCAGACTGTTTTTTTGTAGGTTAAACCTACTATGCATGTCCTCCAATCTTTCCAACTTGCACCGGTGAAGATTACGATAGAGTTGTGCAATCTAGAGTCTGAGATGTCAATATGAGGAGAAAATCTTCAATGGAGTGATCATACCACATAAGCGATGCTAATATGGTATATTCTTTCAATCAGAACTTGACATATAATCAATAATTATACAATTATAATTATTGAATTCTAAAAAATCTTTAAAAATATAAAACCCTAAATGAATGATGAACCCTAAATGGAAAAAATATATATAAATGGTAAAAAAATTAAAAAACCTAAGAAATGGTGAACCCTAATTAGAAAAACATATAAATGGCAAAATTTGATTGGACAGTATATCACGTCAACACCACCTATGCGGTATGATCACTCCATTGAGGACTTTTTCCGACATGAGATGTCACCAATTCCTGTGTCACAGCTCTCCATAGAAGACATCATATTATTTGGTTTAAACTAAGCATGTTCCTCATAAATCTTCATGATTTTATCTAAGAACATAAATAAATCAGCAGAAGAGTTAGAACATAGCACAGAAGTTCTTTCATTCCAAATCTAGTGCATTAAGATAGTACCAAAGAGGGAAATTTTAATTTTTTTTCTCTACATCCCAGAGGGAAATCAGGGAGAAAGTCTTCAATGGAACGGTTATACCACGTAGGTGATGTTGACGTGGTATATTTGTCCAGTCAAAATTCACAATTTATATATTTTTCCTTTAGGGTTTGCCATTTATTAGGGTTTTTTTAATAATTTTTTACTATTTATATATTTTTCCTTTTATGGTTCACCATTTATTAGGATTTTTTATATTTTTGAAGATTTTTTTAGGATTTAATAATCATAACTATATAATTATAGATTACTTGTCAAGTTCTAATTGAATAAATATATCACGTCAACATCGCCTACATGGTATAACCACCCCACTGAAGACTTTCTCGAAATCAGGAGACCAACAAGCAAAATCAATCAAATCCTTTAAGCAATTTTTATTAATATTGCAAATCTTTCATTCTGACTCTCTCCAAGCTACTTTGGTACATATACACTCAACAATTAAGTGAATATAGTCATCAATATCTGCCTTACACAAAAGACAGGCATTAGCCTCTGCTCTTGCCCAAGGCACAGTTTCTGTGACAATTCTTCAAAGGTGGAGTTTGAATCTTTTGCGTATTTTGAGACCCCACAAGTTCTTCCAAAAAGGCTCATTTCCTCTGTGAAATATGTACTCTTGGTCAACAATATAAAAGCTTTTAACTGTATGGGTACCGGATCTTATTGGGGCCTAGAAGAAAACATCTTTATTCTCAATTGTGGGATTTGTATTTTCAAAATATTGTTGATTGTATCCTTATCAAAGAAAGAATTTAGTAACAAAACATTCCGAGTCCTTGTTTGAGGTTCAATTAAATCACTTACTAACAGACTAGGATCTAAAGATTGTGATGGAGTGGTTGGCTTAGGAAGAAAACCTTCATTATTTGGAACCCAACAATCCTTCCATATGTAAGTATCATATCCATTGCCGATCAGTTTACAACAACCTTTTTGGAGGGTTGGTAAGCATAACTATAGGTCCTTCAAGAGTTGTGAATGGTCTTGAGTCTGTCATTAGGGTGTAATGGGTTTCCATACTTTAAAGTAAGAGCCTTGGATGCAGGACTATTTGAATCAGAAGTAAAAAAACCAAGAACTTTTGGAAAGCATGGCTTTATTAAAATCATGAGCTTTCCTAAAACCTAAACCACCATACTGCTTGGGCTGTTAAATATGGCCCCAACTAGTAGGAGTGAAATATCCTCCTTCCTTTTTTGTTTTGCCCCACCAAAAATCCCTTGTAATCTTGTCAATTTTGTTACTAGTCTTTTTAGGCAATTTAAAAATAGTCATTTGATAGATAGGAATAGAATTCATGACTGATTTAATTAGAGTTCTTCTTCCAGCCTATGACAAAGAATAGCTTTCCAAGAGGCTAATTTATTTTTCATTTTGCCTATCAGAAATTCAAAGGAGTCTGATTTTTTTTCCCTTTTATGAATAGGGATTCCCTAAGTACATTGAATCCTTGTTTAATTTCTTCATCTATAAAATGGATTTCAAATTACTTTTATTCGAACCTCTTATTCTCCTAGAAAAATAAACCAGATTTAGATCGATTTATTTCATGGCCACTCTACTCACAGAAGATGTCTAGAATACTTTTGCAAACTCGTGCATCTGAGGAAGATGCCCTAAGGAGAACCATTAAATCATCAACAAATAAGAGGTGGTTGTTAATTATATGAATATACTTATTTGAACATATTTTTCTGCCCTAGATTCAAGTAAGTTGTTCGAATTTTATGAGATTTTAACACATGATTTGTTGTTTTTCCCTAGTTGAGTGAAATCAAGTTACAATTAATTAATTCGAATTTTCTTCCAAGAATGTTGGTACTTCCAGAATTTTTATTAATGTAGGTATTTAATGAAGAACCAACCAAGCCAAGAAGGTGCACCCCGACTCATAGAACCAAGCTGGACAGAAGCTGGAAAATAGAGGAAATAGGGGAGGAGTCACGACCTAGGGTTGCGACTCCCTGAAACAGAGAGTTGTACAGAGGCAAGGGTCGTGACCCCTCGCTGGCATAGAAGATTTCGCAATATTTGCATAATAGTGGGTTTCTTGAAGATCCCGAAACCCGATATGGAAGATATTATGATATAGTAGGACACAAAAGAGTATATTTCACGTGACTTACTCTGAGAGAAACACAATATCTTGTCAGAATATATTTTTAGGATAGAGATATTTGGAGAATATTTTAGGCAAGATAGAATATTTTATTCTCTATCTTTATAAAGTCTCGACCTAGTAGCATACGGGAGACGAACCCTTTTTTTCATATCAATTTTTACATATCTTTTTGTTGCCAAGAGAGATCGGGTCATTCACGACTTCAAGGGAAGAAGATGATCAACATGCTTCAAGAAAATTTTGGGACTGAGAGATCGGCTTCAAATCATCCAAGAGTTTTCTTTCTTTCCTCTTTTCTTTCCTTAGTCATGATGTATGAATCTATTCTTGGTGTTTCTTTTTAATTTCATTATGAACTAAAACCCTAGTTACCTAGGGTGAGCAATGAAACTCTTTCTGATTTCTTAATCTTAATTCTCTCTTTACATGTCAATTGGTTACACTTATGTTATTTATGTTATTCTCATTATTTATGCTTTCTAGTGGCTTGATCACCCATTATATTGATTAGGAGATTTGATGAACTTGAGAGACAAATTCGTAATCATGCTAGAAATAGTATAACTTAGGATAATTCACAGCGAGAGATCGGGATTATTTGTGAGAAGTATCAAGAGATTAGCATATCACCCTAGGTATTCAAATTGGGGTTCGAGCTCAATGGGCTTCTTAATGTTGATTGCCTAGAGATAGAGTAGTTAACATCGTTCTAAAAGTACGTTCTTATTAAGTCGAGAGGTAGGTAAGGAGATATAAAATTCTAGGATAATAACCAAGCAATCAATTACATGTAGAGAGTCAATTTTGGATTAGGAATGGGATTGAGGGAAGTTGTGAACCCTAGGTCCATAAATATCAATTGACTTTATTGTTTCCTTTCCTATTTCTGTTTATTTGCTAATTTTACTTTTTGATTGCCTTCTCAATTTACGACTTGCCTATCTTAGAATTAGATTATTGTTTAGTAAAATTTGACATGGTTCTCGTGGGAACGATCTCGATATTCATCACTTTATTACTTGGAGCGATACGTATACTTATGTGCCTTTTTGGTTATCTATTTTATCGCAATAGTGGTTAATTGGTGTATTATACCTGAATAATTTATTTCCCTTTAAAAAATTTAGTTCCTCCACTTTATAAAACATTCTAGATAATATCTCCATAGATATAATAAATAAGTAGGGGATAATGGATTCCTTGTCTGACTCCCCTTGAGGCGCTGAAATAACTTAAAGGGGATCCATTTATTAAAATTGAATAGGATGGAGTCGAGATAAATTGAGAGATTCATACGATAAACTTCTTGTGAAATCCAAAACTTTTAAAAACTAGTTCAATAAAAGACCACTTTACTCTATCAAAAGCTTTGGAAAAATCGATTTTAATGCTTATCCATCCTTTTTTTTTACTTTGATTTATTCATAGTGTGTATGACTTGTTGTGCCAAAAGACCATTTTCATTAATCCATTTTCCTTCTTGGAATGCAGTTTGATTAGGGGAAATTAGTTTGTTTAAAAGAAATTTTAACCTATTGGTTAGTATTTTTGAAATGACCTTATTACAAGTATTTGTAAGGCTAATTATTCTCTAATTAGCAAAGGTATTAGCATTTTGTTTTTAGGAATTAGCGTAATATAAGTAGCATTCCACTCTTTTAAGTTATAACCTGATTGAAAGAAGTTACCAAACTATCCTCTCTCTCTCGAACCCTTTTTTTGAGTTTCTGAGCAACATTTACAAATCCATCTAGGGTTTCCGATTAGAAACCACTAGATCCCCCGATCTGTAGCGAGATTGATCTCTTGTAGATTGTTTAACATTGATCTCTTCTTGCAGCTTCAACTATTCCCTCTGTGGGAGCTCTCTATCCCCCTCCGTGGGTGTTTTCAGCTATTCCCCTCTGTGGGAGACTTCAGCTATTTCCCCTTCAGTGGGACTCATTATTCCCCTCCGTTGGAGTTTTTAATCTATTCCCCTCTAGCTATTTCCCCTCACCCAAACCTCTGCGCATTACTGAGCAACAATATTTTGATCCTTAAATAGATCTACTTCAAAAACTGAATTTTCAAGGACGAACCAGTCGGGAAAACAGCTGCATGGACTGAAGAGGTAAATCTAGAGCCACAATCAATTTAGTGATCTGAAAATACATCAAACCTCATTTCGGAGCCAAAAAAAACAGAGAGAGAATCTCTTTGCGCTCTATTTGGTTTAATGCTACTAGCACCTAAAGCTTTTGATTTGTAGTTCTGATTAGTGCCCTGCGATTATATTATTTGAGGAAGTACTATTCACTTGTTGGTTTTGCGTGTACATGTGTTATTCATCCTTATTGCTGACGATTAGATATTATATTGTTTTGAAGGATTATTGGTTCTTTGTTAATTTAGCTTACTAATCCTACACTAGAAATCGTATCTTATTTAATGCCTCATTAACTATATTTTACTTTCAATCAATTTCTCTTATTGGTTTTGAGCTTATCTTCATATCTGTCTTCAATCAAAATCTTTCTAATTTTCTTATATCACAAATACAAATTATCAGCTCTATGTCTCAAGGTTCCTATTTGAAAACACAGGGATAAAAAAATAGACAAATTAAGCAGACTCCATTGAGACTTTATGCCAGAATTATATAACCTTACATATTCTCTGATTTGAACACCATGAGTCTTATAGCTTGGAATTGTAGAGGGGCTGGGGGAGCCTCAACAGTCAGGATTTTAAAAACCTTAATTAGAAAACACAACCCCAGCTTGATTTTTTTTATCTGAAACTAAGGTGAATTCTTATAGGTGTGAAAGAATTGCAAGGCAGTGCATGTTCTCAAAATTTTTTGCTATCGATGCTGTCAATCTCTCGGGAGGCCTATGCTTATTCTGGCATGAGGAGCTTCAAGTAAATATTTTATTTTCAAATTACAATATTATCCATATCAGCATAGATCATCAAATATTACCATGTAAATGGCTCCTGTCTTGCATATATGGGCCTGCTAAATATGGCAATAAAAAGACTTTTTGGCAATCCTTAACTGATCTATCAAAAACTATAACCCTACCTTGGGTAATTGTTGGAGATTTTAATGAAGTTCTAGCCCCAGGAGAGAAACAAGGGCGTAGGTCCTTGATCTCATCCAGTAGAAACTACCTTGAAAATTTTTTAATTAATTCGAGATGCATTGACCTTGGATTTTCTAGTAATATATGCACTTGGAGAAACAATCAAATGGGGTTAGGACACATAAGACAAAGATTAGATAAGGCAATTGCCAACGATCTATGGAAAATAAACTTTCCTAAGGCAGGCGTTCTTCACCTAACAGCCTCTAAATCAGACCACAATCCCATCCTGTTGAAATTATGGATGGAAGCAAAAAATAAACCACGCCCTTTTAGATTTGAGGCTGCTTGGGTAAGGGACCAAACATGTTATGAAACTATAAATAAAGCATGGACAATGCAAGCAAGAGGCTCGGCTCCTTTTGTTTTCAATAAGAAGATAAAATCAACTAAGGCAGAGTTAAGGAAATGGAATAAAGATGTTTTTTTAAGGATTGTGATACAAGAATAAATAATCTTTTACAAGAAATTGATCAAATTCAGAAAAATGAAGCCACAGTAGAAAATAAAATCTTGGAAAGCTCCCTACAGTCTGAACTACAAGAGACACTAAAAAGAAAGGATATGATTTGGAAGCAAAAATCTAGAGAGCTGTGGCTTAAAGAGGGAGATAAAAACTCCAAATTTTTTCACCTCTCAACTTTGATTAGAAGAAGTAATAATTCAATACATGCAGTAAAAAATGAAGAGGGAAACTGGATTTATGATACAGATGAAATTGGTAAGTATTTTGTTCAGTATTATATAAACCTATACACAAGTTCCTCCCAGAGTGCCCTGAAAACTTACTTAATCTCATAAGTCCAATTATAACCAACCAAGAGAATGAAAAACTAATAAAAATACCAGATGAAGAGGAAATACAACAAGTTGTAAAATCAATGAATGCCTTAAAGGCACCTGGACCTGACGGATTGCCGAGCTACAAGAAATTTTGGAACATAATTAAAAATGACTTCATCAGTTCCATACAAACCTTTTTCAGGTCAGGATTTATTTCAAAGGAATGGAATACAACTTTTATAACCCTCATTCCTAAGAAACAAGGTGCATCAAATATTAACGAATTTAGACCTATTAGTCTAACAAACTTCCGTTACAAAGTAATATCTAAAATGATAACAAACAGACTAAAACCATTATTAAGGAAAATTATATCACCAAATCAAATGGCTTTTCTAGAAGGAAGATGGATAAATGAAAATGTCATCCTAGCTCAGGAAGTAATTCACTTTATGAATAAGACAAAAGGAAAAACAGGCTACATAGGTTTGAAAATAGATCCTTCAAAGGCCTTTGACAAATTAGAATGGAAATTCATTGAAGTCATTCTAGTAAACCTAGGTTTTCATTCCACTTTTATTCAATGGATAATGCAGTGTATATCCACCTCCACATTCTCCATTTTGATTAATGGCTCTCCCCATGGTTTCTTCAAGGCCTCGATAGGGCTTAGGCAGGGTGACCCTCTATCACCGTATCTATTCATATTGTCTATGGAAATCCTATCTAGGATGTTGGTTCTAGCTGAAAACCAAAATCTAATAAAAGGGATTAAAATTTCAAAGAAAAATATCAAAATAAATCATTTATTGTATGTGGATGACCTATTGATTTTGCTGAGAGCATCCACGCCAGAAGTAAAAAATTGCAAGTTCCTATTAGATGTTTTCTGTGCTTGGAGTGGGCAAAACATAAATTTTGAAAAATCTGGTGTTTTCTTTTCTAAAAGAGTCAGATGTTCAATAAAAAGCAATTTAAGGCACATATTGAATATGAAAAAGATAAAGAAAGATGCAATGTATCTCGGGAACCCATTGTTTCTAAAAAAGAAAAAATCGGAGTCCTTTGCGTTTCTGATAGATAAAATTCAAAATAAACTTGCAGCTTGGAAAGCTAAGTCTCTTTCATGGGCAGGCAGGTCAACTTTAATTCAATATGTTTTGAATAGCCTTCCTCTCCATACAATGGCTGCTTTCAAACTATCAAAGAAAATTTGTAACAAAATAGATAAGCTCAGTAGGAGATTTTGGTACTGTAAGACAGATAGAGAAGGATCCTTTTACTCTCCTATAAGTTGGGATAGGGTATGTCAACCAAAGGGCTCAAGAGGTCTTGGTTTCAGAAAAGCTCAAGATCTAAACAACTCAATGATCTCCAAAATTGCTTGGACTTTATCTACAGAAAAGGATAGCTTGGCAGGTAAAATTTTCAACTCAAAATATGGCAACTTGCTTCAGCAGAATTTCAGGACTAGACCTTCAAGCTCCTACATCTGCAAGAGCTTACAGGTATGTAGAAACACCTTACTCAAGTATAGTTGCATATCTGTAGGAGATGGAAATAATATAAAGGTTTGGTAAGATCCATGGATCCCTGGAAATGTAAACTTTAAAGCTATTCCTCTTACTGATGGCATTATCAATAATGAATTAAGAGTAAGGGACTTGCTATTGCCGGATTCTGCATCCTGGAATGTCCCTCTTTTAAGTAGGCTTTTTCAACCAGATACAGTAAGAAACATTCTAAACATACACCCCTCTCAATATGAATGTGAAGATAAGTGGACTTGGACACCGAGTCCTTTAGGTTAGCATTCAGTTAAAAGTTTTTATTCTGTAGATTAGGACTTTAGATTTCAAAAAGGAAAAGAAAAATTTTGGAATAATCTCTGGAAGTAAAAACTTCATCATAGACTGAAACTCCATCTATGGAGAATAGCTGTCAATGCCCTCCCATGGCTACATAACAGTGGGACAACTTGCGCACTATGCCAAAGTGGTCCAGATGAATTTGCACACCTGTTCGAGGAGTGCACCTATTCGAGGATTGCCTGGAGATAGTCCTTTTGGAAAATTTGGCATATCCCACAAGCTTCTAACAAATTAACTCCTAGTGAACTGGTAGATTTCATTTGTACTCCAAAGTTTTTTAACAAAGACAGTTTAGAAAAAGCTAAATTCACATTATTTGGAGCGATTCTTTGTTATGAATTGTGGAAGGAATGAGCTTCTGTCTTATTCTCCAAGTGTGAAACTAATTTGTTCTCTTTTTTAGAAAAGATTTCAAGAACTTTCAGGGTGCATGGCGGCTATCAATTCTCGAAAAGTAACGGGGATGAACAACCTCAAAAGTTGATGCTATGTGAGACAACATTGTGTAACAATCACAAAGAAGACTTTCATGGAATAGTCATTTACACAGATGCTGCTTGGAAAAAGGGAAAAGCTTGTCTTGTTGGATTTGCTAAAGAAGAAGGAGACATCATATTATCTTGGTACTACAATTGCACAACAATTTCAGCAACTCAGGCCGACGCAAGAGCCATCCTCCTTGCATCAAAAATTGCTATTTCAAAGTGTTGGTCACAGGTTAAATTCTTCATTGACTCACAATTGATAGCTCACTCTATAAACAGACTTCAGAAAGCCCCGTGGGATTGTAGAACTATAATCCATGATTTTTGGAGGTTATCATCTTCCTTGTACAGTGGAATTGTAACTGGATAAATAGGCGAAATAATTTAATTGCTCATAAATTATGTAAGTTAGGCTATGGTTTAAATAGGTTGGAGCTAGTGTTTTTTGAGAATTGTCCAGTAGCGTCTAATCCTTGTACTATGTAGACTGATTATGTTCATGTAAGCGTGTTTACTCATAAAAAAAAAACCTGATTGAAAGAAAGATTGAATAGAGCTTTTGAAATCATTTTTTATTGTATACCAATTTTTTTTTATAGAATAAGGCTGATATTCCATCAAGACATAGAGCTTTGGTTAGATTTCATTGATTTTAAAACACTCTCAATTTTGAAGAGAGTTGGGATTTTGATAAGTTCCTAATTTTCTTGTTCAGTAATTACTGGACCGATTAGGGTCTTCCAAATTTTGAGACAGATCTGGGTGATTACTTGTGAAAAGTATTTTAAAATTTTTTACAACATAATTATTTATCTGACTCTGATCATAAGAATGTTCATCATTATCTAATTTAATAGCTTTAATGGCGTTATTCCTTCTTCTCATTATAGTAGATAAGTGAAAAAATTTAGTGTTTTTATCACCATCTCTAAGCCCTAATTCCCTTGATTTTTGTTGCCAAATAACATTTTTCCTTTTTAAAGTTTCCTGCAATTCTGGTTGTAATTTGCTCTCGATTTCTTTATTTTCAAGAGTTGAATTCTCCTTTTGAATGTTATCAATGGCATGTAATAATTCTTGAATTTGTGTTAAAGTGTCCGAAAACAGTTCTGTTCCATGTTTTCAATGCAGATTTGGTAAACTTAATTTTCTTAGAAAATCTAAAAGATGCAGACCATTTATGAATGAATTTCGATGCTTGATTTACTACTTCAAAAGAAGAAGAATTCCTAATTCAGACTGTCTCAAATAAAAAAGGATAAGGTTTTTTTGGATGATTCCATCCATAATTTAAGAAGAATTGGGTTATGATTGGAATTGAAAAAAAAATACCTTTAGTTCTCAACCTGTCGCACTTTTATCATTTTAATCCTAAACCCTTATTTTTTATTATTTAAATTTCAAATTTCTAAATTTTTACGACTTGATCATATTGTTACGTTTTTCATTAAAAAAAGAATATTTCATTTAAAAATTATTTTTTCACAAAAATATTTTTAAAAAAAGCATATTTAGTCACTGATTAAAGAAATATTATTTACTAACAGGTGTTCCTTCTAAAATTAGAACTAATTTTTCTTAGAATAAGTCACGATTTTATTATAATAATAATCGTCAATCAATTTTCAATCAGGAATGCATTTTAATTTTGAAGGGGATGTATTCACCAGTAAAACTTTACATATACTTTTCACTTTTATTTGCTTTTTCCTTTTTCCTTAATTTTTTTAAAAATAATTTTTGGATAAAATATTCTTTTTTTTATATAACGTATTTTTGGATGAAAAAAAGTAACGTTAGGACTAACATGATAAAAACTTAAAAAATTGATGACGTGAATGATAAAAAATAAATATTTATGATTAAAATGATAAAAATATGAAAAGTTGAGAATCAAAATGTCATTTACCCATCGGAATTTGAAGTAGGCAAATGCAAGACATCCGCATATCATTTGATAAGGCACAATCAAGTTTTTGTCATATGTGATGTAAACCAAATCTATTATTTCTCCATGTAAATAAGTTCCCATAAAATCCTAAATCAATTCCAAATAATTTCTACCTGCAGAACCAAAGCAATGACAGTTAAATTTTTCATCTGAAGATAATATCTCATTCATATCACCGATTATTGCCCAAGGTTCCTTAATATTAATATGAAATCTTATTTGTCGTAATGAAATGCCCAACGCTCGCAGGAAAAGTTTTGACTGCAGTAAAAGTAATTTTTATGAGAACTCTTGGGGCGTGCAGTAAGTACTCGGTCTAAAACCAGGGAAACAGATAGCAAAGGCCACAGAGCCCAAGAAAACACAGAAGAGAGAAAGAGAGAAGGAAAAAAAAAACAAGGAAACCACCCGAAAGCCGGCGTTTGAACTACGCGCTCCCACCCCCACTTTCCACTCCTTTTTGACAGACTATCATGACGTCGCCTACTCTACAACTCTATAAAAAGGCCCCTCCTTAATTTCTCCTGCAGAGCATGAAACTTACAAAATCTACAGAAAAAAATTTACATGAATAAGTAGAAGAAAAACGCCATCACTATAATCTTATGGATCAGGTTACGCTGACGTGAACAAGAAATTGCCCTTCTTGAACATTCACCCTACTTAATCAACAAGAAATAAAATGTTATTCTGACCCGTCAATTATAAATTCCTGTCGTCATAGCTACATAAAGATCCACTTACTAAAATTTAACCAAATAAATGTTTTTAATTACGACAATGCACGAGGAAGGTACAAGTCAATGAGCGCGTGATGGTACGCGCAGCGAGGGCGCCTTGGTCTAAGCAAATTCAGAGGAAACCGTACCCTTGCAGACATTATGACAAAACAGATCCACAGACAAGGGTTCTCTAATATATTAAACACAGTAAACGGAAAGCAAAGCGCACACGCTTGCCTCGTACAGTCTCAGTCCGGCTCTTCCGACAAAGCTGAACCCCACCACCCTTGTGGTCCTGCGTCGCGGCGCTTGCATCCCAGTCGGCATGGGATAAGCAATAAACCCACCCAATTATCTAATAACGAAACCCGCCGGAAGCGACAGAGACAAAGTAGTCGCCGACGGAATCAATATAACTTAACCGGCTAAGGACAACACCATGATCTAAAGAAACACAATTATCGTTTTTTTTTCCTTCTTGTTACAATTTTAGAAACGATCCTAATGGAAGGCTATGCCACTAACCGCATTTTTTTTTTGTTAAGGAAGCAGACAACTTTTTTTTTTTCACAATCAACCAGCAAGGAGCAGGGAATGCAAATGTAGTAGAATAAAAGGGAAGAAATTCAACCTTAAAAATTAATATTTACACCAAAGGATCCCGCTTTCTCATTAATAATAATCATTCACATCCTCTTTTTTGACTCTTTTCTCTCAGTCTCATTACAAGAGGAAATGTTCGAGAAAAATTGGGTACTTCCAGAACATTGCATATGCCAAGGCTAAGAAAGATTTGACTGCGCATAAGAGAGCAGCAATGGACTCAGAGCCACAGAGGCGGCGGCTCGTTGAGGTCAATCGGCAAGCCGCGCCCCACCAGGCCCAATAAGGTCGCCGTTGGGCCAGGGCCATCAGGGGAGGTGACGACGCCGGCGGGGACCGCACTGTTACATCTTATGGAGCCCTCTCCTGAGGCGCTGCTGCTGGCCATCTCCTTCAGGACATCGGTGTGAAGAAACTCAGTGAGGAAGAGGCGGTGGTTGTTGCGACGGAAGGGAAGGTAGGCGGAAGAGGGTAGGTTGAGGTCGAGGGAGAGGTTTGGGGCGAGGGGTGGAGGAAGGGGGAAGTTGGTCTTGGCCTTTGCGCCGCGGAGAGAGCGTGCCGCTCCGTCGTAGGCGAGGGCGGCTTCCTCCGGTGTGTCGAATGTGCCGAGCCACACGCGGGTCTTCTTCCACGGGTCGCGGATCTCGGCAGCGTACCGGCCCCATGGCCGCTTCCTCACTCCTCGGTAGTGGCTTTCGCGGGCGGACGCCATGGAAAAGAGAGAAGATTCACCGACAGAGTGGAGAAGACGAGTGAGGAAAAGAGGTCTGATGTGGGAGAGAGGTGGTGGAGGGATGGAAGTCGGAAGAGTATAAAAGCAGGAATGGGACCCACTCCATCAGTCACCCGTAATCGTCGGCTAGAGACGGCACACCCTCTCTTTCACGGGCGGGAGATGTCATGGATATATATAGTATGTCAGTCTCATGTGATATTATTATTAATTAGTAAAATTTAATTATTTGAAATTTCTTATAAAATTTAAAAATAATTTAATTTTAGTAATTCATAATAATAAGTAAATATTATTACGTAAAGTACATGCTATCTAAAAAATTTCCTCGTGCATTTGCATATTTTCTTTTATTATATCTGATTTATATCCATGTCTTAATTAGTCATAAATTGATCTCAACAAATCCAGACATTTAAGGTCTTGATAAATTTCAGATTGGAGTTAAACCCTATTTAATTAAGACCTAATAGACTTTTACATGATGTAAATGAAAACGAAATTTGCACGTTTAGTACTTTGTTAATTGTGATCTCGGTAGCATGTACAAACAGTCTGTTAAGTCTTCGTGGATTGAATTATGAAAAGACAATGAAGCAGCTAGATGTCATGTTCAATAAACCAGTTTGAAGCATCAATATAGGACTTTCTAAGACAGACATAATTCGGACCTGTGTTCTCTCTAACCTAAAATAATTAACTGGACAATTAACAATAATCCACCCTCCGGCCAGGTCAAGACCGAAGACGAAGAACGATATAATATACAGTACCAGACAGGAGAAGAGAGAGTTGCCCTTCACAAATCCAATGCCCAAGCACAAAATGGGCAACCTTCAAATTGCCAATTGTGGAATGGATTCGGTACAATTGTGAGGCATATGAAGAACATCACTTAGGGATCCCTTGGAGTATTGTTTTTCCTATAGCATTATGGCTATTATGGAAACAACGGAACACAATGGTCTTTGAGCAAAAAACTCTTTACAGGGACCTCCATAGGAGGTGCATGGAAGGGGCTGCGGAGTTCTACTCGACTATGGCAAGCCATCCCAAACCAACAAAGACTGCCATCAATATCAGGTGGATGCCACCAAGAGATGGATGGCTTAAACTCAATACAGACGGCTCATCATCTGATAAGCCACGCAAAGCAGGGGCAGGAGGAGTGATCCGAGACTCGACGGGCAGATGGGTAGCAGGCTTTGGGAGATTTTTAGGAGATACTAACAGCTTGATAGCAGAACTCTGGGCGGTCAGGGATGGTCTAATCACAGCTAAAAACCTTGGCATCCAATTTCTATGTTTGGAATTGGATGCACAAGCAGTATTTGATATGATTTGGGGCTCATCCTCAGGACACAAAACACTAATGCCCATCATTGTTGATTGTAGGACACTGGCGGATTCCTTCCAAGGTTTCCAAGCGAGACATGTATGGAGGCAAGCTAATGGAGTGGCAGATCAGATCGCCAAGGATGCTAGGACTCTGCCTCATTTTGTTTTTGCGGACTCCGTTGTATTGCTAAATGACCCCCCTAGTGATCTTTTGCCCTTACTACTTGCTGATGAAGTCGGGGTTTCACACCCCCGACTTGTGTGTATGGACCCCAGGCCAAGTGTTTATGGCTGATTATTAATATAATTAATCGTCTTTAAAATCAAAAAAAAAAAAGAAGAGAGAGTTGCCCTTGGGGGCTGGTGGGGGCTACCTGAGAGGAGGAGCCGCCGCCTGATAAGACGTGTGTGTGGCAGGCGGAGAGCTGTGCTGTGCTACCTCGTGTAATGACGTCAGCCCTAGCACCACATGTAGTCTTCAAATAGTCTAATACTCTTCTTTCTTTTTCTTTTTTTTTAAGTCTAATAATATTGTTTATTATTTTCTCTCAGATAGTTCTCTTCGTAGCAGCATTACACGACAAAAAAGATATGAGAAGAGAGAAGAGAGAGAGAGAGTAGTGTCTTTCGAGAATCATCTGATTGGATTAGGTCCCTGCAGGTGATGACGCGTCGAGAGATGAGTGGGTCAGTAGCTGTGCCTTGCGTTTCGTTGGTTGGTGGTGGCGGGGGGGAGAGAGAGTCGGGAGACCCCACGTGGGAGAGAATAATGGCGTGGTGTCTGAGTAGCGGGGGACAGTCTCGAGCTGGGTTTACCCATCGGGGCGCTGATCTGATCTGATTCGATTTTCACACCACCCCACAACCCCAAAGTTTTTATCAAGAGAAAGTTAATGTTTGATTTTCACTCGGTTTATTGCTCTCAACCACAACCTTTATCTACCACAAAATAAAATAATAAAATAGAATAAGAATTAACAATACAAATTGCACAATTCCCCTCGGCAAAACATTATTGAAACCCACGAAATGAATTTAAGTATCACATACGATTACTGTTTCGGGCTTCGTTAGTGGAGATCCATGGAGCATCCATATAGCGTCTTGATGTTACCCTCAGTACCACGAAACGCATCCAAATCTTAATCCCATAGTTACAAATACGGTGCATAAACAGTTGTAAATTTTGTTAACATTTTCAAAGGATTAGGCGTGCATCATGAATTAACTCTACGGAAAGCAACATGGAAGAATTAAGAACTAATTAAATATTACTATTTATTTTACTATATTAAATTTCAGAAACTTAAATAAACTTGCTCTATAAGAAAGAGAATTTTATGAAGAGAACTATGATTATAACTATATCAAATTCTTATCCTCCTATATTCATATATTTCACTTATCAACTTCTATATCTGTGAGAACATTTTATTAAGAAAAAGTAATTAATCCTTCCGAGTCGGCCAGGGGAAAAGGAAGAGTGGGATTTAATTTCACTAATTTAGCAAAGAGAATAGAAAAGCGCAAAAATTGATCTTGTGCGTTTAATTTATAGAGGGGGAAAAAAAGGACGAACGGAGAAAGAATTAAAAGAAAAAGGCCAGAAAGAGATACAGTCGCTCTCATGTGACAATTCCCTGTTGCAGAAGGCAGGCACCAGGCAGGTCATTTATTTACTCAGAGAGGACCACACGTGGCAACAACTGTAAGGGTCCTAAAAAGCTTCCCTCCTCAGAAAAGCAAAAAAGAAAAAAAAAACATTTTATACATACATGCACAGTTCCAATTTCGCATATGTTATTTAATATATATATATATATATCTATTATATGAAAGGATTGGCCGTTCTTCACGTGAAGGCCTCCATTTACTGTGTATGGTATCTCCCCCCTCTTTACCCTTCACTGCAGCAAGTCAAGTCTTCCGTCGACTCCGCCCCCGTTTTGCCCAAAAGAAAAAAAAAAATAAGAAGGGCAGTTGTGCTTGAAGTTGATCCGAACCTTTTTTTTTTTCCTATGTTCATTCTGGTTTGATTGTTTCCTTTTTAATATTTTGAGTTTGATTTCATCTTCAATTTTTTTTTCATTTATGATCATTTGAGTTCATTTTATTCCGGAAACTTGTCAGAGCATTGGCGACCTCAGAAGTCAGAAGGATTGGGGTAGGAATAAGTGGACTTCCATATCCAAAGAAAAGCCCTATAAAATGTAGTAAGGCCTTCTTCACTTTTCAACTAGCCCAAGAAGCCCATAACTAGTTTGCAAGGGACCTCAACATCATTCTTGAATACAAATTACATACTGTATTGTATGAAGTCCATTGCTAGCCTAAACTATATATTGGAGCCGAAACGCCGATAATGTAAATTCTTGAATTACAGAGCCCTGCATTAACATTATACCATTGTGCAAAGTCACTAGGAAGTAGCTATTATTACAAATATCCACTGTAACTGTAATCACTCCATTATGATTGATTATGTATGTGCTACTAATTATGAAAACATAATTGACATCGATTGGTTATTTCCACATCTTGGATCATCCCACAAATTGTTATGCAATTGAACTCCGAATTGCAGCCATTTAAGCTATTTCAAGTTGTTCACACCACCCTGGCTGTGTAGGTAGAACTAAAATTGAGGTACCGATCAGAGCAGCCATCATCTGAGTAACCAAACCCTTCTTCAGTTTTACTAATCGAGCTTCGGATATACATCATCATTCTACTGTGTTATAGCGCTGTCTTTTCAGAGATTCCAGAAAGACAATTTACTCCCTCGGCTCAGCTAACTTGCGGTAGTAGTATCTATCATCTTGGAGGTACAACGGAGAACGACACTGACAAATCTCTTATACCAGAATACAATACCAAGAAGAGATGGATAGTGCATCAAATATCGTACATGGTGGCATGCACGTTTTCAGTGCGTCATATAATTGCTACATAAGCAACCATTTGGTACCTGCTGAATGATAAAACGTAGAGCCAATACGTAGGATTGACAGAAGAGAGAGAGCACTTTATCAGAGGAGAGTAAACCTAAATCAAAATAAGTTTTCTCTCTGCCTTCGGTATAGTCTGCCATTTCAATTTGCTCCCTTAGCTTGAGCCTTCTCCATGAAAATCATATGAGCTTTTCCGACGCCGCTCATTGTGACCAGCTAGCCTTCTACGGCAGCTCCTCTTGGCCTCATCGAACTCCGAAAGATCATGGAACCTTTCACGAGTAATTTCCAGTCAGAAATTCAACAGATTTGCAATACAACTAAATTATAAAAGTTATCCATCAGCACACACCAAGTTAAGCTTTAAGGTTGTCAAGAGAAACTGTCAATTTGATGCAGACTAACATGCATATTACTCCTTCAGTTAAAGGGGAGACTTTAACAGGTTAAAAGGCAAATTATGCAATTTTTAATAAAATTTGTTCTGGCTATAAAAAATTATGGTATTGCTACATATTTTTAATTGGACGTTCCCTTTACTTCTTCCGTATTGTATCAAGTGTCCATTCATGCTCCGACACTAATGAATTGGAACATCAACTAATGGATGAATCATATTCTTTATCTTTGGAATGAGAAAAGTTATGGAATCATATCTACAACAAAAGATTGAAGCTGTCTATATATAAATATTCTGTTCCAGCTTCTGAAATTCTTCTGCATCAATGTTGTGGTTTATGAGCTTGAGGAAGTTTGATCCCAAACCTGCGTTTTGATTGACATTTACGAAGACTAATTAAGAATTAACATTGATTTAAATGCTCCCAAATGGTCCTTTTCAAACCCTAGAATAAGATCTCACATTAGTACAAAACAGGTGCTACAGAAAAACTTGGTCTCGAGTTTTTGTCGATAGAATAACATGTGGACAATCCACACATGTGCTTGTGTTTGTTTACACTCCGGACCTCCATGTATTTACTTAGCTGATGTTGAATATAATACAAAAGAATGGGCACAATCACACATGTGCTCGTATTTGTTTATAATCTAATCCTCCATCTTACTTAGATTATGCTTAATACAATCATATATAAATGAAATGGAGTGCCATTTGCTTGTAAGCTCATGCTAACAATGAAATTAGTTTTTCTTGAAGTGGTTTTGTATTGGACTATAAATGGTTGCCGGTTGGTAATTAATCCAAAAAGCCTATTAATTTTTATTACAAATGAAGGATATTGAAATTGAATGGATAAGAGGAAATTGAATATCTTGGCACTAGTTCTTTGAAGGAGTTCTTTTATGTTGGACTATAAATAGTTAACTGTTGAAAATTAAGCCAAAACGCCTATTTGTTTACGGTACACAGTTAGGAAGAATTAATAGCCTTCCATTGACTACATATTGTACTTATGTCAGACGTATGTCATAAAGTCTATGAAGCCTTCACTTTACTTAGTAGACTCGTGAAGGTTATAGTTGTCATGTAACCCAGAGCTCATAGTCATTTCGACAAAGATGAGAACTATCAAATCTTAGTAACCAGAAAACAGAAAACTAAAACATGGGTGACCTTCGATCCGGCATATGATGAAAATATAACTACGATTTCTGTTATATAAAATGGGTTATAAACAGGTTCAAAAATTAATTTGGTCTTACTTCAACCTGATGAATAGTAATAAAATAAATCGAGATTCATTATGTAAATTTTTTAAGAGAAAAGATGAGGAATTATATCCGCTCATATAATCTAAAACTAATTGCAATGGGGAATTTGCCAGTTGGGGCTCGACTAAAAACCCCTAAAAGAGTCGACCAAATTATGGATTCATCTCTTAAGTGGGTAATTAATAATAGTTAGGGCTTCTGACCTGCTGCATTGTTGACAGAAGCGCTGGTGGATCCCGGCAATGAGGACGGCGGGAGCTTTAAAGTGGATCTCACAGACCTTGTGGCGGCGGTGATACCGTTTGGCCTCAGTCATATCAGCCTTGCAGTTGTCGGCCTGGCAAGTGACCGCTCGAGCCGCAGAAACCCACCCACCAGGATTACTGCCACTGGAAGATCCAGCTTTTGTGCTCGATGAGAAGCTATTAGTATTACCAACAGCTCTTATTCTTTTGCTTTCCGATTCATCTTCCTCTTCCTCTTTCTCTTCTTCCTCCTCATCCCCCTCTACCTCATTGACCACCTTGAAGCTCCGTTTCTGATCTTCGAGGTTTCTTCTCGATCCCATTTTCTGATCAAGGATGTGAATCGGAAAGCAGGAGAAAACTGGAGATGTTGGTGGTTTTTGAGGGAGATAAAAGGTGAGCAACAAAAGGCAGAGATCAATTAAGTGAGTTTGAGGACCACTACCAAAGGCTCGAATGGTATTTCTAATTTCTTACTTGGCTTGAGACTGTCTTGTTATTAGCCACCCAAGTGTATGTATATGTATTAACATGTATGCACATGGACAGTACACGATCAACATCACAGATATCAAATATATATATATATATATATATATCATATTTGCTCCCTCTCTTCTCCTCCCCCATATTTTAAGAGATTAATTCCATGCCAAAAGTTTGTATAGGGTTGTTTAGGCGACCAATATAAGGCAAGTAAATATCAGTGTCAGCCGATTTCACCATAATAAACTTATTTTGAATTGTAAAAATTTCTATGCCAATATGTAAATAAGCTAATTTCAGTACGGAGGTTGTATTATGCCTTCGCTGTACCGCACGCGTTAGTGCACAATGAAATAATGGTTTGATGTCCAATTGACATGTAAATGTAAACACTGGTGTGGTGAATACAGAATATTAGGTTCTTCTGTATCTGTTGCATTTGGTACCCATAAATCACTGAGATATGGCTGATACATATTTAGCCATGGTTGGAACAGGAATGCATTAAGTGATAAAGACTTCTATTATAATTTTTTTTAATTTATAATATTCAAACTTGAAACTTCATTTGAAGGAAAGAAATATCAAACATTTATATGCCTTCTTCTTCTTCTTTTATTTACACTGCACAGTATACCTAACTTGTTTGCACACCAATATAAGCAACCAATACAGTTAGGTGTATCCTCAACCGTAAAGAAGTAATTTCCGTTTGCTACGTGCCATCCCTAGTTTGTTACCATCGATCAGATCCTAAAATTAGGGTTGCATGGTATTTATTACCATAATTGCATCGGTAACCTAGGAGACATACAAAGAGCGTGCTTCTTGTACCTCCTCTATCCATCGAAAAAGAGCGTGCTTCTTATTTTCTTCCTAACATCGTAGAAAAATTTATCTCTTAAATCATGTTTGGTACGACACAGTGAAAAGAAATGGAATGCAATGACTTTAATAGGGTAAAATACAATAACATTATGAGCAATTAGTTAGTTTTGTGTCAATCTTGAAAATGAGAAGGAATGGATTTGATATATATATTTAATTGAAGTAATTAAATTAGTATTCATTTTTTTTTTAAAGAAATGTGCATTCCATCAATTTCAGTACTTTCATTGTAAGATGTAATATCAATTTTCAATAATATAACATCATAAAAATAGAGTGTAATGATAAAGTACCTATTCCATTTTATTTAATTCATCTCATAACTACCAAACATAATATCATAGATAATATCAATTTCACGCATCTTTTAAAATTCTTCTCGTTAATAGTTATCAAATTTATAGAATTTTTACAATATATGAAATTTATCCCTTTAGAAAATTCATAAAATATTATATGTGTTATATATAACTTTAAAAAGATAATTTGCATTTTTTTAATTTCAAATATTATGTAAAATTTCATTTTTTTAATAAAAAAGACCATTTACATTTTCCTAAAATATAGTGGAGAGAAATTAAAGTCGACTCCTGAGGAAGACTATCCCCGGTTGAAACTAGGCCTTCCATTTCCTTATCCTTAGTGCGTCACGTAGAGGACCTCACCTCGCTCTTTAATGTGTATCAAAGGAATTTTGGAATTCTTGTGAATTGTTGTAAAATTAGTGGCCAATCAAAATGAAGAAAAAAATAAACCCTAAGGATGGGGGCTACTTGTGGCACATAGAAAACATGGTGGCCAGTTACATTGCATTGCATTCTATTCCAATTGGTTCACACGTACCAAGCATCACCTTAACTCTAGATCAAAAGGAAGTAATACTTCATTAAAACTCTTTTCTGCTCTCCATTTATCCTTTCATATAATTGGTTTGTCTCAACAAAAATTGTGGGGGCCGACCAACTGAGTAGGAAGAAAGTGGACAGAAATAGGACAGCATTGATCAATGCAAAATTTATGGGCTTTAGATTGGTCCCCCATTTGTCAGTACGAGGGTGCCAGTGAGCTCTCACCTCCTCATCCTGTGATGGAAAACTTTATATATAATAGCGACAGCTATATTTTGATCAATGCTGAGTTGAAATTTGCCAGAGGAAAATAAGTGAAAAAGGAAGAGAGTTAAAAAAAATTTGTTTTTTTTTCTTATGGCCCAAAATAGAATAGAATAAAAGAAAGAGGAGAAAATGTTATATGAAATATATTGATGATAATAATCAAATATAAGATCTCCTAGGTTAGAAGCAATGCTAATGGTATAAAATATGGTTTCTAGAAAAATAAAAAGGAATGTTTTTGGTTGAGCAACAAGCATCCAATGTGATTGAGAGGAAGGGTTCAATGAATTCAGCTTCTTCTAATAATAACTCCGATCCCTGGCATTTATATGTCCGGTCCCACCAACAAGCACCACTATAATGTATTGTTTATTATATCCTGGGGCTTTTGTCCTCCGGGCGCCATTTATTTTAATTAGCTCTCCTAGTCCTTAATTAAATTGCCTCAGTGATCTTGACTTTTTGAGACCAACTACAGAAAATGTCCCTTCTCTGGGAAGTCATGTTTATTATCCATCGATCGTCAGCTCTCTCGATCCCTCGAACAGCGGCTGCAAGTTCATTGGCTCTGTACCTGGAGAGTCAAGGGTGTGAATTAGACTGAAACCCATAAAAAAACATTCGTAAAAGCCAAGCTAGCTATTTTCAGTCAATAGGCTATTGACTCGTGTTGATTTCCCTGAAAATATGAAAGACAGTTGATGGGTTTAGGACATAATTTTTTTTTTTTTTTTGGTCGCCAGCCACGGTATCCAAGCAGGCCTCACCAGCGGTGAGATAGCATCTTTCAGCCAACCATACTTGACTAATCCGTTGGTCGCCCCGGGTCGCACGCCTGGCAATGGCGGGTGAGGCTCCCAAGAGGGGTGTCTGCGTACGTGAGGTCTCGAACCTGAGACCTCCTTAAGCGGCACCGAGCTGCTTACCACTCGGCCCAACCCCTCTTGGTGGTTTAGGACATAATTAGTCTCATGACTTAACCCAGCAAATTAATAGGAAATATATATATATATATATATATTTATATGTATAGATCCACATCTGACTTCCTTTTTGTTTATCTTTGTTATTTCCCATTTAGGGAATGGGGAAGTGCATGTATATTTAGCATTCCTTCATGGTAAGTATGTGCTATTATTTTGTTGTCAGTTTCAGTTTCATTAATATGTTCATCTTCCAAGTGTTCTTGAAGCTAAAAGATTAGTCCTTGCTTCACAAAACATTTATTTATTTATTTATTTTTATATGTATACTAGCTTCACTATGATTCCTTCAAGGACCTAGCTACATTCTAATGTTACACCAATATGAGCGAGTTAAGGTATTTCAATGGCTCTTTCACTTAAATATCTTAAGTTTAAATCTTATAAATAGATAAAACCATAGTTCAAAAGTTTTATGTCTTAGTGGATCAAGTAGATCATTATTTGGTATGGATTAATGTTTTAAATATCGGAAATCAACTAGGGCTTTGTTGTTGTGATTGTTTGCATTTCCAGTCAATCCGTAACATATTAGGAAAATTGCTCTAATTCTGTTTGATTTGTCCAAGTTGCGACCTAGCTAGATGACGAGATAGAGAGTATATGATTTAAGTTTGTATCTCATGGATTTAGAAAATATGCATGGATGCTTTGCTATGTTTACTGGGCCTTCATTTATCCCCACAACTTCTGGTTAGTCAACCTTTACGTTGGCATGTTGCTTTACTTTGGAGGAATATAAGTGGAGGGTCGATATCATAGCTCGAAAGTTTGACAGCGACCCCATAAAATGATGTGCGCGGCTATAGCGCATCTTGGCCTCTGTTCACTGCAAGAAATTTTACCATGGAAAAAGTAGGTAAAACCTTATTGCTATTTTGCTAACACAAGCAAGGAACTTAATTATGGAATCTAACGCACGGAGTATTTCATAACCAAAAAAAAAGTTATTTTTTAAAAGAAAAGTTAACAATTTATGTTAACAAAAAGTTTGCATTTAAAATAAAAAGATCAAGAAATGTTAAATTATATAGGAAGAGTACAGGTGAAAAGAAATCAAATTGTTCTCCCTTTAGATCGAGCCAAAAATCACCTTGCCAAAAAACTAATAATAATAATAATAATAATAATAATAGAAGCGACGAGCAGCCCACGCTGGCGAACGACGGGAAGGCATAGCTGTAGAGAAGCGTAATAAGCCCATTATTTGGATTAGGGCTCTCACGGGCCTCCTCTTTGGATTGTAGGCCCATACTACGTCAAGGGCTTGCATTAGTTACACACACTGCATGCAATTCAAATTTTCAGTTTAGTCTGTCACATCAGGATATTCTCAACTTCATCGGTGAAAAATTGGATATATCAATTTGAAAAATAGAAAGCAATGTGACCATGATAATAATATACCATAACATAATAATTGGTTCCAATTCCATGAAGGAGGCTATGCGACTTGATTAATGGGTTTATATATATATATATATATATATATAGTTGGCCCAACGTGAAACCATGATTACGCACCTTTCTATTTTAATCAAGTAATCGATACTATATATTGTGGTACAAAGCTGCGCATCTCTTAGTGAAATCTATTTTGATCCTTATAGAATTATTACAGTTGCCCTGGCAATATGAATTTGAACTTAATAACTCGCTCCCTAATCTAGATATTATGATTCAGAATATTAATCATTTGGGCTTGGGACCATTATTTCAGAATTTTCATAATATATATATATATATATAATATCAGAATACTTGTTTGAAAATTAAAATGCCATATGACATGTAAGGGTTATAAGTTGATACTAGTATTGAAGCCATTTATTTTATCTTATTTTTGCACCCATAATTGGATAATTAATATGTATGTATGTGTGTGTACATATATATACACACACGCGCGTTTTCCAGTTAAATTTCTTCGTGATGAGGATGACAAATTAAGTACCTGCGAACTTTGAACCGGCACAAACGACTAATCTGCGTGTCGTTTCTGATCGCTCAAAAGACTAGATTTGCTAGCTAAGGCACGCCCTAATTAGAATATTAGTTTCCTATCTTGTCATGGAAAATAAATATTCTTTTTGTTGGTCCCCAAAATATTCTCAAGGTCCCACCGAACCAAATACCACTCGTATGAATTTTATTTTATTTTATTTTTCAGCTATCTCATATATTTAAAAGGAAGGAAAAATAAATAGGTATAAGTTTAATGAGAATTAATTCCAAATTCTCTAACAGACTGATCGCATTATTACTATATTAAATCTTTTTAGCTGTGTTTTTGTTGAGTTTTATTTTTATTCAAGCAAAAAGAAAAAAAAAACCACTTAAAATGCAATAGAAATTGGGCTCAATGAAGTTAGCATTGTCTTATTATGTTAGAAATTAAAAGACTTTAAATTTAAATTTAATTATCAGATTTCTCATACACATTTTTTCCCACATTCTCTCTCACATTTTTAAATCTATGGAACCTTTTTGTAATTGAAAATTAAATATAATAAATATGGACAACAAAGTCATTGGTTAGCTACATATTTTTAAGGGACGTGATAGAGACAGTTGTAGAGAAAAAAATTCCCCGTGCATATTATATGAAATTAGCAAATAAAATAGTACAAATGTATAGTTGCGCGTGCCGAAAGAAAATCTTTGTGATATTCCATGGAATAATTTTTTTTTAAAAAAAAAACAGATGCTCATGATATGGCAATATGAAATTCATGTTCTCACTATCGTTCAGCCAGTTCGATGTAGTTTTCAAATGCGAGACAGGAGAGTACAGGTAGACTTTAGAAAAATAATAAATAAGAAGGCTGCTACTATATCAGGATGTGCGACGGGACAGAAGTTAGAAAAATTAAAGAAAGATATTTCGCTCTCTTAATAAATAGTGAAAAATCGATCAACATAAGATTTTTGTACAACCGATCGTAATAATCTCGTAAGAAATATTTCAATACATTATAACTCTCTTTACTGCATGCATTAGTAATTTCTGGATGTTATTTTATATATTTGTCGATGAACTATTAGGATGCACAAGTAGCCTATGACTCTTGTTGAACATGTGTTGAACTCAATATATAGTAGAACCCGTTCTTATTCAGATTCAGTCATCATGGAATGGATAGTTCAATCACATCTCACTACCAGCTCAAATGAAAAATCTCTTAACATCGAAAAGGAGTAACACACAAATGTGGGAAATTGAACAAGAAAACCTAGTGGAATCTATATCTCTAAGAAAGTGATCAAAAGAAGGAGCCAACAGTGAAATCTAATGTCCTCATATTGTTTGGAAAGTGGGAAGTGCATTGTCGTGGTCAACCCTTGATAGTTATAGTCGGCCAAAGATGTGGTGCTCTCTTGGTCCCCTCCCAGCTCGTTGCATATAAAATACTTGTAAACTAACGTGCTTTTTGGGTTTCTTTCATATATTTGTCAGATTGGAATCCCATGTCCAGTGGGTGGTGGGGGCAGTGGCCCCCAGGTTGGCTGCCCGGCGGCCAAGTGAGGGTCATTTGGGGCCCACCCCACCACCTCAACCACCAACCTCCGTCCTCTTACCTCTCCACTCCCCAGGCCATTGCCTTGCCTCTTCCGTTTGAAAACCAAGACAAGGTCAGTGTCTGTAACTTCTTGGATTCTAAGCAAAACAAACATTTCCAATATATCCCAAAAAGAATGTTAATTATTGTCATGTGCAATTAACAAATTCGTGCTCAATTACGGAAAAAAAAATCCGCGGTCCAATTTTTTTCTCCGTGGGAAAAGAGAGATATATATATATATATATAATATGAGAAATACCCTTCGGAGCACCACTTCTTTCCCCCCCTAAGTGGTCATTATCAGATTGGAGACAGTTCCATGGCAACGAGACAATTAGAACAGGTACGTACAGTAGTAGTACTTCTCAAGTCTTCTGGTGATAACAAGTCTTCCAGGAGAGGGGAAAAGAGGGGAATCACCCAAAAGGAAAGGCACACTTCTCTGATCCAAAATTCACAATAGTTTGATCGTAAAATGAAAATATAGTTCAACTCTACTTAATAGTTTCAAATAGTTTTTTTGGGGGTTAAACTAGAAAAGTTCCTATTATATTACTATATAAAATTAGAACAGAAAGAGTACCAGATCAGTAGAGAATGATGACAGGTACGAAGGAAAGATGAGCCAAGATCCCTTGGGAGAATAAAAGATCCGTTTGTCCTCCTCACCGTGCTCCCTCCCTTACATAAAAACATTAGATATTACTAAAATATTTATATTTCCATGTGCAGTACTTCAATTATAAGAGTCTGACACCAAGGGGGTTGGGCCGAGTGGTAAGCAGCTCGGTGCCGCTTAAGGAGGTCTCAGGTTCGAGACCTCACGTACGCAGACACCCCCCTTGGGAGTCTCACCCGCCATTGCCAGGCGTGCGACCCGGGGCGACCAACGGATTAGTCAAGTATGGTTGGCTGAAAGATGCCGTCTCACCGCTGGTGGGGCCTGCTTGGATACCGTGGCTGGCGACCAAAAAAAAAAAATTATAAGAGTCCGACTACTGTTGATCTTATAACATAAAACTTATTTATTTAGTACTATACTATCATTTATATTTTTATAAATTGAAACCATCTCTAGTTTAGTAGTTCCCATATAATTATATTTTGATAAAATAATAACGGAAGTCTTATGTGTTTGTCAATTCTTATAAGGGAGTCATAAATATTTTAAAGTGTTAAATCAAATCTTATATGTTATCCGTGTTATAGCATCGAGTCTTTTCCATTACCTCCTATTACTTTAAACTAACGTGTATTAATGACACGTCAGTGTCATATCAGCTTAAAGTAATGGTAAGTGATGGAAGAGACTCGATATTATAATGCAAATAACATATAAGACTTGATTGAACACTTTAAAACTATTTTAGATTTATTTACAAGAATTGACAAATATATAAGACTTTCAGTATCTTTATCTTATTATATTTTCCTCTGCTTCACAATACGGCGGCTCAATCAACAAACCTATTATACAGTTGCGTGAATCATCATATCCAATTTGAGTATGGAAATTACCTTGTAAGATTATTAGAGTATATATAAAAAGTGAGAAGTGGGATTTGCTGTGCGACTGCAACCGGCAATGAGCTATCTGCTGTGGACTCTCAAGGGATTCTCCTTCATTAAATTCTCTATATCCAAGCCTATAAATATATAAATATAAACGTCTTTATATATTGTTTATATGTACAGGACTTATTCTAAAAAGAATTTTACATAGTGATTAATTAGTAAATAATACCGTATATCTTTTTCTTGAAATTATTGTAATTCATCCCTACTCCTTTTCACTTTAACTCACTCTTATCTGCGCATCCAAATTTTCATTTGAAGTTGATTCTTTTTGAACCAATAAACTTTCTAATAAATTAATAAATTTATGTAAGTTTATGTGTAAGTGATTTCACAGGAGAGGTTATACGTGTGCAAGGAGGTTATCACTAGAATAAAAGGTGAATAAATTGTTAACCAAATTAATGAGTGTGATATTCCGACCAAAAAATGGAATGGGTGATATTATCCTTGAAGTTTTCTATTTTGTACATTAAAAATTTTCTTTAGAATGCCCAAAAAAGAAACAAGTGAGGAAAACCCTAACAGAATTTTATTTGACTACAAGATAGATATATATATATATATATATATATGCTGAATAAGAGAAGCAGTTAGAAATAAAAGAACATGCAAAGATAATATCAGTAACGTGAATAAATCTAATCTTGATCTCTTCAAACAAAAGAAAAATCTTATCTTTATCTTGTTCTAGTTTGAAAGGAAGTCCCGCAGCACTATCCCACTTTTCAACTTGAATATGATTTTGCTCACTCATGCATTATACGTTAGCAAGTTATATTTAACTCACAATAATGACATGTTGTATCTCTCTCATGTAATATACCGGTTACATAAAATACTTTCACTAAGAAAAAACTCATCCACTTTTCGCCACCTGCTACTTGCCAGCCTACACTTTGTTGTTCCAAACAATTTTCTCTCCCGATAGAGAGAAAGAAGGAAGTGCCAACAATGAGTTTATGGTATTCAATATTCATGTCCAAATAAAAATAAAATTGTTAGGTGAATTATTAATTTACATATAGAAAGGTTATGAGTTTTATTTTTGTTTATAAAATTTCTAGTGATTTTTTGGGTGTGGAAATTCCTAGTGATTAATGAATGTCCTTTTATACCAAGGGGGTTGGGCCGAGTGGTAAGCAGCTCGGTGCCGCTTAAGGAGGTCTCGAGTTCGAGACCTCACGTACGCAGACACCCCCTTGGGAGCCTCACCCGCCATTGCCAGGCGTGCGACCCGAGGCGACCAACGGATTAGTTAAGTATGGTTGGCTGAAAGATGCCATCTCACCGCTGGTGGGGTCTGCTTGGATACCGTGGCTGACGATAAAAAAAAAATGAATGTCCTTTTATTTGTTGCTTCTTCCTTATATGTTTAGGTCCATAGATGATAGATCCCCTTTTTATCCAAAAAAAAAATCCACACTAACGAATGGTCACAAACAGGTCATTTCACTACATTTCTTTCTCTCTCCACCTCAATTATTACCTTCGACAGGGAAAAGAAAAGAAAAAAAGAGAACGTGGCCCCATCTTTTGTTTCTTTGCTCTTGGAACGGAATAATCTCTTCATCATTCCTTCTCTCTCTCTAGCTCCATCATTCCCTCTTTCTTGCTAGCTATTTTACCGTATATGGTCCATTTCGCACACTTCTTCTCTTGTTTCCAGTCCTCTCCCTCATGTGTTGCCGGCTGAGGAGGTTATAGATTATCAGAAGGTTATGCTAACATGACTACCTCTTCCTCCGGTCGGCGGCTTCCTGTGGAGAAACCGAGTCAGCATCACGAACAACAGCAGCAAAACCAACCACCGTTAAAGTGCCCGAGATGCGATTCCTCAAACACCAAGTTCTGCTACTACAATAACTACAGCCTATCCCAACCACGGCACTTTTGCAAGGCATGTAAGCGGTACTGGACCCGTGGCGGAACCCTGAGGAATGTTCCTGTAGGCGGTGGCTGCCGGAAGAACAAGCGTGTCAAGCGTCCCTCAGCTGCCAACTCCACCACTGTTTCTGCTGCTGTTGCCCAGCCCGCTGTTGTCGATATTTCTGCCACAAGATCAATGGCCCATGTACATCCTATTTTCTCTGACATGGGTGGTATTCCACACCCTGGTCTCCATTCTACTATTGATCTTCCTCCTCATCTCCCTAGCGCTCCAGGGATAGGGTTTTCTTCTCCAGGGCTCATGCGTATTAAACATGGCCATGGGGATGATGTTGATAATTACGTCCACGACCTGGTTTATTCAGCTCCAGGTCTTTCCGGTGGTTATTCTTCTGATGAGATCCGGTGCATCAATGCTAGTACGATTGCACAAATCCTTGGGTCTGCAGCCCCTATAACGACAACCATGAGCACTGCTCCGACGACCATGCCTTCCTTGCTTGCCTCGACCATTCAACAGCAAAAGTTCTACGGCGCCGATCTAAAAGATATCCAAGCTCCGGGTGACTTCAAGAACTTCTCTACTTTTCAGCACTTACAAGCTGCCGGTGACACTGAAGAGGAGTTAGCTGCAAAAGAGGTAAAGGCTGAGGGGCTGATCGTACCGGAGTGGAGCATCGGCTACCAGAAGCAAATGGAGCTAGCCAATCCATTGCCGCATAACTGGAGTAATTACAGTAGTATTGGCACCTGGCACGACCCTGCAAATACTGGATCTTCAGTACCTTCTCTGATTTAGCAAAATCACACAAACACTTCTCTTATTTAGAACCATCTCTTTTTCGCCTAGGTTTTATTGGGTATCCTGGTTCTTCTAACAAATTTGATCACCCGCAGCAACAGTAGATCAAGTCCTGGATGAGACTGTGGCCACCCACCTGCATATGGTCAACAGTGCTGCCCGGGATAGTGCTCAATGTGAACACTTCACCAAGTTGGCTACCTCGTAATTCCTTTTTTTTTTTTGATAATTACCTCGTAATTCATTCAGCGAAGACGGGTATATAGTTTTCTATTTTAGGTCGAACAATGACTTTGGGAAGAGCGAGGATCGGAGAAATCATGTCGGCAGCAAAAGAATTCCGGCCTGTTGAGTTCTATTTTTATTTAATTTTTCTCAACGATACAGGCTGAGAGTCTACACTTGCGCTGAGAGGAACCTCGGATCCTCTTCTCGCTATCCCATCCTCACATTTATGAATGGATTTTGCTTGAAGAGAGAGGATCTTTCCTTTGCAAGCTTTTAACAACCTATCTATTTCTTGGAGTCACCTTTTGGGTATGCATATATGTACGAATTTGCCCTTTAGTACTGTTTTTGTTCGTAGGTTGGAGTTGAGGGTTGTTCTCTTGGAATTGGGTATTATTATATATATCCTCAATTTGATCTCTCATCAAATTGAAGAATATAAATTTTTTGTTATTTTCCGCTTTTACTTTTTGGGGAGATTTCATGGGGAAAATTGGGTATACCAGTGTAAGGTCATGTTGGATTTTTTTTTGGAGTGAGATGATGCGTTATTTGCAGTTACAGAATGTTTAACTTTATTTGCTGTTGATCTGGGTTGGCTTAATTGGTTTCTAATGTACATGAGAACCTAGCTATGCTAATAATTTGCTTTAGTTTATTTTTGCCGTAAATTGGTATGAAGATATGGAAAAACAGTTATCAAACATAGAAAAAATGAAAAGTTTAGTGCATTTTGCTAGGGAATCTAAAAATCACCGTTTTGTAAAGAAAAGGTTTTGTGTAATAACACCATCATTAATCTCGTATCAAGAGGTTGATTTCTATTTCACCTGGACAGTAATTTTTGTATCCCTTTTATTCATCTTTTCATTTTATTTCATTCTATGATCTATGGACCTTGTTTACAAAGGGAAATGTTAAGATATGTTTTTGTAAGCTTATCCCTTTTTTTTTTTTAAGTCTGTGCTTAGTGTCAGCATAGTTTCTACCATAACCTTGTCATCGTAAGAAATTTTCCTTCAAACAGTGAATTTCTTCACTAATTCCTTCATTTTCCCCATTTATTTGGGGAAAGTAGTTCCTAGGAAGCGGAAAGACGAGAGTTCTCATCCGCTATATGTCTCTCTTATCAAGGCATTCGCACAACAAACAACTGGGTATTGACGTATACATGTCCTCGAAAGTTTGGTGATATACATATACATATATGTGTGTATATATATTCTTGTTATTCATAATAGGAAACGTTGTCTTTTTTCACATGATGAGATCTCCAAATGGTTGACGTATCAATATACAAGTTTCATGGATATATAGTTTCTGACTTTACTAATCGGAGAGAGATTCTGGAAATGAACTGGGGTAGCCCTCAAAGTTAATACTGCATCTCGCGATCTTTAAGTGCAGATCCACTACCGGCATGCATAGATTAGATATCACAAGTACTAGTAAAAAGGTTATCGAAATTACAAATGTTTACTACACGTTTGTCCTATTGAAGAACATTCGTTTTGGCTGTGTCTCTTTTGTGTGTGCGCGTGTGTTAAGAACAGCTTCAGTGTAAACTCCTTCGGTGGTCCTTCACCAGCTACACATGTAGTCCTTAGCTAAATAAAGCACCGCCCCAACTTATATAAGGATCGTGGAAGAATGATGATGATACTTGAGACATGCTAGGAGACAATCCTGGGGATTTTGTATAAGGAGAGGACGAACGTGTATTATATTGTCGACTCCGAGAAGTCCCACTTTGGTGACCTGTAGATGGATTAGACCGAGGGGTCATCAGTGCTAGAGAATGCATGACACCTTGCTTGGTATGAGCTGATTGGCAATCTGAAAATTTGATCAGTGGGCCAGCAGCGGGACCAAGAGGAGAAAAGAGTGTGTAATTCTCATGTGGAACAGTCGAGCCAATGTAAGTTCAAGTGCTGCCATAGATATGCCGCAGCCAAAACCAGAAGCCTGTGTTATATGGTTTTCTCCCACCAGAACCTCTTTCTGCCCTGAAGAAGTTGAAAGCTTGGAGTTGTTTACCACTAAACTTGTGCCTAATTTTATCAACACATTGAGTCTAATATGGGTTGCTTTTCAAGGGAATTCTTGAATAGTCTTTATGCCCTTTTTCTTCCCAGGCATGTATTTCGCTGGCCATCCCCTTCCTCCACCAACCAACCTTAAATCCTGGGCTTATTATCAGAGTTAAGTTTAACTCGAAAAGTCAAATGGGACCTCAAAGGTTTATGATACGAATAGATGCTGCGATCTCATTGAGGTCAATCACGAGTGATCAAAAAAGGCATGCCCGGGCTGATCTGAAGCTCGGAATTGTTCGAAACCTCAGGCAGATAAGGGAGGTTGCGTTGTCATTACTGCTTGGTCTATCTACTCGACCGGGCACTGCGGAAGGGGTGCCTGCAGCTCAGGCCGATGGAAGTTTAGTTAATTAGGGGAGGCCCAGTCCAGCATTTGGACTCAGGCCCACATTATCAGAAGACGAAGGATCCAAATCTGAAGTTTCGCTGCTGGGCAGCTTGCTGTCGAGCTGATTGGTCATATCCAGGCCCTGATGACGGAGAATCCAACCCAATGGGTTGGGCAGATCGTGGCAATTTCAGATGGGCTTACCTCATCAGCCCATTATGAATAAATTCCCCATTATGGTTTGTATCGGGTCTGGGAGTGTGAAATTTCAGGGACGAACTAGTGTGGTCTCGAAGACAAGAAAGTCTTGTATGTCATAGTAATATCACACTAGCACTACCACTGTTCGATATCAATAGAGAATTTATGCGAAAAAATACAAATTCATATCCTAAATAAAACATAACGTTAATTGATCAAATTCCGTTAAATTTGAATTATTCATAATCAATTAAATTTTTAATGACTAGAACTAATAGGAATGTCAAATACCGAGTGTTGCAGACACAAGAAAAATATTAGATGTAACATGTTCATAGTAACCACCAGTGACGGTTAAGTAAATCATTTCACAAATAAATTTAGATGTGATCTCGAACAGACTATCAAAACAATCTGTAGTTGTGAGTATACCCAATCGTTCCAACTATTCCAATAATTGATGGCCAAAAGAAGAAAATCAGATTTTGTAGCCATGGATGGATGTCTTGAGAGTAGATGGAATTCACACTGTTCTCAATTTAAATATATAGCTTTAACCCAAAACCCAACTATTAATGCAAGCCTTCGGAGATGGCAGACAGGCATGATTATAATCATTTAAACTCACAAGGCTCAACGAACAATTATTATGTCCTTAGTGTTCCTGAACTAACTTCTAATAACATCGTTCTACGAAGACTTGCATGATGAAGGCAGGAAGAGACAGCTACAGACAGGAGAAGATAAAACAAGGTAAAGCTTCTCCCGACCAATGGGAAGTAGGTTAAAAAAAAAATTCCTAAATAAAATCACCGAGAAACTGACTCCGAGACTCAGTGTTGAACCCAGCTCCTGCATCCAGAAAAAGACCCTGTAAACTCCGAAATCAGAAGTTCAACATTCCGCTAAGCATCCAACATATTTTACAGAAATGGTGCCATATATTATCCAAGATGTAATTTATCTGTCTAGTAACAAAATATGATCATTTGCAATAGCAGGCATGACGGAAGAAACTGGGTGCATCCAACACCAAATCTCTTCTACATTCTTTAGGGATTTGCACATACATAAAACCAAACCTACATAAAACTCCGAGCACCAAGTGTCCCGTGTGTTCAAAGACCCATACTGCTTTGCTCTTAGGACAGAGGGAGAGAGGAGGGAAGGAGAGATGTATTAGTACAGGTGAATCTATATAGCCATTATTATGATTGTGCGAACAGTGTGATGATAAAAAATTCATTTGCCATGACCACAGACCAATGACTATGTTCAACATGAGATTAGGAGCAGCAAAACAACAAAAGGTAGCCTGCCCTACAGCATCACTCCATCAAATAGAAAACTTAAAATAATCCACTAAATCAACCAAATAAAAGAGGATCTTGTAGAAAACAGGACAAAGCCACAGAAGCAAGAAAGACAGATCATCACCTTCATGCCTGTGCATTAAGCTCTTTATCTTCCACATCATTTGCTTTGCCATTTGCTTCACCACCCTCGGCATCCTCAGTCGGAGGCTGTACTTGCTCCTCTTCAGGCAATGGTTCTTCCACATAATCATTCTCAAATGCATCAGCTGGAACCTCGTATATCCTTACCTGTGGCTTAGATGGATCCTTGACCAGCACGTACTTCCCTTCATTCAGTTTCATGCACAGGTCAACAATAGACTTCACAATACCCCACATGTTAAATGTATTAAGATTGATCTGCGATGCAAAGTCTCTAGGCTTATACTGTTGCACGGCTAATATCACATGGTTAAAATGGTCACGGGGGTGAACACGAGAAACAAAGCCCATTTCATATAGTCTGCACTCGCCAACAGTGCCTGGGCAGTCCACTTAGCCAACTTATTTGCATTGTTCTTAAGCTCAGTAGCCAACACAGCACCCCTCTGTGTCTCTAACTTCTGCCTCCAATCAACCCCAGAATATTTCGAATCAAACTCATTCAGAGCATTAAGGGTCAAAAATGACCTCTGTTGGTTGACCTCGTTAACACTCTGAACTTCGCATCGTGCAACAAGATACATATCATCATCAAGCTTCCAACGCCGGTACCTATAAGCCACAGAGGCAACCTCCTCTCCCTCGCTTGCAAATGGGTTTGGCTCATCAAAAGTGACCTTATTCCCATCCCTGATCAACACTTGCTGTGAGAAATTCTGGTTTACATATGCTGCCTCAACACTCAATGATGTGCGGAGTTAATATCATCCTTAGCCTCAGGCAGAGGCTCCTGGGGGTCTCATGCACAGAAAGTAAATCAAGCTGCGAACCATCTCTCTTGTCAAAGAACAGCTTGTTCCCAACCCTCTGAATGACAATGTCCCAAGAGTAAACAGACCTAGGAGCACACATTAATGTAGACAGGATGGTGTCTGTCGCAAAAACAGTGGCTTTATCCTCATTTGCCAGGCGTCGAATCACAGGATCATCAGTCGTAGTAACCTTGAAGAAGTTCCTATTCTTGAACCTGCATTTGCAATGGAAATGAATCAGCAAGAAATTTATACCAATATTTCCCCATTGATCCACTGATTCTCGTGTGATTTCAAGAAAAATTGAATTATCAAAGAGAACTATTTATCATTAGACCAATTATCCTAGCAAATTTCCCATGAAAACGTTCTCCAATTTAAGTAATTTGAAATGAAAACCGAGACAAGACAATCAAAGAAATGATCTTCCTGAATCACAGCTTTATCTCCATCTCACGATGAACATCGCATAAGCAGTACAGAACTCACGCTCACAAGCCAACATGAATCTGTCTGATGCACTAATGAGGTTAATTCATAATAAGAAAAGCAGCTAAAGAAATATCAAGACGAAGTTAATTAGATTGAAAATTCAGTGCTACCACCGGCTTTAAGCAAAAATTCTCAGCTAATATAGAACGATTAGAAAACAAGAAGGGACCGAGCCAGTAGGTACCTCTCGAGGCGTCGCTCGTTCTTTGGCGTCACACGATCATAAGAACGATCGTAGTACTCAAGTGCACCACAGAGTAGAAGGTCTTCAGGCTCAGGACAGAGAAAGACAGCTTCGAGAAGGTAGAGAACGGAATCTGATCGAGCATGTTCCACTCTGGCTGTATATCGACAGACGATTTGAAAACCGCTGCCTCCCTGCGCTGTGCATTGGCGTTTGGCCTGTTGAGATTGTACAGCCTATCGCGTCGGGCACGCTCCTTCTCGGCCTCGCGCTTGCGCGCCTCAACCTCCTCATCCCGGCGTTGGGGAGCTGAGGCCGATTCTGATTGAAACGCCATTTCGGACCGAACCTGGGCCTGGGTGCGGGCTTTGAGTCCACAAGGCGGAAGGTGGAGTCCTCGTCGGCTGGGGCAAGGAGTCGTCGGCGGTGAAGTCAAAAATGGAATCGGATGCGGCGCCTTGCTTTGGATTCTTCGCCGGATTGTTCACGTTCCTGGTCCAATCAGCGATTCGACCGAGCTTGTCGGATCGAGAGAAAGGTGCAAAAGGAAACGTCGAGTGGGAGGCTGGTGGCACTGGCCGTGGTCACCTCCGGCGGGCCCCAGCCATCGGGGTTGAACGGGACTGCACCGACCTCGAATCCCCCTACCATGGCTGTGGCTGAGACTCTTGGTGAATCTGCTTGCGATGGAAGAAGTTAACAAGACGAAGTGCCACCAAACCCTAGTTCTGAGTGTACTAGGGCTTTTGGATGACAATTTATCTGATCTGACGATTCCGCCCCCGATTTTAAGCCCGCGAATGAACATTGAGCGGCCATCTCTACTGGATCCAAAGCCCATGAGACTTCGACCCAATCACTTGGGCCTGATCCAACTGCTGTATTATGCAGAATAAACAGTCAAAATGACTATTGGATTTTCCGTTCTCTGATTATTTTTGCCACTAATCCAATCTAATATTTATGATTTCATAAACTGAAATAGTCTTACTGGGAACGGCGTAAAACCCCCAAAAAGAGACACCGTTTGAATTTATAATTTGTGAAGGGAAAAAAAATCTCTAACCCAAGCCGCCAACATGCATATGCCACCACTAACCCGTACACGGTGAAAAGGCAAAATCAGCGGACGAAAACTTAAATTATGGATTACAGCGAATGAGAGACAGAGTAGCTGGCCCAACACTCAGACTTAGGATCAAAGGCCGCTCAAAAGAGGAACTATTGT